>CM053399.1:139568013-139672276 GCA_028644305.1 Xerus rutilus | reverse complement strand
TAACCAGAATTAATATTTTGGTAGACCTCTAGCTATCCATCCATCCTTATGTGCACATAAATATTAACTATTAATTAACATAAATTCACTCAATATCCTTGATTTGGAGCTCCTAGTAAACTTTGTGGTGGTGAGGATAAAATACCAATGAACATTACTAGCTTCTTGGAATATCATCTTTTTACATTGCTGAGTATCATAATATTATACTGAATATAAGTTTATTATACTTCATTTTTACCTTTGGATTGCCCTCAGTTTTAATTTGTTATGAATAATGCTGTAATGGACATCCTTGACATTCAATTTTGTGATTTTTCCAGTAATTTTCCTTGTGTTGACTTTCCACAAAGGAGGTAGTTGAGTCAAAAAAATGTACAGGTTTCAAATTTTCATTATGTATTACACACTTTCCAAAAGGTATAAATTTCCCATTTTATACTTACCAGGGTGTTAGAAGACAGCCTATTTTCCCAGAGGGTTGCCAATACTGGAAATTGACAGTTTAAAAAAAAACTAAAACTTTTAGCTGGGCGTGGTGGTGCATGCCTGTAATCCCAGCACTTAGGGAGGCTGAGGCAGGACAGTTGAGAGTTCAAAGCCAGCTTCAGCAATGGCGAGGCGCTAAGCAACTCAGCGAGACCCTGTCTCTACATAAAACACAAAATAGAGCTGGGGATGTGGCTCAGTGGTCTAGTACCCCTGAGTTCAATTTCCAGTATCCAAGAAAAAACCCCCCAAAACAACAAAACTTTTGCCAATTCTCTGCATGAAAAAAACCCTCATTTTAATTTGCATGTATTTAAGCACTAGTGCTGCGTTTTCTTTTCATAATGCTTATTTATTATTGGTCTTTTGTAATATGCCTGTTTTGTGCCCTTTGTAGTTCATGGCTGCTTTTTTAATTTTTCAAAAAGAGTGTAGAAAATACAAAAAAACTGATATAACAAATGTTCAAATCCCCACTACCTAGAATAAAGAAATGTTCTTATTTTATCATATTTGATTCCTTTTTTTGATTGTAGAGAATTAAGTATTATAGATATAGCTACAGTTTTTAAATACTTTCCAACCTTTTCTTCCAACTCTAACCTTTCTTCCATTCAATTTCTCTACATTTGTGATGTATATTGCTTACAATTAATATTGTATCTTAAAATCAACATGAAGAGTATCTCACTGAGTGAATCATTTCTTTCAATTGACAGATAAGTTATGTATCATAAAATTCACCCTTTAAAAGTGTACAGTCCAGTGGTTTTCAATATGTTCACAAGGTCATGCCACTATCACCACTGTTTAATACGAGAACATTTTCATGAGTAAATAATTTTACATCTTGCTTTTTCCCCACCCAATGTTTTTGAATTTAGCTTCATTTTATCTATAGAGTTAATTCATTCCCTTTAATGTTTTCTACTTAGCATTTTGCCATAGCAGTATATCCTCTACTTTACTTTTCTGTTCCCTTCTTGAGAAATACGTAGGTCATCTTCTGTTCTGGGCGGTGAGTATCCTTTTACAGTTACCTTGTGCAAATGAACAAGAGTTTGGACATAGGCCTAGATTTTGAATTGTTGGATTATAGACATGTGCATTTTCATTTGTACTACACATTGTCAGATTGTTCTACAAAGTAGCTGTGACAGTTTATACTCTGTCAGAGAAAGTACCATCTTCCTCTGCATCTTTGCCAATACTATTTTAATATTTCATATTTTTGATATTTAGTTGACATATAGTAACTTTGTTTTTATTTGCATTCCTTTGGCTCCTAGTGGGAAGCATTTTAAGCTTTAAAAAAATAGGTTTCTTGATTGTTTAGGTTTCTTAATTGAATTCTTATGTTCTTTTTCTTTATTAAAAAACTATTGGGGTGCTGAGACTGTAGCTCAGTGGTAGAGCACTTGCCTAGCCTGTGTAAAGCACCAGGTTCAATCCTCAACACCACATATAAATAATAAATGAATAAAATAAAGATTCATGAACAACTAAAAAAAATTTTAAAAAAACTACTGGGATGTTCATATTTTTCTCATTTCGATATGATGTTAATTATGTTGAAAATGTTTTTTCTTATAGCCTAATTTATGGTATTTTTTTGCCATATGAAAGTTTTTAATTTTGACAGATTGATCTGTTCTGTTTTGTTTTCCTCTTTGATTTTAAGGTCTGGTTTAGGAACCTAGTTTGTGGTCATGGTAATTTGCTCAACCAGTAGGCTTCATATTTGCAGGACACAGTGGAAAATGGGGGGAGATGTAAATAAGAGAGACAAGAGGTCCCTGCCTTCAGTGTGCTTGTTTCTTTTTTTTTTTTTGGTACCAGGGATTGAACTCAGGGGTACTCGACCACTGAGCCACATCCCCAGCCCTATTTTGTGTTTTATGTAGAGACAGGGTCTCACTGAGTTGCTTAGCGCCTCGCTGTTGCTGAGGTTGCCTTTGAACTCACGATTCTCCTGTCTCAGCCTCCCAAAGTGCTAGGATTACAAGTGTGAGCCACCGCGCCTGGCTCCATTGTGCTTGTTTCTTTAGAGCTGGAAAGGACACAAGATTCTTCATTTTTGTTTAATCCCCTATTTTGCTTCTAATCAGAAACTTAGAAATGTGAAGTGATCTTCCATGTAGACACAATGAGTCACAAGTGTGCCTGTGCAAAGATAACTAGTAATAAATGGTGGTCAGTGTTTGCTTTTAAAACATTGAATAACTATTCACTTATATTAACAGACAAATGTTCAGTAATAATGACTTGTTGACATATCTAGGATTTAATTAAGTAGTGGTAATCACGGTACATACTTTTTAGTGGGAAAAGTTCTGTTGTTACTTTCAGGCAAAATCTAATTCATTTTATGGATTAATTTAAGATTTTCCTTTGAGATTAAGTCATTAGAAAAAAAATGTTGCTAAATGGTAGTTATTTCCTGATATTCTGCCCCTCACCATGGCAGGACTACAGTTACATGAAAGATATGGAGCCTATTTTTAATGTTGCTTTACTTAATCCTTTTAATTTAAGTGTGATACGTTTGCAGTGGTAGAGGCCCGAAGAAGGCTATTATTGAATTTTTAAAAAGATAAGACTAACATTGGTGTGTATTTTAGTTGGTATGAAGCAGTTAATAATTAACTTTTGGGTAAAACCAGTGCACCATCATTATTTTTTATTAAAGAAAATTATGGCTTACCTTTGCTTCTTATTCTGAGGTCAATTTATTGGATGTTTATTAGTGATTATAAAGATGATTAATTGAAGTTAATTAAAGTTATTACCTGTGCTTGAAGATTGATATTCTCAGAGCTAAATAAATTTTTTCTATTTTCAAATATTTAATTTTGTAAAAATTCAATTCAATTTAATTAATTAAATTAAATTTAATTTAATTTCAGTAGAATCCATTAATACCAGGCTAATGCTTTGTGCATATATATTGATTTTAAAAGCCAAATATATATTTTAAGAGTTTCTTAAGATGTTAGTAATAATAGCAATGGCTTAGTAGGGAGATTACTTGCTTCTCAATATTTCTAGATAAAATTTATTGTGCATAATACCTTTTAATTTTTGCAAATATTTGTCCCACTTTCTCTTTCCAAAGATGGTATTGGGAAGAGACTACTGCCTGGTTATTCCAGGTGTTTATTCATTTTGATAAACATTTAAAACACATTGAATATTAAAAGATCCAGGTTCACAGGGCACTGTGGCATACACTTGTAATCCCAGCATTTTGGGAGGCTAAGAGAGGAGAATCGCAAGTTCTAAGCCAGCCTCAAAAACAGTGAGGCACTAAGCAATTCAGTGAGACCCTGTCTCTAAATAAAACACCAAATAGGGCGGGGGTGTGACTCAGTGGTCTAGTAACCTGAGTTCAATCCCCAGTACCAAAAAAAGAAAAGAAAAAATCAGTTCATTGTAGACCTTGTGTCATTCATAGCTTCACTAATATTTCATTAATATGTGTTGCCGAGTAATGAAAACTTACTTAATGAAAACTTAACTTTATGAAAACTTAGTATTGAGAAAACATATTTTACAAAAGTTTTCCCTCCTTCGATTTCTTTCTTTTTTTTTTTTAATGTTTATTTTTTAGTTGTAGGTGACAGAATATGTTTATTTTTTTATTTTTATGTGGTGCTGAGGATCGAACCCAGTGCCTTATGCGTGCTAGGCGAGCACGCTACCACTGCGCCATAATCCCAGCCCCCCTCCTTCGATTTCTTTTCCCATTTCTGAATTACAGGCAGTTATCTTATAGTGACTCAGTGAAAAGTGGAGAGCGTGGGCTATTGGGATTTGATTCTTTTTAGTGGGGTAGTTTATATTGACATAGCTCAAGATTGTCATGCTTCTTGTATGATTTTTCCTATGTATGCACTGAGATAGTATCTTGTTGGCAGGAAGCTATTTTCCTAGTAGGGAGCAGCATGTGTTACATGCTTTGATCAGTCCTGCACTTCCTTGTGCTGTGGATGTGTCTATCATTTCTCTTAAGGTGCATTAGAGTTATGCATAGAAGAGATATACCCTCTGTGCATATCCTAATACCTTTATCAGTATAGTATCTAGACCCCTGGAAGTTTCTGGCAACAGTATAACAAAGGCAGATATCACAAACCAGAAAAAGGGTTTTAGAATTCTTCACTTTAGTGTCCACGCCCCCCACAACTTGTTAATTATTACTCGTTGTTCTGAAACTCATTTCTTTACTTCTGAGAACAGACTTTGTGTAAACAGAATCACCACTTGAATTTAACAGGAAACATAGTGTCCATTGAGTATCACATTTTTCTAGAATGTGCTCTAGCTTTTATAATAAGCAAAAGTGAACTTTCCTCTTGTTCTGTTTACCTCCCTTATTTCTTCACTGGCAGATGCTGTTCAGAAAGCTAGACACTAATTTGAAGGACTTGTCCATCTCAGTCATTTTTTTTTACAGTCTAATCCATGAAATACAACTAGTTTTTTAGCTATGAAAATAAGTTTGATGTGTTTCAGTAACTGGTAAGAATAGTATTTAGCAATGCAGCAGGAAGGCCCTGGCCTGGAAGGGAGAAAGTGTGTATTTGGGCTGAAATGATATTTTTTTCTTTAATTTTTAAAAAAGGATGCATTCTATAGTTTTGATTGATCTAATTTTTTATAACAATGAAATAATGACTACCATTTATTAAATATCAACTATATTGATCATCATGTTAGCAGTAGACATGTGTTGTATTTAATTTCTCATTTTGTCTATAATAGTTTGGAGAATGATTTTTTTTTTCTTTTTTCCATTTTATTTTATTTATGCGGTGCTGGGGGTTCATCCCAGGCCTTGCACATGCTAGGTGAGCATTCTACTGCTGAACTACATCCCCAGCCCTGAGAATGATTTTTTAAAACAAAATATGAACCTTAGTGTATTGGAATCTTATCATGAATGAACAGTGAAATGTGATGAGAAGCTTTATCATATAGATGATTAATTTTTTACGAAAAGTTAATGTCTGATCATGTTGGTGCCATTTATAGGTTGAAGCATGGAGAACTTAGACGCTATATGTATTTGAATTTTCCTCCTCATTACACCATTGGTTTTTCATGTTGATTGATTTTTTAAAATTTTTTATTTTATGTATTCTAGGCCAGACTTTGAAATTTTGTCACTTAATTTACTTTTCCAAAATATCACTTACCAGTTAACATCTTGTGTTTCTATTGCTAATAGAGTAATAATTGAGGACGTGGATATGTATCACCATGTAAACAGGTTAGAAGAAAATATGTCAAATCTTTAATCACTCAAAATACTTGTAGAGTTTTCTATTTAATGATGCAAGTAGAATTGTAAAATTCTCTTAATTGAATTGCTTAATTGAAGTTGTTGTGAAAAGCAAGAACCATTCTACTCTTTAGTTGGAACATGCTATGTAACTTTTAGGTCAAATACAAAATAAAACGTTCTGATTATTGCAACCTGATGAAGGCAGTTGTTGAATGGCTGAGTAGAACCAAGGAATTAATTTACACACAGATATACAAACATTTTAAATAAAGCAGCAGAACCATAACTTTTATGTTGAAAAAGCTACACAATAGCCCATAGTTAATGCTATTTCTGTGGGTGCTTTGTTTTGGGTTTACTTATCATCATGATTTTATTTTTTTATTTTTTTTGGCACCGGGGATTGAACTCAGGGGCACTCGACTCACTGAGCCACATCCCCAGCCCTTTTTGTTTTTTATGTAGAGACAGGACCTCACTGAGTTGCTTAGCGCCTTGCCGTTGCTGAGGCTGGCTCTGAACTCATGATTCTCCTGTCTCAGCCTCCCTAAGTGCTGGGATTATAGGCCACCGCGCCTGGCTTCATCATGATTTTAGCCATTGCTGGTCCATATTCTGTATATCAGCATGGCCAGAATCGTGTATACGTACACATATTTTGAGAATCCTGTAACAGATAAAAATACAACATGAAAAGATGGGAAGGTAATACTTCAGCAAAGCAAAATGTTCCTTTTTTGCGGGGGCGGGGTGGAATTTGGGATTGAACCTGGGGCCTTGCACATGCTAGGCAATTGCTCTGCCTCTGAACTTTATCTCCAACCCCAGCAAGATGTGAAGAGAAGTGCTGTCTGGGAGGTGGGACATTAGGAACTTCTTACTATCAGTAAAATTTGTTGTGTTTTTCAAGCTTTCTTGATGACCTCATATTACCTATGTGAAAATAAAACCAATATTTAAATTTATATATGGACATACTTACAGGAAGCTTTTCAGTTTTTCTAAAAGAAATGTTATCTGGAACATGAATGGCATTATCTTTCTCAAGGAATGTTTTCACATTTTGTTTTTTGAAATTTTTCCCACCTTGTCATTTTGAATCTTTTTCTTAGGTATTTCTATGAATATATGCACAAATGTTTCATAAATTGATCGTAAGCTTTAAGGAGACATGTGCAGATCATGTTCTTACTGTAAGAAATGTGTATATCTTGTTCTTACTGTAACAATGTGGTAGGAAGTTGTAAAAGTAATTAGATTAACCTAATTTACAAATACACTGTTATTCATATAAGATATTCTTTGCAACAGAAATGTAGCCATGTTTAATATTGTAGCATAGTACAATCATCCCATGATATCCATAGGAGATTGTTTCTGGGACCTCTTCAGAAATGAGAATCAGTGGCTGTTCAAGTTCCTTATCTAAACTGGTGTAGTATTTGCCTGTATACTATATGTATCCTCTCATGTACTCTTAATCATCTCTATATTCTTTACAATTCCTAATACAATGTAAGTGATATGTAAATATTTGTTTATATTTGCATTGTTTAGGGAATAAAGATAAGAAAAGATGTATATTTTAATTAAAGACACAAGTCTCCACCCGCTCTCCCAAATATTTTCTGCCCATGCTTGGTTGAACCTGCAGATGTTGAACATGTAGATCCCGAAGGCTGATTGTATACACTTTTGGAGTTCATAGGAATGTCTTGAAAATTTTTGACCTCATTTTCCTATGGAGGTTTGTCGAGTATAACTTTGGGCACTAACATATTCATATTGATGTTAGAAAATTTCCAGAGCCTATTTGACTTTAAAAATTGACTATAAATGAAAGGACTCTGATCATGTTGTTTAGATATGTACAACATGATGGTATTTTGAATATTAGGACCTATAATTGAAAAAAAAAAAGAGACCCATTTCCAATTTGTAGGTCTTTGTGTATAATTCGAAATTAACCATGAAATGATAAGAAATAAAAAGTACCAAAACAAGGCAGGGAAAGATGTACTCTCCATTTGGATGGAGAATTGACATATAATTGCATGAAAAACTATTTTAGTACTAAGAAGTCTTTAATAAGATTTCATATATAAACTACAAAAATAGCTACCAGTTTTTAAAAATTAAAATATAATTTATGTTTTATGTGCAGTGCAGACAGATTGATATGAATAAAACTTAAACACAACTAAAATAAATGATTTCTGCAAAATGAGGGGGTTAATTTTAGTTGTCCTCAAAGGTTTCTCTGAAATCTAAAATTTATCTAAGTCTGTAATTTTGTGATCTACAAAAAAAATGCCTATGCCTTTTTATCATAAAAATGTGTCCTGTATACTAATACACAGCAGAGCTATGTCAAATAAAAATGTTTCCCCCTTAGTATTAGATTTTATATAATTTATAAATCATAGTTAGAATAACTCCATCTTCATGTATTTTTTAGCTTATAAAAATTGATGTTTGTGGGCTGGGATTGTGGCTCAGTTTTAGAGCACTTGCCTCGCATGCGTGAGGAACTGGGTTCGATCCTCAGCACCACATAAAAATAAATAAAGATATTGTGTGTCCATCTACAACTAAAAAAAATTTTAAAAAATTGATGTTTGTGATGTGATTGTTTCTTTTTATTTGAATTAAGTTTCCTCTTCTAGTTCTATTTGTATCATTTGGAATAACATTATTTTCCATGGACTTAGTTTAGTTCTGATAAATTTTTACTTAACCGTTATTGCTCTTTTTGATTGAATTCTAAGGGGAATTCAGAGTGGCTCAAATCCCTTCCTTTAGGATTCAGGTATGTTTTAGAATGAGGAAAATATATTCTTGTCTTGGTTCTGTGCCTATAGCTTTAAATATTAATTTCTGTATTATTATTAAATTAATTTATATAGATGTCTTTACTGATGTATAGAAAATTAAATAATTTTTCAAAAATAAACTAGTTGTTTTAAAGTTTAATTCTAACTGAATGTTCAAGGGGCCAAGTTAAAGTCCTGAAAACTTGAAAAATTCATAGACATAGTTTGGATATTGCAGATTGCTAGAGATTCCAAATTTTCTACTAAATAAATATACTTGTAAAATTTTGTTATAGGATGGACAAAGCTATGATAGTCCCAAATAGTATGTAAATAGCCTTTATTTAGAGCATGTAGAGCCGGAGCATATTTTGCAGTGAAAAGGGAACCGGAGGACAAGGTGTTCTCTACTTGGGGGCTTCTAAAGACCTCTGAGTTTTCTTTATATTATTGTAGAAAGACATTATTTTTGCTTTGGTGTGCTTAAAACTAAAGGGCAAATGATCCAAAAGAATAATCTTGAAATTCAATAGCAAGAAAACTACTTGACATTGTGGGCTGGAGGCCAGCAAACGTGGGGCTTTCATTAAATCGTGGGAAATGGGGCAGGCCTGGAATTTAAAGAGACAGGGTGCAGTACCCTAGAAAAGAAAAGCCCTCCTGTAAGATTTGCTTACTTGGAGAAAAAAAATAGACTTAAAGTTTTCTCTAAAGGATCTTTATTGGATCAACTATTTAAGACATTGACAGACACTGAGTGAATTTTTCCTAACTCCACCTCCCACACTCCCTAGCCATCTTCTCTTGTCTGAAATTGGTGCAAGTAAAATTGTTTATAACAGAAGAGAAGCAGCTTTTCAAATAAAAGTACTTTGTAGCCCGTTCAAATGGAGTATAATGTAATTCTCTCTGAAATTGAGCACTTATTACTTTGTTTATGTAGCTGTTTAAAAAGTGGGGGTGGAATGAGAAGTGGGGCGTACTACAGGAACCTCTGCTTTAGAAATTTCTGTTTTTTCTGTTTGAGTTTTCCTCCCCCATCCACTCATGAATCCCCTCTTCCCCCTCCCCCACCTCCCACAATCCCTCAATAAAATAGTATTTAAAAGACTTGAATAACCAGTCCTATGTACCAGCTTCTTGCTTGAGGCAGTAATGTTGTACTATTTTCAATGGGTGGTCTTGAATCTCCATGGGAGATTTTACAGGCAGTGGCTCCAAGATCCACTAAGTGTATTATATTGAACATAACCAGTTAAATTCCCAAGCCATGTGAGAATATACAGATAGTTTCACATTATTGAATTCCCATTATTAATTACTAGCAAACTGATTTATTTAACTGACGAATTTATGGTTTAAGTTCCTAAAAGTGAAGCATATAAACCTAGGACTTGGATTTACTTTTTGAAACAAATAAGCCATTCATAAATATGTCAATTCAGGAATATCCATTTGTGTGTGTATTTTAATTCATAGCTTTAAAATAATTCTTGCTCCTTTAGGAAATCAACACATGGTAGTCGTTTTCAAGTATTAAATAGTTGAAGTCACATTTCTCCTGCTTGAGATAGTGTAAAATGATGGAATGTACTTAGAATTAGAAAGTGAGTCTGGTGTACTTAAAATTGGTATCTCTCACCTGTGGTGTGTAGCATAGGTCTATACTGGCCTGGAATTTAACTAAAATTGCTCTGGCTCAAACCTTTGTAGAAGTAAATAGGGTTGGGATTATAAATCGTGGATTAAGTTTGGCTTTTAGAAAACAAATTGCTCTTTAGAGACTAGAACAATATATTTACATGTACGTTATAAATATTTAGATGGGGAATGTTGAAGTCATGCCTGGTCCCACAGAATTTTGTTTACCATTATTTTGGGGCTTCTAATACGAACCTGTAGTTTGTAACCACAGTGATAATTTTGTTGGGTCATTGATTTGATTGCTTTCTTTTATATTAAGATATTTAAGAAACTTGATTTATGAAGAATGTTGGATTTCTTTTTAAAACAAATATCTATTAGTCCTGATTAGTTAGCTGTCTAATACCTATTTTCCATAAGCTAGGTAGAAAACAATATAGGTGTAAATATCTCAGATGCATTGGCAGTGACTGGATAATGATACATAGTGAGAAAGCTTTTTTTGTTTCTTTTATAAGAATCATACATACAACATTTTAGGTCATATATAATAAAGTATGAATTCTACAGTTTTCTTCACAGATAGAATCAAAGGTCTGTGGCTCAGCAGTTTACAGCAATGACTGGATGTTTGCCTGTTCTTTTTTAGCCCAATGCTATTCTTGAATAGTTTTTTAAAAACTTTTCCAGTAGTTTTCATAAGTGAGTTTAAAGTGATAGCTATCTGAAATTTATCTGTGTAGCTGGCATTTAAAAGTTAAGGTCGTCTGTACACAAAAAAGATAATAGCTCTTATGGCTATACATGTGAGTAAGTTAGAGATTGGTAAAAATTAGCTTGTCCAGTAAGCTGACTGGCTGAGGGATAATTTTGTTTTCATTATCCATTCCCTTGGCTGAAAATGAAATAGCAATGATCTGGTTACTAAAGCTTAGTGCTGCCTTGGATCACTTCCGTGAGCTTTTGCTATGATTGTTAAAGGCAGAGTTAGACAGCTGCTGTAGATTTTGCCAGTGGCCTTACAAAAGAAATTACTTAACCCTGTTAGTTTCAGACACTATCATTTCTACTTTGCACATGTACTTACTGTGTTAGATATGAATGATATGCTTGCTGTGTTAGATGCCAATCTCTGTGGCTAGGATTTGAACTTCAGGTTTACAGGAATGTAGGGTAGCAGAAAATGAGTAATTTTAGCACTCTACTATATTCTGTTTTCATGTCTTGGAATATGGCAAATCTCTACATTTTTTTCTAATATTCAGACAGATTCAAAAACTTCCAAGTTAGACTTGGCTCTGTATGTGAAGATTTACAGGCGTTGTGAAAGTTGAGTTTGACTTATAATTCTTGATTATTGGATATTTATATGTCCTTTTTTTTTTTTTTTAAGGCTTGAAGTTAGAGGAAGTACTAAGTCATTGACTTTAAACTCTGGTTTTGGATTAATTGTAGAATTTAGAGCAATGCCATATTCTGAAACTGATGTCATAATGTTTAAAATCCTTACAAAATCCCAACAGTGTTGAGTCCTTTTATATCATGTGTATGTATTATTGCTGTGGGTTTCAAGGGTAGAGAAATACTTTTATTGTTAAGGCTGAAGAAGGCAAGATTTTGAAACCTACCGCTATGTGATTAAATCAGTATGTTTGCCCTGAGGCTTCAGCCATTTCATCTGAATTCATAGTCTGAAATTTTGGATTCCTTCTCTGTTTGAAAATAATACTTATTAAAAATTTTAAGACTGCCTTTGCCCACTCACATGAAAACTATTGAAGCAAATTATCAGGGTTAAGATTTTCATTTAATCAAGACACTGAAGATACATTTCAGTATTTTAAAGGAAAAGTCCACAGCCATTTTACATAAAATTTTACTGGGCTTTTCATTAATCTGAAATAACTGGTCCATAAGTACTTTATCAGTGAAAACTGCTCAGCATGTAAAATAGGAGAAGAGCACAAAGGCTTCCTGCAAATTAAGGGCACAATGAGTACTAACGGACTTTCCAGCCATCTCCAGCTGTGAGATTATTATAGTTTTTGCAAACCCTTTTCTCTCAAAACTAAATCAAGAATGGTGGAGTCTTGATAAAAAGAAGTGTAGAAAAGCCTAACTAATCCTTAGATGAGTTACTTCAAACGTGCCAAAATAGAATAAAATCAGTTAATAGCATGGATTAAAGGTTACTTTTAATGCATTTTTATCACTCATGTTGAGAATTTTGTTGTATGTTAATGCATTTGGCCTTGGTGAAAAAACTCCAGAGGAAAAAATATAATTGAATTTGAGAGATTACACAATCATGTTGTTATGAGGAAATTTAGTACCAACTTTCTATGCCAGATTTGACCTAAAAGATAAAAGCTGTATTCTTGAGATCAGTGCTGTAAACAGGTGGTTCAGATTTTGGTGGCGATTTTTTGGGTTATAAATGGGCTTATCTGTATAATTATGAGTCAACATATATTTTAGAATACAATGTGGCACTATGACCTTGGGTAACTATGTACAAGTGGTTTGTTGGATAATATCATGGATGAGTGCTGAAGTCAGATCTAGATTGTTTTAAAAGTGCTTGATTTTTGCTAGTGGTAAAGAGAAAAGGAGAAGGAGAAATTAGAGGCAGATTTTGGGTATTTAGAGGAGGCTGTATCAACTGTACATTTAATTCACAATCAAGTTTTCCAAGTACTTAATTTGCAAAATATTGGCATATTATGATACAGCAGCCAAAAGTATTGGGTTTGGGAAAAAAATGATTTGGCATGATGCCATTGGTAGGAAGAATTTTTTAAAAATGTTACCTTTCTCTTTTTTTGGTGCAGATATATAGATATAGATATATGTGTGTATGTGTATGTATGTATCAACCTTAAAATTTTAAGAACTTGGACAATGGGAGATCCTAAAAACCTGTTATATTTGTCATCGCTCTAAAATGCCACATAGTTTTTCTAACTGGACTTAACATTTATTTCCTTATAATAGTTGCATTTTGCTGTGGCAAAAGAACTAGTCCATCCCTCAGAGCACATGCATGTACTACATTTGTTAGGTATTTATATGTGTGTGTGCTATCCCATATATATTTAGTGATTTTTTTATAAGCCAATTGAGAATAAAGTCCTATTAATTTATAGTCAAAACATACCATTGCTCATACATCAATTTCCTCTATTGATATTCTGACCAAATTTAATGTTATTCAAAGCTTCTAGCCTGAATGAGTTCCGCTGCATTACATAAATAGTAACTTGAATAGTTATTTATGTGTTCAAGAAGCTGAACTTTCATTCCATTCCAATAGGTTTCTCTAGGATAAGTTATTTAATAAAAATTTCCCTGAAAGCAAAGTGATTTTTAATTTTTGGACACTTGAAAATTGGCAAAACAGCCATACAGTTTTGGGAAAGATGCTCTAGTCAATCTGTACTGCTAAAAAGCTATCCAGAGTTCTTGGATGTCTCTTAATTCTCTTGGGGGAAAAAAGTGCCACGGAATTGTTTCACTTTTGTAGTTATGTCTTTGTGTGTTTATAGGAGTGGGAACATTTTATCTTCTGTGTTTAGTAGAGGTTGTTTTTCAGCAGTGCCCCAAGAAAAGTCCTGGAGCCTAGCTTTGAAGCCCTGTGGACAAGCTGGATATCAAAGAGCCAGAGGAATTCGGCAGTAATTGTTTTATGGCTGGCCAGAAATCAGACCTATTTGTATAGGTAGCACACAAAATAGCTGTGATTTGACAATTTGGTGCTATTTATACCTACCATAAAAAGAGAAAAGAAAAAGTTAAAGGGGTATTTTGGAAACAGGAACTAAGCTGTAAATGCAAATTGCTTCACCATTTTCTCAAAGGAACAAAAAAGGAAAAGGGTTTAGGAAGTTTTTATTGAAGAACGGTATTAAGGATCTGTCTACTTTCAGGATATTTAATATTGTACTCACACTGAAACTACACCTCTTTCTTGTTTGCAGTTCTTTTTCCTATTCCCATTTGACTAAAATTATTTTGTGGCGCAGAAGAAACTCTGGGGGAGAGGGGACGGTGAAGTCAGCTTCCAACTCTATCTTGGTGGACATTTACAATTCTGTTTTGCTGTTGTTATTTAGCTTGGGATAAGAGTAGTTTGTTGCTAGAGCTTCCCCCTACCCAAATGAAAATTATGTTTTCAGCAAGCAGTTGCAGGTTGTTGCTGTGGTAGAGGGGGAGGAATTTTTAGGTAACATGCAGAAGAAATATTTTTGTGATTATTCTTGATCTGGCAGCTGTAGATGTCTTTTTGAGTACAAAATACCTGAATTATTTGTTCCTGTCACCTAGAGCATATTCAGAGGTTGTGGTGGACAGTGTATCATGGTGTGTCTATACTTCAGTGAGTGGCCACAAGTAAGGTTTGACTGCTTCCAGAATGTCTTTCAGACCTTTGGAGTTTGTCAAATGTTTCATTGTTTTGTCTTGAAGGCCCGAGCCCTCAGAGCAGTCTGAGTCTGGGGGCAATGGTGCAGAGAAAAAGCAAACATGCCTGGGATTGACTATCCTTTCTTCTTCTTTTTTTAAAGAAATGCTAGCAAGCTCTAGGAACCCCTGGGGTGTTGTCACAATTTGAAATCTTTTTACCATGTAAGATATTTCAGTGCTGTTGAATTTGGACTATTTGCTTTGGTTTTAAGTTTTCTCCACTAGGTTCTGGTCCTTTCATAATGTAGAATATTTTTGGTCAAGTATATCTTGATTTCTGGGGTATGAGCTATAGTTTAGACTGGATGAAAAAAGTTCCTTGAGGGTAGGAGAAAGGAAGTGGACACTGGTGGAGATAATCTGATATTGGGACCATCAGTTCTGGCTTTTCTTTGAAGTAAGAGAGTTTGAAGACTCCAGTGTGTGAAGAATCAGAAGTTTCAGAATAAAGATTTAAAATATGGATCTCCTCAAAGCCTAAAACCTAGTTGGATTTCGAGAAGGTTTCCTTCTTGAGAAATAGGTAAATTTACTCTGTAGAGAAGTAACGTTCTGCATCGCAGTTACTCCTGAGGAGTGTGCACAACTCATGGGGAAGAGATTAAGGACACTTGTAGTTAATGATCATTTTCGTTGGTTTGAAAATGTTCACTGGAGTTAGGGCTGGCTAATGAAGGGTTGTATTTCTGAAGTATTGATCATATGTTCAACCAAGGATAAGCAAGAACTCGGTACTGCGTGTGGCACTTAACAGTGAAGATAACAACGGGAGCAGAACTGTTTTTGCCCTCCACAAGTGCTTTGTCTAGCTTGAGGCACATTAAAGAAATCACAGGGCTAGGGCAGTAGCTCTGTGGTAGAGTGCTTGCTTAGCATGTATAAGGCCCTGGGTTTCATTCCCAGTACTGCAAAAACAACAAAACAAAAATCACAGTACAACAAAATTAGTAATTTTATGTAGCTATCAAAAAACAAAGCCGTGGAAACAGAACCTGAGTGGAGCCGGGCCCGGGGGTGCACACCTGTAATCCCAGCACTTAGGGAGGCTGAGACAGGAGAATCACGAGTTCAAAGCCAGCCACAGCAACGGCGAAGCGCTAAGCAACTCAGTGAGACCCTGTCTCTACATAAAACACAAAATAGGGCTGGGGATGTGGCTCAGTGGTCAAGCGCCCCTGAGTTCAATCCCTGATACCAAAAACAACAACAAGAACAACAACAACAAAACCTGAGTGGTTCTATCAAGATATCAAAATTTGAACCATGTGTTTTAGAAAATTATAAGGGAACATCTGATAAAAGACAAAATTAGTGTAGATTAAAATTATTCTAAGTTTACTAAGGATGGAGTTTTCATCTCACTGACGTTTTCTTTTAATGAGGCGAGGCGTTGTTTTGTGAGTTTATGGATTCACTGGATCAGCATCATAAATTATAGCATACAACTGAAACGAGGTAGGAAAACAATTTATGGTTACTGAAGGTTTAATTCTGTATGTTGTTATTCACCTTTTACAGATGTGACCACAACTGAAGATTTAAGTAACTTGCCCAAGGTACATGTAACTTACAAGTAGAATGACCATGTGTCCTCCTTTGCTGGGGACAGTCCCAGTTTTATGCCTCTTGTCTTATGTCACTGTCAGAAGTATTGCTCTTTGAATGGTAGATTGTACGGTCACTCTTTCTTGATGGCATAAGTGAGATTTAAAATCAGACCCTTTGACTTCCAAGTCATAAGCTCACCACTGCTTTACTCTGTCTATACAGTTTCTAGGTTCCATCTCTACTTCCAGGTTGCTGTGATGAGGGTCCTGAGGTGGTAAGTCCTGCTTAGCATTGGGTTTACTAGTTGGTGAGATTTACCCTGAGCAATAGGGAGAAATATGGTAAAATACGGTAGCTTTCATGTTACTTTTTTTTTTCTTTTTAAACATCCTGTTACTAATCTGTTTTAGAATGTAATTTAATTTTCCTTCAGAAACTCTAAAGGCACTTTAGAAACTTTGTGTATTAGGATCATATTTTTAAATATCTGTCATCACTGCATGGTATTAATCAAGACAATTCTGGTGATTTGAGTCTTCTGGACAAATGGGAATTCGGTGCATCTTCTTGATCATTGAACATGTCGCTTTTCCCTTTAATTTTTCTTTCTCCTTTCCCACCTAATCAGGGTACTAGAGCAGCAGAATAGGGATTGAAGAAAGTAACTAGTTTGGAAAGAAAATTCAAAACTTATGTTGTGATTTGCTCAGGTTGGTTAGCTTTCCCACTGGATTTGCTGGATAAATACTACGCACATCACTTTTCTTTGGTCTCCAGTTTACATGGCTGGGCACTTCACAAAAAAGCAGTTTTAGAAGTACATTCTCTCAAATTAGCTAAAACTTAAGTGAATGTGATTTATTGGTGATCAACTCTGGAAACTAGAGAACTTTATTTTACCCTATGTGGTTTCTCTTACACGCTGCGTAGCTTTCTGTCAGAAGTGGGTGCGATCTGGGCAGTGCTTTACTAAAGGCTGCATTTTTCATCACTTTAAAGATGACTGATGGCAGCTGTCTGTAGAGGGGTAGGAGCAAAGCTAAAGCGATTTTTCAGAACTTCTGGGTTAGAGGATTTTGGGGTGGGCTGGCAGTGCCTCATGTTGCCGATTCTGCTTCTCTCCCAGATTTCCACATCTAAGCACCTTTTCTGTGCCTTTGTAAAGCTCTGACACTTGGATAATGGGGGAAGGAGAGATGGACTAGTAAGCAGATGAATTTCCATGTACTTTAATGAATTAAGAGTTATAGTTATGGTAAGAATGGAATTTTGTGGGAACAAAGAGAAAAGTTGATATTGAAGATGAGCACAGTTATGTTTCCATTTATGTAGCCGGTGTTTGAACCTGAATCTCTTTTCATACTTTGTACCATTTTTGGTTTATACAGCATTTGATGTTGTTTTGCTTTTCTTTTCAGAAACTGTTTATGACCCAACTTGAACAATGGGATGAAATTCTTTAGCTCAAGCTGTTATGAAGCCAAAAATAGATCTGGGCTAAGATTGGACTTTGGACACAAATTATGGTTTGTAGGTTGTGGCCGTTATTCTTCCAACAAATAACTGTAATTTAAAAATTATTTAGAAGCAAAGCAAATGTTGCTGAGACAAAAGAAGACCTGGTTGATTTTTAAATGGTGCTTTAGAATGCTAAGCAGATGTCTGAGTTTAAAGGACTGTTTGGGATGAAACTGTTTAGTTAAAAAAAAAAACAAACCAATAAGCTCTATAGAGTAGTAGGATTGGTGACTGTAGTACTGTAGGAAACTTACTGTAATCTGCCTCCCGGACTCTCTATTTTTCTTTGTTCTCTTCTCTGTAAATTCAGAAGCATGAAGCATGCTCCAGAGAAAGGAAAGCCATTGCTAGTAATTTTAAGACTTTAAAACTATCTTGTCTTACTAGTCTAGTGTACTATAGCAGCCTCTGTAGTACACTCTGTAAGACCACTTGTATTCAGAAAAGATATGAATGAGGTTGATAATAAACACTGAAAAAATTAGGAGGGTTGAACCTCATTTGCTGGCTCAAAAGTAGCTGGCTTTCTGAGGCTTATAAAGAACGTATAAAGGCAATTTTGTTATAAAGGAAAACGTATTATCTAACACCTATACAGTCACTTGAGGGACAGGTGGGATCTGTTTCTGTTCCTTATGGACAGGATTTTTTTTTTAAAATCACTATCACACTTTTGCACATATGTGTTGAATATTTTATAGTAAGACAGCTTCGTAAAGCAAAAAAAAAAAAAAAAAAAAGTACTGCAGTAGTAGAAACTAGTGTTTAACACCAACTTTGTGCCAGACTTAAGTACTGAATACTGCAAGAATTACCTCATTGGTCTAAGGGTCCCTGTGAGTTAGAGTATTACCTATACTATCTCCCTCATAAATGAATTTGTTGAGATTGTAGGATGCAAGAGTGGTATATGAAGTGTTTTTATACATATACAGTGGACAGTAAGAATGAAGTTAAAACAACTCCATTTATAATGACATTAAAAAGAATGAAATATTTTAAAATATATTTAACAAAATAAATGCAAATTTATGCTGTGAAACTATAAAACACTTTAAAAATTAAGCACTATCTAAATAAATGAAAAAAAATCTCTTGTTCGTGGATGGAGAAATATAATATTGTTAAGATGGCAGTGCTTTCAAATTGCTGCAGGTTCAGTACAATCCCAACTGACTTTGTAAAAATTGACGAGCTGATTTAAAATTCATGTGTAATTGCAAGAAACCCAGAAAAGGCAAAACAATCTTGAAAAAGAACAACAAAGTTGGAGGACTCACACTTCCCACTTTAAAAACTTCAAAGCAACAGCAATCAAAACAGTAGTCAAAACTGATATAAGCATAGAATATAGATCAGAGGAATAGAACTGAGAGTCCAGAAATAAACCTGTGTGTCTATGCTTAGCAAGAGTGTCAAGGGAAATAGTGTTTTAAACAAATAGTGCTAGGAGAATGAGATATCTAAATGCAAAAGAATGATGTTGGATCCTTACCTCACCTCATACATAAAACAACTCAAAATGAATCAAAGACCTAAGTGTAAAAGTTGTAACTATAGAACCTTTAGAAGGAAGCACAGGGATTAATTGTCATGACCTTTGATTTGGCATTTGATTCTTAGATATGACACCAAAAGCACTAGCAACAAAAGAAAAACTAGAAAAAGTGTATACTATTGAAATTAAAATATTTGTGTTTTATTTTTTTTATTTTTTTTGGTACTAGAGATTGAACCCAGGGGACTTGACCACTGAGCCACATCCCCAGCCCTATTTTGTGTTTCATGTAGAGACAGGGTCTCACTGAGTTGCTTAGCGCCTCGCCGTTGCTGAGGCTGGCTTTGAACTCACGATTCTCCTATCTCAGCCTCCCTAAGTGCTGGGATTACAGGCTTGTGCCACCGCACCCAGCTAATATTTATGTTTTAAATGACACTCTTAAAAGTGCAAAGAAAACCCAGAGTCGGAAAATATGTTTTCACATCATGTATCTCATAATGGACTTGTACTTCCAACATATATCTGGTAAATAACTTCTACAATTTGCCAGGCATGCTTGTAATCCCAGTGGCTCAGGAGGCTGAGACAGGAGGATTGAGAGTTCAAAGCCAGCCCCAGCAATTTATCGAGGCCCTAAGCAACTCAGCAAGACCCTGTCTTTAAATAAAATATAAAAAGGGCTGCAAATGTGGCTCAGTAATTAAGTGCCCCAGGGTTTAATCCTCTGTACCAAAAACAAATCAAAACAACAAATGAAAAATTTCAACTTGATAATATGATAAGCTAGCAAAAAAAAATGGGTAAAGAATCTAAATAGGGGCTGGGGTTATGGCGCAGTGGTAGCGTGCCTAGCATGCGTGAGGCACTGGGTTCGATCCTGAGCACCACATAAAAATAAAATAAAGATATTCTGTCTGCCTACAACTAAAAAATAAATATTAAAAGAAAAAAGAATCTAAATAGACTTTTTTCCAAAGAAGATAAACAAATGGCCCATAAACATATTAAAAGATGCCCAACATCATTAGTCATTAGGGAATTATAAATCACAGTGAGGTATCATATCATACCCACTAGGAAAACTTTAATAAAATATCAACAACTATTGGTGAAGATACGTAGAAATCAGAAACTTTCTCGTGGGAATGTAACCTGGTGCATCCAATTTGGGAAATAGCCAGGCAGTACCTTAAATAGTTTATGCATAGTGTTACTGCATCATCCAGTAATTCTCCTTTGTCTACTCAAGAGAAATGAAAACATAGGTCCATACAAAAACTTGTACATATTTATAATAGCGTTTATGTAGCTGAAAGGTGGAAACAACCTATATTTCTGTCATCTGATGAATGGATGGTAAATAAAATGTGATTCATCCATATGTTGGAATATTATTTGACCATAAAGAGGAATGAAATATTGATACATACTACAACATGAATGGATCTTGAAATCATTGTTCTAAGTGAAAAAAATTCACAAAAGACATATATTATGTAATTTCATTTATATCATATATCCAGAATAGGGATATCTGTAAAGGTAGAAAGTAGATTACTGGTTACTTACTTAGTGCCTGGGAGATGGGCAGGGGAGAAATGGAAGATAGTTAAAAGGTGTAGGATTCTTTTTGGGATAATGAAAATATTCTAAAATTGTGGTGATAATTGCACATACCTGAATATACTAAAAGCCATTGAATTACATACTTTAAATAAGTGAACCATATAGTATGTGAATTATATCTCAATAAAGCTGTTTTTTTTTTGAAAAGAAAGTTTTCCTTTCATTAATAAAAATATTCACCGAAAGCAGTTTTGTCATATTTTAAATATTTGGGACATAAATTAAAACTTGACAGCTTGCCTTTAAAAAATATTAATTGTATATTGCGGTTGAAAGATTTTTTCTTTTTCTTTTTTTTAAAATTTTGGTACTAGGGATTGAACTCAGGGGCACTCAACTACTGAGCCACATCCCCAGCCCTGTTTTTTTGTATTTTATTTAGAGACAGGGTCTCACTGAGTTGATTAGTGCCTCACTGTTGCTGAGGCTGGCTTTGAGCTCACAATCCTCCTGCCTCAGCCTCCCAATCTGCTGGGATTATAGGCTTGCACCACAGTGCCGGGCTATTGAAGGGTTTTTGCCCCAGTATGACTTATTAAAGGACATTGTTATGTAGGTTAAGCAAAACCTAACTAAAAATATATCTAGCTGATTTTTTAATTTTACCTATGTAATGTGTGTTTTATTTCCAGCCACTAAAAATATAAGCTCTAACTTGATAGGAAATAGTAATAACTAATATTCATTAGTTAACTTATGAATTAACTTAACCACATGTAGGTACTATTCTAAGTGATCTTCACGTATTTTTTAGTGAATCTCACAATTCCCTAAAATATATACTGTAACACGGAGTTTATAGAGTAGATAGTTAACTTTGAGACATAGGATTTAAGTAGCTTAGTCAAAGTCAAGTAGCAGATGAGGCTTGGCTGTGCATATCTTACCTGATACAATAGATGTTTCTGGCATTATATATTTAAAATAACTTTATAAATGAAAGTGTATTTTGAAAGTGTATTTTGATGTTCTAAAGGAGATGATTATTCTAAATCAAAACTGTCTCAACAATTGTGGCATCTTTTAAATCAGGGTACTGCTATACATTTGATTAAGTGTAGTAGTTTTCCTGGTTAGTCCTATTGATTGTGGGTAGATTTAAATTTGTATTAGTTTTATTCAAATTTTTATTGGAGGACTCATTTTTTTGGAGTCAAAAAAACAAAGTACTATAAGGAAGTCCAAAAGAAGGAGTTCCTGATTTAGGATTAGCTGGTGCTAAAAGCATATAAAGTAAATATTTCTTTAGATCTTCCCTTAATTTAAAGCTTGTCTTTCCTATCTAGTTTCATGTATACTGTATAACTGGACTATTCAAAGTCATAGCCACTAGACCCCTTAATTCTTAGGCACACATCCCCTGTGAATCAGGATATGATTTTATAAAACATTGTGTTCCTAATATCCTATGGTAATGTCAGACCTGTTTAAACATCCCATTGCCCTCCAGATAGCCTCCTTCTAAACCAGGATTCCATAAAGTTTCATGTAAGTCTTTAACCTCAAGTGATCCCCACACCTTGTATTTTTTATTTCCATGAGATGACATCTTCATTGACTTCATTTGAAAAATTTCAAACCTACAGTAAAATTGAAACAAAAAAAGTACAGTGATGCCTAAACTCAGCAATTGCTAATGCTCTGTGTGTGCCTTATCTCTGTTTATGTTCCTTTTCCTCAGTCCTTTGAAATTAAGTTGCAGATACCATGATCTCTTGCCCCTAAATACTTACTGTATATCTCCTATGAACAATAATATTTTCCTACAAAACCACAAAACCTTGATCACATCCAAGATTTCACATTAACCTTTTGGTGTCCTGTCTTTTTAGTATCCTTTAATCTAGAACATTTTCCCCACCTCCATTTTTTTTTTTTAAATAATCTTGACTTTGACATTTTCTGAAAAGCTAGGCTGATTGTTTCCTAGACATTTCTTCAGTCTAGATTTGTATGATAATTTCCTTGGATCCTCATTTATTTAACTTGATTTCAACATTCCCTGTATTTCTCATAGTTAGATCTATGAGCTTTGTTTGGTTTCGGTTAAATATTTTTAGCAAGAAAACTCCTTGGCTATTTCTTGTGACACTTCTTATCAGGGGCACCGAGTGTTGATTATTCCAATATTAGTGAGACTGAGTTTTATCAGTTGGCTAAAGTGGCAAAAGCCATTTTAAAGATATACTTTTCCCTTTGCAGTTTCAAAGTGACCAGTGTGATATTTTCTATCTTTCAGATGTCAAGTTTCACAAGCCTTTCATCTAATGACTTTAGCATCTCCTGACGATCCTTTATATATGAACCTGAATTTGCTATTTTATTGGGATTGCACACTGACGATTTTCCTAGTTCAACAGCATTTGTGTTTAAAAGGATAGATACAGAATCTATTCCATTTTCCCTCCTCCATTTTCCCTATTAAATAGAGTTTTTGACATAGTTTATATCATGGCAAATGTTTCCTGTGTCTGATTTTATGGTTAATTTAGTGAAATATATGGTAATATAAAATTCTTTCCATAACCTAATTTCTCCAGTAAGTTTTAAATGTTGAGATCTGTGGGAGAAGCTTGGAGATGGCTCTAGGGAGTAAATTGATTTTAGTCAAATGTTTCTGGCTATTTTAATTTACAAGGTTAAGGATCTTGTTTCTTGATTTTAAATATGCTTGTGGATTCTGAGGAATCACGATGCCTCAGAAGAAATATCTGCTTCTGTAAAGTTAGCTGAAGTTCAGGAAAATTTTGTGAGCTTTTATTCAGTTCTGGGCATAGACATCAGGAATGCCATCATACACTTAACAGCTTTGGAAGCCAGTGTTGGAATGTAACTGTATAAACTCCCCCCACCCCCTTGCCTTCTTTTTCATTGCTTCTTTGGTTTTATCACCAGGGATGGGTGTGAAAGCAACTTGTCTGAAATTTTGTTGCCCTTAGGGAGTGACTTAAAATTCCCAGGATAGTTTTAGAGCTGATTCTTGATCTTGCAATGATGGAACAGACCTCCTAGAAACCCTCTGGCTGAAGTGAACTTGAATTTTAGGAGAGACCTGCCTAGTCCTGAGTGTAAATGGATTTTTGCTCTTTCTTTGTATTTATTAAGGAATTTTGAGACTTTTCTGAGTAAAGTTTCTTTAAATTAAAAAATATTTGTATAGAATTGTGGGCCAAATTATGTCCCTCTTAATTCTTTTTTTTTTTTGGTACTGGAGATTGAACTCAGGGGTACTCGACCACTGAGCCACATCCCCAGCCCTATTTTGTGTTTTATGTAGAGACAGGGTCTCACTAAGTTGCTTAGCACCTCGCCATTGCTGAGGCTGGCTTTGAACTCGTGATTCTCCTATCTCAGCCTCCCTGAGTGCTGGGATTACAGGCTTGCGCCAACGCGCCCGGCTCCTTCTTAGTTCTTATGTTGAAGTACTAACCTAAGAATGAGACTGTAGGGCTAAAGATGCAGCTCAGTGGTACAGCTCTTGCCTAGCTTGGGTTCAAATCCCAGGACCAAAAAAGAAAAGAAAATGTGACTGTATTTGGCAATAGAATGTTCTTTTTGGGGGGCTATGAAATGTTTAAAGGACAATTAAGGTAAAATGAGGTCATGGGTGGGCCTGAATCCAGTATAGCTGGTATTCTTACATAAGCAAAGGAGATAAGATGATCTCACACAGCATAAGCAGAGAAAAGGCCGGGTGAAGGCATGGGAGAGGAAAGCCACAGAGAGGAAATCAATCCTGCTGACACTTTTATCTTGGATTTTTAACTTCCAAAACTGTGACAGAATAAATATCAGTTTTTTAAGCCATCTAGTCTTAGGCTTTGGAAACTAACATATATAGTTAAACAGATTATTCTGGTTTGTATCTAAAGCCACATAGAAAATGTGGAGGGAAATATGGAATAGAGATAACCAGTTGATAGAGTTAAGTAGGCATGGGTTATAAGGTTAAAAATATAGTTTCTCATATTCTGTTTTAAGTTACTGGGATGGGCAGTTAGAATAAGTAAAATGCTCCTTATAGGCGTGTCTCCCTCCCTCCCTCCCTCCCTTTCTTCCTCCCTCCTTCCCTCCCTTCCTTTCTTCCTCCCTCCCTCCCTCCCTCCCTTCTCCCTCCTTCCTTTCCATCCTTCCTTCCTGGAACTGGGGATTGAATCCAGGGACGCTTAACCACTGAGCCACTTCTCCAGCCCTATTTTGTATTTTATTTGAGACAGAGTCTCACTGAGTTGCTTAGGGCCTCAATGAGTTGCTGAGGCTGGCTTTGAACTCTCAATCCTCCTGACTCAGCCTCCTGAGCTGCTGGGATTACAGGCATGCGTCACCACGCCTAGCAAATCTTAGTTTTTCTTGGGAATGAAAATATGTTATAGAGATTATTGGCTAACCAGTTACTTTTCATTTTGTTTCTTTAGCATCTTTTATAAAAATTCTTTTCTTTTTAATTTGGGAACTCATTTTCTTTTTAAAATTTTTAATTTGTTTTAATTATACATGACAGTAGAATGCACTTTAACATCTTGTACACAAATGGAGCACAACTTCTCATTCCTCTGGCTGTACATGGTGCAGAATCCCTCCAGTAGTGTAATCACACATTTATATAGGGTAATAATGTCTGTCTCATTCTATGGTCCTGCCCATCCCCACAGTTCCCCTCCCCCCATTCCTCTCTACACAAACCAAAGTTGCTTCATTCTTGGGAACTCATTTTCTGCTTTTAGTTTTATCTTCCTTGGAAATCATCCCTTACATTGTTGCCACGTAAATTTTCTTTAACATATAGCTAATCATTCACTCTTTTGTTACGATACCTTTCTCTTAAAATTGTGAAAGATTTCACATGTAAGATGTTTCCTAAGAGATAAGTCCACAGGTTGCATTGACTATGTATTTTCAGGTGATTCTTTGTTTCCCAAGTATTTCATGATTCCATGCCTTTGCACAGGTTGTCCCCTGTGTTCTGAAATTCCCTTGGTTTCCATCTCTCTTTTTTCTGTGGTGTTTGGGATTGAATCCAGGGATTTATTCATGCTAGAAAGATGTTCTGCTACTGAGTGACAGCCCAATCTCCTCATTTCCCTTTTTATGAATATCTATTACTCACAGGGTTCTTTTGTTTATCTTTTAGTTTTGGTGTTGGGGGTAAACCCAGGCCTTGGGCATATGCTAAAGTACAGGCTTTATCACTCAGCAATAGCCCCTGCCCCTTATAGGTAGTTTAAAAGTGCCTGTTGATAACTTTGTCATCCTTCTGTGGCAGAATTTGCTGGATACGACTTTCAGAATACATCTTTTCTTTTTTTTGGTACCAGGGATAGAACTCAGAGGTACTCGACCACTGAGCCACATCCCCAGCCCTATTTTGTGTTTTATGTAGAAACAGGGTCTCACTGACTTGCTTAGCACCTCGCCATTGCTAAGACTGGCTTTGAACTTGACATTCTACAGTCTTAGCCTCCTAAAGTGCTGGAATTACATGTGTGCACCACCGTGTCCAGCTTCAGAATACCTTTTGAATAGAGTCATGTCTTGTTAGAAGTACTGCTTCCCAAGTGCTAGAAAGATCTCCTGACTGGGAACCTTTTGAGAGTGCAATTCGGAAATCTGCAATTTAAAAAGCACCCTGTAGATTCACCATTGGAGCCCCTGTGCTATACAGTAGGGGCAACAGTGTGGTCATATTCCCTAGTCACAGGCCCATAGTTAGAAAAATCCTTCTAAATAAATGAAGGAGAACATAAGTTCAAAATGCCACTACAGTGGAAGGTGTATTAGCTTTCTGTCACTGTGGTAAAATACCTGAGAGAAATCAACTTAGAGGAAAGGTTTATTTTGGCTCATGGTTTCAGAGCTTCAGTCCATGGTTGCTTGGCATCATCACCTTGGGCTTGTAATGAGACAGAACATCATGACAGGGAGTGTGTGGTGAAGCACAGCTGCTCCCCTCATGCAGCCAGGAAGCAAAAAGAGTAGAATGGACTGAGGTCCCAATATCCCTTTTAAGAGCATGCCCCCAGAGACTTAAACTTCTTCAAATAGGCCCTACCTCCTAGAGTTCCTAAAGTATGTTTTCATCTATGCTATTTTGGCCAGTTAGAAATGCCTGTAACTGTACCTCTGGAAGCTCAGGAAGTTAGGTTGGGGAAGGGAAAGGTAGAAATAGGTTTTCTAACTTCTAACAACTGACATAGGAGACTTTGTAAATGGGCCATTGATAATCCAGGAGTAGTGTCCCCAGGCAGGTAACTTTGCACCATCGAGGGCTGCCTACAAATCACTCTGAAATACCACTGTGAGCGTAGAAGGAACTTGAGATACAAAGCTTGTGAATAACCCTTAAATTCTTTTTCTTCTTTTAATAGAATTTTGCAGTATAGTTTAAAGCCACATGAAGGATTGTTTTTTTCTTTTAATGTTTAAAATAAGGATTTCCCCTGCTTTGCGTCTTGTAATTTAGGAATTACTGTGAAATTGGAAGAGTAGGAGCTCCTTCTTTGTCTTGGAGATCGGCGTCCTGGATTTGAGTTTGTCCTTTCCAGTGTGCTGAAGGCTATGCAGTGAAGAGTCTCCTTGATCTCTAGGACACTCTGCTTTCTTATCTGTAAAATGGGGAGAGAAAGATTAGCTTCTCCCAATCAACTCATAGAATGGTAATAATAGTAGTGAATAAGAAACAGCTTACATGATGTGTTGTCAGTGATAAAATGCTAATGAGTCAGTGGTTTAAAAAGTTTTTTAGAATCTGCCATTACCAAAGAAAGTTAAGTTTTGACAAAATGGTCTGATACACAGTTGATGATAGCTTAACATTTTAGACATGAAAGAAAACAAAAATTTTTTTTTGTTTTGTGTCTTGGTGTTTTTGAAAGTTCCCTTGCACATATGAACTTATTGGGAAATCATTTTCTCTACCTGCCTATCTGTTGGAAATACATAACAACTAAAAAATCAATTTTCATTCAAAATCAGTATATTAACATTATTTTAAACTAGAGAGTCATGCTTTTTATTTTGTACTTGATGTTTTATCAAATAATTGGCTGGCTACTACCTAGAAAGTTTGAAGAAAATTAATTCATCAGATTACTTAGCAAAGACTGATGATTTTGGTTTAAAAACAGATTTGAGGTTTCATTTCAAGCTACTTTTTACAAATAAAAAGATGTAGAAGATAGACAAGAAAAATGTATTATACTAGAAATAGATCTTTTCTATTTTCTTTTACTTTTTGCCCTTTTTTTCTTCTACTCTTCTCTGCTTTGCCCCCCACACATGAATAGGCATCCTCCCAACAGTAAGTCCCACTATTTCTCTACCTTCCCCTCCCTTTCCTTAGAAAGAAATAAATATCTCGGAGGTGAATTAAGGGCTCTAAATTTGAATTTGATTTGTGACCTGTCATATTTTGAATAATTTGCTTCCATGGTATTTTGCTTATCTCAGCTTCCAGCTGCCTGCCCAACTTCTGCCTCTTCTCTTTCTTGGCAGGATAGTTTAGCTTATTTGAAGGACTAAGAACAGCCCACCCCCCATGTTATTCCTGGGTTTATGTATGAAGTCAGTGATATCACAGTATCACATTTGGGCTTTCAGATACCTCATTTCCTAGTCTCTGTTTTTTAAAATCACTGCATGATCTTGACCTCCTGATAATAGCAGTACTCATCTATATTGCATGTGTGTGTGTTTGGGGGCAGTACTGGGGATTGAACCCAGGACCTTGTGCATGATTGGCAAGCATTCTACCACTGAACCACATCCTCAGCACTTTTAATGTTATTTTGAGACGGTATTGCTAAGTTGCCTGGCTTGGCCTTGAGGTTGTGATCCTCCTTACCTTTTTCTCCAAAGTAGCTGGGATTACAGGCATGTGCCACCATTCCTGGCAACATTTTTATTTTAAAAAAGACTTTGTGACTAAAAAGTCAGCAGCCATTGACAAAAAGATAATGGTTGGTTGCAGGTCTCTGTAAACAGTCCAAAAAAAGTGAAACTGACCATTGGTGATTCTGAGTCGTTTTCCCTCTGCTAGCTATATCCATTTAATATTTCTCAATATAAGTGCATTAGAGAAGTCTAATTCATTGGTACTAGATAGGGCCCAGTCTTTGATATTTCTTTTAAATATTTTTAATTGTAGATGGGCACAATATCTTTATTTAATTTATTTATTTTTATGTGGTTCTGAGGATCGAACCCAGTGCCTCACACATGCTAAGCAAGTGTTCTACCACTGAGCCACAACATTTCTAACAGGCAGCACAGGTGATCCCACACCACAAGTAGCCATGAGGTTGCACTTTGGGGAAGAGGCACTTGACAACAGTGAAATCAAGACCTCTTGCAGATATATCACCAAAGATACTCAGATGGCGTTATGAGCAAATGAAAAAATGCTCAATATCATATGTCATTAGGGAATTGAAACTTAAAAACAACAAAACCAAATTCCATGTCACACCCATTAGAATGGTTGAGATCTAAAACACAGATGGTACCAGTTCTGGGAAGGATATGCATCAACAGGAGCTCTCATTCATTGCTGGTGGGAATGCAAAATGATATGGCCATTTTGGCAGTTTCTTATAAAGATAAACATACTCTTACTGTATGTTGTGGACTGAATATTTCTGTTCTCTCCAAATTCCTGTGTTGAAGCCCCAATGTCCCAACATAACTGTATTTATACATGTAGCCTTTATAGAGTTCATGAACGTTTAACGAGACCATAGGGGGCTGTTCTAATATAAAATAAATGACCCTATAAGAAGAGACAGTATTGTACATTACAAATATGTGTACTTTTTGTCAGTTAAATATAAATTAGAAAACGAAAAGACAAGTGCTGGTTGCAATAGCATATACCTGTAATCCCAGCCACTCAGAAGACTGAGGCAGGAGGATTGCAAGTTCAAGGCCAGCCTCAGCCACTTAGTGAGACCCTGTCTCAAGATAAAAGAATGAAAGGGATGTAGCTCAGCGGTTGAGCACTCCTTAGCTTAAGCCTCAGTACTAAGGAAGAAAAAGGAGAAGTGGAAAGAGGGAAGGAGAAGGAGAAATAATAAAAAAAATGAAAAAGAGGGACAGTAAAGATGCCATTTATCACCACCACTTGAGGATACATTGAGAAGGTAGCCATCTGCAAACCACGAAGCAGGCTCTCACCAGAATCTCGATCAGCTGGCACCTTGAGTTTGGGCTTCACACCCTCCAAATCTGTGAAAAATAAATTTTATTGTTTAAACTGCCCAGTCTATGGCATTTTGTCATGGCAACATGAGCAGATTAATAAATCAGATCCATGCTCCTAAGTATTTACTCAAATGTTTTGTCCTTGCAAAAACCTGCATATGAGTGGTTATAATATCCTCATTCATAAATGCCCCCAAATTGGAAATAACCAGGATATTCTTCAGTAAGTAAAGGGATAGACAAATTGTGGTAAATCTAGACAGTGGAATATTGTTCAGCAATAAAAAGAAATGAGCTGTCAAACCACAAGACATGGAAGAACCTTAAATGCATATTGCTTAGTGAAAGAAATGAACCTGAAAAACCTACTATGTGTTGTATAATTTCAACAATATGACTTTCTGGAATAGCCAAGTATGAAGACAGTAAAAAGATCAGTTGTTGCCAGGGACTTGAAAGAAGGAAAGGAGGGATGAATAGATGGAACACGGGATTTTTTTAGAACTGGGGTGGAAGGGGAAAGGGAATGAATGGAAACTGCACTTTTTGCTCAATTTTTCTGAAACTTGAAACTTCTCTAAAAATAGTTTGTTGATTTTAAAACAAGGTATTTTGGGTTTGCCTTTTTATAAGGGGAAGAATTAGAATTAAGACAATTGAAAATGTTTAAAATTTTTCATTGCATTTGGATTAAGAATCTCATACAGGACTTTGTTTTGTTGAGAGAGAAGAAATTGAGCCACTTTGGAATGGAAAAAGTGTTGCTCTCCTTAAGTGGTGTTGTTATCCTCAAATGCCTTTTTGTTATTCTTAATTATCATGTAGGGAAATTCAAAAGGCAATGGTACTTTTCCTAGAAAATTGAGTTAGGGCTGTGAAGAAATGTTGACTGTTAGGAGTTCCCTGGTTCCTGCTGGAGTTGCACAGTGCTTCCTGCCTGGCCTATGGGAGGTCAGTAAGGTGCTTTAGCAACTGTGGCCGAGTCCTGTTCAACTCAGTCCCCGCTGGCCGCCAAGGCCCAACTGCATGAGCGTTTTAATCCATTGTCCTTGTTCCCATTTTTTTGTTTAAAACTTGCATCTTAGGTTGTGTTCAGAATAAGAGCCAACTACTCCAATAGTTAAAGAATAGCATAGTCTGCTTTAGTTTAAAAAAAAAAAATTCCAAGTGAATTTCTAGTGTGAATTAGGGGAAACTTATTTAGGCTGCCCTTTTAATCATTAAAGTGGCCTCTTAGAACTCCTGATTTAATGAAAAGATAAAAATGTTTTGTAATTAGCAGATCAAAGCACTACTGTGGCTGCTGTTTACATTGTCAATATGTAAATGAAACTTCTAAAGGGAATGAAAAGAATTTGTTTAACACCTCTTTAATTTTGTTTATGTAATTTCTTTGCTTAAAAATCTCACTAGGGTCCCACTTCACATTGATAATGCTTAGGTAAACATTCACTTACCCCCTCACTGTCAGTACCAAGGAACTTGAGAAACAGCAGAGTCTGAATTGTTGAGGTTTACGATGTTTAAGTCAGATTGAGTTCCATCCTCCAGAAAGAAACTTGATCTTGAAAGGTCCGTTCATCAGCTTTAAAACCTAAATGAATCCATTGATTAATTGAATTTAAAGAGGGACCAGAAGAATTGGGTGTATCCATGGTAATCTTGAATTGGAATTTGGCAATATCTTCTGTGTAAATTAGCAAACGCAGTGTAGCTTAGCTTGCAGTGCTTTAGAATACAGTCGTCTTTTGGTATTAGTCAGGGACTGGTTCCAGGACCCCTCTAGACCCCAAACTTGGAGCATGCTCAAGTCTTCTATATGAAATGGTGTATTTCCATATAACCTATACACATCCTTCTGTATAATGTCAATCATCTCCAGATAACTAATAATACGTAATACAGCGCAAATGCTATGTTAATAGTTCTGTTGTTTAGGAAATGATGATAAAAAGTATATGTATGTACAGTGAAGTATTTTAAATAAAAAAATTTTAAGTCATTCTGTCACTGGTTGCCTTTTTTTTGGTTAGTTAGCCTTGGTCTTCTCCAGGATTCAGCATTATATGTAGAGTGCGTATGTTCCAGATGAAACTTCTCAAACCAAATAGATTAAAATGCTGTCCAGAAGAATCTAAGAGGGTTGGGGGCTATAGCTCAGTGGTAGAGCACTTGCCTTGCATATGTGCGGCACTGGGTTCGATCCTCAGCACCACATAAAAATAAACAAATAAAGGCATGCTGTCTATCTACAACTACAAAAAAAAAAAAAAAAAAGAAAAAAGAAAAAAAAAAGAAATCTAAGAACTTATTTTATCAAGATTTTCAGCCCTCTAGTGGTATATCCCAGTTTGAATTTATCCAGGATTAAAGGGAGTGGGAGAATTGTCTGTAGAAGGGTATTGTTCAAGAGTTTTGCTCTTAAGTCACATTGAGCTTTAAAAAAGTCAGGTTAGCTAGTATGCAAAGCATTAGACATAACTTGTTACTGTCTAGTTACAGCAATGGAATTGAGTATGTTTAATTTCCAGAAATGAAGAGAAGGGATTTTTGACCTTTTCATTGATTGTTATAAGGAGTTAATTCTTACTAAGTGTTCACAGCAAAGAAAAAGGAAAAGTAAGTGGGTAGCGTTTGCATTTATGACCATTATGACCATGTGTAAGACAGGTAAATGTTATATACTGTGAGACTGCAGTAGCTAAGCCAGAGCTCTTGGGTCTTTCTAGGATGACAACGGCTAGTGCTGTATTTAATTGGCCTCATTAGTATAACTGGGGTAGGACCTCACTGCTCTCCGTTTACCTCACCCAAGTGTGGTGAGATTTAATTAGTTGAACCTTCTAAAAGCTACCTGGGGCCTACCTATGTAAATGTCTGGATTCACCCTGTGTCCCCCCTCTCTCAAGAGAACAGAAGGCAGCCCCTCAACCCCCTGCTCACTTTTTGGGCTAGGGATTGAATTTAGGGGTGCTTTACCACTAAGCCACACCCCTAGCTCTGTTCTGTATTTTATTTAGAGATAAGGTCTCACTGAGTTGTTTAGGGCTTTGCTAAGTTGCTGAGGCTGATTTTGAACTCTCGATCCTCCTGCCTCAGCCTCCCGAGCCTCTGGGACCCTGCTTACTTTTTCTGGTCCAGGCTCCAGGACTCCTCACACTTACACTGTTACTAGGTCCTTTTCACTCTTTCCTACAGGCTTCTTGATTTTGGATGTAGGAGTGAGTAAAAGGGTAGAATTAGAAGGAAGAGCTTTTTTGCTCTAACCATGAGACTACATTTCCTCATACTGTTAAACTTTGCTGTTGTATAGAATTGACTTGGGTATCCTTGCATTGGCTTTTATCAGTCACTGCCACTGCCTTCATCATCTCCTCCTCTTCTTTCATAGGTTGGGTTATAATGAGTAAATTATGATATCTTAATGGAACATGGTCTAAAAGAAATAGAATGAAAGTCATATTTTTAATTTCAAGTTTTCTAGCTATGTTTAAAAAAGCAACAGGTAAAGTTAATTTTAACAATATAATTTCTGTAGTATACAATATCCAAAATGTTATTTCAACATGTAGTCAATATAAATTATAATGTATTTCACATTTTTTGTACTATCTTTTGAATCTACTGTGTATGTAAGATTTCATAAAATACATAGTTAGAAAATGCAGATTCATATGCTTGCATCGTTCCCAAAATATTCAAGGGTTTTCTAGTAATTAATAGGTTTCCTATTTTCAGAGAATAAAACAAAGACACATAATCACTCCTTTTTATCATGCTTCCATAGTATTTGGAACAGGCTTGAATTTAGAATGATTCAGAAATTTTGAACGCATCTTATGTACAGGTACGATCAGGGAAGGGATGACTCAACTGGACTTGGTTTTCATTCAGTCATCATTTCTTTCTTCTTTTACTTCTTCCAGCATTTCTTTCTTTTTTTTTTTTTTAAATATTTTTTTAGTTGTGGATGGACACAATGTCTTTATTTTATTGCTTTGTATGTGGTGCTGAGGATCGAACCCAGGGCCTCATGCATGCGAGGCAAGCGCTCTACCGCTGAGCCACAGCCCCAGCCCCCTTCTTCCAGCATTTTTTACATTCCTGTTTAGTGAAAACCAATGAGTCTGGAGTAGAATCCAGATCTTCTGAATTATTGTCTGTTTCTTCTATTATGCTGAATTCCAGTAATACCCTTTGAGGTAGAATACCTTTTACAAATGATAAGAAATGAAAAGAGTCATCCTTTTTTGTTGAGTGATATGTAGGTCTAGATTCTGCTGTTGATAGCATAGACCACTCTAGGCAGTTTTATCAGAGAAAAATTTGATATAGGGATTAGGTGCTTACTAAATTTTGGAAAGACTGGAAGAGCAGACTCTGGGTTGACTTTCTAGGAATGACTCCCAGAATAAAATTGTAGAATTGGCCGGCCAAGGAAACTGCTACCTCTGCTGTAATCAGGAAGCTGATCAGCAAAGCAGCTGCCCTTATCATAGGGGCAGACTTCAGCATCTGTAGTCTGCCTCGCTGACTAATTAGTGTGGGTGTTGGCACTTTATCCTAGAAGTTGAGGACCAAATACTAGGACCTCAGTATCAGAAGTTCAGCCCCAACCCCCAGTGTTTACTTCTACCTTTCAAATCTGTCCTGGTTGCCACCTGCCACAGGCACTGCTTCTAGTGTGCAATAAGGGGGCTAGAACACATTTGAATGAACAAGTCTGTGGCAGTTGCCCAAGTATTAGCTTATTGGTGTGAAAGCCAGAGATGGGCCACTAATCTCTGCTGACCTTGAGGCTATTTGTCTTGTTGGAGGTTTTCAAGAGATGTTGAGAAAGTACATAAGCTAAGATAACAGGTGCTGTGAAATGAATACTGTGTTTCCTTCTTAGAAGGGCATTTTTCCAGGTCACTGTCTTCTGGAAAGATAGCACAAGTGGTAATACTCCTGGATAAAACTTGATTATCCCATATTTTGAAAGATCTAAGAGTTCAACTCCACCTGAGTATATTATTGTTGGTTAGTGTTCTAGTCTATTTTATGATGCTTTTGTGTGTTGGAATGCTAAGGGCCTTTAAAATATGAGGGGAGGGCAAGATTAAGTTGAAAATTTTGTCCTATTATTTTTGTTCTATTGCTATATAATCATCTATAAAGAACAACATGCAATTTTGGAAAGAGACAGATGAAGAGAGATGTTTTTCATGGGACTTTTGTGACTTGAGATGATAGACCTTGGATAAAGCTGCAGAATTGATTTTGGCTTGAAAATTACAAAAGTGACTTTTCATAGAACTATTGTTCTTCAGAATGTGTAGTGTAAATCAAATGTAGCATCCCTGTGAGTCTGCAAGGGATTGGTTTCAGAACTCACCACAGTACTGAAATTCAAGTATGCTAAAGTCCCTTATACAAAATGGCATAGAATTTGCAAATAACACATGCATATCTTCTTGTATACTTAAGTAATATCTAGATTACTTATAATACATAATGCAATGTAAAAGGTATGCAAGTAGTTGTTACACTGTATGTTTGGGGAATAAGATAAGAAAAAGAAATCTGTCGGGCATGGTGGTGTGCACCTGTAATCCCAGCACCTTGGGAGGCTGAGACGGGAGAATCTGAGTTCAAAGCCAGCCTCAGCAACAGCAAGGCGCTAAGCAACTCAATGAGACCCTGTCTCTACATAAAACACTAAATAGGACTGGGGATGTGGCTCAATGGTCGAGTGCCTCTGAGTTCAATCCCTGGTACCAAAACAACAACAACAACAACAACAACAACAACAAGAAAAGACAGAAAAAGAAAAGAAATCTGTACATGAGTAGTACGAATTTCTTTTTTTTTTTTTTAATTTAGTATTTCAACCTGTAATTGGCAGAACCCACAGGTGTAGAACTTGTGGATAAGAAGAGCTAACTAATTAGAAAATTCAGACACTAGAATTAGTTTTAGCTGAACACAGTTCATTCTTTGGTTCACCTCTAAATGTTTGGCATGGCTCATTTTGATCAGTGTAAAAAAGTGGTCACTTAAGTATTAAGTTTTACACTGGATTAGCACCTGCATTTCTCTACCCAAGAGCTTGTTGGAAATGCAGATTGTTGGGCCTTACTTGAATCTGTTGATTGAACCAGAGACACCGGGATTCAGTGCCTGGCCAAAAGCACCCAGAAGTCTGTATTTTAATAAACCCTGTAGCTGATTTTGATTTTTCGGTTTAAGAACACTAATATGAAGTGATTCAATACTGTCCTTTAACAGGAGTACTAGACAGCAAATCTATCCCAGTTTCTTCTTTCAACAAACAAACAAAAAACAGCAAAATTTTGTCTTTGGGCAAAGAATTTAATCTCTATATCTCAGTTTCTTAAATGTAAATGAAATAGGTGATTTATGTCATGCATATAACAGCGCGATAATTAATTATCCTTAATGTTGTTGTTAGGTCTCAGTTTTTTAAAATTTTCTTTTAGTTGTAGAGGACATAATATCTTTATTTAATTTACTTGTTTGTGGTGCTGAGGATCGAACTGGGGATTGAACTGAGGGGTACTCAACCACTGAGCCACATACGCAGCCCTATTTTGTGTTTTATGTAGAGACAGGGTCTCACTGAGCTGCTTAACGCCTCACTGTTGCAGAGGCTGGCTTTGAACTCATGATCCTCCTGTCTCAGCCTCCCAAAGTGCTGGGATTACAGATGTGCGCCACTGTGCCCGGCTAGGGTTCCCTTTTCTCCATGTTTTCACCAATGCTTAAATTTTTGTCCTTTTCATAAAAAGTTATTCTAACATTTGCAAGATGATATCTAATTGTTTCTAACTTGCATTTCCCTGGTGGTTAGTGATGTTGAACAATTTTTCATTTGTGGACCATTGTATCTTTTTATTTTATTTATTTTTTGTGCTGCTGGGGGTAGAATGTGGGGCCTTGCGCATGCATATGTCTTCTTTTAAGAAATGTCTACTCAGGTCTTTGACCATTTTTAAATATGTTACTTGTTTTCTTGCTATTGATTTGAATTCCTTTTAGATTTTGGTATTTATATGTCAAATGTATAGGTTGTCTCTTTACTCTGTTATTGTTTCCTTTGCTGTATAGAAGATTATTTATTTGATACAACTTCATTTGTTATTTTTGCTATTGTTGCAGTTATAAGTTTTTATTGGACAGTCAAAAGCTTTTGTTGGAAGTTATAAACTCACTTATGTTTGGTAGATGTTCTTAATACATTTATTTTCTAACAACCTTAAATAGCACTATATGTAAATCATTTTGTCTCCTAGGGATTTATGTGTATATATGTGAGTACCTTTGGGCGGTCTTTATTTTTGTGTGTGTGTGGGACTAAACAACTATATGTCTTTCTCTACTGTAATGACAAGTCTTCTCTTTTCAGTGAGTAATAAAGCATAGAGTTTTACTCAGTGCCTTAACTTTGTAGGAAATAAGTCTAGCAATTGTGTAGTTAGTTTACAAAGTCTGTGTATGACTCATTTTTAGGCAATGGCGTTTTCAAGTTACACTTAAAGGTCAGAGTCTACTTAGTCCTTAACTCTGCTTTTTCTAAGTGGGAAGTGAAAGTACAAAGTAGTTAAAACACAAACACACACACACACACACACACACACACACACAGAATTGGTTGAGAGCAGACTTAGAACAATAGATTTTTTATTATTATTTTAAGGGGTTTCTTTTTAAAGGAGAACAAGCAATATTGTTATGAATTACCAGAATTGCTAACTAACATGAAGCTTCATGTGTTTGACAGTGTTGTTCATGAAAGTTGAGCCTTTGAAGTTTCTAATTTTGTTTAGTATTTGATTTCTGTATCACCCTGAAAAAAGCAAACTGAAAACTTCTTAAGAGTTCAAAATGCTGTCCTCTCAGGTCATAAATGTACACATTTCTAAACCTGTTTGATGTTGTAGGCATGCCCCAGATCTTATTTAAACAAAACTAGTTTGAAGTAATTAGCTTCAAAAATTGTTAAAATTGTCATAGGTGTAGAAGTAATTTTCATGTTTGAAAAATGTAGTGCTTATGTTTAGTCTCATTAATTTTAGTTTCATCTATACTGAACATTAGCAAATAACATTGAAAACACAAAATACTGATTCCTCAGTTATTTTTTATTACTACCAAGCTAGTAAGGTTGATGGAAGAAAATTAAGTTTCTATGACTTAATTCTTTGGAATTCTGACTGTTGTCACTGTTTAAACAAATAAAGCAATAGCTGGCTGCTCACTGTGTTTTTGTCCCTTGGACAGATACAATGTCCTGGCATTTTTCATATTCGACTATCAAAGCCAAGGTCTAGAATTTTAAGTGGGAAGCTGGCGCTGAAATAATCAAATGCCAAACAAAGCCCATCTGAAAGTCCAATAAAGTAAAATTATAGCATTGCAAAATAAGAGAGTTACTGAACTAAATCCCCACAATTTGAGGATCTTTACTATAAAGATGTTTTTGTGTGAGAAGAGGGGAGGGGAGGGGAGGTAGTTGGGGCCAGCTGGGGCATTACTTTGATCCACACATGGGGAGCCAGCATTCATTTTCCTCTTGGAGTTCCTGAAGGAGGAAGAGTGCAGTACAGACCCCAGCACATCTTGTAGGAAGGAGCTTTTACTGCACTTCCTGTTAGTGCCAAGCCCTAAGCTAGGTGTTTTACATATAAATAGAATTTGTTAGCTTCCCTAATAGTGACCAGAAGTAAGATTGAAAGTTGCTAATGATGACAAGCTTAAAGGCATGGAATTTTTATGCTCTGCTGGGATTGGACATAGTCTCTTCACTCCTAATCTCTTTCAGAAACTGGGTGTTCTAAATGTCAAGGAAGCCACCATGTTTTTCCTGGTGCGGGCTGAAGTTTTATGAGAGGCTGCCATCCTTGGCTTGAATACTTTTTTGTAATGTCAAGTGTTGTTTCAAGTATGTGTAGGGATTCCCTTGTGCAGTCTTTTCCACAGCTCTCAGAACAGTCTTGGGGCATCTTCATGACCATTTTGTTTGACTGCTAATTATTTGGGAGTAAAGATGATTGTTGTTTTAAGTGGACTTAAACATTTTTAAAGAGGGAGCAAACAAAGTTTTCAAGAAGTGACTTTATTTAGTACTGTGTGTGGTAGCCTGTGGAGGCCTTCTGGGTCCAAGAAATCTTTTTTTTTTTTTTTTTTTTTTTAATTATTAGTAGCAGGAATAATGAAGAAACGACTTGGCTTTTCTGAGACTTAGATTTTGCAAAATGGAAATAAATAGTTCCTTTAGGATGTTTGTGAATAACACAGTGTTGGACACATAAGCATTCTGTATTTACTAGCTACTATTGTTCATCTTACTGAAGTTTATGGACCTTTAAATTCTTCTTGATGTATTTCATTTATAGTCATCTCTTTCACTAAGAAGGGACAGAAGGAGTATAAATGTTACTCTGACATAGGGTTAGATTGGAATACAAGGTCATGGACACTTTTTGGGGAATTTTATGAAGTAGAGTCATCTATTTGAGAGCGCACTCTCCTATTTTGCTCTGAGGCATTGTGAAGATAAAGATGTGATTCTTCCATTCTTGGATGAAATCCCAAAGCCAACCCTACTCTGTTTAAACACTCTGAACCTTAGTTTCTTAGATTCTGAAATGAAGATAATACTAGTACTTCCTGTCAGGACTGTTGAGAGGATTAGATGAAAATACAGTCAAGTTATTTGTACATAGCAAGGGCTTAGTCAGCTCCAGCTAAAAGGGGCAATAAACCTTTTTAAACAGATGATATTTCCCTTCAAGAAAAGGAATTTATTTGTTTTACTTTCTGTTGGGGTATTTTTGTCAGATTCTTTTCATTCTATACTAGTTACATCCTCAAGTGAAACTTTGTTGATGTGTATTTCTGGGTGTGTGTGCCTCAGGGCACACTGGTTTTAGGTTTGGATCTTGCTGCTGCTTTTGTGCTGTGATTGGAATGGCCTCTGAAGGCATCCAGATATCATCTCACCAAAAATGTTTTGCAGTCATCATCATGCTAATAGTATATATTTATTTTCTGGACATAAAATTAATATGATTTGGGAGCAAAACCAAAACAAAACAACAGTAATCTCACAGAAGAAAATAAAATTATCCAGAATTTCTCCACTAAGAAGCCATTGGTATTTGCATTTCATGGTATTATACTTTTGTAGCTGCCTCATAGCTTTCTTTTTCTTTTTCTTTTTTTTGTGTGTGTGTGCTTTTTGGTGGGGGGTGGGGGGGTGCGAGAATGATACTAAGGATTGAACTCAGGGCACTTGACCACTGACCACATCCCCACCCTAGTTTGTATTTTATTTAGAGAAAGGGTCTCACTGAGTTGCTTAGCACCTCAGTTTTGCTGAGGCTGGCTTTGAACTCGTGATCCTTCTGCCTCTGCCTTCTGAGCTGCTGGGATTACAGGCGTTCACCACTGTACTGGACTCCCCATAGCTTTTTATTCATGGATATTAAAAACCTTCAGAAATGTAGAATTGTGTAATAAGTACTTAGGTGTTTATTACTCAGCCTCAGTAATTACTATCTCACAGACAATCTGTATCATAGATACCATAACCCAAGCCTTATTTCTTCTCTTTTCAGTTGAATTTATTTCGAAGTCAGTCTTGGACATCACATTTGGCTGCATTTGCTTATTTATTTCTGGTTACTGGATTTTATTCTTCTTAGCTAGGGTTTGTTACTTTGGAATTATTGAATAGCCACAGAACCAGAACTCCAAGTCAAGGCTTTAATTGTCCCTGAAGCTCGCTCTTGGTGGGGGGATGGAGGTTAAGTATTTGGATGGTGGGGCCAGGGATTGGGTGGTAGGTAGTAAGAGTTCCTGAAAGTTGGACCTTTATTCTCCCTCTCTCTGCCCAACAGAATGGGGAACTGTTAGCCTTCAGGGCCAGGAGCCAAGTGTTCGTCTGTGTAGTCATTCTTGACTCAGAGCTAAAGACTTGCTAGGTTAATGTATGAGCCAATTTGTTCATTTAAAAATATATTTTACTATTGGACATGTACCCAATGTCTCTGTCATTGGGCCCGTTCTGTAAATCTGAGTAACGATAATAATGTGGTCAGGATTATTTTATTGACCAAGTTGTGGAATATTCCTTGTGCCAAATCATGAAGTTGTGCTTTCTTGGGTCCCTGACAAGGAAAAAGCAAACTGGTAAAGGTGAACTGAATTAACTCTAATTTCAGTGCTCAAATCTGAGGATTTACTAAAATAAAGTTTGACATAAAATGAGTTTCCTGTGTCATTGTATGTTGAGGCTCATTATTGTTTGTGGTGTCCATCAGTTGGTGACTTTGATAACTTGAGATTGAAGCCAGCGAGTCTAAATAACCTTTTTAAAATCTTAAGAAAAGGCAAAAGAATTTTTATTTCTAAGTTATACATGTCATATATTAATTGGTTAAATTGTGTTAAAAGGTTTTTACTGGGAATAGTATTTCTTTGAACTCCTTTGATTATGAAAGTCTGTTTAGTTTGGATGCTCAGAGAAGAGACCTGTCCCAATTTTAATCATTCTGCCCTATGTTTTACATCTAAGTAACTTTTTTTTTGGAACCTTTCAATGATAACATTTTATCTTTTTCTTCTGGGTGCATTCTGAAATTACTGCTTTTTTTTTTTCCCCTACAATAAGATCACACATTTTCAAACACAATCCAGACATAGTTTCTAATCTATGAATAAAGTATTCCTGGGAGGGGCTGATCCCTTAAGAGTCTTAAAATCAGTGTCTGGGCTATGCCTTTAAGACAGTTAATAGGACTGCCCTTGAGATAAGGCACAGAGCAGCCTCCTAGAATCCTGAATGGGTCAACTGCTTTGGATAATTCTTTTTTTTTTTTTTTTTTAAGTATCAGGGATTGAACTCAGGGGCACTACACCACTGAGCCACATCCTCAGCCCTATTTTGTGTTTTATGCAGAGACAGGGTCTCACTGAGTTGCTTCGTGCCTCGCTGTTGCTGAGGCTGGCTTTGAACTCGTGATTCTCCTGTCTCAGCCTCTCAAAGTGCTGGGATTACAGGTGTGCATCGCTGAACCTGGCTGATATATATATGTTTTTTTTTTTTTTTAAAACAAGATGGATGCACTGCTGTGCCTCAGTATTCCGGTGTTGGCCAAACATTGATCATTTGGTGTGCCACCTGGAACCCTATGTTCAGATACTGCCTAACCTTTTCCCTCCTTTCAAATCTCAGATGGGCTGGCATGGGCTTACACACATGGAAAGACACTGCCATCTTCTGTTCTTGCATCTACAGACACCATGTGGACTCCTATAGATATTTGCTGCTTTAACCCTTTGATCATTGATTGAGTATATTTTTATTGATCAACCATTTTTATTAGCAGTTTGTGTGGTACTGGATAGAGAGGTGAATAAGATGGTTCTTAGTCTTGTGAAGTGCATAGTCTGGTAAATGTGACACATCTGTGAACCAGTAAGCATGTGTACATGTTAAGTATAGGAACTGGGCTAGATAGATAGATATGCAGCAGGGATTGGATGGAGAAGGGAGGGCTCTCTTTTTACTGTGTATGCTGAGTTATTGTTTGAACATACAAGCCTGTATTATTTATGCAATTAAAATATAGAGAAGGTGTGTTGTAGTTATAAGAAGTCTACAAAAGTACAGTAAGAGAGTGATTAATTCCTTGGGGAGAGGGGCCAAGGAACATTTTATTTAGTTATTTTTTTCAGTGTTGAGGATTGAATTTCAGGGCCTCCCACATATTTTAGGGCCTCCCACATATTAGGCAAATGCTCTACCACTGAGCTATATCCCCAGTGTCCAACGAACACATTTTAAAAGATTTTTTTCCCCTTGAGTAAAAGTTAGGGGATCAGGAAAAAAGAGTATAGAGAAGGGGCTTTTCAGGCCTAGGGAATAGAAAATACTCAAAACTAACAGTAGCTTATTTATTTATTTTTTCATTCAGGATTTTGATAGTGACTTAATACCAGATCTCTATGCCCCGCAGCTTTTCTGTCTTAGGAAGTAGAGAGGCAACATGCAGTTATATTTTCTTTTGGAACTTGGAATATACTTGTTGAAACATTTTTGAATATAGTTAATATTTTTGAAAAGGTACCTTATTTGGTGACTATATTTCCAGTGAACCTGGACAAGTTTTAAAAATTGCCGGTATGGGTAAACTGTAGACCTGGACTGTGGTTAACTTTGAATTTGTTTCAAAAGAAGCAGTACATTAAGTGGCACGTTGGTTGGCAGTGTGTTAGATTGTGAAAGTGAGGATGGTGAACAATTGGGCTTTTGATTCAAGTGGGACACTCTGGAAGCTTTTGGAGCAGTGTCTTTGGATGTCAGTTCTCAGTCTGTGTGCTCTACCAGTCGCAGTACTCTCAACTCCTTATTCCTCCCCACCTCTGAGCACAGACTTACCTAATGTGGTGGGTAGTGGGACCTTAACTTGATCATCATATAGACCGAACAGCAGCACACCTATAGAAGGTAATCTTGTCAATAGGAAATAAATGCTAAATGAGATATCTTTTTATTCCTCCTGTTGACTGGAGAAAACTAAGTACCAAGAAAAGATACATGATTGGGCAAAACCCCAGAGATTTGACCTAATTTATGTAGGAAAAAGAGCAGTTAGTTCTTCTATTCTCTGTATGTGCCACCACTGTACTGATATCATTTCTGGAAATTTCCAGGAAATTTTCATGCTCTAGCTTTTCATAGATAAATAGTAGGGCATGGAAGCTGAGTTTAGTGTAGAGAGCAGTCATTTTTAAGTGCAACCCGGACTGTGTAGTTATTTCTCCCCCCGCCTGTAAAACATTTGCCTTGTGGAAGAATGGATGGCTCAAGGGATTAGTGATGGGGAAGTGGAGGTTTTCACATTGGTTCAGATTTGACCTTGGCCAGTGAGGCTTGAAATTCAGCACTATTTAATAGGCATTAGGAGAGCCCACTTTTTGATCCACTTCCAGTGGATAAATATCCATAGTTCTTTAATGCCATAGTTGCGGAACTAATTGGCAGAATTAAATGATTTAAGAACTTTACTCCCCTTTTGCCCCCAGAAAGTAGTTGGTTGTTGTTTAAATCAGGATCTTGGAGATGGTATGAGTCATTTTGGAGGACCTGGCATGATCTAGCTTTGTAGGTCTTACTGTATTGGGAAGTTTGTGTGCTTTGTATTGCCTTTAGTAGGTGAGCCTAGGGGAAGGGCTGTTTTTTTTTTTTCAAAGCTTACAATTTCTCCAATTTTGAGACTTGCTCATCTGATCCTATACAAGCTTAAAAAATAATGGAGTCATTCATTGTCCAAGATTTATTCCTCTTATCTCCATGATCAAATAAAGAGAGTATAAGAGTGATTTCTTTTGTGTCTCTTGTTTTTCCCTCTCTGGAAGAATTTCAGTGCATAAAGCCTTTTCTGACACTGTACTTTGATTGATACAAGGGAATTTTGCTCAAGTGAAGTTAGTAGTGTTTAACGTTTTATACTCAGTAACTGCCGGTCTTGATCACTTTGTATTTATGGAGCTTCCAGGGAAGGGTGTGCGCTCTTAGAGATGATATATTACCTGCTAATTTGTTTGCTGAAAGATGGGCCCATATATTTAGAATGATGACAGATCAGAATATTTGGCTAAGTGTATCAGTCAGTGTCTCATTTTTCAAAACATGAAAACTCCAACAAGCTGCTATAAAAATTCCATGCTGTAAATGGATTTTACTTGCTAAATTTCTGTCCTGGCTAGATTCATTCATTCATTCATGCATGCATGCATGCATTCATTCATTCATTCATTTAAAAACAGAGGAGAGGCAAAACAGAGGAGAGGCAATGAGAACTTCAGCCTGATACTTTTTCTTTTTTTTGCAGGTTCTCTTTGTCCTGAAACTGACATTCCTTTTTCTTATTGCAGTGTTGGACATCAACATCTTTACCACATAAAGAAGGTCAAGTACAGAAATCTGTAGGTCTGACAACTCTTTGTTCTTTCTGTCTTTAGCCAAGAGGTATAGACAAGCCTTTCACTTGTGGGGAAAAGCTGGGGAAAAACAATGAGCTTCCTAACTCAGCTGAGAAGCTTTAGGTTGTAAGAGGAATCAAAAGCACTACTCACTCAGGAAGACACAAAAACACAACGCAAAATAAAACAATAGCAACAACTGATTACTCACTCAAGGAACAATACTGATTACTCTTAGCATGTAAAAAGATGCTACTTATTCCCGAGTCCCTATGAACCTTTATTGAGCTATCTCTCTCTCTTCAAATATGAGAATACAGAAAATGTATTTAGTGTGGCTTATTTGAATAATCTGCCAACCAAAAGAAAAGGAAAATGCTTTAACTATTATTTGCTAAATAATTAATGTCAACTCTCTCCTGAGTAGGGACTAGCCTTAGGGACATCAAGACTGAATAAAAGAAATTCTTCTTTTTTTTTTTTTTTTTGGTACCAGGGATTGAACTAAGAGGCACTTGACCGGGGCTGGGGTTATGGCGCAGTGGTAGCGTGCTCGCCTAGCATGCGTGAGGCACTGGGTTCGATCCTCAGCACCACATAAAAATAAAATAAAGATATTCTGTCCACCTATGACTAAATAAATAAATAAATAAATATTTAAAAAAAAAAAAAAAAGAGGCACTTGACCACTGAGCCACATCCCCAGTCCTATTTTGTATTTTATGTAGAGACAGGTTCTCACTGAGTTGCTTAGTGCCTCACCATTGCTGAGGCTGGCTTTGAACTCGCGATTTTCCTGTCTCAGCCTCCCAAAGTGCTGGGATTACAAGCGTCAGCTACCACGCCCAGCTAAGAAATTCTTCATTTTGCAGTTCACTCTATATATATAGCAGATGACCTTAAGAAATAAAAAAGTATAAGGATGCTTAGAAATTAGCAGATCAGATTCCTGGTAAAACCATTAATATTGCTCCTTAGTGACATGTTACTGAATTTTCCCAGGACCTTACTTTTGTAATCTATATGTTTTAAAGGTATTGAAATTTGGAGGTGATCATAACCCAAGGAATAAAGTTTCTCCCTTGAACTTGGCCTAGTTTACTTCTTAGGAATGATTCTCAGCCTTGATGACCACTCTGAGAGGCTGCTGTCCTTCTCAGTTCTGGGTTCTGGGATCCCAGCTACAAGTTGGTGGGCTTTGTGTTGTGGTGGGTGGGGTAGAATGCAGTGTGAATACAGTAAACATGGAATGCTCCTGTGGTCCAGTAGTTTTGAGATCTCATGACTCTTATTCATGGTATCTTGAAGCCAGTCCTTCAAAGGAGAACCTAAAATTTTACCTATATTACTATATAAAATTTTAGGGAAACACTTATTATTCTGATCCTCATCAATGGAAATATAGGCTGACTTGCTAAAGCTATTATTCTTAGGACTATTATTGTCTTTTAGGAAATTTCCATACTAAGTCCTTTTCACCCAGTCATCCTCTAAATACCCTGAGTATATAACATTACGTAGGTACCCAGGAAGTGATCCTTCTATCATCAAAAATATTTATTCATTTTTTTCTTGACACTTTTCATTTCCACTTGCACTTTTTTTTTGTTACACTTCTGGCATCCAATTTTTCTCTAAAATAATCTTGCTGGGGCTGAGAGTCCTTTGATTAGCTGTTTACATTTATGAAGTCATCTCTTATATCTCGTCAGTGTCACAGATCAAACTTTACACCCTTTTGCACACTTCTTTAGATACAAAGCTTTACCTTTGGTTTTAGAAGTGCCAATTAACTTTGAACTTTTTTTTTTTAAATGTGTGAGGACCACATGAATAATAGCAGGAGCTGGGTAGTGGCAGGCAGGGGCAGCAGAATTTAACCGCATTTTAAATTACTTTATTTCCTTCGCTGTGCCATATTTTTGCTATCAGTTCTATGTAGCCAGTGACTGGAAAATTACACAGGCTATGAAGTTGGTTTTATTCTGAAATCAGCAGTCGCTAAACGACTCTGCCAAACATAAGGACATAGCCCTTTTTACAAGCATAATCCTGTACGCAGCATTGCAAATGTTGACATGTATGACTCTATATCTTCTCAACAATAAATTTTATTAAATAAATTATGAAAAATATTACATATAAAATATTCATAGAGAATGCTGGAATTAACTGTATCTGAGGTTGTGTTTAGGAGTCCCCCATTTCCCTGAGGAGAGCCTCCTCTCTTCATTTTCTCAATCCTGCCCTCCCTCACCTGCAAAAAAAAAACAAACAAAAAACCCAAAAAACAAATCTCTACATTCTTCAAAAGGATCAGAGAGAGAGAGTGAGTTAATTATGGTGATATGCAGCAAGTAGGACAGTTGTAGCTGTTGGTCTGTCCCAAAGCCTACAGAAGGTTCTTATTTCATAAGCAGAGATAATTTGTTTTTCTCTGTGTGCCATATGGTTTTGCAACTGCAGAGATCAAAAAGATTTGTGGATGTAAACTTAAGTTCGGTACTTAAAAAAATTGAGTTGTGTGGCGATTTTCATAAAGTGCTTGGATCACTGATGCCAGCCAGGTCCATTGGAATCAAGAATCCCTTGTCAGTTCTATAAGCGACTATGGATAGTGGTTTTTATTTGCCTTGGGCTTTAAAGACAACTTGGAAAGGAAACTTGGAACACAAATTGTTAACTGGAATGCAGTGATTTTTTTTTTTTTTTTAAATAGGATGATTAAAACCAACAGTCATTAGCATAGAAGAAGAATACTTCTGAGGCTGCCCAGTTGGTCTCTAGAAGAGACGAGTTTTCTCTTTGAGAAGTTTTAATGACACTAATTTATGTTGGAATTAATTATTTTGGGGATTATCTTCAAAATCAAAAGTGAATTTTTTGACTGCTGTTTTTAAAAGAAGTGAAAGAATTTAAGTGTACTTGTTATTTCCCTTCTTGTGTCCAAAGTCTAAATGTATGTGCTCTGTTCCACTGGTCCCAAATGTGATCATTAATGCAGTGTTCAGTTTATCTAAAGTAGTTACATATTTCCTGGTCCCTTTGTTTTCCAATTATGTGCTTTAAGAGAAGATCCAAATGATTTAAAGTGTCTCCACTTACTGTTGTAAAATTTGAGTTCAAGACTCTCCTCTCTGGTATGCACTCTCCTGTAGCATGCTCCTATCCTACAACTCTTAAAACCTTAGGGTGTACATTATTTCCTAAGGAACACCTTCAGGACCTTCAGATCAATTTCTTAGATGATTAGGTTTTCTGGGAATGACCTGAATATACTTCTATTATGCAGCAATCACAACTGTGGTAATTAATTCTTTAACTTTGGTTTACCTGGCTCCTCTGATGTTTATCTGGCTTCAAAATAGGAACTGTTTGTCTTACTTTCCGCTCTGTTCCCAGCTCTTGGCTCATAAATGGATGCTCAGTAAATATTTATTGAATAAATGACAGTATAGTTGGTGTTAATCATGCTTACTTAGTATGTATAAATACAACATTTTTCCTTTTGCTAATGCTCATATAGAGAGTCTTCCAAAATAGCAGTTGTGGCTTTCTTTTTAAAATCACTACATACCTTCTGCTTGCATGTGTTCAAAAGATCTGGTGCCTGTGTATCTAGTTGTTATTCTTGATTTTCTTTTTCACTCCAGCTTGTGCATGGCAGCTATTATTTTGCTGTTTCCCAGGCTTATAATTCCAGAACCCACAGCAGGAATAAGCAGAGTGTAATGAATTTCTACATAAACCTTACAATGTATTTCATCTTTGTTGGTACAGGTAACAAGACCTGAGATGGTTTGAAAAGTACAGTATCCTAGTGTGAGCTCTTAAGAATCATGTCATCCAACTCTTCCTCATTTTATACCTGATGAGACCAAGGGTACAAGGAGTTCACCTGGCATGCCCAAAGTAAAATGCAGATTTTGTTACTTGACCCAGTTACCTGATTCTCAATCACTAGTCTTTCTGCTGTAAAACCTCTATATTTGGTAGAAGATCAGTTTTTTATTTATCACAGTTTTATTGTATATAATCATTAATTTTATGAATGACTGTTGCAATCCATATCAATCCCTCTGGCATTGATAACAACACACTGGACATTGATAGCATGAAGTTCTCCCTGAGATTGAACCAAAACAACACTGCTGGGATTGAGCCCAGGTGGAGGTGGTACTCAGACTGAAAGATGCAACGTGACAGCTTTCAGAGGGTTGAGTGATTTGATCAAATGCTTTGCAATAATAAGATGTGTCACCTTGATGAAATCCTACCCTGTAAAAGGCATTGGGCTTTGAAACAAATATGCACATCTAAAAAACCCAGCAATGTGTTTTGTGGGTGGGGGTGGGGAATAGGTGGGGAGGAGTCAGATAAATTGAGAAAAAAATGCCAAAAAAATATGCAAATAAATAAAAAAGGAGTTTTACCCTAATAGTATTTTCCTTATCCCCTATTCTATGTAGAGATTCTCTTAGGCATCCTTTCATAAAAACAGCATGGAAACTGACTGGAATGTTAACTTGAACATCACAACTCCAACCAGTTAACAAAGAGCTTTGTTTATTTTATGTTGCCTTTTAATAATAGAAGGCAAACATGTCCATCTTGTTTGTTTTGTTATTCTGTGGCACTGGGATTTGAACCCAGCATCTTGTATAGGTCACGCGGGTGCTCAGCCACTGAACTACATTCCTAGACACCCTGCACCTCCTACATCCCCCTTTTTTTTCTTTTTTAAATTTTTTTTTTAGTTGTAGATGGACACAATGTCTTTATTTTATTGCTTTGTATGTGGTACTGAGGATCGAACCCAGGGCCTCAGGCATGCAAGGCAAGCGCTCTACCGCTGAGCTACAATCCCAGCCCCCTACATCTCCTTTTCAATAGCATTTTGCTAGGTTGCTGAGGCTGGCCTTGAACTTGTGACCCTCCTGCCTCGGCCTCCTGAGTAGCTGGGATGACAGGTATATGCCCCACATCCAGCTATGTCCCATCTTTTAGAAGTACTCACACCTGTGTTTCAAAGGCATGTTCTTTAGTCTCTTGTTTTAGGAACACAGATACTACAAAAAAATTGTATTTGTATCTATTTTGAAGTAGAACCATATGATAAAGTATGTATGTTTTTACATAATACATATTTTACAATATATTATATATCACTATACATTTTTACATAAAATTTTTTATAATAAACACAAGTTAGCCAGGCGTGGTGGTGCACGCCTGTAATCCCAGCACTTTGGGAGGGTGAGGCAGGATTGAGAGTTCAAAGCCAGCCCCAGCAATGGCGAAGCGCTAAGCAACTCGGTGAGACCCTGTCTCTAAATAAAATATAAAATAGGGCTCAGTGGTCAAGTGCCCCAGAGTTCAATCCCCGGTAGCAAAAAAAAAAGGACAAACAAAACAAAAACCCACAAGTTAGGGAAACTGCCCAGCGAAGAATGATTACCTGGAGGTCATATCATCCGCTTTTTCTCCTAGTCCCCTTGGTCATAAATGTGAACCCAGGAGGATAAATCAACCTCACTCCCTCTGCCCACCCTCATCCTTCAGCTTTTGGTGATGGGGAGTTGGTGACAACAACCACTACCACCGCCAAGTAGCAATCACATCGTCCAGGTCAGACCTATTGGTATCCTTCAGTAGGATTGTGTGGAAGTTGAGAAAAATGGTCTTTCCTTTGCTCTTTTTTATAGTATCAGCAAAGTTTGAAATCCAAAGCATTTTGCAGTCATGGTTCCAGCCGTGTGGAGACAGAGCCTGCCAATGAATATGATGCCAACAGGTTGCTCAGAGTGGGCAAAGTAAATATGAATTGCATTTACTAAGTGATATTCCAGGGATGTCTTTCAGTCAGTGGTTATAGAGCTACAGTGTGCTAAAGAATTCCCTGGGAGTTTATTTAAAGGTGCAGATTCTTCATGTCTACCACTAGCTGACTCAGACTCTTTGGAAATTTAGGAATCTCCATCCTGCCTGATTTTAATGCTTTTAGGTGGTGTTGGATTGATAAAAGCCCTTTCTTCAGCCTGGCAGCTAAGGATGTGATGTTGATTTGCATTTAGGGAAAGGTTAGGTACACTTAAGTGAGGTTTAGGTATATTACAATCAAAAAATTATGTCACCCTTAGATTTAACAAGGCCCTTCCTTCCTCAAGGCCAGACTTGGCCTTATCTTAAATCAAGAGATAATGAATGGAGGCTGGGATTGTGGCCCAGTGGTAGCGTGCTCGCCTAACACGCGTGAAGCACTGGGTTCGATCCTCAGCACCACATAAAAATAAAATAAAGATATTCTGTCCACCTACAACTAAAGAAAATAAATTAAAAAAAAAAAAAGAGATAATGAATGAAAAGAAGCCTTGGGGATGCAAAGTACCACCTTCACCTGGAAGATTCTTTTCAGCACTTAATCTCTCCCTGTATTTCTTGATACTAGATTTGTGTGTGCATCTGTGTGTGTGTCTGAGGCCATCAAGAAAGGTGAGGGTGGAATTATTTGCTAGTAAAAACACTCTTGTTCATATTTCTCTCCCCTAACACCAGTTGATTTCCATACTTTTTATGGCCCCTATTGTGTTTTGACTTTTATTTAGGAAGGGACAAATATAGCACATAGATATTCTTGATTATTCCTTCCAACTAAATAACAGTCTGAAATAGTTAAGGAGAAGTAGCTAATTATGAAAGTGTGCACTTGAGCCTATGCAATAAAAATCTGGACCAGGGTATGGTTGTAATGGCTTAGTAGCAATTGAGGTGATGATGATGTAGCAGAAGCTGTGTCAAGCACTGTGCTTTACGGGTTTTAAGTACATTAACTCATTCAATTTTTGCAAAACTCCTATTAAAAACTGTTGATTGTAATTCCCATTTATAGATGAGAGGAAATTGGACCACAGAAAGACCAAGTAACTGGTTTAAATTAGTAAATTGCAGAGCCAGATTTGGAAGCAGGTAACTGGGCACCATATTCCTTGTGCTCTACCCTACTGTGTTATTATGGCCTCTTAACAAGTTAGCAGTTCTCAGTACCTTACCAAAGCTGATGTTTACAGGAAGAATGGTAGAATTTGGGGAGTGTAGGACTTGTCTTGGCAATATAAACAGGGCCTAAGAGGTGGGAAAGTACAAAGCTAATAGAGGACATAATGTTCCTTTAGATTCCACCTACAGATGCAACTGAGGAGGAGATATTGTTAGTTTAGGGCCAGAAAGGTAAGCTGAAACCATCTTCTAAAAGAGAGGCATTACTTGCAGGCAGATTGTAACCTGTGTAGCTCTGTAGTGTTCACATCTTGGGCTGATATATAGATTTTCATAAGTTTTTATCTTTTGTTTCAAAAGATATAATCTTGGGCAGATTATAAAAAATGACATTTAAAAATAACCCTTTTACATGATACACTTAAGTATAGCTGATGAAATGTGAACATTTTTCCTGTCAGTGACCATTCAGTTTAGAAAAAAAAGTGAGCAAGCTCTTTACTTGGAAATTTATTTATTTGTTTACCTGAAGTATTTTTTTTAAAATATTTATTTTTTAGTTGTAGGTGGACACAATAGCTTTATTTTATTTTTTTATGTGGTGCTGAGGATCGAACCCAGCACCTCCCGCGTGCTAGGTGAGCATGCTACCACTGCGCCATAACCCCAGCCCCCTGAACTATTTTTTAAATACCACTTCTCCCCCAATTTTTATTTTAATATAATACATGTTCATGTTTCAGAGTCTTTTATGAATTATCATGTCATATGAATGTGACTTAATATATAAAATATATAATAAAAACTTAATATATAAAATGTCCTGTGCCTGCAAGGATTAACTCAATGTAGAAATAATTGAGCATTTCAATTATTAATAAAATGGAGTTGATCAAAATTACATGATCATTTTTAAAATTACGCTAAATGATAAAATATAAAAACTGTAATAAAAATAAAAGGTAAAAAATAAAAATTTGCCTCTTACATCTATATGAGTGATTCTGCCCCCCCCCCCGTCATATTCATTGATTAGTAATACATGATAAAAAGCTTGGCATCATTTCTGTTTTATATTTTCCTTTTTTTATAGTCACTGAAAAAATTTGTTCCCAAAAATGAAAAAGGAAGAAATATTATTGCAAAGTTGGTCAGTTCCTTGGACTCTTTCTGAAGTTACATGGAAAAATTCACACAGTGATATATCATCAAAACTTATTTTTAGGCTGGGATTCAAGATGGTGCATTAGAGGCAATTAACACTCAATAGAACCGAAACAACAGTACTAGAACAGGGCCCAGGACTTTCTGCATGTTGGTGGGTGCTCTGACACTTGGTACATTACATCCCAGCTGAGATGAATTGCACATAGCTCTAGCCATGTCCTGGTCTGCTCAAACCTTGATGGATACTTCAACTTAAGGAGTATGCAATACGGTGGACCAAAGCCTCCAGCCAGTGATATAAGTTGGTGCAACTAAGAGGGTCTCACATCCTGCTTCTATACAGTCATTCCCACAGTAACACCAAAGAGAAATAACATAACTGTTGTGTACACACCTAACCCTAACCTACATTATTGGTTGCTCCCACATCCTGTCAGGTTATACATCACTAAAAAGATTGGATATGATTGCCACAGAGGGGCATCTTTGATCCAGGCTTTGCCTTGTCATCAGAAACACCAGGAACTGCACTAGTATTTAAAAAGAAGATAAAAGATGGAAGCCTTTCACCATGATTGGAACAGACATTATCCCAATCACTTTTAAGCAACAGAAGTAATATCAGCAGTGCCTGTGGAAATCCCAATCACCTATTGAGGCTTCTCCTCCCATTGTAGAAGCCATAGAAAGAGCACCCCACTTACTCTGTTGTCTGCATCACAACAGATTGAATTATCAGAGGGACCTCACTCTTGTGAAACCTCTAGCAAAAAATGGATCTCTCAGTCTCTGGTACAGTGTGAATTATGTCAATACCCCCTGATCACAACCAGAGTAGCTACAGGAGGATTACACTACAAAGTCCAATTAGAATTCAACTTGATATTATACAACAAACCAATACTTCAAGACACATTGTCATGAGCAGGCCAGGCACCAGCAAGGTTCTCAGATTAAAAAGTGGAATAGATATCTATCCCAACAGACATGTAGGTCTCACCATAGAAACACAAGAAATTCAAAAAACAAGGCAATATATTACCTCATAAAGTTCACAATTCTGTAGTAACAGATCTCAAAGATATCAAAATGGAGGGATGCTGGATAAGAAATTCAAAAGAAAGATTATAAAAAAGCTCAAGAAATTCCAAGAGAACATAGATCAATAATTAAATTAAGGAAGACAATGCAGGGTATGAATGAGAAATTCAGTATGGAGATAGAGATTTTGAAAAAGAACCTAACAAATCTCAGAAATGCAAAGTTTGATAAGTCAGATTTAAAAAAAACAAAACCCAATGAAAAACTGAGTTGAAAACCTCACCAACAGACTAGATCAATGGAAGAAAAAATATCAGAGCTTGAAGATAAGCCTGATGTAATATTATAATTAGGCAATAATTTAAAAAAAATAGATGAATACAACATACAGGATTTCTGGGATCCCATTAAAAGATTATACTTAGGCATAATCAGAACAGATGAGGGAAAAAAGCTATAGGCTGAAGATATAGAAAACTATTTCAGTGAAATAATAGCTAAAAATTGCATTTAGAATCTCAAATAGACATGACCAGGAAAGAACCCCTTCATAAGATATTATAGTTGAGTTGCCAAAAGTACGGGACAAGATAATGCATAAATTAAAGGAATTCATGACCACTAAGCCAGCATTAGAGAAGAAATTTAAATGAAGCCTACATACAGAAGACGAATTGAGTAAATACAATCATAAGAGCACAGGAAAGAGTAAATCTCCCTAGAAGAGTGGATAAGCAAATAAGAATTAGAAAAGAATCAAATGTTATTAATTCAGTAAACCATCAAACCTCTACATTAAATAAAAGAGAAAGAAATGAACATAGATTATTAAACAGAAACAACCAGAAAGAAAAAAAATGACCAGAACAAGAACATACATACCTTTCAAATAATAACTTAGGGGGCTGGGATTATGGCGCAGTGGTAGCGTGCTCGCCTAGCACGCATAAGGCACTGGGTTCGATCCTCAGCACCACATAAAAATAAAATAAAGATATTCTGTCACCTACAACTAAAAAATAAACATTTAAAAAAAATCAACTTTAAAAAAAAATAATAACTTAGAATGTAAATGGTCTTAACTTTCTAAATAAAGGATGAAGTCTAGCTGAATGGATTAAGAAATGAGACCCAACTACCTGCTGCCTATAAGAAACTAACCTCACCTACAAGGACATATACAGACTGAAATTGAAAGAATGAAAATAAAGCTGGGCACGGTGGCACATGCATGTAATCCCAACACTTTGGAAGCCTGAGACAGGAGAATCGCAAGTTCAAAGCCAGCCTCAGCAACGGCAAGGCACTAAGCAACTCAGTGAGACCCTGTCTCTACATAAAACACAAAATAGGGCTGGGGATGTGGCTTAGTGGTTGAGTGCACCTGAGTTCCATCTCCAGTACCAAAAAAAAAAAAAAAAAAGAAAATGATATTCTAAGCAAGCAAGAGTAGCTATACTTATACTGGATAAAATAGATTTTAAAACAAAATCAGACAAATAAGGTCACTATATAAAAATCAAGGTAATAAAGCATCAATATGGTATAATTGCTATAAATATGTATGTACCAAATGTTGGAGCACTCAGTTTTATAAGACCCCTTTCTAGACATAAAGGAAGAGTTAGGCCCCAATAATAGTTCACTTAAATCCTCTACTCTCACTAATTCATGGATAATCCAGCCAAAAAAATCAACAAAGAGACACCACAGCTAAATTACACTCTAGATAAAGTGGACTTCATAGACATCTACAGAATATTCCATCCTATGGTGGCAGAATTTATATTATTTTCATTGGCATGTGGAACTTTTTCCAAAATAGAACATCTATTAATCCACAAAACAAGTTTTGACAACTTAAAAAAATTGAAATAAATTTTTGAATCTTATCACATTGGAATGAAACTAGAAATAAAGAGCAAGAGAAACTGCAGAAATCATACAAATACATGAAGATTGAATAACACATTTTTGAACAAATAGTAGGTCATTGAAGATTTTGGAGGGGAAATTGAAACATTCCTTGAATCAGATGAAAATGGAAACATCCCAGGATCTGTGGGATACAGTGAAAGTACTTAGAGGGCAGTGTACAGCAGTGAGTGCCTACATCAAAAAAATAGATCTCAAATAAATAATGTAATGATATAATGATGCATCTAAGGGTCTTAGAAAAACAAGAACAAACCAAAATCAGAAGGAAGGAATAGAGATCAGAGCAGAATTAAATGAAGTAGAGACTAAGAGAACAATGCAAAGCCTTAGTAAAACAGTTCTTTGGAAAGATAAATGAAATTGACAGATCTTACTAAGCTGGGTGCGGTGGCTCACTCCTGTAATCCCAGCACTTTGGGAGGCTGAGACAGGAGAATCGTGAGTTCAAAGCCAGACTCGGCAACGGCGAGGTGCTAAGTAAGCAACTCAGTGAGACCCTGTCTTTACATAAAACACAAAATAGGGCTGGGGATATGGCTCAGTGGTCAAGTACTTCTGAGTTCAATCCCCTGTAGCAAACAACAATAACAACAAAAAACCAAAGGAGAAAACCCAAATAAATGAAGTTTAAAAAGGAGACATTACAGCAGATGCCACTGAAATGCAAAGGATCATTAAGGAAGATTTTGAAAAATTGTAAGCAATAAATTGGAAAATTAAGAGGAAATGGACGAATTTCTGGACACACATGACCTACCAAAATTGAACCAAAGGATACATGTAATGAGATTAAAACAGTAACAAAGAAGAGCCCAGGACTGGAAGGATTCACTGCTGAATTTTATCAGACTTTTAAAGAGGAACTAACACCAGTGTTCTTTAAACCATTCTCTAAAACAGGGAAGGAACCCTTCCAAATTCATTCTATGAAGCCAGTATTACCCTGCTAGAGAAAACCTTGTTAAGGACACAACAATAAAGGAGAACTATAGACCAATATCTATGAAAAACAGTTGCAAAAATTCTCAGTAAAGCACTTAAGAATTGAATTCAACAGAACATTAAAATCATATACAGTGATCAAGTTGGTTTCATTCTAGGGATGCAAAGATGGTTCAATATATGCAAATTAATAAATATGATACACAAGTAGAATCAAAGATAAAAATCACATGGTCATCTCAATTGATGTAGAAAAAGCCTGATAAAATTCACTATCCCTTCATGATAAAAACTCTGAATAAATTAGGTATGGAAAGAAAATACTTTTAACATAATTAAAGCCATGTATGATAAGTGCATAGCCAACATCATACTAAATGGGGAAAATCTGACAGCTTTTCTTCTAAGATAAGGAAAAAGACAAGGTATCCACTCTTACCACTCTTACTCAATACAGTACTAGAAATTTTAGCTAGAGCAATTAGGCAAGAGAGAAAAAGTATATACATAGGATAGGAGGAAGTCAAATCATCTCTCTTTGCTGCTGCTGATTATATAGAAACTCCTAGAGCCTCCACCAAAAGACATTTAGAACTGATAATTAGGTACAGTAGCAGGCTACAAATCAACATACAAAAATCAGTAGCTTTTCTGTATACCAATAATGAAATTACTGAGAAAGAAATAAGGGAAGTAGTTCAATCCACAATTGCCACATACAAAAAGTAAAACTCCTGGGAATAAACCTAAGGATGTGAAAAACCTCTACAATGAAAATTACAAAAGTCTGAAGAAAGAAATTGAAGAAGATGTTAGAAGATGGAAAGATGGAAAACAACAACAAAAGAGAAGGTGGAAAGACCTCCCAAGCTCATGGATTGGCAGAATCAATATTGTTAAAATGGCCATAGTACCTAATGTGATCTACAGATTCAGTGCGATCTTCATCAAAATATCAGTGATGTTCTTCACAAAACTTGGGAAAAAAATGTCCTAAAATTCATATGGAATCACAAGAGACCCTGAATAACCCAGGTAATCCTCAACAAAAAGATCAAACATGGCAGTATCACAATATCTGATTTCAAAACAGTGTAAGAACCATAATAAGGAAAACAGCATGGTATTGGCATAAAAATAGACATGTAGACCAATGGAACAGAATAGAAGACCCAGAAATAAATCCACACACCTTGAGCCAACCCATTCTCGGAAAAAGTACTGAAAACATACATTGGAGGGAGAATAGCCTTTTGAACAAATGGTGCTGGGAAAACTAAATATCCACACGTAGAAGATTGCAACCAGACCCCTGTCTCTCACTTTGTACAAAAATCAATTCAAATGGTAAGACTTGAAACTTTGAAACTATTAGAAGAAAACACAGGGGAAAATACTTCAAGATATTGGCACAGACAGTGATCCCCTGGATAGGAATGCAGTAGTTCAGAGAACAAAACCAAGAATTGACAAATAGGAGTACAGCAAAGTAGACAGCTTCTGTGCAGCTAAGTACATGATCAACAGAGTGGAGAGACATGCTACAGAATGGGAGAGAAATCTGTTCCCTTTCTGTAGAATCGCCTTTAATTTTGTTTGAAGCAGTCTGACACACAGAAACATTTGTTTGCTGCTTTTCATTGTGTTCATTTTGCATTCATTTCTTGGCACCAAGACCAGTTTGTTTCCTGAGGTTCTCCTGGGTTGGTGCCTTGGAGGATTTATACCTGGTCTCAGGCAGTGCAAACAGTGAACTGGAGAGAGCAAGGGGGCAGGGGCACACTCACCTGAGACAGTGAGGGAAGGGTGGTTAGGAAGAAGAAGGCAACATTCTTAGGCATATCTTTTTGAGGAAAAATGGCACAAGGGAGCTGAAGATAAAGAAGTACATCTTTCCTTCAGAAGTTTCATGTATCCTCAATGTTAGACACACCAATTTCAAGACCATTGCTACAGACTGTAGAATACCAGTAAGATTTTAAGGCTCATAATTCCTCAGCTTTTGTATGTTCAAGAATTCAGTTTTAGCTTCTGAAAACGTAGGTTGGGGCTAATACCTCTCTGAATTAATTATATAGGAAACTGAGTTTTAAGCCAAAATGCTATTTCTCGCATGAAAATAAACTGGAGACTCCAGCTTAGGTTTAGAGGTCGATTTGTGGGGTCAGTTAGATGACTTTCAGGAGGAGTGCTGGCCAGAGGAGGGCTGGTCTGATATTTTGCAGGGGGAGTTTGATGGGAGTGATCTCTACCGTATGTTTCCTCATTATTCTGTTCCTGGATATCCTTCTTAACATTCTCGGAGCCTACTACTTGGCCTAATGCTAGTTTGTCAATTTGTTAGAAAAAGAATAATTAAAACTAAGTGAAATTTTTATTTTTTTCTAGTCTTAAATTCTCTTTTGATAGTTCAATGGACAGATTTTAATTTAGCTGCTCGCATCACTGAGTACAGACCACTTAATTTAGTTTTTCAAAAGTAGTCATTTTCACTCTCATTATTTAAAAATTTTTTTAAAAAAATTCATTTATTCTAATTAGGTATACCTGACAGCAGAATGCATTTTGATTCATTAAACACAAATGGAGCACAACTTTTCATTTCTATGTATACGATATAGAGTCACACCATATTTACAGTCATACATGTACCTAGGGCATTGATGTCCATCTCATTCCACCATCCACCTTCATTATTTTCACCCTTTGTTATTATAAAATAATAAACTACCTAATTACAAGAGCAAATGACCAAAACAAAACAAACAACTCCCCCCATCCCAAAACACACAGAAAACCCACCTGGTATGGGAAACAAACAAAATGCCTTGTAGTCAGTATGTTGCTATTGGAGCAGTTTGGACTTGTAAAACCCACAGTTGGGAGAGCATTGCTTTAGGAAAAGAAGGCATCCTTGTCAGAGTGATGTGGTGAAGTTAGGCAAGAGTGTAAAATATATGTGATTAGCTTTGTTTTGCTGAAGTTTTTTTCCTAATAAATAACAATTTTTTTCTCATTCGTTTTCTTTCCTGTTGTATGCAATATTGACTGTTGTAATGTCCTGAGTTCATTTCATTCATGCCATCCATTTTTGGTGTTTAGTGATTTTTTTTTTTTTTTGGTACCAAGGATTGAACTCAGGGGTACTTGACCACTGAGCCCCAGCCCCAGCCCTAGTTTGTGTTTTATGTAGAGACAGGGTCTTCACTGTTGCTTAGCGTCTCGCCATTGCTGAGGCTGGCTTTGAACTCGCGATTCTCCTGTCTTAGCCTCCCAATGTGCTGGGATTACAAGTGTGAGCCACCACGCCCAGCTGCTGTTTAGTGGTTTTTAAGATGAGTTTTAAGTAGGGACAAAAGTGTGGACATGGAGCTTGATTTTTTAACTGTAGTAGAAGCTTTCCTTTGTCAGAGAGCAAGACACAGAACATGTAACAACCTGTACTGGCTTATGTTCTGCCAGGCTCTGAGTTTTCTTAAGTAATAAGGAACAGAGGTCTTTAAAAAATTGTAAACTGAGATTTTTTTTTTTCCAAAGGTGAAATGAAAGCAATACTGTACAGGAAATTAAGTTTTGGGGTGAGGAAGTGGAATTGGTTTGATTTAAATCATTAATTTTTCTTTAATGAGCAGTTATGAAAAAATGTTAGGCAAAATGTATGATGCCAGTTGAAGATCATAAATGTGAAATTTATTCATTTTGAACAAACTTTGGAACTGGGCAGAGAGGGAAAGGAAGATTCTTAAGTGGTAGGAGTTAGTTGTCATACTTGAGCGTGTGGAAAGCTGGTGTACCATTGCATTTGATTTGCTTTTCTCCAAAGAGAAAGACCTGACTAAGAGATTTGTGATTTTCGTTAGTGAAATTTCCCTCAAATTAGCGTTTAGCGTTCTGGGAGCACTTTATTTTGCTGGGATTGTTGTGAATGTCTAAATTCCCATGTTGTAAATTAAAAAAACAAACAAACAAAACTGTTTGTTTCTTTTCTTCTAGAAGCTAGGAAAGTTTCTAACGTAGTTATAAAAACTCAGTTCCATATTCAAGCTCCTGTTTGTTTCTTGTCTTCTAGATCTGTAAGATAAGAATGTTTTTAAAGGTCAAGTAATTTGACTACTTTCATTGAGGAGGGCCAGTACTTGCCAGCATTAATATTTGGAGATTGGGCTGGGGTTGTGACTAAGTGCTAGAGCGCTTGCCTAGCATGTGTGAGGTACTGGATTCGATTCTCAGCACCGCATATAAATAAATAAAGTCCATTGATAACTAAAAAAAACTAAAAAAATATTTGGAGATGAATTTTCCACCATGGGCAGGGGATAATTCTCAGTATAGTAGGAAGGCAAGAAAATGAGCAGGCTCTTATTTAGACAAAATGTTCATTCCAAACATATTGGTTGGTGCAGAAGGTGCTCAGTATATGGTGTTTAATGAATGTTGAGGATGAATGGAGGGCAGATGGAGTTGATGAGCTCTGTGAGTGGAGGGATTTGCACTCTCTCTGACACTTGTGAAGTCCTGGGCACCTGCTAGCATGCCTGGCATTCACATGGTGTGCAGCCATACTGTGCTAACTCTGAATGAATATGTGTTCAGATGCAAGAGTATTGCCTCCTCATGGATGCAAATTTTAGCTTATCTAGAGGATTTTGAAGGAAGAAGTAACTAAAACAATAGTGTCTATTTTTCCTTTCCTCTCTTTTACATGGAGTTAACATGGAGAATTACAAGCTTTTTTTTACTTGCTTATGTGGTATTTGAACATTTTAAGCAAGATATGGTGGCACATGCCCATATTCCCAGCTACTCGGGAGGCTGAAGGAGGATCTTGAATTAAAGGCCAGCCTGGGCAACATAGATCCCATCTCAAAACAAAACAAAATAAAATAAAATAGACAAAAAGTTATCCTAAGATTTGTGCGGTTAAAGCATAAAACTATGACCTAAATAAAACAAGGACTAACCCTGGATTCTGACCTCTGGCCTTGAGGAAAAAACACCCTTTATTATAAAAAGGTTATGTTCTTACATATTCCCTGGTACTTTCTGGATGCCTAGTGCAGACAGAGTCTTCATTAAAATTTTTTTTGTCGTGATTTTGATTTTTTTTTTGTAAAAATCATTTATTTTATAGCTTGCACCTTTTTTTTTTTTTTTTTTGGTACTGGGGATTGAACTCAGAGGTACTCGACCACTGAGCCACATCCCCAGCCCTATTTTGTGTTTTATGTAGAGACAGGGTCTCACTGAGTTGCTTAGCGCCTCGCCCTTGCTGAGGCTGGCTTTGAACTCACGATTCTCCTGTCTCAGCCTCCCTAAGTACTGGGATTACAGGCGTGAGCCACCACGCCCGGCTAGCTTGCACCTTTTTAAAACTAAATCTATAGTAACATTTAGGATGTACTTTTCCAAGGCTTACTGCAAATGGTTTTGTCTTTGGGACTTTGTCAGGTGAGAAAAGGTAGAGTCTACATGGATTTTTATATACTCCTACTAATCTTCCATTAGACTTAAAAAAATGTTTGTTTAAACAATTTCCTAAATAAATCTGAGTGTTTTAGATAACAGCTACATTTTTACCATTAAAAAACATGAATATATTACTTGTAAATGATGCCAATTTGGTCTGTTTGGGAGTCCTTAAAACAAAGCTTATTAGAAACTCAAAGCTTATCCTTCATGTTGCACCAGCTATGGGCTCAGAGGTCTTCCAATCTCAAAGTGTCTGTTCTCCTCTTCCGGCCCCCACACAGACTGGGTGAGGTGTTCTAGTAGCTACAGTCAGCCTACTGGGTGCCACATACAGTGAGGGGGTTGCTGTGCAAAGGTTATGTTTTTTCAAGTGAGTGATGTAAGCCTTTAATTTAAAAAAAATTGGTAGCTCAGAAAATTAAAAAGATAGATGCAGCACTTGCTTACTCTTATCAACTCTTCCAGGTACTGGGTGGTCTTCTGCAGCTGCCTTAACTTTATTTTTTCTGTATTAAATAGGATTATGAATACTTCCTTTTCTAGTGTGTTTTAAGAAGGCTCTGGCATGACTACAATTCTCTGCAAATAAGACTCCAAAGTAATAAAAACCTTGAAACATCTTTTGCTACTGTTGCTCACTATCTTCCCCCAATATACTTCTGAGAATTGATCAGAGCTCTATAAAAGGAATGTGGTTAGAGTGTGTCAGGAAAAAAAAAACATGAGAAATAAGTAATCCATAAACTTTACAGTCATAAGGGGATCCGGGTGGGTGGATCTGATGACTTGGCAACTGAGACAGGGAAGCAGGTATAATTGTTGATTTTTATCAGAGCAGGTTGAGTACTTGTATGTGCACATAGGGGGATGGGGATCGACTGTAGACTTAAGGATTAACATGGCTCTCAAGAGATTACAAAAGTCTAGTGCTACATAATTCCTTGGTAATATTTCTGTCCATATAAGGTGTGACACTAATATTCAGTAAAAAGTAATATCAACTTCTGCCAAAATAGGTTGTAGGAAACACATATGTGGTTTTCATAGGATTTATATTTTGAGGCCTCCAAGTAGTTTGTATTTTCCCTGGGAATTTATTAAAGTTGATTTTTTTTTTTTTGTATAATTGGCTCCATTAAATACTAAAATCAGAAATTGTCATGTTGGTCACTCAGATTTTTTTCTGTCTGATTCTGGAATTTTTAGCAACTTTGAAGGTTGCTTTGGGCTTATTTTTTTAAAATAGGAAATGTCACAGGAACATCTAGCTGTTAAATTTCATGATAAACTAGGAGGATTGATAGAACTCAAAATGTTTGGTAAATTTTTTTCATTAGAAGACATTTTTTTCTGGACTTTCCTAAGGAATGAATTTCCTTGTAATATAGCAAAGGGGAGTTGGGAAAATGAATGTTTTCATTGGATGTTGGGGTAGGATAGAATGCTTTAAAGTGGTCTTTGCTTTGTAGCCATATATTGGTTTAAAGAGTTGCATTGGACACAAAAAGATGATCAGTAAATTTTCAAATATGGGAGTACCTTAGAAGCAAGGCCAGGAAAGAAATTTTTCCTGAGAAACTTAAAAAATAAAGTCAAGGATTGGGATATTTTTGTATCTTCAGATCTGCTGGCTGCTAAATCTTTTGGGAAATTTGAGCAAAGATTTGACCTTTTACATTTTCATAACTAGTTTTTATTTTTCCTCGACAGTACTGGTCATTTATAGAAGACTTTGCAACACATCAAAAAAGTGCTAACATATTAAAATATACATACACACATATGTGTTAAACAAATGGCACCAAGGGAGACATCTGTTTGGAGGGAAAGAGGCAGTTGTACAATAAAAGGGTGGAAAGGGTGTACAATGGAGGGTGGAAAGCCATGGTTAGAGATACATCTCTGATGAAAGCGGGGTGCACATAAGGGTCCTTTTTTCTCTTCTACTCTGGTGTGCTTTTGTTACCATGGTTCATAAGCCCTTCCTCTCATGAGGTGCTTTGAGCTTTTAAGGCAAGTAACTAAGGAAATTTATAATAATCCTAGTTGGCAATTCTTTCACAACCCTGTTATAAGGGATTGGGACTGTTTCTAAAATAGAATTGTGGTTTTTGAATCATAGATATTTCATTGCATGCCTCCATGTCCCCATTACTGTAAGTTGTTTGGAGTTGGGACCAATTCCTTAGTTAACAGTTCGTGGATTAATGGTAAGTAATGGAATTTCTGTTGGGCTCAACATTCAATGGTATGAAATCCTTGGGAGGGATTGATTTTATTCATGTTTTTAAGAGTCTAATTATTGGTAGTGCCTTACTTCTCTAATTCTTGATAACATAACTTTTTGCATTTTGTATCCATTATCTCTTTCCCCAAAGTGTAAGGGAATTTGTTCTCTTTTTGTCTTTCATTTCAAACATGTTTGGAACAACTTGGGGATGTGAATTTCCTTTTTCAAAATAATGGCAGATGGTATGGATTTAGTTAGGAATGTTTGCCTCCTTGGATATTCTTCATCTTCATGTAGAGGTGGGAAGTCAGAGAGGGAGGGTGGGATTGTTTAATATGGCCTACTCAAGAATGTGGTTAAGGGGTTAAGACTCTGGAGGCAGATTGCCTGGGTTTGAATCTCAGCTATGACATTTGCTTAGCAGTAAATTTTTGGGAAAGTAACTTGACCGGTGTCAGTTTTCTCATCTGTAAAATGAAGTTAATGTTAGAATTTATCGCACAGCAATATTTTGAGGATTGAGTGGATTAAACACAGTGTCAGGCATATGCTAAATGCTGTGCAAGAGTGGTATGTTTTATTACTTTGAATATTACAAATAAAAATGGTGACTCTGGCTAAATTCTTCGGTTTTGAAATGACTAACCTTTCTAATTCTAGCAGAAATAATGAACAAATGAGGCTTACACAATTTCTGTCCAAGACCTGGATGTTATAATAGAAGATTATAAATTCTTAAGTCAGTGGAGGTCTCCAAATGTTTTAGTGATTATATGAATATCTCATTTATATTAAAGAATATTATAAATGCTATCATGTAGTTAATCATTCGTCTCTGGGTTTGTGATTAGGTTTTTAAATGTGTGTATAAAACTTTGGGTCTGATGAATATTAATGCATTTGAACAGCGTAAACCATGGCGAAGCTTTGATATTGGAGTGGTTATAATGTGCCATGTCTGCCACATAAATTTTGCAACTTAGACTTTATTTTCATTTTGTAATAAATCATCTGAAGGATCTGAAGTTCTAAAATTTAATAGTAGTACTTTAAAAATATGTTCTCTTGGTGGTTTAATTACATTTAACTTTTATAGTTTGTGTTGCTTTATATTTGAATTATTTCAAATATTTGAAATATAAACACATGAAAATTCACATTAGAACCAAGGATTTGTTCTCTCTCTCTCTCTCTCTCTCTCTCTCTCTCTCTCTCTCTCTGTGTTGTGTGTTTCCCCCCATCAAATATCAAGACTCCCTCACCTCCTCCTTCTTTTCATGTGTAAATGAATGCAAAAAATCTCAAGTCTTTTTATTAAGAAAATCAGACACTGGAGTGTATGATTCCAGATGTTTGTGATTGGTGAGACAATCATCTGTAGGGAAGTAAAAAATTTCTTCTGATAAGAAATTGTATCTAAAATATTTTGTACAAAAAGAGTGAGATTTATATTACTATAACTGATCAAAATAAAACCCTACCCCTATTCTTTTTTTAAAAATTTTCTTTTATAGTTGTTGTTAAACCTTTATTTTATTTATATGTGGTGCTGACAATCGAACCCAGTGCCTCACACATGCTAGGCCAGTGCCCTACCACTGAGCCACAACCCCAGCCCCCATACCCCTATTCTTGATAAATAGAATATTCTTACTTTGTGGATATCCAAGAAAAATGGAGACGTACCTGTGAACAGCAACAGTCCCCTGTGGAAGTATACATTAATTTGGCCTTAGCAGTTTCTGGCCCAGCTGTCATAACATTGAGTGCTTGTTTGCTTTTACCAACCTATTTTAGAATGTGTAATATTTTAAATATCTGCAGTTAAGTGAAAGGCAAGTGTATGAGAATGCATATGTTGAAACAGCTCATGTTTGACCTTAAATAATGTGCTGCTTTGGGGCTTCCCATCTATAGTTTTAGGCAATTCAGGACACCTAGGCTTCATGATTCTGGATCTTTGGGTGGCTGAAACCTTCAGTGTAAATGAAGAACCAGATGGTGATTCTTCATTCAGGCTGCCCACCTTAGGTGTTCTACAAAGCTCCTCCTTTCTATAAATATAGCACTTATATTTTCTGCATAGTATGTGCCTGTTGGCAGGGCTTTTGTATTTCTAGTTAAATAGTCACTACCTGCAGGAGGAGTCACATACCAGAGCAGGAAAGGAATAGTCTTGACTGAGTAGTTTGTAATAATTTTGTAATTAAAAAAAAATGCACATAGAGGATTTTATTAAAAAAAAAAAAACAGTTCTACAAACGATTACCCTTCAGGAAGACTCACTATCATTTAACAGCAAATTTAAATTGGAGGAGCTTTGATTAAAGTGTTGTGTAAGCAGGAAGTAGGGTCTTTGTTTTGCTTAAAGAATTACTCTCCCCATTCATTCAACATTTTCTTCTAAGCTAATTGCGGCTCCAATTGACTCATTAGACATATTCCAAAAGAACTATAGAAATATAGCATTTTATACTTAACCACCTAGCATTGCATACTGTTAAAAGGGATGAGGGGAGAGTTGATTGATCCCAGTATATTCTTTTTGCGTAAATGACAGTCAACAGAGTTAGAGTCAGAAATGTCTTTTTTTGTGACCTCATTATCTTTTATCACTACATGCGTTGCCCAAACCTGGGACACTTGCTCAGTCACAAGGACATGGCACCAGCCTTAAGTATGAGCTGTGCCCCAGTGTAGGACAGATATCATAAAGGCATTTTCTTCTTCCTGTTCTGCTATGCATTTATCCTCTGCTGTCCACTTAGAGAGACAGATGCTAGTAGTAATGCTCTTCACTTGACTGAATTAATGACAAAGCATAGATTTCTGGCTCTTTGACTTTTCTAATGGATCGATTGGCTATTTGCCTGCTTCACTACATTAAGAAAAAAAATTCCCCTTTAAAAATTACGGTCCAAAATATACCTGTGATGGACTTTTAAAAGCTATTTTATATTTAATAAGTGCAGGAGGTCCTTGTAAGTTTTAAGTATTCTCCCCTTCACTGCCACAACCCTCTGTTTAGTAATAGAATCACATGGCCATGTCTGCCTCTTTATAGCTAAAAAGGCACCTTATTGGGCCTACTGTACATCTTGTTTGGCTATTTCCCCCTGAAGAACAGATGGACATTTCTCTTGGTTTTGTTGTTTGCCAGGATCCCTTTAGTGGTATCGCTGAGGATGTGGAGCATGTAAATACTGAGATGGTCAACTAGTCAGGTCTCCTGGGCCATCCTTACTTGTATTAGGCAGTGTTGCCCCACCAAGGTTCAGTGCTGGACAGTATCTGCTTTAGTCTTAACTGTGATCTCTGTAGGGCCTGGTCCTGCAAAGATTTTCTTTCCAGTGATTTTTCTGTCTCTCATTACTCAAAATATTTTAGGATTGATTTTTTTTGGATGTGCATTTCCTTCCTTCCTTTTGGTTTCTATTAAAAGTTCATTGTGTCTAAAAAAAGTCTTTCAGGTTCTGGTTTCTTTGGCATTGGGGCATTCTGGGGTAGCCCTAACTAACACCATGCTGCTGCCACACCTCTTTACTTGTGTTGGTGTGCTCAGGAAAGGCTTAGTGTGTGTGGTTCCGAGTACTCATTCTTGTCTGTGTAGACTGTGATTAATGTCTTTGTTCGAACCTTTCTCCTTTTCTACTTTTGAAAGTGCTTCCATGTTCACTCTGCATATTGAGGAGGATATTTAGAAACAGTGTATTTCTAATTCAGTCTCATTTTCTACTCCTCCAGGAAGGACAGTCAGGGTGAAAATGAAGGAAAATGCTACTGAAGCTCGGGACTTTCTATTTAAATTGGACTTTTCCCCAACTTTTTCAAGTGTAGAAAACTCTGAAGATGAATCTGTAATGAGGATTTTCCTCCCTGTTCCCCTGTCATTGCCATTGCTATTGGCCTGACCTGCTTTTTAAAAGTTGGTTCAATTTTCACACAACTTTCTACTAACTTTCTAAAGAAATATCTTACACGAGGTTCACAAATAGATTTGCTTAAATATTCCTCCCTTTAAAAGTTGTATTTTGTGTAGTAACTGTTGAATTTTCTGGTGGCAGACTTTCTTGAGGGGTGGATGATAACTTTATTGCATATTTAAAAATTCTTAATTTGTGACAAATATAGATTGAATGTATTTATGATATACTGTGTAATGATTTGATATACATGAACACATGTAAATTGACCAATGATTATCATAATGAAATGAACATACCCACCACCTTCCATGCTGTACCCAACTTGTTTCCCTTATAACTAAAACTATGTGTCCTTCTGCCAATATCTCTTAATTTCTCCCGTTCTTTCCCTCTGGCACCATTGTTCTTTTCTGTCTCTGAGTTCAGTTTTTGTTTTTGTTTTTTGATTCTACACACAAGTGAGATGATGCAGTATTTGTCTTTCTCTGTCTGGCTCATTTCACTTAACACTGTTCCCCAGGTTCATCCATTTTACAACAAATGGCAGGATTTCTTTCTTTTTTTAGCTGAATAATATTTCATATGCACACATACCCTGCAGTTTATCCCTTCATTTGTGGCTGGACACAGCTTGTTTCCATATTTTGTCTGCTCTAAATAATGTTAAGGTTGAACATGGGATTACACATACCTCTTTAAGGAACTGATTTCACTTCTTTTGGATATATATGCAGAAGTGGGATTGCTGGATCTTCTGGTAGTTCTATTTTAATTTTTTTTTTTTTTGTACCAGGTATTGAACCCAGGAGCACTTAAGCACTGAGCCACATCCACAGCCATATTTATATATATATATATTTTATTTTGAGACAAGGTCTCACTAAGTTGCTGAGGCTGGCTTTGAATTTGTAGTCCTCCTTCCTCAGCCTCCCGAGTGGCTGGAATTATTAGGAGCCAGTACTAATTTGTTATTGAACACAGCTATGGAAACAATTTTGACATTAATTTAATTTGGTCATTTTTATTGGTTTTTGAATAGTGCTACCTATCACTGTGCTAAAAAATAGTGAATGTTTTATAAATATGTTTAGTTATAGGATGTAAACCAAACTAAGATTTTAAGGTTTCCTGAGAATCAGTAGATTTTCATAGATAAAATCCAGAGGCCTTATTGGGAATAGCAAAGGAGTCTTCCAGCAATTCTTCCCCTAGAAGATTTTTTTTAAAAAATATTTTTATTTTTTAGTTGTAGGTGGACAGAATGTTTTATTTTATGTGGTGCTGAGGATTGAACCCAGTGCCTCCCGCGTGCTAGGTGAGCACGTTACCACTGCGTCACAACCCCAGCCCCTAGAAGATTTTTAAAATCTGTTAATTTCTTTCTTATATGTTTGATATCTTGACAATGACAGGGAATCAACAATGCTGAATCTTATGTAAAATGCAAATACATATCTAGCGGAAAACTTCCTGTTTTAAAAATTGGTTGTAGTTAATGTTAGTGAAAATGAGAAAACAACCAAAAAGTTTAGAGAGAGATGAGAAGTGAAATTTACTTCTCAAGGGGAGGCTACAGAATTAGTGTGGTTGCCATAAGGATGAAACTAGTAGTGTGTCATTAAAAAAATTAAAAGCAAAACTAGATTATTTATGAAGTTTTCTGTGTGTGCATGGGGTGGGCAAAGGTATCTTAAGATTGAGTAGATGCACTAAAATGAATTTGGGTAAGCAGAAGTACGATGTGAAGTTGCAATTCATGCAAAATGTGCAAGCAGTTTACAAAGGACTTTTGGATTGTGGATTCCTGAGTACTATTGATATTCAGAAATTGTTTCTGTAAGAGTATATGCCTTAAAGCACAGGACACAAGACATTGCTGTAGATTTCTAAAACATTTTTTAGACCTTGAAAGAAAGTTGCTGAATTAATTCTCTTTTATGTCATCTAGGAACTGATAATTTTAACTTGGAAGATTTAAATTCTGAAAGATTTAGTAGGTGATTTGGCTAAGATATTCTCATAAGAGCACTCTCAACCCATACTTTGCCCATTTTTAAATTTGATTTTTTTCTGTTGAGGTTTTTGAAATCTTTTAAAATTCTGGATATTAATCACTTGTCAGATAAGTAGTTTGCAAATGTTTTTTTCCATTCTGTAGTTTGTCTTTTAACTCTGTTGATTCTCTTGCTGTGCAGAAGATTTTTAGTTTGATTGTAATCACATTATATCTATTTTTGCTATTATTGCCTATACTTTTAAGGTTATAACCCCCCAAGATCAATATAGCGAAAAAAGTCTATTATCCTAAAGTGTTTCCCCTGTTTTCTTCCAGTAGTTTTTTTTATACTAGTCATCAATTTTGAGTTGATTTTTATAAGAATCTAATTTCAGGGTTTGTTTTTCTTTTTGCATGTGTAGACCCAGTTTTCCAGGTACATTTATTGAAAAGACTATCCTTTTTCTAATGTTATTCTTGCTATCTTTGTCAAAAGTCAATTGACTGTAATTATCTTTTCATTCCAGTACCATGCTGTTTTGGTTACAATAACTTTGTGTTATGTTTTGAAGTCATGTAGTGTGATGGCTCTAGCTTTGTTTTTTCCTCAGGATTATTCTGGTTGTTCAAGACATTTTGTGATTCCATATGCCTTTTAGGATTTACCCCCCATTGCTGTGGAGAATATCATTGGTATTTTGATAGAGATTGCATCAAATTCGTGGATTGCTCTGAGTTGTGTGGACATTTTAACAATATTCTTCTAATCCATGAACATGGGATGTATTTGAATGTTGCTGTGTTCTCTTCAGTTTATCTCATCAGTATGTTATACTTTTCATTGTAGAGTTCTTTAACCATCTTGATTAAATTTATTTCTAGGAGTTTTTCTTTTTTTTGGATAATTATTGTAAATGGGACTTCATTCTTGATTTATTTTTCCCCTAGTTTGTATAGGTATATAGAGACACTACTGATTTTTTGTATGCTAATTTTATATCCTGCAGCTTCATTAAATTCCTTTATGAATTTTAATAGTTTTTTGGTACAGTCTTTAGGTTTTTCTATATGGAAGATCATCTTGTCAGCAAACAGGGATAGTTTGATTTCCTCCTTTCCAGTTTGGACACCCTTTATTTCCATTATCAAAATGCTTTGACTAGGACTTCTTTTTAAAGGAGCTTTTAAGTGCTTTTCCCACTAGCTATATATTTTTCATTTCATTGTACACAAATAAAATGAATATGTCAAATCAAGGCTTAATAACAGTTTTCATATTGAGACATGCATGTGTTCTAGTCTCGGTAATTTCTATTCATGTAATGACAAGTCAGGGTAACAATGAAGATCCAAACTTTATGTGACTTTCTGGTGTGATCCTCCTTTGTGAAGTTAGTCAATTGAGATTGTTCTGGCAGTTTTTGCAGTTATTCATCATACTAATAAAACATGGCAGTTTAAAGTAATGTTAACAGATTTTAACATTTATACTCAACTCTTGGCATATATAGGTTTTCCTTTAAAATAAGGATTATTTCAAAAACTACACATTTAGACATAGAATCAGTGGACTTGTAAGTTTTCCTTCTCTTTATCTCTAGTGGAGATGGTAAATAACCCTAGGTAAATAAATAAAAGCCCCAGAAAGAAGAAAGAGGAATCAGAGACATGAAAATAAAACCCTGAGTTTGTGTGACTAGCCTGGGTAATGAAGAGTTGGATTAATTATCTTTCTTAAAAGCCTTTGAATTGTAACTGTCATTTCCCATGCCTTAGTAATAGTCCACCATATAAAAATGCATTTGTGAAAGAGCAAGCATAATTCTCTGTGTGAATATTTTCATGAGCTGCTTAGTCTAAGCAAGCATAGCTTGATACTCTCAGAGCAAAGTCAATTAAATGAATGAATAGAGGTTCCTTATTATGAGACTAGACATTTATTTTGTAGTATACCTTTATTGACCATCCTGTTAACATTCTGATTTGGCTAAGAGTTATACAGGTCAATTTTTAGAAGTTCTGATCTCAACATATTTTCAAATTAAATTAAGACCATGAATTTTTAAAGGGATTTTTCCTCCTTAACCAGAAAAGTGGTTGCATTAAATTGGTTAAACATGCAAAGCAAAAATGCTTTCCCTGTGTAATTAAGTTCTTCATCTCATTTTGTGTTTTCTGCTTGAGCTGATGGTTGCACATTTGGATTATATGAGTTAAACAAAAACAAAAAACAAACCAAATCTGGGCTGCATATCCAGATTCTAATTTTAGTGGTCTCAGGTGGGGCCTTAGCATCAGCAGTGATAGCATGTTCTAAGATAGTTTTAATGTTCAGTCCGAATTGATAACCCTTGCTATTAAATAGATACCTCTGTATGATACTAGAAATATTTGATTTTTCTGGATACTGTACTTGAGTGTACATGAGACTTTCCTACAGTACAGATTGAAATTCCCTACACTACCTTTCCTGTATTTTGAACTATTTCCCAGAGCTTTGAGGTACTAACCGCTGAGTACTTTGCACTGCTATCATGAGTAAATGGTAGCCCAGAGATATGTCTATGTTCTAATCACTGTAATCTGTAAATGTTACCTTATTTGGAAAAAGGTCTTGGCAGATAAGTTAAGGATCTTGAGATGAGGACATGCTGGATTATCTGCATTGTTCCTACATACCATCATACGTATTCTTCTAAGAGAAAGGAGAGCAAGATTTGATGGGCAGAGGGTAAAGCATTGTGAAGATGGAGGCATAGATTAGAGTGACAGGGCCACAAATCAGGGCATATCTCTAGCCATCAAAAACTAGAAGAAAGTATCAACAGATTCTCCCCTAGAGCTTGTGGACGGAGTGCAGCCCTGCTGATACTTTGATATCACCTCAGTGAAACTGGCTTTGGATTTCTATCCCCAGATATTTGAGAAAATAAATTCCTTTTGTTTTAAGCCACCAAATTTGTGATAGTTTTCTTTAGCAGCCAGAGGAAATGAATATAGCTGCCTTCCAGCTAACAGTTGGGTTTTGGTAGTATTTTATCCCCTGTCTACACAGCACTAAGTATTTGTACAATAGATTAAACAGTTTATTGCATTACCTTATTATATACAAAGAAGTTGAAATCAGAGAAAGGCTGTGTATGTGTGTGAACACACACGTGCATATACTTATACCCATGCACAGTGGTATAGCTATAATCTTAATGTGAATGAGATAAAGATGGAAATCATTAGGCTGGGTCTTTAACCTCAATTAGATGCTCATTAGATTTAAGCTGTGTTTAACAATGAAGCAAAAGAACACAACTAATGAACATGTACCAAATGCTGGAACTATTTTGTTGAAAATTGTTTCTAAAAACGTGACAGATAATTAAGAATTTTAATAAACTTTTATTGCACTGGGAATAGACCATCTCTTACAACATTCACTGTGGTTTCTCCATTCTAGGGTGTACCACTATCCTTATTTCTGAAATCAGTATATCTTTCAATAATTGTTTTCATTTTCTATCTTTACCCTCACCCCCAGATGTTGCAGAATTACTGGTGTTATTCTCAAATAAAGGTGCTTGGAATTGTGGCACTGCTTTTGTTTGACTTCTCAGGTTTGATGCTTGGATGCTCAATTTTTGCACATTTTCTGAAATGCATTATATAAGAGGACAAGTAGTGCCTATATGAGATTCTAAAATTTCTGATGTTCTATTTTATTGTTTTTGTCTTCAGTTCCTAGGAACTACCACATCAGAAAAAAAGTTTTATAATAACTTTCTTGGGATGTGGAATGTTTCATGGAAAAATCTTGGACTTTTGAAGCAGGCAGACCTCAATTCTTAGGTTAGTTCCACTGCTGATTAGGTACAGCATTAGGTGAGTCACTTAATTAGTTTCTTTGATAAATGGACGATAATATCTATATTGTAGTCCCAGGATAATTAAATGAGGTAATGAAGTAAAGTGTTAAGCAAGGCCTGTCTGGAACTCCATAGCCTGCTGTTAATCTGCCCTCATTTTTGTCCAACATACTTGATGCCCAATAAAGACTTGAATTTTATGAAAAAAAAATTAATGTTCACTTAGGAACAAAGCTCAGTCTGACTTGAGTTTTGCAGCTTATGACTCTTTAAGTTCTATGATGCCTTTATATTATTCCACATATGTAAATTCATTAATTTCTTAATGGTCTGCCTCAAAATTTCCATTCTCTATATTTCTGTTTTTGTCCACAAAAGCTTAAATTGACCATTTCTTGTTCTTATGTTCCTAGAATACCTGTAGGCTGGTGATGTAATCTTAACCTTTGACCTTATAATGTTCTATTTTTCATATACATATGTATATATTGTGTTTATACTATATACGTGATATATACAATATATAATTTATAGTATATATTTCATATATTTCATGTTTGTACCATATTAAAAGCTTTTGCTGAACCATTAGTGTACAGAATGTATAAAGGGTTTTGCCAAATCAGTGAAGAAAAAACAGCCAGTCCAATGGAAAAAATGAATAAAAAACTTCAACAGACCCTTCATACTGTCTAATATGTACAGTAAACATGAAAAGTGCCCAAACTCTTTAGTCACAAGGGAAATGCAAATTAAACCACCGAGAGTCTACTACACTCCCACCATGATGGCTAAAGTTTTGACAGACAATAAAGTGTTGTCAGGAATGTGGATGATGGAAACTCAGACTCTGGTGCTAGGAATGTAAATTGTTTCAAGCATGTTGGAAAATTGCCAGTAAAGTTAAACATAGACATACCCAATGATCCAGCTATTCTACTTCTAGGAACGTGCATATATGTGTGTGTGTGTACATGTACAAGACAAGTACAAGGATATTTATAGCAGCACTATTCATCAAAACTTCAAACTGTCCATCATTAATAGAATGTTTCTATGCTTGAATGATGTAATTATGTATCAGTGGAAATGAACTAACTGTACTATTATACTTCACAACATAAATGACTTGTCCACAAACATGGTTAGCTTAAGAAGCCAGAAACAAAAGAATGTGTATTATATTCTTCTGTTAATAAAAAGTTCAAAACCAGAATGGATTTACCGTTGGGCAGGTTGACATGGTGCCTGGTACTGGAAAGGGGCCCTGAGGCGGGCTTCTGGGTGGAAAACTCCTAGTGTTTCTTTCTTTACAGGGTGAAAGTTTCTCAGCTTTGTTGATTTAGTGAGTTTCTCAAACTATTGACTTCTGTTTTACTTCTCTGTATGTAGGCATACTAATGTTCAATAAGTTTACTTTTCTCTCTTTTTGTTGTTGTTACTTTGCTGGAGGTCATCCCAGGACCTTGTGCATGCGAGGCAAGTGTGCTAATACTGAGCTCTACCCTCAATCACTAATAAGCTTACTTTAAAAAAATGTCTGTTGTTATCAGCTAGCAGAATGCTTGGCAGCTCCTGGGTACCTAATAAACTTATTGTTTTTACTTGATTTTTATACTGCTGCTGTTGTATGAAAAATTTCCATGAAACATTATAGCATTTTCTGATCTTGAGCATACATATTTTCTCTAAAGCAACATTCCCCAGTACCCCTTTCCACCTTGTTAGCCTCCAAGCCTTTCTTAGCCATGACCATTACAAAAGATACTGATGTTCTGGTTTCAGTACAAGTGTCCTTGTCATGATTTTTCATAAATGTCTTTAAAGAATGTCACAACATGTAAATTTACAGGATCTGACTTCAAGCTAACCTACTCTGGGCCTTAGACCAGTTATGAGTAATAGTTTGATGAAAGGTATTAAAAGCCTGGACTGACACATTGAAAGGGCTGAGAAAATCTTACAGCAACAAGGTTGTATCCCAAACCTATTAAATGGAGAAGCATGTGTGACCAGTGACCTTGGAACTGACTAGACCTGCATTTGAGAATTGACAGGAATGGTTTACAGAGAATGAAATATGAAGCATGTGTAGTGGGGATACCATTACATTTAATACGTAGAATGAAAACAAGGGCTTTAAATTTCATTTCAAACCTCAGTTCTTTAAAAACCCTAAGAATTGAATTGTTTTTCTGCTAATAGAACTTGTGAACGTTAGGGAGCTAGGAAGTTTTTTCATTGCCCTTTTTCATTTAGTTCTTCTTTAGTTCTAATTCCTTGTTCACATCCTCTTTCCCCTTAGAATGCTTGATGTTCCTTTCCCTTCTCTCCTTCCTCTTCTCCTCCTCCTCCCTCCTGATCCAGGTGGCCTCTTGAAGATGGAGGTTGTCTTAGCCCCTGTAGCCCGATGGGTCTTGTTCCTTTCTGCCTGAAGAAGCTCATAAGGATCTGTCACTGTTTTTTCCTTGTGGGAAGGTATTCTTGACTTCTCTTTTGGGGAATATATTTAAGAAAATATAAGCAGGGTAAAAAGGGTATTGAGTTGGGGCAACTTCAGCCAAACAAAGTGCTCAGTAGGAGGCTCATTCAGAGGTTTGCTGGGCTGGTGTGAATGGAATGGGAGACAAGTGTGAACTGTTATCACCCTTAAGGCCATTGGGAAAACCTAGTGGGTCATTGATGACAGCTTTCTTATGCCACTGTGATTGTCTTTAATATGTTTATTTTAAGATACTATTTCTACTTACGGATATTCCTGCTTTTAAAAGTATGGAAGATACTTTTTTATTTTATGTACTACATTATAGTTGGAAGAAAGATTTCATTATTCCATAGTCCTGTGGAACAGTTTTATGGAAGTTTTTATAGACTGCTATGTCACAGCTGGGATGAGAACACTGATTTTGTGTTTTATACAATAGTATTGTAAGAGACAAAACTCTTAGATTTTTAAGGTTTTTTTTAGAGCAGTTTTGGGTTGACAGCAAAAATTAAGCAAAAAGTGCATAGATTTCACATATACCATGTGCTTCCGGTGTTATCAACATCCTAGACCAGAGTGGTACAGTGGTACATCGTTACAGCCTATGTACCTATGTGGACACATTGTTATCACCTGAAGTCTCCAGTTTACATTAGGGATGACTTTTGGGGGGAGGGTTTTGGGGGTTAAACTCAGGGATACTGGACCACTGAGCCACATCCTCAGCCCTACTTTGTGTTTTCTGTAGAGACAGGGTCTCACTTAGCACCTTGCCATTGCTGAGGCTGGCTTTGAACTTGGGATTCTCCTGTCTCAGCCTCCCAAAGTAGAGGGATTACAGGCATGTGCCACCGTGCCCGCCTGACTTTGTTGGCTTGTCCACACTATTATGTAGTATTATATGAATGGTTTCACTGTCCATAAGAATCCTTGGTGCTCTGCCTGTTTATTCCTTCATTCCACTAACCCCTGGGAGTTACTGGTCTTTTTGTTTTTTTTTTTAAAAAAAAACCTTTCGCATAGTTTTGTCTTTAAAAGAAGGTCTTGTAGTTACAACAAGCAGAATGTAGCCTTTTTACGGGCTTCTTTTGCTTGGTAATATCCATTTACATTTTCTCATGCTTTTTCCCCTCATCTCTTTTCTTTTATGTATTTTCATGTCTTGATAGCTTGTTTCTGTTAGTGCTAAGTAATATTGCATTGTCTGGACATACCACAGTTTAAAGTGTTGGTAATTATGAATATAGCTGTCATAAAATATTTATGTTCATTTTTTTTGGACATAAATTTTTAGTTCCTTTGGGTAAATACTAAGGAGTGCAATTGCTGGATCACCTGGTAGGGAAATGTTTTGTCTTATAAGAACTTGCCAAACTGTCTCCCCAAGTGGGTGTGCATTTTGCATTCCCACCAGCGGCAAACAATATATCCTGTTGTACATCCTCAGGAGTACTTGGTGGTGTCAGTGTCCTGGATTTGGGACATTCTAACAGGTACGTAGCATTATCTCACTGTTTTGTTTCCCTCATGACCAATGATACAGAGTCATCTTTTTATATGATTATTTGCTGTCTATCTGATGTGGTAAGATGTCTCTTAAGAGCCTTGGCCCATTTTTAATTGTATTGTTTTTCATCGTTAAGGTTTAAGAGTTTTTGGTACTTTTGGATAACCCTTCTTTATCAGCCATGTCTTTGAAAATATTTTCTTCTAGTGTATAATCTCCTTTTTTATTCTCTTGACAATATCTTTTGCAGAGTAGAAAAAAAAATCCCCTCATTTTTATTCATATTTTTCTTCCCTGTTCCTTGTTTATTTATTTAGGCAAGAAAAGATTTTAATCAGTGACATTCTATTGCACTATGAAAAATAGTGATGTGAACTCAACTTCTGTTTGTACAGAGGTTACTGATTAGTTTAAGGATAGTATTAGAGAAAAAAGAAGGTAACAAGGGGCTCAGTAATGTCAAGGAAGTAAAAATTATAAAAACAGAAATTGGATTGGTCTGTGGGAAGCCCATTTGGGTCAACTATTCTTGCTGCTTTGGGAAGTCAGGCTCCTGCATTCCCACAGAAGCTGGGAGACATCTTGGGCCTTGTCTGCAGTGTTTGGTGGAGCAAATATTCTTCTTTATTATTATGCTATATTAAAGATTTCTATTTCCCCTCTAGAAGCCAAGGCTGGACAATGAGTTTCCTTAGGTATTTGAAACAAGAGAAAATAAATATCACATGTGATTTCAAATTTTAATATCTGAAAAAGCCCTTAGAGTACTAAAAAATGAGTAACCAATAATTATATCTTTTAAGGGGTAATCACTTTATTATTATGAATCAGAATAGTTAACTTTTTGGAAAAGCGAATTTTAGAATGTGCTATTGCTTTCTTCTAAATAATATTTAATTTTTACTATCCAATTTAGTATTCCTAAGTAAAAGATAAGGTTATTTGGGGCTGGGGTTGTGGCTCAGTGGCAGAGTGCTCGCCTAGCACATGTGAGGCCCTGGGTTCTATCCTCAGCACCACATGAAATAAATAAAATAAAGGTATTGTGTCCATCTACAACTAAAAATATATTAAAAAAAAGGATAAGGTTATTTTAATTTTTTAAAATTCTCCCTTTGGCCTCTTTCATAGCAGAAGTAGATGCTTTGACTTTTATTTTTTTGAAGTGTAAATTATCTAAGAGTTTTCTATATGGAATTTGTTTCTGTACTTTAGTGATATTTTAAAATATGGTCCATTTGGTGGTGATAGTGAGAATCTTTATTTAGAAAAAATTTCAGTCAAAAACTTAATTCTGGGTTTTACAAATAAATATTTCTATATTTTTACATTCAGTTTAATGAGGCAGCTTTCTGCAGCATTATTTCAGTATGTTAAAATGTCAGCATTATTTTTGTATTATTTCTGCAGCATTATTTCAGTATGTTAAAATGTTATTTCAGTATGTTAAATGTAACAGAACTAAGTTATAATTTTCCTTTTTATATAAAATGGTGTCTTTCTTTCCTTACATCCTACTGCATTTCTTGTTTTCTTCTTCTTCGTCCTTTCTTTGCATCTCTTTGTTTCAATTGCAGTTAACTTTGAATATCAAGCTGCACTGAATAAATAGAATGAGAATATTATGTCTATTTTCTCAGCAATTAGTGAGTTCTGGCTGGTCTTAATTGCTTATGGCTTCATGAACAATAAGGGATTTCTCTTCATTAAGTCTAGGATTCAGTACTTATTTGAAGAAGAGGCAGCACTAAGTTGCCTTTTTCATACATTGCTTGAGAACATACTTGCCCACCTTTTCTTCCTGCTAAGAGCATTTATACCTAAAATTCTTTGTCTGTTTAAACTTTCTTTTTATGATAAAGCTACTGCAATATAGGATCAAACAAAAAGTCTTGATAGCAACTTGGATTTGAGTTACAATTAAATGATGTCTCCTTCTCTCGTTTTGAGGGTTTTGAACTGAATTCATATACATTGTCTTCTTTCCACATACTCCACACACACACACACACATACCACACAAGCATGTGCACAATCAGGAGGCTTATGGTTTTTGTAGGGACAACTTCTTAATTGATTTGGTTTAAAGACCATAAATAGTTCAGCTAGATACTTGAGTAAACTTTTAAAAATTCCTTTTGAAAGTTTTGTCGGTTCCTCCACATTCTCAATCTGTTTACAGCTCCTTTGCACCAAGGAGAAATCCTGCCTCTCCTGTGCGGTCTGCTTCTCTTCCTCTTGCTTTCTTCTTTGTTCAACTTTTGGACATTGTCCTTCTCTGGCTTTTCCTGTAGCTGCTTGTGAGTGGCTGTGACCATAGACTCGCATTCTGTCCACACTTTACTATTCCTAAATGTACCTTGGATTCTGCTGTCCTGTGCCTTCAAGGTGTTGCTCCTCCTCCTCAAACTGTCCTCTCTCTCTCAGGTTTGACTAGCTAACTCCTGCTCTTCATTCCAGTCTCCCTGCCCCATTACCCTCTCTGGGAAAGTATGCACAGGCTCCCAGGCAGGCAGTCGCCTCTTTTCTTCGTGTACCTAACCCTTGCATGTTTCACTGCCATGTTCTTCACATCAGTTTGTTTATTTTCTGGTGTTATTCTTCATTCCATTCTCTATTTCTATGTCTTTCCATTTTATTAGACTTATGGTACATGAAGGCAATTGAAATGCACTGCACTTAGGATGGAATTTAGCTAGCACAAAGTAATACTTTTTAATTGATAGAATTTGTGAGCCGTTATGTGACTGTAGCTCAGTATATTGCAGTCGAGACTCTTTGAGTTCCACCCCATGCATTGTGATATATGTATATAGACATATATATTTATATACACATATAATATTTTGTATATATGTATGTGCCATATAGTCACATAGTTTGAAGTGACTTTTAATGTAGTTCCATATAGTAACATGCCTCCATCCAGCCATTATTTATGTTCCATAAAGTGATGAAATATAAATAGTAATTTTAATCTTGGATTAAATTTAGATTTCCAGACCAGTTGCAGAGATACAGGTCTAGATAACAATGTCTAGTCGTTGTTAAAGTCTTACATGATCAGGCTGCTTTTGTAAAAAGTAAGCAATTAACACTGGCACATCACTCTAGACTTCATTCAGATTTCTCTACTCTTTCTATTAATGTTCTTTTTGTGCTTCTGGATCCAATTAGAATATCACATTGTAGTTAGAAAGCATTTATTTTGAAAGCGTATGACTTAAATACTAAAGTTGTTTTGGTTAATAAGTAGCTCTAAGCTTTTTTCTATTTATTTAAAATTTTTGTTTTTCCATTTCTCTGTCTTTTGCATGAAGGAAGAATGAACTTATTATTAATAACCTAGAACATGAATCAATTTAAAAAACATTGCAGGATAAGCAAAACCAAAATAGTTCTTCACTTTTTAAAATTCAAAATAAGTGATTAGGGGTATGATCAGTGTAGAGTGCATAGAAGTCCCTGGGTTCACTTGCTAGCACTGCCCCAAATAAATAAATACATAGAAATTTAGAAAGCAAAACTTGGAAATGGTAATTAGCTTTCTGGTTTTTGTGAACATAGTGTATTTTCCTTTTGATCCTGTTTTGTGTCCTTCTATAAAATTTTCTAATTTTCTGTATAATTATATTATAGTTTTTTTCAGGTTTATTTCCAGTAGTTTTTTGTTGCTGTTTGAATTGGGATCATATTTTTCTTTTATGTCTAATTAAAAAAAATTTGCAATAATTCTAGACTTGAAGATATAAAGAAAATGGGAAAAAAGGATTCATGTTTTTACGCATCTTTTCCTTATGTTAAAATTTTAAATAAAACATAGATTAATTACAAAAAAATCTTTGTGTGGTATAGTTTTTTTTTCCAGTTTTCTTTTTTTAAATTTAATTATTTTATTTAAATGCGTTTCAAGTCATAGTACATATATAGAGCTCAATTTTTCCATTTCTCTGGTTGCAAACCAGATAGAGTCACACCATTTGTGTCTTCATACATGCACCAAGGGTAGTGATGACGATCTCAATCAACCATTATTACTATACCCATTCCCCTTTCCTTGTGTGGTATAGTTTTTATTTGAAGTCCACCAGTTCATTTTTTTTCTGTTTTGGGATCCATAGTAGGATCCTATGCTGCATTTAGTATTCCTATTTCTTTAGTTTTCTGTACTCAGTTACAATTTTAGTCTTTCCTTGCTTATTACGACCTTGACATTTTGCAGCGTGCTGTTCAGGTATTTGTATAATGTCCCTCAATCTCGGGTTTGTTTGTTGTTTCACTGTTAGACTGTGGCTACATGTTAATGGGACAGATTTCGCACACTTGATGAGCCTTTCTCAGTGCACCATATCAGTATATCAGTATTTCAGTATATTTTACTGGAGTTGTCTGCATTCATTTGATTAAGGTGGTGCCTGCTAGGATTTCTCACTCTCAAGTTACTATTTTTCTTTTCATGATTATTCATATTTTGGGAGAGATACTTTGAGACTGTGTGATATCTTGTTTCTGCTTAAACTTTTGCCCACTAATTTTGGCTTCTCTCCCTAAAATTTAACTGCAGCAGTTATCTCTGTAGTGATCTAATGGTGTTTTTCTGTTTCCTTCATTTATTCTACATGTATTAATTCAAATTAATCTCTAAAGAAAAGTTGCTGTTTATTCATTTAGTTATGTATTTTGTGTCACTGTGCTTAATGTGTATATATTCTTTGGGTTACATAGTGGTGGTTTATTCTGTTGCTCAAGTCATTCTGACTTTGGCCCCTGGAAGTTCTTGCAGGTCACCTCCCACTCCTTTCAGCAAGTCTTCGTCCTTTTCGCCATCTGCTTTTTTATTTTCTGATCCCATGAATTGTTTCAGGTGCATCTTGTATTTTCTCTGCCCTTGTCCTGGGTTCAGCCAGTTTCCCAAAGGGTTTAACAAATTTCCCAGAGAGCCCTTCATTTTACTCGGTAATTAAATTTAGAAACCATGATCTGGGTGCTCTTTGTAATTTTCTAGTCTATCTCACTGGACAGAGCTTCGAAACGTGCTTGTTTCTTTTTCTTTTTCTTTTTTTTTTTAAGGGACTATATCTTTATTGGTTTATTTTTATGTGGTGCTGAGGATCGAACCCAGGGCCTTACGCATGCGAGGCAAGCGCTCTACCACTGAGCCACAATCCCAGCCCCTGTTTCTTTTTCTAATACAGTGTATTTTAAATTTAAATTTAAAAATTTTTAATTTGTTCTAATTAATTATACATGACAGTAGAATGCATTTTGACACATTGTATGCAAATGGAGCACAACTTCTCATTCCTATGGCTGTACATGGTGCAGAGTCACACCAGTTGTGTAACCACACATGTATATAGGATAATAATGTCCGTCTCATTCCACTGTTTTTCCCATTCCCACACCCCTTTCTCTCTCCTTACTCCCCTTTGCACAATCCAAAGAATCCCACCTCCTTGTGGATCAGCATCTGCTTATCAGAGAAAACATTCGGCCTTTGGTTTTTTTGATTTGGCTTATTTTACTTAGCATGATATTCTCCAGCTCTATCCATTTACATGCAAATGCCATAATTTCATTCTTCTTTAAGGCTGAATAATATTCCATTGTATATATGTACCACATTTTCTTTATCCATTCATCTGTTGAAGGGTATCTAGGTTTCATAGTTTAGCTACTGTCAATTGAGCTGCTGTAAACATTGATGTGGCTGTGTCACTGTAGTATGCTGATTTTAAATCCTTTGGGAATAAACCGAGGAGTTGGATAGCTGGGCCAAATGGTGGTTCCATTCCAAGTTTTCTGAGGAATCTCCATACTGCTTTCCTTAGTGGTTGCACCAGTTTGCAGTCCCCCTAGCAATGTTATGATTGTACCTTTCCCCCCACATCCTCACCAACACTTATTATTGCTTGTATTCTTGGTAATTGCCATTCTGACTGTAGTGAGATGAAATCTTAGAGTAGTTTTTTGATTTGCATTTCTCTAATTGCTAGAGATGATGAACATTTTTTCATATGTTTTTTGATAGATTGTATTTCTTTTCCTGTGAAGTGTCTGTTCAGTTCCTTAGCCCATTTATTGATTGAGTTATTTGTTTTTTTTGGTGTTAAGTTTTTTTGAGTTCTTTATATATCCTGAGATTAGTGGAAGATGTAAAGTGTGTGTGATAGATTTTCTCCCATTCTATAAACTCTTCTCTTCACATTATTGATTGTTTAAAATAATCAAAGTTATTCAGTTATTGATTGCTGAAAACAAACTTTTTAGTTTGAATCCATCACATTTATTGAATCTTGATTTTATTTATTGCACTTCAGGATTCTTGATAAGGAAGTCAGGTCTTAAGGTGACAATGTGAGGATTTGGGCCTACTTTTTCCTCTGTTAGGTGCAAGGTCTCTGTTCTAGTGCCTAAGTCTTTGATCCACTTTGAGTTGAGTTTTATACAGGGTGAGAGATAGAGGTTTAATTTCATTTCACTATATATTGATTTCCAATTTTCCCAGCACCATTTGTTGAAGAAGCTACCTTTTCTCCAATGTGTTTTTTACACCTTTGTCTAGTATGAGATAACCTTTTTTTTTTTTTTTTTTTTTTTGTGGGTTTGTATCTGTGTCTTCTATTCTGTGCTTGGTCTGCATATCTATTTTGGTGCCAATACCATGCTGTTTTTGTTACTATTGCTCTGTTGTATAGTTTCAGGTCTGATATTGTGATTCCTCCTGCTTTACTTCCTTCCTTCCTTCCTTCCTTCCTTCCTTCCTTCCTTCCTTCCTTCCTCCCTCCCTCCCTCCCTCCCTCCCTCCCTTCCTTCCTTCCTTCCTTCCTTCCTTCCTTCCTTCCTTCCTTCCTTTCCTTCCTTCCTTCCTTTCCTTCCTTCTTTCCTTCCTTTCTTTCTTGACTAGGGATCGAACTCATGGGCACTTGACCACTGAGCCACATCCTCAGCCCTATTTAGTATTTTATTTAGAGACAAGGTCTCACTGAGTTTCTTAGTGCCTCATTTTTGCTGAGGCTGGCTTTGAACTTGCGATCCTGCTGCCTCAGCCTCCAGAGCTGCTGGGATTACAGGCATGTACCACCACGCCCAGCCCTGCTTCACTTTTCTTGCTAAGGATTGCTTTGGCTATTCTAGGTCTCTTATTTTTCCAAATGAATTTCATGATTGCTTTTTGTAGTTCTATGAAGAATGTCATTGGGGTTTTAATAGGAATTGCATTAAATTTGTATCTAATACTGGTTTTTATAGCATTCTACAATATGCAGTAACTATTGGCCCTTAAGTTTTAAAAATTTCAATATAGATTTACCCTTGTTTTATTTTTTATGTAATAGGGGGAATCTATCAAAAATTTAATGATATAATATTCAATAAATATTATATAACACTGGGCTATGACTCCTTAGAGCCTGGAACAACAGTAGATAAATATTTATTGAACATATGAAATTAAGACTAGTTTTAAAAATACAAAAACTATGTGAATATAATGATTTCCCATTGCTAACTGATAAAGTGGAACATTTATCCTTAAACTGAATAGTAATTTCTAGCATATTTTTGAAAATTTAGTAGACACTTAAAAGTCCATTAGTCAAGCTTGTTGTAGTACATTTTTAATTCTTTCCTCATGTTATTATCAAAACTAATATACTCTTCATGGGGCAGATTTTGCCTGTTAGCCTACCTATTGAAATAGCTATTGAATATATCCAGGTAAAATCTGTTATCAATTCAGATTCCCACCTAATCTTTCTACATATTGCAACTACTTGCTACCCTTTTAGGAGAAGCACTGATTGTCTCTTGGTACATGTGTATCTGGAAATGATTCTCTTTACTCTGTAGACCTATAGAACATTGTAATAGGCTTAGCTGAAAATACTAGATGTTTCTGCCCAGCCTTACATATAAACTTTTATGGTGGAATGGCTTTTTTGGCATGACAACCTTAAACATATTAACATTCCTGAGACACAAATTGAGGACCTGACAGGTAATGAAAGTTTTGGAGGTGAGCCAAGGAATGAGGGCAGTAGAACTGTTGAAGTTTTCTGATTAACTATAATTTAAAGCATTGGGTGTATATATGTGTAGTTCTGTTCCTTTCTATTATATATCTGTGAGACTGCATATCAAATGGAACTGATTGTTTTTTTTTTTTTTTTGTCTCAAATTCCTAAATCTTTTGTGCTGGGTGTGATCAGAAATGCTGTTTAATGCAAACATTATTTTCCAGTTTATGTGATGGAGTTACTTTCTCCTTCATATGGGTCACAGTGGGGTTGATGAAGCCTTGTAGGAGTTGGGAGATGGTGTTTGAGGCAGGCTGGTGTTTACAGCAACAGAGTCCTAGAGGTGGGTCTTGGACTGTGGCTGACATTTTCTGGATACCTTTTACTTACTGGCCTTGCTTCCTTTTTTTTGGGTCATTATATATTATTCTCCTATGATGCATAACATAGCCTATCTAGGACCTTGCTCATGAATTGTTTTGTTGTGTGAAATCAAATACATGTTGCTCTGGTGCACAGTGCCCGTTGGCACATTTTTTTCTTCAGACACGTACCTGTGCATGGACTTGGGGATAGGCCTTAGGCATGCCAATGAGGGCAGTGGGACTATCCTCCAGAGAAAGGCAGCAGCTGCCTGTGAGTTCAGTCAACAGTAGTCATAAAGGAAGTCCCCTGTGTTCAATAAAAGCCACTCGGGACCACTAGGAGCTTGTCAGATAAACATCCAAAGAGGGAAAGCAAAACTTTTAGCTGCTATTCTATAATATTTTACAACAACAACAAAAATGTTCAGAGAGGGCAAAAAGGAACCGATTATATTGTGATCATTGGCCATCCCAAGGAGAAGCTACTTCCCAGAGATACCAAGTCCCTCCCTCTTCCCTCTTCTCTGAACAGCCAGATATAGAAACTAAAAACTGTGACTTCAGTTTTTTTTTCCCCATGGGGGAAAAAAAAGGTCTTGAATTCCTATATGTACTGCTTGCCAGGTTCAACAAGTATAATGCTAACTGTAGATTACTTGCTAATTTAAAAACATACTTGGCCAAACTTAAGGCAGTCTTAGCAGTGGAGTCCTTGACTAACAAATAGTACCATCTTCATACTTATTTCAAAAAATTGGGCCATTGCCTAAAAATTGCCCTGACAAGATAAGAAGCTCTGGGAATCTCTTGCCTTACAGACATTTCTGGTAGTAAAGAAGACATAACCTTTCACTTCTTAGAACACAGAATGCTGGCCTCTGGAAGGAGGCATTCAGTAGGACTATCAGGTCCCTAATAGTTCCCAAGAATGGCTTGAAAGTCATAATGATCTCCTTTTTTTCAAATTCTAGTCCAACAAATAAACCCTAAAGGCCTCTATATTTCCCCAAGTCTTAACCTTTCTTTGTAAATTTTTTATCTGACCTCCATACCATAATGGCTAGCAGCCTGATCAAGGAAGGATACATCTTCTTCTGGGACCCATTAACCATGCTTGTCCTATGGGCCAGGCAGCTGCTTATTTGATATAGGACTTGTTTGAACCTTAATGTCTACCGGAAAAAGGAGAACGAAAACTCTGTCCAGTGCAGGTACACACTAGTCTGTTAACTATTGGTCTTCTCACAATTTGAGGATTTTTTTTCTTTTTTGCTTTTTGTTTGTTTGTTGTTTATCCCAGTGCTGGGGATTCAATGACCCAGGGCCTCACACATGTGAGGCATGTGCTGTACCATTGAGCTATGTCCCCAGCCTTGAGCTTTTCATTGGTGGTTTACAATCCAGAGGCCCACATCAACTTGAGCCAGTATTCACCTAAAAAAGATGCTGTAGTTCCAAATCCCAAATGCCATTGTCCTACCCCAGTACTGCCCAAGGGAGATGGCTTTGTGTCAGAGATTACCCCACCCCGAACACTAAAACCCACCCTGCAGTGCTCACAGACTGCATCTCCTGAAGTACAGATTGAGCTCAGGGCATTTTCTGTTTTCCTTCCTGAACTGCTGTCTACTTAGCTCATGATCTTTCTATTCTTCCTGTGCTCTGCAGAATGTGCATACACTTCCATACGTAAAGGAAAAGCTGGTACATGTTACTAAAATTAATGGAGATTATTGCTTCCCTCAGGGGACACCAGTCCCATATTAGTCATCCCTTTGTCCCCTGGGGGAGAGCACAACCCACTGCCTGTTCTTTTCCTACCACCTCCCTCCAGTTGGCCCCCATGGACTTGCGAGGCAGATCATGACCACCACAAGCACTCTTGTCCGTGGAGTCCGTGACTCCTCCACTCATACTCACATTCATCTTACATTTTGCCCAGGCAGCACAGGGTCAATTGTGGTTAATTCTTAGTAATTTTATATTGCCTTGGCATCCATTCTGAATCTAGTTTTAACTTTCTCATATCAGAAACAGGGCTTTGTCATCCTTGACTCAATTTTCAGTCTTTACCTTCCAGTTCCTCAATGTGATCCATCTGTTTTTCCTTATATAACCACCTCCTGAGGACCACCTCTCTCTGGTAAATGCAGATATAACCTATTTGACTGACTCCCCCACTCTGCCTGGACTGTGCATGTATGTTGAAGTAACCAGTCTCAGCGAGTGACCCTCAGAATTTCTGCCTGCTTTCTCTAAACCCATCAGTTAGAACTGCTCATGTGATGCCTTGGAGCACAATAAAGGTCTCAGCCCATAGACTTTTTTCTGTGGCTCCCGACCTGCTGTTGAGCACATTGTCCCAGCAACTTTTCCATCTACTCTTATTGGTACCCCTCTTCTCTCATGGATCTGAATAATAACCTGCTTCTGTTACTTCATGTGTGCTTTTAAGTATATATAATCTTCTGCATGTCTCATTGCATTAATACACCTAGACTTAACTTTTTCCCCCTTAAAAGCGCTCCTAGAGAGTTTCTGTCTTGGCAGGAATAAACTGGACACAGGTCAGGCAAGAGCTATAAGGGTGTGTGCCAATATAAACCAGTTTCCTGTAATACAGACACTTAGTCACAGGTCAGGCATTAGAGTATCGGCTAGGATAAAGAAGTATCCCATGAAAAGCACATTGTAAACATCTACAATTATATCTCCTGGAGCCCCATTAGGCAGAGCTGGAGTGTGTAGCCAATCTCCAGAAGGAGACTTCAATAACAAATTGGAGAAAAATTTAAGTCATTTGCTGTTCTCTGTGTGGTGTCTTATATGTAGGCAATGTTTGATCATCTGCTGTGTGTGTTACATTGTTCTATGCAGTGGAGAGTAGGTATGTATTTATTTAAATCATTTTACAGCTGGTAATAAAGCAGGCAGATGCCACCAACAGCAGGAGTTCTAGACAAAAGGTAGGCCCTGCAAACTGTATGCTTATAAAGGGGAAGGGTTTGGTTATGCATTATGCTTTCTTGGTGGCAGTTGAGATACTGTGTGTTGATGGTCATACCAGTTTTCATAATCTCAGTTATTGATTTCTGGGAGCAATTTGTTGAAAACAAAAGCAACTGCTTTAAAAAACAAAAACAAATGAGTTTCACTTAGCAATATTGTTACATGTTATGTTATTGAAGCCCCATTATTACTATTAAACTTTGCAGGTGTGTAGGATGAAAACACTGGTGAGCATAAATGCTATTCATAGATGGATAGTTTCAGGCATGGATAGTTTCAGGCAGCTGTTCTAAAACTAGCAGGTATCAGAACCAGAACAAGCTGAAAGTTTGTTAAAAAGTGAGCTGAACTCCTACCCCAAAAGTTTCTTACTCATCAATTTTGGGGTGAGCCAGAGAATTTACACTTCTAACAGGTTCCCAGGTTGTGCTAATGCTGATAGTCCTGAGGTCTCAATTTGAAGACTAATGGCTTAAGGTAATGACAACATAGCAAGATGCACAAATGTCTGATCTTGCCAGTTCATGGCTGTATGTCGTTGCCGTGTTAAACTTGTAAGAGAAATCTATTACAGAATGAGAGCATGTTCTTAAACCTAATTTCAGACCAGGAGCCAGATAGGGAGATGTCTATTGTTTCACAATCCCTAAAACATTACCCTCAATAGCCTTTCCTGGAAGCAGATCAAGAATGAGTCTTTTTCTGCAGAGAAATGGACTCGACAAATAAATACAACAACAAAAAAGAATACTTTAGGTTGGTTAGTATTTATTGAAGGGATACTTTTGAAAGCTCTCTCTTTTAAGTGCTAAGTTAAGAAAGGGAAGGCTGAGTCAGGTCTCATCTTCACTTAGACCTGGTGGCTTTTTTTCTCAGCAAGGTCAGCTACACTTTTCTGCCTTTCTGAGCTAGGGATGGCAGGAAGGATTTTCCAGCTTTGCAACTCTGAGGTCATGGTTGAATTCTGATGCTGTTCTCAGCCCCAGTGTGCAGGGATTGATTGATTATGTCTGTCTTGGCTTTGTTGCTGTCCTCCTGCTTTCAGCCTGAGCACTTATAGATGCCTTTCTTTTAAACTTTGTCCCCTCCCCCTCCCCCATTAGGGTTAGGGGTTAGCATTATTTCTCTGAGAGAGAGAGACGGAGCTATAGAGACAGAGGTGTGTGCATTTGTGTGCGATGCATTTAATGATATCTCATAGTTCAGCCTTTTTTCTGTGATCTTATAATGTAACATTTTGTTGCTTTTACTTCTAGTAGATGTGGGACACAGAGTCCTAAGGTACTGTATTATAAAGCACTGAGCCTACAGCTCATTGTATTATGCTTTAAATTTCTTAGTACATTCATTTTTTTCATATTTGATAACAGGTATTCTAATAGTGCCCCAGTAGTTTTTTATTATGTATTTACATATATTCTTTCCAATATTAGGTATGATAATTTTTATTTGATCTTAGTCACTTGTTCATATTTGTTTTTTAAATTACAAAGATAAATACATTTAATTTCACAAATGAGTTGCTTTAGAAATTAATAAATGTCTCTCTTGGACACCTACACATGCCTTCTGGTATCAACTTGTTGTAGTGACTAGTGTTAATATTAGGAAATGTTTGTTTCACATCTTTATTATATGATCAATAAAATATACACATTTAAATTTTTTTAAGTGGACTTTTACAAAAAAAATACATTCACTTGATTTTCAACCTCTGCTTTTTTGCTTAAATGTATCTTGGACTTATTTTGAGGTCATCTGAATCAGAGAGATATAATTATCTTTAATGGCTATGTAATATTCTCTAGAGAGACTCCACTGTGGTTTATTCAGTTTTCCTAGTATGAATGATAACTGCATTTTCAGCTTTTGTGCTTTTCAACAGTGAGGGAAGTGAATTCCTAAATATATTTCTGTAAATACTGGTACTTTTAGTTTGTAATAAGCACTCTAAATAGGATTTCTTGGTTGAAGGATATCTTCACTTTCCAAAAGATAGTGTAGACTTTCATCTTTTCCCCTAAGTAGTATGAGAATGCATATTTCCTTACAGCACTACCAGCTCTGAGTATTAACAGGCGCCAAATTTTGACAAAATTGATCTTTTTTTTTTTCTTCAAAGAGTTTAAATTTTATTTTTTATTTATTAGTTTTTTATGTGGTGCTGAAGATCGAACCCAGTGCCTTACCCCTGTTAGGCAAGAATTCTATCTGAGCTATAACCCTAGCCCAATAAAATTGATCTTTTATTTGTATATTTCAGCCTACTGGCAAGGGTGAATACCTTTTCATATGTTTTCCATTGATTTACATTTCTTATTCTCACTTATTTTTTTTCTTCTTAGTTCTTTTGTTTTTGAAATTGTTGTAGTTCTTTTAAGATATTAATTCTTTATCAGATGTGTTGTGAATATTTTCTTCTATGTTTATGCTATATAACCTGTAACTCTTTTCTGCATGGTTTTGTATAGAATTTTAGGGCATGTGAAATATTTCCACATTTGATCCTCATAATTGACCTGAGACAAATAAGGTGTAATGTTGATACTCTCATCTTTAGATGAAGACCCTTGAGCTTCAGAGAAGCCACCTGGCCTGCCCAAGTTTATAAGTGGATTTCAGATTTAAACTAAGGAAAAAAAAAAAATCTGTAACCCTGGGGTTGTACTGTACTATTATTGGTAGTTCTTTTTATAATAAAAATTAAGTCATTTAGCAGAGTATAAAACAAATATTTATCATATTATAAACAATGTTTATAATCTTTTATAGTGTACAAGTTATTCTGATAGTGAAAGATACATTGCATGTACATAACAAGTGATTTGAATTGTGTAATTATAGTCTTGCACACATAGTATTTTTTTTCTTTTTTTTTTGCTTAAGAACAGCTAAAATCCTTAAATGTAGATATTAATGAATACTTGTCTCAGGCGAAAAAGGAAGGTAAAAGAGTAACAACATCCCAACACATTGAAAAGGGCCTCATTTGTTTCAGCACTTTGGTGTTTTGCTGACTCAGCCATAACTAAAAAGTGATGATCACATTTACCTGGAGATGAAGAAGTAAACACAGTGCATACTTTCTCCTAGTTATATTTCATCTAAGTTTTGAACAGAATAAATAATACACCTTTCAGCACACATTTTAATAGGTATGCTGGCCATATTGAACATGCTCCAAAAATAAACAAGCAAACAAATAAATAAAATATTGCCAGTGTCAGATAGTTAGATAGGGTTCGGTGATCTGTACCACCGGATGTTAAGGGGCCCAGTCTGTTTTGAGTTGAGAGGGTTAGAAGAGCTTATACAGAGCTGATGTTCATTGAGATCCTCATGGAGTGCAAGCCACTGTGTGCATTGATGCATACCTGGAAAAACATGGAACCAAAGAACAGTAGATATCTCTCTTGCATGAAAAGAACAACCCTTATTCTAATTCCTAGTGGTTTTTGGCTTGTATTTCCTTGCTGGGTATTCATTAGCACTCCTAAACATAAAATTGCTGGATTTTTAAAATGAAATTATTTAAAATGAAATCATGTATCATGTTCTTTTGGCAACGAATTCCTTCAGAATAGAGATGACAGCCATATGAATTGTTAAGACACAAAATAGAAATGGTTTGAGTACAGTAAAATGGGCATCCATCACACACTTATTTTTGCTAGGTCTATGAGGTCTGTACATAGTTATTTCCTACCTATTTTAGTGAACAAACCAAAACTCAGTTTCTTATCTGACTTTAAACATTTATTACTTTTTGCTTTCCTTTTTTTTTTAATTCAAGAGGCTCATCCATATAAAATTGAATTGTATGAGTCTCACTTTGTAAAGTAGACTTCTGCTTATCTGTCTAATCCTTTCTTGTAGCCTGAATCTTTACCCATCTTTTGTCTTCTTCATTCTTTACCTCCAAGATTTACTTTCAGTTCCTCCCTAAAGCTATGACTGGGGTTTTGTTGACTAGAATTTCCTCTCTTTAGGTCTCTAGATCCTGGGAGGATAGTGTTGGCACTGGGGTAGTGTCCTCTCCTATCTCTTTCTGCCATCTGTAAACACTTTCATTCTGCCTTTAGTGGATGGGCCTCCTGAGGATACATGAGGCAGAGTGTTTGTGAAAGGCAACTGATAAGACCGAAGACATTTTCTATATTCCAGAGGAAGGGTAGACTGTGGGGGAAGAGGTAGGGAATAGATCTGTTGTCATAGTTATGTGTGTTTTAAGTGTCCCGTGGATTTTTCATTTACCTGCAGTTTTGTGAGGCTAATAAAATGTTATGATATGATAGGAAAGTTACAAGTATTTTATATTTAGAGCAGTCTCAAAAGTATTGTACTGTGATTATATTCAGCAGTTGACCCCTAAATGATTTTATTGTGTTGCATTGAAATAGAACATCCTTTTCTATTATGCAGGAGGGAATATAAATTCTACTCTTAATGTTACTTAATTTCCAAGTTGAGCATGTCTCCTTCTCCCCCATGTAAGCCTCTTTCTTTTATTCTTTATTTAATGTGAGATATGTATTTACACACACACACACACACACACACACATACACACTCTAATGTGTTAATTTTAGTGCCCCATCTTGATCTTAGACATAACTTCATTTGAGTTGATAATACATTCTTCTGGTAAAATGCACTTTTCATTTTAATTTTATTTTGATTTTGACATTTAAAATATTGAACCTGTTGTCTTAACTATTTTCATGGCCTGAGGGGTTTTGTTATCTTTTTCCTTTTGGGAATATATTGCATGGCATTATGTGATTGGTTAATTTCCTCCTAATGCTGCTGTTCTGTCTTTGGGGAACACAATGAACTTGCTATAATTTGTAAGCAAAATCTTGCATGCATGGGCAAGAGGAAGTTGGGTAATCTTGAGAAATCATCTGCTAGCTTTGAATATGAGATTAATTTTGGTTTTGATTACTGTGATATATCAGAAGTTTGGGAGGGAAGGAAGAAACTCAAGGGTTTTTTATTTAAGGCAAGCTTTAAGAAAGGTTAAATAAAATTTGATCTCCTTGTAAATACACTTGGAATGATACCATTGTTGTTTTTAAAGATGATGAAAATGTTGAGTTTAGGTATTAGTTGCTTGGAGCAGGTGATTTTATGCTTAAGAAATTTTCTCTGTTTTTCATCAGACACTGATACTCTTCTTGTGTCTTTTAAGATAAGAAGTAGATTGCTAAAGATGCTCAAATTGTAGATCATTTATAAGCACTAATACTTAAAATTTAGATAAAACTAGAACATTTGATCTGGACTCAGTTTACCATATCCTCTTTTTAAAAGATCAATTAACTGCGAAATTGATATTTTAAGAAACTATTGTTCTTTGCCAGAACTAGATTCTATCTTTAAAATTTATTCTTCACTTTAGCATTAAATCAGGACCGACCTATTGGAGGTTTTAGGGATGCTTTGCACTCTTGCTATTGCCAGTCTAATACATTGGAAGTGTTGGTTTGGAACAAAGAGAATTAATTTTATGTGTTTGAGAAGGATTCATTTTTATGGGGTATCCCCCCTTAAATAACAAGTGATTAACCACTACTTTAATTTTCAATTAATCAAATTAGGTTTCTACTGGTAGATTTTGATTACATGCAGTTCTAACAGCTTCCAGATACACTTCTCTTTCCCATATGCTTACCATATGCTGAGTAAAACCAATGTAGAATAAATTAGTGTAAAAGTAAGAACACTTAGTTCTTTTGTAGAGTTCATCTTGAGTGACAGAAGACAGCACAGAATCATTTTAGCTACGAGGCACCTTTTGAAAAGTGATATGGAAAAATAACCCATTTATGTGTGCCAAGGTCTGTTTTCATAAATGTAAATTTGAAAGTTCATTAAAATTTTGGCATGTGATTTGGAATGCATAATAACTGGAAATGAGTCAAAGCCAGAAATCTGTATCCTTATACCAACAACATGTTTCACTGAAGACTGCTTTGTGTGGTTGTTTAATATTTAAAAGGTTAAAAAAAAAAAGAAAGCATTTACTTGATGGTAATGGCTGTGGAAACTACTCAAGATGGAGAGTCTGCAGAGCAAAAGAGAGCTCGCAGTGTAACCTGCATGCTCACAAGCTGATCCTCTTGTACACATGGGACTGGTGACTGCTACACACTGACCACTGTCCCATGCATTTTAGAGATATCATGATAGAAATGCATGTCCTCATTACTGTCTGAGAATGTGAAGCTGGACTCCGAGGGACATTTTAGCTCCAATAAGAATAGCTGAAAGATAGCCAGTCTGTGGTCAGACTTAGGTGGTATCTAATGCTGGTAGGTAGTATGAACAGCTAATGCTTGGAGATATTCTAATGTTACATGCCTGGATCTATTGCTAACCTGTAACATAATCTTTACAAGGTGATGGTATAAAAACAAAGGGGAAGAGGAAAAAGCCACTGACTGTTGGTGCAAATGAGGCCCCCCCCCCAAACAAAAGTACATGTTACCATTGTCCTTTCAGACATCTTCATGTGAGGCGTAGGAAACAGTTCTGTAGCTCAGGTAAGAGTGAATGATGAGGAATGACCGTAACAGGAAAATCTGTAGTTTAGAATTTACAGGGTAGCCTCATCAAATTCTTATCCTCTGCCACTTGTTATTTTTGCTGTTATTTATGTCTACTTGGTACAGATTCCATTTTTATTCTGTTATTACTCTTTATGACTTTGTTTTTAAAGTTTCTTGTTCCTTGACATCCCAGGCCCTCTGATTTCTGCGTTCCAATTTTGTTAGGCAGGAGAGAGGAAAAAAAAATTACACACACACACATAGGTTTATAATATGGTGAATAAGAGGATTACCAGGATGAAAAGTCACACTCCTTGAGTTTGTGATTATGTGTTTAGCCCAAACTCTGTCACTTAGTATGCCATTATGGATGACGTTCTATAATTAACCAAGGACTTGCTGCAAGTAAGTTTAAAATCACTGTCATCTTAGTTTATTTCCTCTCTTAGCCTTTGATCTATTTGACTTTGACACATGCTTCTCACCAACTTCTGTAGATTCTCATTCTGACAGAATGCTTTGATTACCCCCCTCCCCACCCCCAGCCCTGGTTTAAGCTATCAGTCGCTGAATTGGATGCTCATACCTGGGAGTTTTCACCCTCATTTCCATTACCTATTCTGGGACCTCATTTCCTTCACCTGAATTTGTAGTTACTCTACTCCTCTGCTCCCCTCTCTCAAATCATTTTCCACATTTGACCGATTGCTATTCTGAAAACATGGTTCTCATCAAGTTTTCCTACTTAAAAAAAAAAAAAAACAACTGAAATAAATTTTAATTGACAGATAAAAGTTATATATTTATGGTGTACAACATGATGTTTTGAAATATGTATACATTGTGGACTGGCTAAATTGAGCCAAGTAACATTTATCACCTCACATAACATTTTTTTTGTGTGTGGTGCACATCCATAAAATGTACTACATTGGTGATTTTCAAAATTCAGTACATTGTTCTTAACTTTAGTCACCGTGTTGTACAGTAGATCTCTCGAACTTATTCATCCTAACTGAAATTTTATATCCTTTGAACAGCATCTCCTTAACTCCCACTCTCCTTTCCCAGCCCTCTGGTAACCACCATTGTACTCTGGGTCTATCATTTCACCTCTTTCAGATTCCATTTGTAAGTAGCACCATGCAGTATTTGTCTTCTCTGTTTGATGTATTTCAGGTAACATACTGTCTTCCAGATTTGCCCACATTGTTACAAATGACAAGACTTCTTTTTTAAGGTTGAGTAGAATTCTATTTATTGTATATGTATACCATGTTTTCTTTATCCTTTTATCTGTCAGTGGTCACATAGGTTGATACCATATTTCAGCTATTAGGATTAATGCTGCTGTGAACATGGGAGCGCAGATGTCTCTCTGACATACTGGCTTTATTTACTTGGGCTCTATACTTGGTAGTGGGATTTCTGGTCAATAATTTATTTATTTTTAGGAATCATCATACTCTTTCCCATAATAACTGTATTAATTTATATTCCCATAAACAAAGCTCTCACCAACTCTGTCAAGAGACAGAGACATATTCTCTGTCTCTCTCTCTTGGTACCGGGGATTGAATTCAGGGGCACTAGACCACTGAACCACATCCCCAGCCCTAGTTTGTGTTTCATGTAAAGACAGTCTGAGTTGCTTAGCGCCTCACCTTTGCTGAGGCTGGCTTTGAACTTGGCGATTCTCCTGTCTCAGCCTCCCAAAGTGCTAGGATTACAGGAGTGAGCCACCGCACCCAACTTATTTTTTCTCTTTTTGATAACAGCTGTTCTGACTGGAGTGAGGTGGTATATCATTGTGGTATTAATTTATATTTCCCTAATGATAAGTGCTGTTGAGCATTTTCCCATAAGCCTGTTGGCTCTGTGAGTAATGTCTATTCTGGTCCTTTGCCCATTTTCAAATAGAGTTATTTATTTTCTTGCTTTTGAGTTGTTTTGAGGTCCTTATATATTTTGGATATTAACCTCTTATCAGATGTATGTTTTCCAGTATATTCTACAATACTGTAGGTTGTCTCTTCACTCTGTTGATTATTTCCTTTGTTGTACAGGAGCTGTTTAGTTTGATGTAATCCCATTTGTCTGTTTTTGTTGTTGTTGTAGTTGCTGTCTTTGCTTTTGAACTCATATCCAAAGAAACATTGCTCAGGCCAGTGCCGTGGAGGTTTTTCTCCTTTGTCTTCTTCTAGTATAGTACCTGGAACCACACTTTAGTTCAAGTTTACTTGTACTTTCAGTACATTCTATTTATCCTGGAATTTAAAAAATCTTATTTAATTAAAATTTTTAATGCATACAGGATATTTGCATATATTTATGGAATAAAATGTAATTTGAAACATGTGTATGTTGTGTAGTGATCAAATTAGGGTAATGGGTATTTCTATCACCTCGAACATGTATTGTTTCTCACTGTTGTGTACCAGCAAGACTTTTGCTTATGCTTTTTTTTTTGGTTATAATGAGCAACCTTCTTTTTGTTTCTTGGAAAGTACTTTACCTTGAAGTAGTTTCTTTTGTGTGTGGTTTAAATGAGTCTCCTAGGTTGTTTTTTTTTTAAAATTTAACTTTATTTTTAAAATTTATTCTACTTAAGTGTACATGATAGCAGAATGCATTTTGATTCACTGTACACAGATGGAGCACAATTTTTCATTTTTCTGGTTGTATGTGATGTAGAATCACATCATATATGCAATCATACATGAAGCTAGGGCTACGATGTCCATCTCATTCCACCATCTTTACTGCCCCATCCCCTTTCCCCTCTCCCTCCTCTTTGACCAAAGTTCCTCCATTCTTCCCATGTCCTCTCCCTCATTATGGATCAGCATCCACTTGTCAGAACATTCTGCCCCTGGTGTTTTGGGATTGGAGTACTTGGCTTTAGCATGATGTTCTCCTACTCTGTCCATTTACCTGCAAATGCCATAATTTCATTCTCTTTTATTGCTGAGTAATATTCCATTGTGTATATATACCACAGTTTCTTTATCCATTCATCTATCGAAGGGCATCTAGGTTAGTTCCACAGTTTAGCTATTGTGAATTGAGCTGCTATAAACATTGAAGTGGCTGTAGCACTGTAGTTTGCTGTTTTTAAGTCTTTTGTAGACAGAGGAGTGGGATAGCTGGGTCAAATGGTGGTTCCACTCCAAGTTTTCTAAGGAATCTCCATACTGCTTTCCAGATTGGTTGTACCAATTTGCAGGTCCACCAACAATATATGAGCATGCCTTTTTCCCCTCAACCTCGCCAACCCTTATTGTTGTTTGTATTCTTGATAATTGCCATTCTGACTGGGGTGAGATGAAATCTTAGAGTAGTTTTGATTTGCATTTCTGATTGCTAGAGATGTTGAACATTTTTCCATATGTCTGTTGATTGATTATATATCTTCTTCTGAGAAGTGTCTGTTCAGCTCCTTAGCCCATTTATTGATTGGTTTGGTTTTGTTGTTGTTGTTAAGTTTTTTGAGTTCTTTTTATGTCCTGCAGATTAGTGCTCTATCAGATGTGTGTGTGGCAAAAATTTGCTGCCAGATTGTAGGCTTTGTGTCTATTGATTAATTTTTTTTCTTTTTTTGCTGAGAAGAAGCTTTTTAGTTTGAATCCACCCCATTTATTGATTCTTGATTTTACTTCTTGCGCTATAGGAGTCTTGTTTAGGAAGTAAGGTCCTAAGCCGACATGATGAAGATTTGGGCCTACTTTTTTTTTTTTTGGATACTGGTGATTGAGCCCAGGGGCACTTAACCACTGAGCCATATCACCATATCCTCAGCCCTTATTTTATTATATTTTTTATTTTGAGACTGGATCTTACTACGTTGCGTGTCCTAAGTCTTATTGATGGACTGGTTGCCTTGGTAAGTCATATTGTGGTTGTTGATAAATTTTCCTGTGTGGTTAGATATTTATGAAGAGAGAGAGAGAAACAAACTACTCTTAATTGATCTGGCACATGGTGGAAGGCCTGGTATGTAGGTGGTGTTCCATCAATATTTATTATGTGAAATTTAGTGTATGTTACATTTTATCTTAAACAAGGTGAATAAAACGGTGTTTTTAAATGAAAATTTGTTATTTACCATGGTTTATGGAAATAAAAAGGGATATATCACAGTTAGCTGGCATTTAACCTAATAGATACCACAAACGATAATTGATAAATTATCCAAAGAAACCACTGACTTTTGGCTAAGAAAAGTGGTGTTGTATGTGTGTGTTCTACAATGACACATTCACTTCAAGCCAATTAAAGTATGACTTGAAACTGAATTATAAGCAGTTGTTAATAATTATTGGGAGGCCCAGAGTGAAACCTGTTTCTGAGCTTTGATCTTGAAGAGAATATTGGAGTATGGAGGAGTTGAAAATGGTGTAGCTGAGAGTCAAGAAATTGCCATCGACTTCTCCATATGACCTGTGTTAAGTAATTTTTCTGGATATACTTGGTATAACGTAGAGCACTCAGAGGACCTAAGACAATAGTTGAAGCGAGACTGTAGAAGCCAAGTAGGAAAACAGTATTGGCAGAAACAAGAATGGGGAAAAGACTGAGCCCTAGGTATTTCAATATGTAGCTTGTTCATAACCTTCCATTTCAACCAAGAAGTTAAGTGTTCTAGAAGCCCAGGGAGACCTACAATGTGTTCTGAGGCAAATTGAATTTCCACATATTTCTACAATATTTTGTTCACATACTCTGGCTTTCCCCTCCTCCTGCTAGTCTCAATTTTACAGTACTGGGGATTAAACCCAGGGGCACTCTACCACTGAGCTGTGTCTTTCCTCCACCCCACCCCCTTTTAACTTCCTCTTTAGAAAGGATCTTTCACTTAGTTGCTGAGGCTGGCCTCCAACTTGTGATCTTCCTCAGTAGCTGGGATGACCATATGTGCCACTGTGCCTGACTCCACATGCTTGTCTTCCAAAAGTGATTTTAACACTTGTGTCATTGGGAGATGGAGTCTGTGTCTTCTTGCTTTGATGCTGGTTGTGCTTTTGTGACTGTTTGAGTAAAGAGAATACTGCAGAAGGGATGCTGTGTGATTTCTGAAGCTGGGTCATAAAAGGTGATGCAGCTTCTACTTTGTTGGGATGCAGGGCCCCACTGTGAAACCTGCAGCCTCTGGAAAGCAGTCTGGCTGTCCAGAGGCCGTCGTGTTCCACATAGAAGGACCCTGAGAAGACCAATATTAAAAGATACCAAATCAGCCTTACCACCTTAGATGCCCCACTGCTCCAGGAGAGACCATGAACCACAACTACCCAGTCATACCTTCCTGAATTCCTGACCCTGAAATCATGGAAGAGTAAAATGGCTGTTTTTAAGGTATGTTTGAGAGTGGTTTATTATACAGCAGTAGATAATTGGAACATGTTTCTTTGGAGATAAATTTTAATTTTTTTTTATTTTTTAGGTAGAATTGAAGGAAGACAGGATTGGAATCAGGCACATCTCTCAGTGCAGATTTAGAGTTGTCACTGCATTCAACCTGTTCCCCTGCATTTTTGTACCCTAGATGGGGATAGCTTGAGCGAGATCTTAAAAGAGAAAGTAATACAACAGATTTATTTTCCGTTTCATGGGTCTTTATCCAGTAGTTGGTAATGAGGAGATAGCTCAGCGCAGCCTCTTAAACTAAGCTGACACATGCCAGGAATGCATGTGTTTTGGGGAAGTAAGATCACGGGCAAGTTCTGCAAATAATTTTGGGGATATCTCTGAGAAAAGTAAACAAAGTAAAAATAGCTTGTTTCAAGGAGGCCAGAACTTATGTTGAATAATTTATGGTTCACTGTGCTTTTTAAAAAAGTATTTTTTAGAGCAGTTTTGGATTCATTGCAAAATTGAGAGGAAGGTACAGAAATACCCCTTTGCTCCTTTCCCCCATACATGTATCACCTCCCATTACTCACAGGATGTTTTAAAAAATATATTAAAGTGTGAGTGCCTATTGTAGATTGAATTATGTCCTCAGAAATAGATGTAGAAGTCCTAACCCCAGATACCTGTGAACACACTTTATCTGGAAATAGGGTCTTTTGACAATATAATCTAGTTAAGATGAAGTCATTATGATCAGTGTGGGCCCTGAGTCCACTGACGGATGTCTTTGATCCAGAGACACACACAAGAGAAGACAATAGAGGCAGAGATTGGAATTATTATGCTACAGCTAAGGAATGCCAGAGATATCCAATAACTACCAGAAGCCAGAAGAGTTGAGGAAGGATTCTTTTCTGTAGTTCTCAGAGGGAGCTTGGCTCTACTGACACTTGGATTTAGGACTCCTAGCATAAATAGTTAAATTTCTGCTGTTTTAAGTCCCCAGTTTTGAGGTACTTGGTTATGGCAGACCTAGGAAAATAACACAGTGCCTGATGTTAGGTAGGGAAAAAGAAATGATTTTGATCTTCAAAGTTATCAAAATGAAAAGATAAACCACAGCCTGGGAGAAAATATTTGTTAATCATATATCTGACAAAGGGCTTAAGTTCAGAATATATTTAAAAACTACAAATCAATAAATCAGTTCAGTTTTAAAAATGCACAAGATATTTGAGCAGATTTAATCAAAGGAGATACACCAACATCAAATAACTACAGTGCTCACTGCCACAAGTCATTAGCCAAATGCAAGTTAAAACTAGGAGGAGGTATTATTACAGTCCCACTAGAATGACTATAATTTGAAAGACTGGCCATACCAAATATCCATAAGGATGGAGAACTGGAGTTCTTGTTATGTTGTTGATGGACACTTAAAAGGATACAATCTCTTTGGAAAACAGTTTTTCAGTTTCTTAACGTATTAAGCATATAGGTAACTGGCATTCTACTCATTGGTATTTTTACCCAAGAGAACTAAAGCATATGTCCATGTAAATACCTGTATAAGTACCTGTGTACCTATATAAGTAAATACCTGTGTACCTATATAAGTTCAAAAAAACTTTATTAATTATAGCCCTAAACTGGAAGAAACCCAAATGTCTGCCAGCAGATGAATGGATAAATGAATTGTGATTTGTCCACATAATTAGATACTACTGAGCAATAAAGAGGAATGAACTATTGATTCATACAGCATTATGGATGATTCTCAAAATAATTACTGTTTTGAGTAAAAGAAGCTAGGAGCCCTCCTCAAAAAGTGCCTATTGTATGATTCCATATATGGACATATATACCATTCCAGAAAAGAGAGAGTGATTATATGGACAGAAAATAGATAAGCGGTTGCCTGAAATAGTTGGGGCAGGACAGGGAAGTGAAAGGATTACCAAAGAGACACCAGGAAACTTTTTTTTTTTTTTTTTAATTTTTTATTTTTTTATTTAAATGCATTTCAAGTCATAGTACATAAACAGAGCTCAGTTTTTCCATTTCTCTGGTTGCAAATCATAAAGAGTCACACTATTTGTGTCCTCATACATGCACCAGGGGTAGTAATGACCCATTCGATCAATCATCATTACTATTCCCGTTTCCCTTTCCTTCCTCCCCCCTCCCTGCTGCTGCATCCAGAGTTCCTGCATTTCTCCTGTGTTTTCGGATCCCATCCCCCTTATGTATCCTCATCCACTAATGAGAGAGAACATTCGGCATTTAGTTTTTTGGGATTGGCTTACTTCACTAAGCATAATGTTCTCCAATTCTATCCATT
>CM053399.1:139536424-139567913 GCA_028644305.1 Xerus rutilus | reverse complement strand
TGCTTCCATAGTTTTCCAGACGTGTCTCTGTCTGGTTTTGGAATCAAGGTGATACTAGCCTCATAGAATGAGTTTGGAAGGGTTCCTTCCCTTTCTATTTCGTGGAATGATTTGAGGAGTATTGGAGTTAGTTCTTCTTTGTAGGTCTTGTAGAACTCGGCTGAGAATCCGTCTGGTCCAGGGCTTTTCTTGGTTGGAAGGCTCTTGATGGCCTCTTCTATTTCCTTGCATGTAATTGATCTGTTTAAGTCATGAATGACCTCCTGGTTCAGTTTGGGTAGGTCATATGTGTCTAGGAATTTGTCGGACACCAGGAAACTTTTAGGGTTGATTGGATCTGCTTGTTGTCTTGATGGTGGCAATGGTTTATTGGGTGTGGATATATTGCAAGACATATTCAATTGTGTCACTTTAAATATGTGAGTTTTTAAAATGTCAATGTCTCAAGCCAGAACAAAAAGAAAATCAAAAAGTTATATAGAAAATGTAGCACTGTGGAGGGGACTCAAACTCCAGGCCCTCTTCGCCTGTCTGCGTGCTGAGTATCAGAAGGTGACGCTTGCTTTGCCATTTGCTACTGGTTGCATCATAACTAATGGCAAGCAGACATTTAAACCTGGACCGAATAAGTAAACTGTGTCTTGAGATCAGTTGGAGTTTAATCATGGAAGAGGAACTGTTGTGAATTATGGAGTAAAGGGACTTATAGAAATTAAACCTTAAGATTTTATGGTAGACTTTCTTGATGTAAAATGGTCCAGGAAGGAAGCAGGAAGATCAGTGGAATCTCCACTTGGTCAGTGTGAGAAGCCAAATGTGAGGGAAAGCTGACCGGGGAGAGTCTATAGGAAGCTGTGCCTCCATCTACCTACCACCTAGGTGGTTTGTTGAGCCTGGGCTCCCTGTTCATCTGCAGGGCCAGTTTGGTACAGTAGACTGGATCCGAGAAGAGCGGTGGTGAACCCACCGGCATAGCCATTTTGGCTGGTCTGCTAATCATGACAACGATATGCCTTCAAATCTCTGCCAGTTCTACTTCTGGTCAACTTTTACCTGGAATCATATAGGAAAACAAAGTCCTAGGAATGCAGCTCCAGGTCAACCAAGTCTACATAGTGTAAACCTCCAAACCTCACTAATTAATAGGCTTGGTAATAGTGCTGATTATGAACCTAAGGTCCACTGTTTTGTAATGGGTCTATTATGCTAATAAAAAAATAACAGAACATCATTAGGAGTGATCTAATCGCGTTAGAATGGAGTCAGAGTCAAGGCATGAGGAATAAAGGTAGATCTTTCCAGAATCAGTGCTGATTACAATATAAACAAAGGGGAGACTCTGTGTCCCCTCTTACAAGGAAGGTGTTTATAGCAACATAAACACCTTTTCAACACAGTAACATAAACAGTTTCTCAAGGAAACGTTCCCTAGCATTCAGGAAATGTTTCTTTCTTTACAAACAAAAAAAGTGTGTTTTTCTAAAGATTTAATTCACTTAAGGGCTCTGTTTAGAACAAGGCTATGATTGTAGAGGGATAAAGTTATTCCCAGAACACTTTTTGAGTAGGCTATAGTTGAAGTCCTTTATAGAAAACATCTTGTTTAAGAATCTGTGGACTAACAGAGCCCAAGTCAGTACAGGTGTACCATGTTACATAAGGGACACACCTCCAGAAAGTTGTGTGAATTGTACTTTTGTGAGTCAGATTGTATTACAAATTCCCAGGAGCCTGCAATTTGATATTTTCTTATGAAAAAATTCTACTGAGAAGTCTGAGGACCTTTTGTTACAAGTATAACTTACTGACTACTATGAGTACAAGGACCCTGATAGAGGCTATCTATTCGTCCCAAACAAGCACATTTTATTCATTTGAAAGACAAACAAATGCTTTCTGAAATTGGTCAGTTAGAATCCTTATATCAAGGTTCTTTTACTTGGAAAAATTAAAAATAGATTCCATCCACAAGACCCAGTGTAGGGCTGAAAAGGAGAGGAAAATTCTTTCACAAAATTGCTTTCTTAATAGAGAATGGAGAACAGATGTACCTATTTTCAGCAAGTTATTAAAAAATATCCAGTTCTGGTAATGTATGAAAATTCTGTTACTAGGTACTAAGCATCAGTCACAAGCATTTTTTTTTTATCATCCCTGTGGAAAGTCATGTGTAATTAAAAGATTTAGCAACAATCTCTAGGAATGACTTATTCATTTGTGACTGAATTTTCGGCAGTTTTTCTGCAACTTAGCACATACCTTCTACCTAAATCTCTAGACTAGTGCTTTTCAAACTTTAATGTGCAAACAGATAACCTGGGTACCTCCTTCAATGTAGACTGTGCCAGTAGGTCCAGGATGGGGTCGGAGATTTTGTATTTCTGATGTGCTCCCAGGTGATGCTGATGTCATTGACTTGCAGATCAATCAAAAGCAAGGGGAGCGACTTTTGAGTATAAATTTTGATGTGGCTGCCCATATTTATATTTTACAGTAAGTGTGGGGTACACAGAGAAAAATGATTATCTCATATATGCCCACTTTTTATTTTGAGAATAAAAAAATAGTGGTAGGCTCTTGATTAAGTAGCATGATAGTGGTTTAGCAGGATTGAAGTACAGACATTTCCCATTCAATTAGTTGTAAATATTGTACATTCTTTATTTAAATGAATGAAAGTGGACAATTTAAAGCCAATCTCTTATCTGATGCAAATTTCCTTAGGAGGGGAAAAAAATCATCTTGTGTTATCTGTGGCCTACAATCGTGGGCTTGCTTCTTTTTCCTGGAAAATCCATTTGGTGTCTGTAAAATTATAAACTAAAGGCTAGGTGTATAGCTCATTGGTAGAGCATTTACCTAGTATGTACAAGGCCCTGGGTTTAGTCTCTAGCGCTGCAAACAGAATTTCTCTCATGGAATTAAAGGCATTTAACATTCTCATGTGAATATTAAATAACAAACTTGGAGCTAAATGGGGATTTTTAGACAACATTTTAATATTAAGGAAGTGTTCATGATGGGGAAGCTTGTCTGTTTCAAGGATGAAAGTGGGAAACTAACTAGAAAATATTTTTCAACTATCACCATTTTTTCTTTTTGAGTGGGCAGCCTGAAAATGTTGGTTTAAAATTGTACCAAGTGCTGTTAAAATAGGTTGGTTTTGAATATTTTTAAAAGAAAACTTAAGGCAATTGGATTATATCTGAGATAGCATTGCAATATAAATTTGAGGTTAGGAAAAAATGTTCAAGGGTAAAGAAAATTTAAATTTTTTAAAGGAATTGTCTGCTTATTTCTTTTTAAACAATTTTTATTTTATGCTTTTAATAGTGCATTATAGTTACACATAATGATTGGATTCATTTTGACATGATCATACATGCATGGAATTAAATTTACTCTATTTCAGTTCCTGGTTCTTCTCCTTCCCTCCTCCCTGCTCATTTCTTAAAATAACCTAATATTTATTAATTTTAAGTTGAGCCTTGCAATAGTGTAACTGAAGATTAAAAACCAAAGAGAACCAACAATGTTTAATGCTTTCTCTATCAGTGCTTACATAGTATACCTCAGGAAGCACAATAAAAGCTGTAATCAAAAGGCGAGTTGGTTTGGTGGAACGCAGGAATCACCCAGGAATGCTGCAGGCTTCTTAGGATTTTGACACAGGTGATGAAAGGACTTTACAGGGATCCTTGAAACCAAATTGTGTTTATCTGCTGTAATGATTATTGATAGTCAAATGTATTTTTCACATTGATATTTTAATAGTCTTCAGCTTGACTTCATCATCTAGGTAATAAATGAGCACTTGGTAAATGAATATTCCTTCCAAAAGACCAAGGCTATTAGTTTCTGAGGATTCTTCATCTGTGTTTCAGATGATTGAGTATGTTGGAAATATACATTCCAGCAAAGTGAGAAAGGAGCTGTGTTTGTTCTTCATGGGGATTAAGATAATAGTACATTTCTTTTCTTTTTTGGTACCAGGGATTGAACTCAGGGGTCCTTGATCACTGAGCCACATCCCCAGCCCTATTTTGTGTTTTATGTAGAGACAGGGTCTCACTGAGTTGCTTAGCACCTCGCTGTTGCTGAGGCTGGCTTTGAATTTGTGATTCTCCTGTCTCAGCCTCCCCAAAGTGCTGGGATTACAGGCTGGCACCACCGTGCCTGGCTAAGATGATAGTACATTTTAAAGTAGGAAAATAACTGTGGTGTTATTGATGAAAAAAATTATGCAATCTATCGTATACCATTTGGGAAAAGATAATAAAACTAATGTAATTTCTAATATTTTTACAATTTTTAAAATAGTGATTGTTCGATTTTTTCCCCACACATTCTGTAACTTAAAGTGTTTCCCATGTAATTTTACCTTTTTGGGGGGGGGGTAGGAGGTGAACATTATTTTTGATGGCTATGTAATATTCCATTTATAAACGTATAAAAGGAATACCATTTAAGTGACCATTCCTCCTTTTAGTTGGCTTTCTGTTGCTGTCACAAAATACTTGAGAAAAACAACCTGAGGAAAGATTTATTTTGGTTGATGGTTTCAGAGGTTTCAGCACAAGTGATCAGCCTATTGCTGTGGGCTTGTGATAAAAAATATCATGATGGGGAGTATGTCGTATAGTGAAACTGCTCACCTCTTGCTATTGGGGAAGGAGAGAGAGAAAGGGAGGGAAGGAGGGAGGGACAGGGTACACCCTTCAAGGACATACGCCCAGTGACCAACTTACTCCATTTAGACTTTACCTCCTGAAGTTCTACTACCTCCCAATAGCACCACCCAATGGAGATCAAGTCATAACACAGACTTTGGGGGTGCATTCCAGATCCAAGTATAGTATTTTTAGACATTTAAGTGGATTGTTATGTCTTTCTGTGCTTAATAATAGCAATTCACATCTATGTATAACTCTTTTCTTTGGTCAGATTTTTCTCCTCAGGTCTAAGTGCCTGCACTGAAATTCATATTTTTATAGGAAATCTTTCCTTAAAAGCTAATCTATGAAATTGAGGTCCTGTTTATAAAGAAATACTAACCCTTCCTGTGTGTTATAAGAATGTTATGGCAAGGTGTTAAAAACTAAGCTGAAGTTGGACAGGTTAGATTAACCTGGTTCTTTCTTTCTTCCTTCCTTCCTTCCACCTTACCTTACCTTACCTCTCACCTCACCTCACCTCACCTCACCTCACCTCACCTCTTTTTAAAAAAAAAACAAAACCTTTTAACACACCTGTTGAAGGGGAAAAAGGCTGAAGACTTTTCTTTGGTAACGTTTAGTAGATGTTTTCTGGAGAAATATGAGTTGTTTATGTAGCAAATGATTTTTAGGTGATTGTAAGAATAAAAAATTACACATTTATGGAGGGTACCATGCAATGTAATGTTTTAATATATTCGGTAATGTTTAGATCATGTTAAACCTATCTATCTCCTCAACCATGTATCATTTCCTTATGGAGAACACACTTTCACAATTTTTTCTTCTCTTTTTTCTCTTTAAATTTTGAGACAGGGTCTTGTGATTGCCTAGGCTGGTGTTGCTCATGATCCTCCTGCCTCAGCCTCCCAGGTGCTTGGGATTACAGGTGTGTGCCACCACACCCTGCTGTTTCTAGCTTTTGAAACATACAGTACATGATTGCTGTTATCAACCTACTGTGTAATAAGAGAGCACCAGCATTTATTGCTCCTATCACATCCCCCTTCCCTTGCCTGTAATTGCTATTCTTTTATCCTCCCCCTCCCACCCTAGGATGGAACCATGGTGGTATCACTGAGCTACATCCTCAGTCCTTTTCATTTTTTGAGATGGGGTCTCACTAAGGTGCTGAGGCTGGCCTCAAACTTGTGATCCCTCTGATTCAGCATCCCGAGGAGCTGAGATTTGGTAACCACTGTTATACTCTATTTTTATGAGATCCCCCCCCCCATTCCATATATGCGTGAAACTGCTTTTAATCCTTTGTGCCTGGTTTATTTCACTTAACAATGATCTCTAGCTCCATCCATATTGTAGAAAATTTTTATTTATTTTTGTAGCTGACTAGTATTCCCTTATGTATATGTACCACATTTGTTTTATCTACACATGGGTTACTGGACATTTAGGTTGTTTCCATTTCTTGGCTATTTTGAGTAGTGCTTCAGTGAACATAGGAATGCAGATCTTCTTCATTGTATTAATTTCATTTATTTCCTTTAGATATGTACCCCGTGGATCATTTGGTAGTTCCTTTTTTTTTCTGGATCATTTGGTAGTTCTATTTTTAATTTTTTGAAGAACCTCCATATTCTTTCTTGAAGAACCTCCATATTCTTTTCCATAATTGTTGTACTAATTTACATTCCCTCCAAAGAGTATGTAAGGGTTCTGTTTTCCTCTATATCCCTGCCAACTTTCATCTTTTTGAAATTTGTTACTTTTTATCGGTACATTGCGTACATTATAATCATTCATAGCTGTGGAATGCATTGTGAAATATTCATACTTGTATATAGCATAATTTTTGTCGATTTCATTCCCCAGTACCTCCTCTTTCCCCTGTTTATGTTTAACCATGTCTCATTTCTTTATGGTGAACACACTTTCAAAATCTTTCCTTTTTTTTTTTTTTTTTGCGGTACTGAAGATTGAACCCAGAGGCTATATCACTGAACTACATCCCCAATCTTTTTTTTTTTTTTTAAAATTTTGAGACAATGCCCCCTTCTTCTATTCAACTGGTTTCTTTTCTATTTTCAGGAGATCCCCCACCTTTCTCTCAAGCTTCCACATATAAGAGACAATATCGGTGACCTTTGATTTGCTGAATCTTATCTATTTTCCTTACCAGAATACTCTCAATTTCCACTCATTTTCCTTCAAATGATGTAATTTTTTGGTCTTTATTCCTGAATAGAACTTCATTGTGAATTTATACCACATTTTCTTTATGTATTTATCTGTTGGTGGAAACCTAGGCTGGATCCATAGTTTGTTGTGAATTGTGCTGCTATAAACATGGGTATGCAAGTATCACTATTGTATGCTGATTTTAATTCTTTTGGATAAATACCAAGGAGTGGTATATATAGGTGGGTCATTTGGAAGTTCCATTCCTAGTCTTTTGAGGAACTTCCACACCAGTGGTTTTACTAATTTGCAATTAGTGCTCCTCCCCTGCATCCCTTTGCATCCTCACCAGCATTTGTTGTTATTTGTGTTCTTGATGACTGCCATTCTGACTGGAGTGAGATAAATTTTATTGAGTTTTGGTTTGCATTTCCCTGATTGATAAAGAGGTTGAACATTTTTTATATATATTTGTCGATCATTTATATTCGTTTGAGAAATGTCCATTTAGTTCATTTATTGATTGGGTTATTAGGTTTTTTGGGGAGAAGTTAATTTTTTGAATTTTTTATATATTCTAAATATTAATCTTTTGTAGGAAGAGCAGCTGGCAAAGACTTTTCCCCATTTCATAGGCTCTCTCTTGAGGTTTTTAATTGTTTCTTTTGCTTTGCAGAAGCTTTTAAATTTGATGCCACTTTCCCTATTAATTCTTGATATTATTCCTGAGCTTTAAGAGTCTTAATGAGGAAATCTATGCCTCCTGTGTATATGTTGGAATGTTTGACCCTATGTTTTCTTCTAGCAGTAGCAAAATTTGTCCTCTAGTTCCTAGATCTTTGATTTATTTCAAGTTGACTTTCATGCAGGGAATGAGAGAGGGATCTAGTTCATTCTTCTACATATGGATATCTGGTCTTCCCCAGCAGTATTTGTTGGAAAGGTTATCTTTTCTCCAAGATTGTTTTTGGCGCCTTTGTCAGGGATCAGGTGCGCCTGTGTGTGCGTGTGTGTGTGTGTGTGTGTGTGTGTGTCTGTCTGTCTGTCTGTCTTCTATTCTTTTGGGCTATGTGTCTGTTTTTATGCCAGTACCTTGCTGTTTTTGTTACTGTAGCTCTGTCATACAATTTAAAATTGGGTATTGGAATGCATCCAGTATTATTCTTTCTGCTTTGAATTGCTTTGGCTGTTCTGGGTCTTTTATTCTTCCATATGAGTTTTGGGACTTTTTTTTCCCTTCCTAGTATTATGAAGAATGTCATTGGTATATATATTTTTAAATTTACTTTTAGATTTTGCTTGGGATATCATTGGTAATTTGATGGGGATTACATTTATTTATGCAATTTTTGTCCTTAATTCCATTTGTGTGAGGAATTATTTTTGTTAATTCACATATGTTGGATAATCTTTGCATCCCTGGAATGAAACCAACTTGATTATGATCTTTTGTTGTTTTGATGATATCTATTCTTACTGGTGTTAGGTAATATCTTGTAGCAAATGTTTTTAAACAGTACTTTCCTAGTAATAAGACTAAGAGAATACTTAAAGATAATAAGATTAAGTTTATAATGTTTAATCTCTAACCTTCTGAACATTATTTAGGGCAATATATTGAGTTAGTTTTGGTTTAATAAAAAAATACAAAAATTGAAAATTAGACTAGTAGTAGCTATAGTAGGAAAAAATTAGAAACTAGCCCACAAATCAGACTATAGACTGATTTGTGATATTCAACCTTGGCTAATTTGTGGAGGTAAAACAATCGTGTCATAAATCCTTCTTAGATACTGCATAAAGTTAAAAATAACCTTAAACTTTAGGTTGACTAGAAGCATTTTTAAGAATCTTTTAGCAATAAATGTAAAGCTAGTAAAAAAAAATGCATTAAAGACCAGATCTGTTGACTATATTTTCTCTATATATTTTACTAAAGTTCTTTGGTTTAGAAATTTAGAGATGTTAGATCTTAAGTGGATTCTAATTTTCCTTGATGATAACTATGTGCTCTTCTCAATAGTTAAAATGTCCATAAAGCACATTTTTCTGTTAAACTGAAGGCATTCATGTATATGTTAATATATAGGGGGAAATTAACTAAATAGAATAAACATTTGTGGGAAGTAATGAAGTTCTGTTCTCATGTTTTTTAAAAATATATATATATTTTTAGTTGTAAGTGGGCACAATACCTTTACTTATTTAGCACCAAGAATTGAACACAGTGCCTCACATGTCGTAGACAAGTGTTCCACCAACTGAGCCACAACCCCAGCCCTTCATGCTTTTATATTTATGTTTCTAACTGTATTTTGAAAAAAATTTATCACTTTAATGGTCACCTTTATTATCTTATTCCCTTAAATCATACAATACACTGGTAATATATAGGAGAATATAGGTATTGTGAAGTTATCAAGAAAAATAATAAAGTAAACATTTGTGAAATTACTTCCCAAATGAAGCTCTAGAACATGACCAAATGTGCATGTTCTTTTCTGCCCCATTCAGTTTTATGGTTAAAAAAATACTTCATTGCTACATATTCCAAATTATAAAATAGTGTGCTACTAGCCTTTGAAAAAGTCTAAATAGGTATGTGCAATTTACATAGGAACACCTGCAGATTAATGATTGATGCCAATGCATATGCAAAATTCCTAATGACAAAGATGTCATTAAAATAGGACATTATAATTTAAAAATAGGACATTATAATTGTTAACTCTCTCTAGATTTAAAGTTTTCTTTTAAATGTCCGAGAGGTTAGAAATAGTTTCTCTTCCCCAACCCTCAAAATAGGCTGTTTAAAAAAAAGATTTTATTACTGAAGCTAAAACAACATGACTGTGCCATTCATACATAAAATAGCATTTAACAACATAAATCCAAATTACATGGTGGAAATCCAAGGCTGGTTTATATAAGAAGAAATTACATTTGCCCTATTATTCATCAGCCAAAGACCTTCCATCTTTGCCTCATATTCTTGGAGTCAACATTCATCGTTAAGGGTCACACAGAAAATATTATCACTAGAGAATAGTGCCATTGGTGGATCCAGTTCCAGGTGTACATGCGATTAAAGATGTTCTCCATGTTTCTCTCCAAATATTATTTTTCCCGTTTGTATTTGATTTTTTTAAGTCTTTAGCAATAATCCTTAGAGGATCAGGAAGCAGATTTTATTCATCTTGTATAGCAATTGCAGGTGGTGGACTGTCTTCCTCATAAAATAAGTATCAGACTTCACATTTGGCTTTCATTTTTTCTCCCAGCTTCTTTCTTTATTATCATTGCCTTTATCTGGAATTTTCTGTTTTCTGGAATGTGGATATGTGTGTCTAAGTAGTGTGGTTATTATTGGTGCTAGTTCTTTGTTTTTCTTTTTCCTTTATGAAACTCATATGTCTGTTCTAGTCACCTTAACTTGTTTTCTTTTTGTGATACATATGTGAAATGTATTGTGGATTAAAATAAAAAGAAAACTGAATCTACATTAAAATTTAACCTTTTGTTGACTGAATATTTTGATTTTTTTAAGGTGTAGGAAGCCATAATTATGTAGGTTTGAATTTTTTATTAATAAATTTGATTTTTTTTCCCCATCAGGTTGACTGTGTGCATTCTGGCATAAGGACATTAAATAAAAGCATTACTCTAATTTTGTTTACATTTTAAACTATTTTATTTAAAGTTTCTTCTTTATTTTTGACCTTTAAAGAAAAGGTTATTTCCTCGTTGAGTGAAATTTTGTCTGATTCAAGATGAAAGTTTTAACTCATGTTATAAGCCAATTAACTTTCTTGTAAATAAGTAAACGGTCTTTATTAATACTTAAGGTGTATGTTCTTGAACAAGTTCTTTAAACTCTCTAGTCTTCATTTATAAAATGGAAGGTAGTAACTTTTTAGGGCTGTTGTAAGAGTTAAATGGGTTACTGTGTTCAGATACTTTCATATAGGAAGTGCTGGCATTAATTTTCTATTGCTGCCTAGCAATAGAATAGCAAACTAACACACTCAATGGCTTCAAAATGATACTTTATCTCATGATCCTATGGATAAGAAGCTGGGATTGGTTCAACTGATTATCCATCGTTTCATGAGAGTGAAATCTGAGTGTTGGCTGGTGGGCTCTAGGGAGAATCTACTCTCAGATCACTCAACCCAGATTGTTTGCAGAATCTGATTCTTTGTGTTTGTGGGACTAAGGTGGCTGTTTCTTTGTGGACTGTCATCTGGCTAGCCCTTAGTAACTAGAGTCCTCTGTCTGGTCTGTGCATGTAGGCCCTTTACCTTGCCACCAATGGTATGATAAGCCCTTCTTGGTTGGGATCTCTCTGACTCCTTACTGTTCTGCATTTCCCTGGAAAAAATTTTCTCCTTTAAAGTTTCATGGTTAGATTTGGACCATCTGGATAATCCAGGACAATCTCCATATTCTGTAGTCAGTGACTTAGTAACTTTTTAAATTTATTTTTAAAACAGAAGAATGCATTTCAAGTCATAGTACATATATGGAGCACAATTTTCCATCTCTCTGGTTGCAAACAGGATAGAGTCACACCATTCGTGTCTTCATACACGTACCTAGGGTAGTGATGTACATCTCATTCCACCATTTTTACTACTCCCTTTCCCCCTCCCCTCCCTACCTCCCTCTATCTCATCCAAAGTTCCTCCATTTCTCCCATGCTCCCCATCCCTACCCCCATTATGTATCAGCATTCACTAATCAGAGAGAACATTCGGCCTTTGGTTTTTTAGGATTGGCTGACTTCACTTGGCACGATGTTCTTCAATTCCGTTCATTTACCTGCAAATGCCATAATTTTATTCTCTTTTATTGCCAAGTAATATTCCATTGTGTATATATACCACATGTTTTATCCATTCATCTGTTTAAGGGCATCTAGGTTGCTTCCACAGTTTAGCTATTGTGAATTATGCTGCAATAAACGTTAAAGTGGCTGCATCATTGTAATATCCTATTTTTAAGTCTTTAGGGTATAGACCGAGGAGTGGGATAGCTGGGTCAAATGGTGGTTTCATTCCAAGTTTTCTAAGGAATCTCCATACTTCTTTTCAGATAGGTTGAACCAGTTTGCAGTCCCACCAGCAATGTTTGAGTGTGCCTTTCTCCCCACATCCTCGCCAACACTTATTGCTGTTTGTATTCTTGATAACTGCCATTCTGACTGGGGCGAGATGAAATCTTAGTTTTGATTTGAATTTATCTAATTGCTAGAGATGTTGATCATTTCTTCATGTATTTGTTTATCGATTGTATATCTTCTGAGAAGTTTCTATTCAGCTCCTTAGCCCATTTATTGATTGGGTTGTTTGTTTTTTTGGTGTTAAGGTTTTTGAGTTCTTTAAGTATCTTGGAAACGAGTGCTCTATCAGATGTGCATGTGGCAAAAGTTTGCTCCCAGAATGTAGGCTCTCTGTTCACCTCATTGATTGTTTCTTTTGCTGAGAAGCAGCTTTTTAGTTTGAATACATCCCATTTATTGAGTTTTGCTTTTATTTCTTGCGCTTTAGGAGTTTTGTTAAGGAAGTTGAGGCCTAATCCGACATGATAAAAATTTGGGCCTACTTTGTCCTCAATTAGGTGCAATTAGGTCTAATTCCTAGGTCTTTGATCCACTTTGAGTTTTGTGCATGGTGAGAGATAGGGGTTTAGTTTCATTTTGCTGCATATGGATTTCCAGTTTTCCCAGCACAATTTGATGAAGAGGCTATCTTTTCTCCAGTGTATATTTTTGGCACCCTTGTCTAGTATGAGATAGCTGTATTAATGTGGGTTTGTCTCTGTGTCTTCTATTCTATACCATTGATCTACATGAGTGACTCAGTAACTTTAATAATTATATTTTCAAATTCTCTTCATAGCAATACTTAGATTAGTGTTTGTCTGAATCATGAGGAGGCCTTGGAATTCTTCCTGTCATGGTGTTCAGTTAGTGTTGGTGAGTAGCAGCCATAGAGGTGACTGCAATGATGAGGAGCATTTTTTTTTATCTCTGTTTGAGGAGCACAGAATAAGCTGTAAATTCTGTGAAGGCCAGCACTGTGTTTTACTTTTTCTTTAGAATTTTTTATTTTTGATTTGTTCTAATTAGTTATATGTGATAGCAGAATGCATTTTGATTCATTGTACACAATTGGAGCACAACTTTTCATTTCTCTGGTTGTACACGATGTAGAGTTACACCATATGTGCAGTCATACATGTACTTAGGGTAATGTTGTTCATCCCACATCTTTCCTGCCCCCATGCCCCTCCCCCTCCCTCTCTCCCCTTTGCCCAATCAAAGTCCCCCCCCCCCCAATTATGGATCAGCATCTACTTATCAGAGAGAACATTTGGCCTTTGTTTTTTTGGGATTGGCTTACTTAGCATATCAGGATATTCTCCAACTCCATCCATTTACATGCAAATACCATAATTTTATTCTCTATTAAGGCTGAGTAATATTCCATTGTGTGTATGTACCACATTTTCTTTATCCATTCATCTGTTGAAGGGCATCGAGCTTGGTTCCACAGTTTTGCTATTGTGAATTGAGCTGCTGTGAACAGTGATGTGGCTGTGTCACTATAGTATGCTGATTTTAAGTCCTTTTTGGACTGAGGAGTGGGATAGCTGGGTCAAATAGTGGCTCCATTCAAAGTTTTCTAAGGAATCTCCATACTGCTTTCCACAGTGGTTGCACCAATTTGCAGTGCCACTAGCAATGTATGATTGTACCTTTTCCCACACATCCTCACCAACACTTATTTTTTTTTTTTTTTAGTATTTATTTTTTAGTTGTAGGTGGACAGAATATCTTTATTTTTTATATGGTGCTGAGGATCGAACCCAGTGCCTCACGCGTGCTAGGCGAGCATGCTACCACTGCGCCATAACCCCAGCCCGCCAACACTTATTATTGCTTGTATTCTTGATAATTGCCATTCTGACTGGAGTAAGATGAAATCTTGGAGTAGTTTTGATTTGCATTTCTCTAATTACTAGAGAAGTTGAACATATTTTTCACATATTTGTTGGTTGATGTGTATCTTCTTCTGAGAAGTGTCTCTTGAGTTCTGTATCTCATTTATTATTTGGGTTATTTATTTTTTTGGTGTCCTTTTTGAGTACCTTTTTGAGTACCTACCATTGGTTGATAGCTTGAATGTAATTTCTCTTTTGAATTTATTCATGTTCTTTCCTGAATTGGTAATTGTAGTATAGTCTTCTCTCTCTTTGGATCTCTTGTCACCTGCTTATAATTACATACCACATTTAGTTACCCCTCACCTTATTTTCTACTTTGGATTTTCATTAAATCACAAGGATAAAATGGCTTGCTGTTTTTATAGGAAACAACCATGACAGACCCCTTGTCATTGGAACACAAACTTTGAATTTCTTTGCTGTGTACTTTTTTGGGGGCTTACTGGCCTTTTATGTGTTCTTAGCCATTTCTTCTGTAACTCATACTTGAAGATGGGTTATAAGTACAATCTTTTGTGATAGTTGCATGTAAAACTAGCCAACTACCCCAGTAGAGGAATGCTCCTGTTACAGTTGTCAGGGTGGTGTCCTGTGTTAGTCACCTTTCCATTGCTGTGACCAAAAGATCTGACAAGAACAACTTAGAGGAGGAAAAAGGTTTTTTGGCCCATTGTTTCAGAGGTTCAGTACTGGTTGGCCGACTCTATAGCTCTGAGCCAGAAGTGAGGCAGAATATCATGGCGGAAGGGCACGACAGCCAGGAAACAGAGAGAGAGAGTGAGGTGCCAAGGATAAAATATCAATCCGAAAGACATGCCTCCAGTGGCCTGCTTCCTCCAGCCACACCCTACTTGCCTCACAGTTACCACCTAGTTAATCCATTCAAATTATTAATGCAACAAATGGATTAATCTAGTGATTAGGTTAGAGCTCTCATAGCCTAATCCTTCCACCTATGAAAACTCCCTGTGTTGTCTCACACAAGAGCTTATTGGGGAACACCTCATATCCAAACCATAACACGTTCTTAACTACTGAACCTTGGCCAGAAACTGTGGCAATTTGATGGTAACCCTGTGTTCTGCTATTTAGGGATGTTTTTCTGAACAACAAATCTAGGTCTTTCTTCAGTGATTTTGTTGGACCTGTTAAGAGACCTGCCTAGAAAGAGCATAAATCTTCATTTTTTTAGAAATTAAGATCTTCAGAAAGATGTAGGCCTTCAAATGATTATTTGTAGGGTATTTAATAGGCCTACTTCTGTAGATATGAAATGTTTGAATCAGGGACACTGTCACTGAAAATCTTTGCAATTCATTTCTTTTTCTGTACCTTGTACATTACATTGGCTTGCTCAGCCCCCACCTCGCTGCCTTTCCACTCCATCCCATGTTAGGACAGAAGAAATGAGGAGTTTGTTGAATATACTTGGTAGAATAGTGTTCACTTTGTCACTTCCTTTCTTTTATAGGTAGTGTTTTGGCATCATCATTGCTTTTTCTAACATAAATTGATGTCCAGAATTACATGTCTGTCTTTCCCTCTAAGAAAGCATAAAATGAAATAATGCTTTTGAGCTAAGTGATGTAAACACTTTTCTGCCACAGTGCTGTGCTTACCTTGGCTGCCTTTGAATTGTACCTTTGAACGCTGGGCGTTCACATGGTCAGTCCTTTCAAGATCACCTTGTGTCTAAATAGAGGATCAACATGTCACTTTGCCCATTTGATCTTTCTGTAGGTTTTGCAGACCCATCTGACAGTTCAATGGCTGATACAGAAAAGTGGGCATTTGTTCCTTTAACCACTTTTAAACTGAATTTCAACCTTCTTTATCAAATTTTATTTCAGGAGATCAAACTTTTTAGTAGGTCTTTGAGACAGATTCTATGAGTTGCTTTTTCTTAGCTGTTTTTGAAGAGTTTATTATCAGAATAAGTTAAAAGTATCATTTATTTAATTTATTGAGAAAAGTTTTCATTCTTGCTCATATGATGAGTCTATAATACTGAAAATGAGTAGCACTCTTTATTTAAAATCTTAAATTACTGGGCTGGGATTGTAGCTCAGCGGTAGAGCGCTTGCCTCGCATGGGTGAGGCCCTGGGTTCGATCCTCAGTACCATGTACAAAGAAATAAAATAAAGACATTGTGTCCATCTACAACTAAAAAAATATTAAAAAAAAAATCTTAAATTACTGACCAATTTTTAGTCTTTTCCTGCTGGTAAACGTGGTTCAATTTGGCATTCAGTTTGTATCACCAGTCTGATTATTAATTTGCAAAATTTTTCGTTGTAGTAAAATATACATAAAAATCATTTTCACTATTTGGAAGTGTACAGTTCAGTGACATTAAGCACATTCACATTGTTGGGTAACCATCATCCTATCCATCTCAGAACTTTTTCATCATCCCCTGCTGAAAGCCTGTGCCCGTTCAGCAATAACTCCACATTTTCCTCTCCACCTGGCCCTTTGCAACTAACATTCCATTTTTCTGTCTTTATGAATTTGACCTGATGGATTTGCTTTTGTAATCTTTACATTAAAAAGCGCTTACCCTTCAAGACCTGAGTGGGACGAGACCCAAGGGTAGGGAGGAATACTTGCTTTATAAGTATCAGATTTAATTTTCTAAGGAATTAATAAGTAACTTTACCTTCCTTATGTACATTGATTATTCTTCATCTGCAAAAATTGAAACCTAGGAATATATTAATGTAACTTACTTTTAAAATAGGTAGCTATGCCATTGAAGCAAAAAATGAAAGCTTTGGAATTTAAATTATGGAGTTTACTGATATTGATTTCTTTCAAATACATATATATTTTAACTTGACTTTTCTTAAGCTCTTTTTACTTCTCATCATGGGTGTTTAGTCTATGGTTACTAAAATTCAGTGGGAATAATTCTTGTTTTTTTTTTAATCAGTGAATGCCTTGCTTATGGATATTGATGTCTCATGTACCCTCATGGTTGCTTTGAAATTAGTTTATTAAAAGTGAGTTGTTTGTAAATTATATCATGTGGATTGTGGATACCTTGCCTAATAACTAAATTCTTAGAACAGATGGACTGTTTTCCTAGAATGGGGCAAAAAGTCATTTTTCTTGAGTCAGGGAAATGGTGAGTAACTGTACTGGTTAGGAATATAGAACAATTGTTTTTCATTTATTTTGGCATGGAAAAGCATGGCTTTAGTTAGAAGCAGGTTAAACCAGCTTAGGAGTGGTCACAAGCATCTCCAAGGATAGGTTTCTAGCTATATTTGTTCATTCATTTTGTAAACAGCTGAGTGACTGAGTGATAGGTTGGGAATGAATAGCATTTCATCCCAGTAATTAAGGTCCTATGATTTTGCTAGACAGCAGCATGATTTTAACCCAGGATAGTTAGAATTAAAGGTAAACAGAAACTGGTTTTCTAAGAAGCACTCTTTCCTCTTTCTTATACCTAGTAGACTAGGAGAAGAAATGAAAGATGAGGTGAGGTACCTTTTAGTGTTACTAAAGCCCTGCTTTATAACTTCCGTGCACCAGATTCAGATTCCTTTTACTTATTAAAAAGCCCTTTGTGCCCCAATTCTACATGATTAACATAGATGAGTTTATGTAGAATTTGTTTTTCTCATAGTCTGATTAATAATTCCATTTTGTTATCTTTTTTTAAAATTTTTTTTCTTGTACTTGTAGATGGACACAATGCCTTTATTTTTTTTTATGTGGTGCTGAGGATCGAACTCGGTGCCTCACACATGCTAGGCAAGTGCTCTACCACTGAGCCACAACCCCAGCCCCCCATTTTGTTATCTTGATACAATTAATAATAATCATGAATGCATTTCTGTAACATTTCTAAACTAAAGCAAAGGTGGTTTTGTTATAAAATGTAATAGTCATTTAAATGGTATGTTAGTTAGCTTTCCATCACTATAGCAAATGCCTGAGATAAATCAACTTATAAAGAGAAAAGGTGTATTTTGACTCATAGTTTTGTGGGTTTCAGTCAATGTTTGATTGTCCCTGTTGCTTTGCACCTGTGGCAAGGCAATACAACATGCAAGGAACATATGACAGAGCAAACCTCTCACTCATGGGCATGGAATCAAAAAGAGAAAGATGAAAAGACCAGGGGCTCACGATCCCCTCAAGGGCGGGCATGCCTCTGATAACCTGAAGACCTCCCACTAGATCCCACCTCTTCAAAGTTCTACCACATCCCAATAGCATCTCTCTAGGGACCAAACCCTTAACATATGGGCCTTCAGGGGACACTTAGATGCAAATACAGCACATGGGTTTTAATTATCCCCAGATTCCTCTCTATTAGAATTTTTTTCTTAATCAACAAGTGCTGATGCTGCAAAAAGAGTAAAATTACATTCCCAGGCTTTGAGTTTTGTTGCTTTTATAATTGGGATCTTCTGTTCTATTAGGTTTCCAAAGCGGTTACTCAGAAAGTAGTTATTGCTGCCATATAAGGAAGATATATTTTTAAATATTACCTTACCTCTCGAAATCTTTCTGGTTCTAATACTTTTTCAGTGAACTGACTTTTTTATTTCCTGGATAGATGGTAAACTTGAAGTAAATATTTAATGCCTTTTGTTTTTATTATATCATCACTAGGATTTTCAGAAACAGTTTTGAATTATGGTAGCTTTAGGGATCATTCTTATTGAAAATATTTGAGAGTTTGATGATACTATTTTTTTAAAAAATTTTTAATTGTAGATGGACACAATATCTTTATTTATTATTATGTGGTGCTGAGGATCGAACCCAGTGCCTCACGCATACAAGGCAAGCACTCTGCCACTGAGCCACCACACCAGCCCTGATGATACTATTTTAGTAAACACAAAAAAGGAGAGCTTAGCACTTGAATATAACTGATGGTAGACAAAAAAAGCATTTCAGAAGATGTCCAATTTTGACTTGTGTGTGAGTAAAGTGTTACTTTATGGCTGAAAGGAATAAGTGCATCTGCTTGTAGACATCCATGTCTTTATTTTGACAGCTAATCAAGAAGTGAAGTCTGTTGAGTGAATTCTGCTACAATTAACGACATTGACTTATTTTATGCTTTTTAATTTTTCTAAAAATTTTTATTTGTTCTCATTAGTTATACATAATAGCAGAATGCATTTAGATTCATTGTACACAAATAGAGTGCAACTTTTCATTTCTCTGGTTGTACATGATGTAGACTTGCAGCACATGTATCTAGGTTAATGATGTTCATCTCATTCCATCATCTTTTCTGCTCTCATACCCCTCCCCTCTTCTTCCCTCCCTCCCCGTTGCCCAATTCAAAGTTTCTCCATTTTCCCCAAGCCCCCCCACTGTACCCCACCCCCATTATGGATCAGCATCCCTTTATCAGAGAGATCATTTGGCCTTTGGTTTTCTGAGATTGGCTTACTTCACTTAGCATGATATTCTCCAACTCCATCCATTTACCTGTAAATGCCATAACTTTATTCTCTTTTAATGCTGAGAAATATTCCATTGTTGATTTATCATTTTAAAAGTGATAAAACCTTTTCTTTCCCATTCCCACTTCCAGTGGGAAATCATTATGGAAGTGTGTTTTGCAGACTTCCAGCTTTTTCTATATGTAATTACTCTGTGTGCACATGTATGTACGTGTGTACATGTGCATATATTTCTTTATAAAAATAGGATGATTTAAAGCAGAACGTATAGTATTTTTTTAAAACTTAGCAATATATTGCGTATCTTTTCCTGTGTGACTGATGATTTTAAATGACCTCACTTGGTTTTCTGCACAATATTATTATGGTGGTGACATTTCATGGTTTTTTATGTTTGGAGCATGTAAGAAATAAACAAGTGGCTATATGTCACAGTAAATAACTAACTTGAAAATAAGATATGTTGTTTAGCTTTCCATATGTGTGTGTGTGTGTGAGTGTGTGTAAATTATTCTAGGAGACAGTTATCGAAAGACTGTCTTAAAATTGTGTGTGGGATTTATAGTTCCCTAGGAGAATTTTGCCAATTAAAATAAATTTAAATACAACAGATATTTTGTATGTAAAATCCAACCATTAACTGAGTTTTGAATATGTTCTTGCTGTAAAATATGATTAAGAAATATAATTATAGATTTTGTAACAGGGGATTTATATAGATTTGATTCATATTTTCAAAGATCTTTGACATACTCCTTATCTTTCAAAAGTATTTAACTGTGCTCAAGATGTGGGTGTGATTATATAATTATTGTCATCTGGGTTGTATTGCCTGTGTTTATAATTTGTTTTCAGTATTTCATCAAACACTTGAATATTTTGGGTTAAGCACCACACTGGGCACCTGGTAATACCAAGCAGGAAAACAAAAACCAAAAAACAACCCCAAAGAGAAAAACAGTTTTTCTTAAAGATTTTACAGGTTGCAGACTAGTGTATACGGGGAGTGTTAAGAAGTAAATATCAAGTACAAGTTCTTCACAACAATTATAGAGGAGAAATTGATAATTTCAAGGGACTTAGGAGGAAGATGCCAGAAAAATCTTAATGGGGAGGACAGAAAAGAGGGGTAAGTTTTGGGTTGAGTTTTATTTTGTTTGTTTGGTACTGGGGATTGAACTCAGGGGCACTCAACCACTGAACCACACCCCCAGCTGTATTTTGTATTGTATGTATAGAGACATGGTTTCAGAGTTGCTTAGCACCTCGTAGTTGGCTGAGGCTGGCTCTGAACTTGTGATCCTCCTGCCTCAGCCTCCCGGGTGTGTGCCATAACGCCCAGCCTTGGGTTGAGTTTTGAAAGATGTGTAGGTTTTTCACAGGTGGGTGAATCTCATAGTACTGAGGGCTAAAATTCAAAAGGATAGGAATCTTTCTGGTTATTGGAATTGCAGATGATTGAGAGTGGAAAGTGAGGAAAAATTAAGAAGTACAGAAATTCCTCCAGTACAGCAGCAAAATATTGGTAGAATAGCCATTTTACGTTAGGAAAATGAAGAGCAAACAGCTAAACAACCTGAAGAGTATGGTGAATTATATATTAGATTCCTCTCATAGTGCCATTTTCATTAAAGTTTTGAGCAGGCCTAAATGGAAAATGGATTAGGAACATAAAACATTCCATAAGATTTCTCTCCATGACCAGTTTTACTGGACTGCACCTTTGTGTTTGCCCTCTTTAGCTGAATCTCTAATTATGTGTTCATGTATCCACAAATAACTAATTATTTCATAGAATTTTAAGATCTACATTTTAACATCTCTGAAAATGGGTTGTATCTACTGATCAGTTTTGTATTAGTCAATTTTCTGTCACTGTAACAAAATACCTGGGATGATTAGTTTAAGAAGAGGAAAGGTTTATTTTGGTTCATGGTTTTGGAGTTTTCTGTTCATGGTTGCTTGACCTCATTGCTTTTGGGTCTTTGTGGTGAAGACAGTACACACATAGTAGCAGTGCATGGTGGAGGAAGCCTGTTTACTCCTTGGTAGCGAAGAAGTAGGGAGAAGTGAGAGGGAGATAGGGGAGAAAGAGAAGAGGAGACTGGCATCTCACAATCCCCTTTGAGGAACACACTGCCAATAACTTAAAATCATTCACCAGACCCAACTTTTAAAGGCATCCAGCATTTTTCAAAAGTGTCAAGCTTAGGATGAAGCCTTTTACACAGGGGCCTTTAGGGAGATATTCCAGCTCCAAACTATAGTACTTCACCTGTTGTATTATCCTCTAAGTATACGATGAAGAAATGTCAAACCTCAGAATCAGTAGTGTCTTACCCTGGAAAAAAGGTACTAAGATTGTGCTGGTTCTCTCATTTTTAAAAACTACATGCATATATATTTTCTACTTTTAAAAGTTCTAATTATTTTCAGTAAGTGTGAGTGAGGAGAGAGACTAGCATCCGTGATGGTCTATCAGGAAGTATTTCTGATCATTTCCATAGTATGGATTATGGGGTGCAGGATTACCATTATGCTTTCATGAGTTTGAAATAATTCACAGTTGTTGTTCACTCGTCCCCACGCACCTGCCCTCCAAGTCCTTCCTCCCCATCACCTGGAGAATCCCTTGTCATTTGTGAGTTCTGGTTCCTAAAGCTGAGTCATCAGGTACAATCTAGCATTAGCAAAGACAAGTGGGGATGGGCTAGGGCAAGAGGGTGGAAGATCTGTTTTTAAGACAGTCACCCAACAGGTATAGGATAATGTATCAAAGTCATGATTTGTATAAAACAACTGACATAAGGAAACCTCAAGGAGAGATGTATGGGTGTATCTCTAATGGCAGAAACTGATCACCTGAGAAATAAATATACACTCCCTTGAACTCTTCTTGGACCAAACAAAAACAAAACAAAACAACAGCCCCCCCCCCATCTTCTAATGCCTCTTATACTAATTATCTTGGTTCATGTATGCTGTGTCCTTTAGGGCTGATTGGAACTCTGTATTTTTATGAGAACCTAATGTCAAACCTCCAGCTTAGTAATAGGTTGAAATGCTAATAACATAGGCTGTGTATATATAGGGTATCACATTTTAATTTCAGGAGTAATGAAGACAGGGAAGTAGAATTATGTAATGATGAAGAATCTAGCTGTTGACAGGCTTTCTTAGATTGGGAACTGATGTTTAAATAGGTGTCTCGATTGTGTAGAAATAGACTGGACAGATTGGAGAAGAATCTTGAGTTTGGAGCACATTTCTTTTTCTTTCCCCTTTATTGGTTCTGGGATTGAACCCTTAACCACTAAGCCACATCCACAGCCTTTTTTTTAAAATATATACTTTATTTTAAGACAGAGTCTTGCTAAGTTGCTTAGGGCCTCGCTAAATTGCTGAGGCAACTTGGGAGCCCGAGGCAGGAGGATCACAAGTTCGAGGCCAGCCTCAGCAATTAGTAATTGAACTTGTGATCCTCCTGCCTTAGACTCCTGAGTTGGTGGGATTATAGGCATGTGCCACCGTGTCTGGCTGAAGCACATCTCTTAATATATGTAGGTCAGAGGTTTCAGATGTCAGATGGAGTGTGTATTGAGACTGCCTAGACTTGTTGAGCAAGAAAGGAGTTGTAAAGCCCTTTGTAGGTGTGAGAGACTTTAGCTTCAGGTAAATCTAGGAATCATCTATTCTAGTAACCTGTTAAAAGATTGGGAGAGGCTTCTAGGCCTGGCATGGTTATATACTGCAAGTTGAGGGATAAAGTTTTAAAAGACATTATTTACAATTTTTTTCTTTATTCAGAAATGCCCTCTGGCTGGTCATGGTGGTGTGTGCCTGTAATCCTAGCAACTTGGGAGGCTGAGGAAAGAGGATCATAAGTTCGAGGCCAGCCTCAGCAAATTAGCGAGGCCCTCAGCAACTTAGTGAGACCCTATCTCAAAATAAAAAGTAAAAAGGACTAGGGGTGTAGTTCACCAATAATGCACCCCTGGCTTAAATTACCTAGTACCAAAAGGGAGGGGAATGCCCTGTATGTATGAATTAAGAAAGTTGGTTTCTTATTTTTTACAACAAAGTGGAGAGAACTAACATTTAGAATATCTCTAATCCAAATTTAGGGCTTAAATTTCCAAGGAAAAAACCTTATCCTATAACAATATGCCATTTGTTATAGGATAACTATACAAATTATTCTGTGTGTATGTTTATGGTGCTGGGGGCCGAGCTCAGTTCCCCATTCTTGCTAAGTATGTGCTCTACTATTGAGCTACATTCCCAGCCATCTAGGATAATTTGAAATAATCCTTGGTTTGGGGGATGAAAAGTATTTGAAGTACCTAAAAATTTTAAGATATATAATTGATAAATAGCAGCAAACGATGAAATCAGAATAAGCTGTAGCAGGAGGAAATTAGGTTAGAAGCAAGAATTTGCTGAAATGCTGAACACTGACTGGAAAGCCTTCTCTGCACAATTTGAAGAAACTATTAAGTTTTTATTTGGGATGGCTTTAAGGTACGGTCATCTTAAACTAGAGGCATTTTGGATGACAGTACTGTCCTTTCTGAGGATTTAATCTTGTAACTTTAGTATTAAAATATTCTTCAGAATGACAATTCGCTAGTTTGGTGGTTGAGGTGCAAAGTTGAAACCGTCCTTGCAGTCACAAGGAGTGAGGCTTTGACCTGCCACAGTTATTTCAATGGATGGCCAGCTCTTTCCCCACTCTATTTGTTCTCTAGTACCCGTAATCTCCTTTGAATCATGTCCTTATGTAGGTAATAGACTCTCTAAATCATTTACATTTGTATTTCTGTGCTTTGACTGAATAGAAAACCATTCACCACCCTTGCAGCACCAGGAAGCATACCTGACTCCCTGATGTCACCACTTCCGTGACCATTAGTGTGGTCTGAGCCAGACTCCGTGGGAGTGCTTTTCTTTTAGTTCTAAGAAGGAAAGTTTTCTTTCATTTGACTTTTTAAAATGTTGGACATAATCTGGCTTTGATATGTAGCCTGTAACCTCCTTCCAGTATTTGTGAAGTAACTGAAGTTTCTCCAAAGCTCTATGCCTAACTAGAAGGAATTTTTAACTGGTGATATATAATAGTTCCTCCTCTTCAGAGACACCCAGTGGATGCCTGAAATCTTGGATATTACTGGACTCTGCATGTATTGTTTTTTTCTTATAGGTATATACCTACAATAAAGTTGAATTAGGCACAGCAAGAGATGAACAACCATAACTGATAATGAAATAGAATAGTTATGATGATACATGGTGACAAAACTTATGTGAATGTAGTGTCTCTCTCAGGATATCTTGCTATTCTTTTATCTTTTTACTTAAAGAAAGCTTCTCTTTGGCATACTCGAATGGCCAATATTATCATCCTTGCACATTGGGACCATATTTAAGTACAATAAGTGTTACTTGAACACGTGCACTGTGACATGACAGTCTGATAACTGAGATGGCTAGTAAGTGACTAATATGTGGATATGCTGGATAGTGGGATGATTCATATCCCAGGGTGTGATTTCATAGCACTGTTCTAATGGTGTGCAATTTAAAACTCGTACATTTTTTATTTCTGTAAATTTTCATTTGATCTTTTTGGACCATAGTTGGCCTTTATAACTAAAAGCATGGATTATTGGGAGAAGGATCTACATGAAAGATGGGGGAAGCAGATTGAGAGGGGTGTAGGATGAGGAACAATTTGATTGCTACTTCCCAGGAGGTTGCCTCCCATGGGTATTAGGTAATTGTACAGCTCCAGACCATTGCTTTAGTGTCTCTTAAATGAAATTGTTCTTGGTCTTAGATCCTTCATGTTCCTGGCTCTTGTGGCACTCATTGAGGAATTAAATCAGGACTTGGCCAAAAATCTTAATGAGCAATTAAATAACTATCATCTGTCAGATTGAAATATTTGAGTTCATCATTGGGAAAAAGCACATTAATATTCCAGTTCCCAAAGCCTACTCTTAGAGAATTCATCAGGGAAAACTTGGCTTTGATAGGACTAGTGATACTTTGCTCATTCTCAGCTTTCTCTCTCCTTACTTCAGGTTTCTGAATCATGAGTAAGTTTTTGCCAATAATGCTTGTTTTTCAAGACTGTTTTGGAAACACCTCTGAACTGACCCTTTTCTGTGTGCTGGTGCCACACTGTATGCTCCTGAAATTGCCTTTCTCACATTATAATAATTTACTTACAGTTTTGCCTTTTGTTTTCCTTTGAGAGGGATCCTTCTGCCCTACCTGTTTTTGTATTTGAGCATTTTAGAGGTGATCAGTAAAGAACTGAGCATCTACTATGTATGCGTTCTTATATGAGGCATGCTGAGATCTTAAGTGGATTTTAGCGTATGGACATTTCTGCATTCCAGGAGGGCACAGAGGCTTGCTCAATGACTTAGTACATCAGTCTTCATCAGCATTAATTGGTTATGTTCTTGATTCTTTGTGCTGTACAAAAACTCACTTGTGTCTGAAAAAGCAAAACTGCTCTGAAGTGCCTGGGCTGTCTCTCTAGCATGTAGAGGAGAAGGAATCCTGACCCTCTTAGCAAATGCATTTTTGAAATAGGCCAGCAGCAGGCTGACTGTGGCCAAGGCTGTCAATCCTTGATTATTGAATTTCCAAACGGAAATTTGTCTTTGTTCATCTCGGCCTAAGAATTACTCAAGTGAATCTGTTTGTATGAAGGGATACCTCCAGAACTGGAATTCTTCATGTGAAAGGCAAGGAGCCAGGAGTAAAGCCGTGGAGTCATTGTTCCAGCCATCCCTGGAGGAGAGATTTCACATGCTTATTTCTAGACACCCTTCCTTTAAAGGGCAAGGAAGGATTGAAATAGAAAGGCTTAGGAACACCTAACAGGTTTGTGGCCTATTGTTCAGCTGTCACAGAGACAGCATCAATCTTTCTGCAAACTTTGGTTTTATTTTAGTTCTTATGTTTTATTCCCCCCCCAACCCACTAGGTCCTTTCTTTCTATGTGAAAGACACCTATGAAAACTTAAATTGTGCAATTGTATAGATGTACTGTAAAATCTAACAGGTTTTTAAAGGAGTTCTGTGTATATGATGAGGGACACAATGAGTTAAACCTGCTTTCAGAAACCAAGTCAGTGGGAGAAAAGAAAGGGTCAGGCAAAGGAAGAGAGCAGATAAAATGCCTCTTGTATTTGTAGAAAGGACTATTCCTTGTGATGGGCTGTGATTTCTTCACATTTTTCATTGTTATTAACACCAGAAACTTAACTCGGCCCAGGAAGCCTTGTGCTACAGCGTTTCAGGGTATAGGTGTCAGGTAACTTCTATTCATTCTTGCACTTAACCAAGGCTGTTGTGTTAGATATGCTCTAGCATCCTTATGAGTTATGGAAATTGAACCACATGAACCACTGTGGTGTGTTTTCACTCTACAAAATAATCCCTGGTCTTTATCTAAATTGGGTTATATATAAAAGTGAATATTGTTATTTGTGTGTTGCTCAAATGTTGGCTTTTAATCTTCTTATTTCTAGAATATGCATGCTTTTTTGTAAAAGGATGTTATATCAGGATCCCAGGAAGGAAAGTTAGGACAGATACTACCACCCATGTCTTATTAAAGAAACTGAGTCACAGGGAAATGGAGACTCGCTGGAAATCTTATTAGTAGCAAACCAGGGCTCTAAATCACTGTGCCTGGCTTCTCTTTTTTTATCCTTTTCTCCTCTCTGAGCTGCTTTCTTTGCATCAAATAGGTTAGCTTTCCTCAGGGAAAGTTTTCAACTTAGAATTGGGCACTAATTTGAAAAACTTAACTTCATTTTCAGGATTTCTCTGGGATGGGAAGTTGGGATCACCTGTTTTCTCTGTTATTTAAAAAAAAAAAGAAGCTATAAGAAAAGAGACAGTTTGATCTAGAAGCAAAGAGAGCCAATAAAAATAACAACGTAAAAAGCAAATTAATTAGAGACATAATTCTAGGGCTTAAAAGGCATCCTTTACAGTAATTGCCTTCGAGCAGGAGTACAAAGTTAAAAACTTTCATAAGGAACCTGAAAGCATAAAAAGAGCCAGAACTCACCCCATCCATCCCCCAGCAAAACCAGCCAGCAGCATTCAGTCATTTTAAGAAACATTAAACTTGTAAAGAAAACCAATTTAAGAAGTTTCTTCCAAATTACCCACCCCTCTCTAATTAAAGAGATTCATCATGTTAGGTATAATCTAAGAGAATGAATTCAGGCCCTGCCAGATGAGGGCAGAGCAGGATCTCTTTAATTGAGAGCCTTCAACTCCGAACTGTCATCAGGTCCTGTCAATCTCTTTCTTCATAAAGTCTCTCAAGTGCATTCCCACAGCTGTTAGTCTATGCCAAGGCCTCTGGAAAATTCCATTTTGAATTTCCTAGAGATGGAACTTTTGTTGGAATTGGTGCTTCCCTCCACCTTTCCCTTTTTTTCTTTCCTTACCTCCAGTGCTTTCATATACATGGCCTCATTTCTAAATACAACTAGGCTGGAAAGTGAGTAGTATTCCCCCGTGACAGGGGAGCAAAGCTGAGAGGTGAAAGTGACTTGCCCCAGGTCATAGCTATTAAGTGGTGGATTTAGAATTTGAAACCAGGTCATCTCATTCCCGACCTGTGCTCTTTACACCTTGCCACAGCTGTCTTCCACCTTAACTGCATGATTGTTTGCACAGATAGAGAAGATGTTTGAGGTCATCTTAAAGCCTAGGCTTTTAGGGGATTATAAGCCATGATCAGTTGTTTGAGCTGTCCCTTGACAGGGTACACTATTCCGCTCTGCATTCACTGACCATATTCTGTTGCATTTCTGGCCTACTTTCAAGAGGCTTATCTGTCAGTCAGTCAGTATATGTTTTTTTTTTTTTAAATAGTTTTTTACTTATTGATGGACCTTTATTTTATTTATTTATATGTGGTGCTGAGAATCAAACCCAGTGCCTCACACATGCTAGGCAGGTGCTCTCCAACTGAGGTACAACCCCAGTCCCAGTATATGGTTATTGAGCCACCTTATTTTGTGTCAGGTATTGTACTGAGCACTGGGGTTTATTGCTGAACAAGAGAGAATAACTGTGTTTTCATGGAACTGACATCTCCTCTTCCCTCTGCACCTCTTGAATGAGAGCCAGCAAAGTGTGCAAAGCCCTTAGTGTAGGCAAAGAATACAGTTTGAACTTCAGTTCATATGTAAGAGAGGAGTCTGTAGAGTAGAGGAACAAGATGCTGCTCTGCCTTTTCCACTACAACCAGTACATGGAGGAATCTAACAGCATCGATCAGTACCAAAGGATCTATTCCTCTCAACCTGCGGGCAGGGGTTAGGGGATGCCATATTTGAACAAAGCTGTTTTTTCTTGATCCAGCCCAAATGATGATTGTGCTTTCTACTTTGGCAGTTGTTGTAAATAGGGCACGGAGTTGGCAAAGGCTGGAATAACACTTCCTCTGTAACCCAATTAAAAACAAGATGAAGGAAAAAAAAAAAAGCCTAAATACTTAAACATATCATCATAGAAAACATTGCTTTCTCTTTAGGATTTTCTTTGTTGCTTTCATAGCACAGTGATTGGTCATTCCATTTTAGGGTCAAAGTGAGCTTGCAAAACAACTTGTACCTTTGGGATGAGGTGAGGTACATGTTTGATATTCCTGTGTAATCTCACTTTGTCTCAGTGGAACACTCAGCTGTAAGCCAGAAAGTGAAACCTAGCTCCACCTTTCATTTTGTAGAAGAAATTTAGTCCCAGAGGGAAGTTATGTGACTCTACTTGGATCAAGAACCCAGGCCACCTAGCCCTAGAGCAGATAGGGCAGGCTTTTTCCCTCCTCTTGTTCAGTTTTATCATTCTGATCATTGGAAAGATATGCTTACATAAAGGTTGATGGTCAGCTTCAGTTTGGGATAGCAGAGGTTGTTTCCATTGATTGGGGTCCACATTCGAAGACTTTTAATTCGGGATGTGGGAGAGACTTCATTTGAGTTTTTAGAATATACCACATTAAAACAGAGTCTCCAATTATCATTGTTCTTTCTAAAATACTTTAAAGAAGAAAGACATAGGAAACTCAAGAGTTTGTTGTCTAAGGAAAAATAAAGCGCTTTGAAATTTCCTATCAAGACAGAGAATTAACCTTGAAATCAACACATTAAACTTCTTCATTTTTGTTCCACTGTTCTCCTGGCAAGTAGAATTTAATAAGAAAGGAACCCATGGTTTCAAAACAAACAGGGTCTAAATCCTAGACATGTAAAGCTTCTGTGGAATCCCTAGGGCATCCATTTCACTGGGCCCCAGGGAAGGGAGGAGAAAAAAGTCCTATCCCTGTTCTCTGCAGAGTTGGTTCAATAAAAGGTGAAACTGTCTGTCAAACTATTTATAGCATGTATATAGTGTGATGAACAAATAAAAGTGCCTAAGTTTTAAAGCCTGGCCTTCATTCACAAATGAGAAAGACTTGTGTTTTATTTTAAAGGATAGATTCCTTAAAAGAGTCTATGTTTTTTGACATAAACTTAAACCATGGCGTTTTAGCCAATTGATAATTTATATCATAATCATTACTAGCAATTTGTGTTTAATATTGAGAAATCAATGAAAATAGCAGTCTTTAAAAAACTTTTTTTAAAATGGTAGTCTTTTGGCTGAAGATACCACTTATTTTTAGATAGGCCTAAAAGGGCTTCAGGTAAAATGCTCTTTCATGATGTTAAGGTTTTCATTTTAAATGCATAGAAGATTGGTTTTCATTGGCATTTCTGATAAACCTCAACCAGGTATAGAGCTTCTAGTGCAATTTTATAAACTTTTATTAAGTTTTTGGTTCATAATTATATACCATTTGTTTTCTAGCATCTATACCCTCATAGTTTTTTTGACGGGGAGTGGGGAGTGCTGGGATTGAACTCTGGTCCTCGCGCTCCTCCTCTGCCACTGAGCCGTATTCCCAGCCTATATACATTCATAACTTTTAACTTTTGAATTAAGGAGCCATTATCTTTGTGTTAAGGATGTAAATTATTTTTGGAGGGGCAATATTTCACAAGTGTCTATGATCACTTAAATTTACATAATATAGAAGAACATACGGGTGAGGCACACTGAAGTCTATGAGAAACTATTAGCATTATTATTAGATATATTGATTAAAGTGAAATTTATTGTCTCAGGGATTCTGTTTAAAAGTATTTCTCTGATTAGAATCTGTCTTACTTGCTTAAAAGTCAAACCTGCTGACTTGCCTCAAAACTTACAGAGCAGATGGCACAAAACCAAGCGTGTATGCCTTGCTCAAACTCCTTTCCCCTGTTTTATCATGTGGCATTTTATCCAGAAATGTCTTCACCACACAAAACATTAAGGTTGAGACAGTAATTGCCTGTTCTTGGACTGAATAAATAAACTTGGAACAACTGGGAAAATTTTTAGGTAGTTTTCTCATATTTGTTATTTAGGAAAATATGTACCATGTTGGTGATATGCATGGTTTGCTTCAGTAGGACAATTTTGTTGCTAACTAAAACAACCCCTGATTGATAGTTTTACTAATATACTACCTTCAACCCATCAAAATGAAATATGTGTACTTTGGAGGAGGACTCAACATTAACTAAACCCTCAAATTTAAAGTACAACAAATCCTGGAAAAGGTAGGTAGTGTAGATGAATGTAAATGGAAATCAGATGTGAGTCCCTCCCCCAGTAAAACCAATATGAAAATGAGGGACTTTCATTCTTAACCCAAAGACCTTGGACTAGGTTTTGTTTTGCTTTTAAACAATTGAGCCAAACACCATATTTAATCATCTATAAATGATATGTCTACTACCATGCTCCTGGATAGGCAGAATCAATATTATTAAAATGGCCATACTACCCAAAGCACTATACAGATTCAATGCAATCCCAATTAAAATCCCAAAGGCCTTTCTTATAGAAATAGAAAAGGCAATCATGAAATTCATCTGGAAAAATAAGAGACCGAGAATAGCTAAAGCTATCCTGAGCAAGAAGAGTGAAGCAGGAGGCATCACAATACCAGACCTTAAACTTTACTACAAAGCAATAGTAACAAAAACGGCATGGTACTGGCACCAAAACAGACATGTAGACCAATGGTACAGAATAGAAGACACAGAGAGTAATGCACA
>CM053399.1:139488282-139535924 GCA_028644305.1 Xerus rutilus | reverse complement strand
TTTTTTTTCTGTTATGTTTGATAACATGTATTAAAATGCAACTTATGAGAAAAATAAAATAAATAAAAAATAAAAAAATAAAAATTAAAAAATGATATGTCTATGATGCCACTGAATTATCTTTAATATATATATGATTCATTTTAATGTAAGAAAATAATAATTAGTTGTATGAAACTTTAATGTATGTCTATATAATCTTGCTTCTTAAATGAAGATGATTTGTACCTTATTTTTAATCCAACAGATAAGAATTTGAAATTGTACCATTATGTTAACGAAATGCAGGATTGCTTCTAGGTGAGGAGATTTGATGTATGTACTTGTGAAGAGTTATGAAGACACAACAACATGGTTGACATTTCTGCTGTTTGATTTTCTTTCTGGAATTGCCATCCCATCAGCACAACCAAGATCACCTTGAGCCTTTAAGATTGTATAAGTCATACTAACCTTTTTAAATGCATGAATCCGTTCTTAAAGCAGTAGATTCCCTTTCATCCCCCACCCCCATTTTCTCTTGCCATTGCTTCAATGTCAAGGTCAAGTAATTTCAAAGCTTTGGCTTGATGGGTGGCCATGCCAGGCTCATAGTCCTTTGGTGAATTCTGAAGGATATCTAGTGTTCAGCCTCTGTTTTGGATATTGACTTAGGTTAATTAAGTCCTGCATCTACTATCCCTCACACCTCAACAGGTTCTAATGGAGTTTGAAGTGACATCTTAGATCATATTCTTGCAAAGGAATGTGTTTCTTCTTTTTTTTTTTTATTTTTTTGATACCAGGGATTGAATTCAGGGGTACTTGGCCACTGAACCACATCCCCAGCCCTATTTTATGTTTTATGTAGAGACAGGGTCTCGCTGAGTTTCTTAGTGCCTTGCCATTGCTGAGGCTGGCTTTGAACTCGCGATTCTCCTGTCTCAGCCTCCCACAGTGCTGGGATTACAGGTGTGTGCACTGTGCTGGGCTAGGAGTGTGTTTCTTTCAAGTGCATTTTGTGGATATTGCTATCATAATCAGTTTACTAGCTATGGGAGAAAATTGCCCTCATTAAATTATAGTCATAGAACAAACACTCTTTGGTTTGCTTTCTTCTCCTTTTTCATTAAACTCTACGTAGAGTCAGTATTTTTTTTTTAATTTTTAAATTTGTTATTGGTTCCTTTTAGTTATACATGACAGAAACCATTTTGATAAAAAGTATATAATAGATGATATAAGGACCCCATTCTTGTGGATCTACATAATGGTGGGATTCACTTAGGTATTTTCATATATGTACATAGGAGAATCTTATTAGATTCATTCCTATTCCTCTTGCTCCTCCCTTCTTTTCATTCTCTCTTGTCTAATCTATTGAATTTTAGAGTCACTATTTCTTTTTGTGCCCATAGCAAAATTTGAGAAGGTACTGTCTGTAGGATGAAACAAGTCAGGATGGAATAGAGGCTAAGATGTGGTGCTCAGGGCTTTGCTGAATGAAGGTAGAGACTTTGGGGAGCAGATTGAGGCTTGTAATGTGTGGATGAGGAGATTTATATTCAGGAGCAGCCTCACAGAAAGGGGTAGGTCCATTTTTAGTTATAAACTTGAGAGTAATTGACTTAACATAATGAATATTTATTGTGGGCCAGCTAGTCATTAAAAATGAAAGTATACACAGCTGCATTTGGACATTCATATCTACCCAAATCTAATTTCCAAGATGTTCTAGTCTTCTAAATTTACCTAGAATTTAGATAAAAATGGACTTTCTACCACCACCTCAACCTCCCTCCTCTAATTTACTTGACTAATTTATTTAAGCAGATTATTAGAAAAATTTCTGTGTGGTCTTGAGCTGAAGTTACTGAGTATCCTTTTGTTTCAACTCAACCTAATAGAGTTATAGAAATGATGTTGAAGTCTTATAGAAATGATATGTATAGCAAGTTTAGGAGTCAAGAGAAAGAAAAAAAATACTCCCAGCAGACCCTTGAAATCAGAAGCAGCTGCAGCAAGGCTGGAGTCTTGTTCATCAAGAAGCTGGTTACACTATCACCAGTTGAGCAAGGTGACTTTATTCCTCGTCTCTAGGTATTTGACATGGATATTGGGCATCATCTCCAGACTTCTAGGAACAGGCATCAAACCAGATTGTGCTATACTACATTCTATTTGTGCAGTGACTAGAAAGTACCATAGTAATTTTGCAAGTTGCACAATAATTATTTATGTATTGTACTTCATTGTACTTCATTGTATGCCAGGCTTTAAGTCCATTATTTTGAAGCAGCTTACAGCTACTTTGTTTTCTGACTTTATTAGCATAGTTGAGTTGTTTTGTTGTTGTTGTTTTTGTTGTCTTTTTTTTAACATTTATGGTTTTCAGAGCAGTGACTTTATGGGATTACACTGTTCTCGACATTACTTATGGGAAATTTTTGAGTACTATCTGATGGATAAGCTTGAATTTTGGACCGAGTTGTACTCATAACCAACCAGTGAAAGGTGATTGTTTTTAGCCTTTAATGTTTAAAAAGTTCATTCCATGATTTTTCCATGTCTTCCTGGCAGGCATAGCATGAGCAGTAAACAGATAAACCTTTCGTGTTATTATCATGAATCATCAGCTTACCTGTGAACACTGTATTTTGTTATTTCTTTTGAAATCATAATTGATAGATCTTAACATTATAATAATTTTTTACATTATTAAAGAAGTGTTCAGAAAGACATTTTAGGGGATGATTGTACATGATTTTCTGGTTCTTTAAAAAATTAATGTTTTAGGAAGCAGTGTAATTAAGGGGATGAGGGAAATAATCTTATTCTGTCGGTAGAGGAGAAAACAGCAGTATAGTGGAAGCGATAAGGAAAAATGATTGCCAGAGAGAGCACTTTTCTTCAACTAGGGTGGATGTTAGAGACTCAGAATCACTGGAGGTTTGGAGAACAGATTGCTGGGCTTACCCCAGGAGTTTTGGTCCAAGGGATCTGGGGCCAAAACAAGAATTGTCATTTCTCACAAGTCTCCCCGGTGATGCTGATATTACAGACTCAGAGTTCACTATCCTCGGTGTAATTAATCTAATGGAGTCTTAGATAAGAATTAAAAAAAAAAGTTACAGTATTAATAATACTTCGGAAATGGAAAGAGTGACAATTGGAGATTCTAAGGGAGGGTGACCAACTCATAATGGTTAGGAGAGAATTAGATTGAAATCACATTGCTGAACTAATATAATTGAGGAAATGAATGGTTTAGAAACTCAAGGTATTTCTAAATTTGGTTTACTTGGTATTAGTGCTGAAAGCCTAGGAAAATGTATATACATTTTGGTCAACAAGAATTATTGCTTTAAAAGCGTGCACGGACTGTACACATTTTCTATGTTGTTGGTTTAAATTCATCTGAAATTTATTTAATCTAGAATATTCAACTGTTACCACTAGACCCTGGGCATTTTTGTTCATGTGGTGCCACAACTGTGGAGGTGTGAGTGGGTGATTTTTGAAATTCTTAGTTGTGATCCAGAATGCCTAGATGGAAAACACCTAGTTGTGTTGTGTAATTAATGTTCAGTGTTTGTGAAAGGAGTAGGTGAGCCGCCAGCAGCACACTTGCTGGAAATAATTAGGCATTGGTGGGTGGGAATGCTCTTCAGGGATTAAACCATTCACTGGAAACTGGAAAAATTTGCATATGTTTATTAATATAGTTCCTATTTTAATAAATTTAAGGAAATGAAAATCCTAATAGAAGTAAATAAGATTTAGGTTTTTAAAATCAAAACAAATGCTAGGAACACTTTTTGATAGCCCTAACACTTTATCTAAATGAAACTGGGATTAAAGTCATGGAGAAATAATAAGAGCATTAAACTAAAATATGTAGTTCAAGTAAACTGTATTTGTACAAAAAGAAACTACCAAACTTTTATCATTTATTTCATATTAATAGTTTATTAGCATTTTTAAAGGTCTTTACTTTTCCTTGCTCTATTGTTGTGGGAATGTAATAGCCACAGCCTACTCAAGTTCTATACTTATAAAAGGGTAATTGACATCCTTAAGGACAGAAACTGTGTTTTGATATCTCTAATACTGAACCTTTGGGTACTCAGACATTTTAGCTAAGGGCATCTCTTCTATTTAGTGGAAGTAACATATAAACATTGCAAAATATATGTTTGTTAAGACTGATATTTGATGGAAATTTTGCATTCACAAAACAGTTTTCTCATAATGTACATAATGTATTACTTTGGATCTGCACAATTATGCTCTTTTAAAAAATTATTATTTTGTGGATAGAATGGAAGAATTCGGGGTAGAAAGAAGTAACTGAAGTTGGTTATTCCATCTCGGAATTAACAGAGTATCAGAGAATGCCGATTAGCTCGTTCTAAATCTTGTTTCTCTATAAAATTGAACTATAAAGCCTTGTGTTTGTTCATAGGAAAAGATGTAGAGTGGAAAGTGCTTACAGGTAGGACATCTAGACTTCACCCCTTCTTGACTTTATCAGTATTTCAAATTGCAGAGGCCCTACTGTATGAATTCCTCTTGAATTCACACATCACATTACAGTTTTAAAGATTTTTTTTTAATATAAGACTTTCTGTTTTGTGGAAAAACAAGAAGATAGAAATAAACAGAAAGGAGAAAATTATTTTCATCCAAGCATGCAGCACAGAGTGCCAGGCATAGAAGCCATTAATAAATACCCATTGATTGAATGCCAGGAATTAGCTCCCTGACCTCTGAGTAAATTGCTTAAGTTGTCATATTCCATCTGTAAAAAGGGGTGGCTGGCAGGGCTCTTGTGCTACTTATTTCCTTGTTATGGATTTATGTGACATGAGTGATCTTTCAGGGACTTGGTGAAAAGTATTAAATAAATCATACTTTTATTATTATCTCCAAGGAAGAAATGATTTGAAATTTGCTGTCTTTAAATATCTTAGTGCTTTTTGTCATAAGGAGGAAAGAAAATGTCTTATTTGCAACTTGTAATAGATGTTTACTTAGGGGGAGTGTATGTATGAAAGTAGATGCATTTGTTTATAAATAAATCATCATTATAAAATATTAAAAACTTCTTCCTATGATATCAAGTTCTGTTTGGTTTCTACCATCCCCAACCTGAAACTACAGTCAGATGGAATGAGTTTATCTACTACTATCCTTTCAAGAAAAGAGGAGAAAATGTTTCTTCATTTTCTTCCTGTCTTTGATGGACTGTATTTACTCCGTAAACACCATACAGGCCTATCTGTACTAATCACATGATATGCTTATTACCTTAGTTGATACAAGTGCCCTTGCTAAAAAATGTGGCTCTTTCAGAGAGAAGCTAAATTAGATAGTGGGTTTTCAACAAAGGAAATGACAACACACACGGAGAAAACTTTTTTATAAAACTCAAAAGTACCTGTTGTCTTATGAGAAATTTAAATAAAACAGACTTTTCTCAAGATGGAATTATGATCATTTGAAAATATTTAAAACAATTTTTCCTGTTCTACAAAAAAAAAATAATTGAAAGGCCATTACCAACATTCATATATCTGTTGATATTTGACCTTTTGTAAGTCCAGAGTTTATTTTCCAAGTATGATAGAATTTTCTTGTGTTGTTTCACATTTAAGGTCCAATAATTTTATAATAGGAGTGGTTCCCTGTAAAGGTTCTTTTGAGACTTAGCTCACCTTTATTATTTATCTTTTGGAAGTGACTCGGTAAAGTTGTTGTGGTCATGCTTTGAGGCAGGTTTTCTTTTCTTCTGTTTTACACAGAGTGAGTGAATGTTAGGCTAGCTCTTCAAGTTAGGGTCTTAATTATTCCCGTTTGACCTTTGCCTGTAACATTTGGTTTGAGTTGTGTTCTTCTCTTTGACTTTAAGATTCAACTGCTGGCAGGAGCCTTATTTAATCTTTATATGGAGCTGTTTTAACTCCTTGAGTAGGGCATAAACCTATTCATCAATCTATCTTTCATATGGGTATGCTGTTCTGCAAAACTGTTAAGACTGACTGCATTGAAGCAGGGTGCATTCTATTTAAAAAGTCATGTAATATGCTCCAGTGTGATTAAGAACAATGGTATTACAAGTACAGTATATAGTAAAATCATAACACTTGAGGTTTTTGCATAATGCACTATGCCTAATGTGCAAACAATTGAGTTCATTTTCTATTTTACCTTTTTTTAAGAAACGTGATGTTTTTTAATAGATGCTGCAAGTATATTCTATAGTTTCATTCCTTAATATTGTTTGAGTTGATATGCTACTATAACTAAATTATATCAAATTCCTAAGGAATCCAATTTCTAGTTTGATTTATACATGTAAAACAGAGTCTTGTTTAGCAGATTTAGTCTGACTTCATAGTAAGAAAGGAAACAAGAAAATGAAAATCTAATTTATAGAAATTTTTTTTTAAATTGAGAAGCCTCTGTTTAAAAAATCCAATATTCCTTTATTTAATGGTCTAATAAAAATAAAATACTTCTCTGATTAGGAAAAAGCCTTTACCAAAATACATTGAGAACAATTCAACTGTGATTCTGAATCTTTGTTTTGCTTGATTTGTCTCAGTTTAAACAAAGATACTAAACATCAAAATGCATTTGACTTCAGGTTAGAAGTCTCTCACATAACTCCTCCTTAGGAAAGTAGAATTTTGAGTTGAGGAGCATCTCTGCTATGGAAGCTGGCATCTTACATGATGAAGGAGAGCCAGGGTCAGTGGTTGAAGGGTCAGATGGCTAGTTTGTGGTGGAAATGGAGTCAGACCCATGTCTCTTGATTCTAATTTTCTAATTTTTCTTTTATTGTGCCACAGAGCACAAACTCAGATAATATCTTCATTTTCCATTCATTTGACCTGCAATATTTCAGCGTTCCTGTTTTATAACAACCGTAGAAGCCCATTAACCGCTGCTTCACCACATTATATGCTTACCTGGGTTTGGGAGTTTGAAAGTGGGCTGATTATTGTAGACCACTTGCTGATTCTTTTAGTGGGAAATTGAACCACAAGAAGTGTAAGTGAAGAATATTTTCTTTTTCATATATTGCCACATCGCCATCAAGGGTCTATGAGGGCAAAAATAAAATAGATCTAAGAATGTTTAAATTGATTGCAAATATGTGTTATTTTAGTCTTCTTTTGGAGGATGAGTTTGGGAGAGTTCAAAATAAGTTCCCTGATGTGTAGTTTGTATTTGACTACTCTTGGATAACTGAGTGAGTTCTGGTTTCCTGAAAGTGTTCTCCAGGTTAATTAGGATTATCTCATTTGTGGTTTTAGCATAGATGATCTCTTGATAGGTATAGCAGCTGCAGGAAGTCGGCAGTAGCATTGCTTTGTTTTATAAATGAGGGAACAGCATGTATCATCTGAGTATCCAAAGTGGATCTGAACCCAGGGGTCCTTCTCTACAGCTCTGGCTTTGAGGGATCAGTTCTTAGGTGTCCACCCCACACATGCCTTCCTTTGTTACAAAATGCTGCCTGTTGCCAAACTTAGGTTTTCAACGGGCTCTTGTTTTAAGTAACCAAAATACTCAATTCTTACAATAACATTCAGCAGTATACTTTTTGGGGTACAGAAGTAATTTGTGGCAGCATTTTAACCTTCAACCTTCTTTCCTCTGCTTTCTTCATGTTTTATCGCAATTTTCTGCATTTTGCATTCTCTTTGGTTTATTTGGGAGCAAGAGTCAGTGTGCCTTGTGGATTATTTGTATGCCATTTTTTATTACTCCCAAATAAGATTAAAGCTCCTAGTCATTATTAGCTCCCAATAATGTACTTATCTAACATTTAGAATTGGTCTTTGTTTAAATTGTCATTGTTGGAGGCAAATATCCTGTTGCTTTTGTATAACTTCTGAAACACTGCAGAGATGGAGGGTTTCCTTGAGCAGTTTGAAATTTTGCTTAACAATGAGGAGATACTAGACTGTCTCTGGTTTAATCGAGAAGATGGAGAGATTGTTGAGTTCAGCAGGAACCACATTCCTATGTACACAATGTAAAAATAAATGTCATCATTGTATTTGCATTACCCTCATTCTGTCTTTGTTTTAATGTTTAATGGAGCTGAACTCAATTATAATACTTAGGACTGGCTATCTCTATGTCAAATGCCAAATGCAAAAAAAAAAAAAAAATAGAGTCCATAAGATGCTGATAAGAAGTTTTGTTCGTAACCCTTCTAATGTTAGGACAGTTTTGAATCCTTTCTTGGAAGCATTTATTTTTCCTATTGAAAAGGGAATAAAGCAACAAATTAAAAAACGAAACGGGAATAAAGCAAAACTTAATTGAGAAATAAAAAATCATTGTCTTTGGGTGTATAATCAGTTTTTGGTATTTCTGTGACATTAGGTTGTGGTGGTCTCAGGCTAATTTTTTAAAATTGGAATTGAGTTTGCATTTAATATACCTGATTATTTTATAATGCATTGCCATCTATCACTTTAATACAGTTGATAGCTCTCTTGTGTAAGATACCATTTCATTGTCCTCTGCATTTGTGAAAGGATGCTTAAAGAGTCAGAATCAAAAATGGAATTGCTTGCCAGGGGAGAGAATATGGGCATTGGTACATTTAAAAGTGACTGTGTTAGTCAGTTTAGTGATGTTGTGATCAAAATACTTGAGAAGAAAAACTGAGAGGAAGAAAAATTTGTGCTGGCTTATAATTCAGAGGTCTCAGTGCATGCTTGCTGACTCTGTTGCTCTGAGTCCGAGGTGAGGCAGCACAAGGGCATAGCAGAGGAAAGCTGTTCACCTTGTGGTAGCCAGGGCGCAGACAGACAGAGGTGGGGTAGAGGGAGCCAAGCAGACAAGATGAAATCCCAAAAGGTATGCCCCCAGTAACCTACGTCCTCCAGCCACACTTCACCCACCTACCAGTAATTCTTCAAATTATTAACCTACCAAATCAATTAGTCTACTGATTAGATTATAGCTCTCATGATCTGATCATGTCACCCTCTGTGTATTAGCACAGAAGCCTTTGGGTGACATCTCATTTCCAAATCTCAACACTGACTCTTCAGTTAGAAAATAACCTTTTCATATGAATATATGTTTGAGAAAATTGGAACTTCTGCATTCTAGTACATCTAGTACATGTGACTGTATCACTCTTGTGTTATTCCTTTTTCTCCTGCACCATGTAAACTTATTACAGCAGTATGTACTTGGTTTTCACTTGTGATCTTTCCTTTTCTCAAATTGTACTTAAAAATCTGCTTTTTGTGGTTATTCCTTAGTTCAGATGCTTCCTTCTGTGTATTTAGGAACTCTGAAATTTCAAGGGGTAGATTTAAAAAAAAGAAGAAGAGAACAGGGACAAGGCTGTCATTTAAAATTAGGTTATACAAATTCCCAAGAATTATTATCTCCTAATTAAGAATCATTACTTTCTTGGGAGTTTATAGCATTGGGAAATTTCAAGTTATGGAAAACGAGGTTGTGAATGATCATAGCCAAACCTGTGTGGGTGTAAAATGGCAAATTCAGAATGGAAGAGAGGTACAATTGGGAAATGTGTAGGAAAGAACAACTGCCCTAATCTCAGTTGGAAAAGAAAAACCAGGTAGGGGACTAAGTCCACATAGAAGCCATATGTAAGGACAGGGTTTCCTTAGGTTGCTTACATGTCTTCCTCTGTAAATAACATAAATATTATTTCTTTCCTACCAGGTCAATCTGTCCCCCCCCCTCCATTTTCTTCTTCTCACAGAAGAACTGTGATTCTAAATCAAAAGCAAACTCCATTCTCCTATTCTACCAGCCTGTTTTATTTTTTACCATTGCACTTATTAGTCAATGCTGTTTTATTTTCATGTACTCCTAATTACTCAGATACTTTAGGAAATAAAGATTTTGAATTGTTGTCCCTCTGAATAAAAAACAATATTAATTTTAGCAGTGTTTGGCCAAGTATAATACATGGAAATCTGTTTAAGGCAATGCCAGAGGACTGTCCCAAGGGTATTTAACTTTTTTTTTTTTTTAAACAGAAATCATAAGGTGATTCTTTTAGGAAATGAACTTTTCAATGGCCTTTAGTATATTTTATTAAAAATAGACAAGCCACTGAGAAGATCTGTATTTCAAAGGATCATTTTTAAGATGTTGTAGTGCACACTAAAATAAGATGCTCCTGCCAATATAGGGAGAAGTTCTTAGTTACTTCTCTAGAAGATCACTTTCCGTGTAGCAAATGTTTCTTTTCCAGAGGACCTTCTAAAATACGACAGTTTTGCCTAAAGTTTAACTTTAAAAAATGGTAATCATCCTTGGGATAGAAATGCCAAGATTTTTCCATCTAAAAACTCTCCATACAATAATTAGATCTGTCTGTAGGTTGAACTTCCTCTGAAGATGTAGGCTTGCTATTTTTCATTAAATTAGCCTGGAAATGTATTTCTACTATAGTAATCATGTGAAGCAATTCCATATAGTAAGTATGTAGGTAACTTGGGGCAAATTTCTAGGAGAAGGGCAGTCAGTTTTAGTGAAAGATGTAAACTTGAAGAATTATTTAAATTTCCTGACAGTTCATATTGTTACCTAATCTTGGTCAATTTCTGTGTTTTACTGGCTTATTTGTTGCAAATTCCTTATAAAAATTATTATGAAGGTAGTCCTATTTTAATATCATAATCATAGTCGTTTAAGAGAAGGCTATTGATTTAATCTCAGCTGCATTAATAATCCCTCTTTTATTTGTGTAATTCATTTTCCCTTCCTGGACTTGAATTTATGACTATGTGTGACATAAAGTACTCTATATATTTGTAAACTTTATTTGTATTATCTTTCTTAATTCTAGTGCTCATACTTTGTGCTTCCCACTAGGCATTGTATACTTTTCCCCCCTCAACTGCCAGGTTGTAACATATCTTTTTTGGAGCTTAGGTTAAAGTTATGTTTCAGTAATCCATTCAATTTCATAAGTGGTGCCCTTGGTTCTGCGATGAGAGGAGGCCCAAGACAAAGCCTAACCCTTGGAAACTCAGAGTAAAGTAGGGTCAAGGAGGCCTCCATGGTATCAGGTACAGTAGAACTAGTTAGTATAATACAATGAGAAGAAAACAAAGTGGATCCAGAAAAGATAAGTTACCATTTTTGTTTTGCAGTATTGGTAGAAGGCTCTCCAAGCCTTCTAGGGTTAGGTCTTTGGGTGAATCTGGAGGAAGCACACTAGTGATCCACAGCTACTCCACTAGCTAACTGTATCTAGTTTGTGTTGTTAAAATTTTATGAAAGTTATAGAGTTAGCTTGTTTTGATACAGTTATTTATTGCATAGAAAACAACTGGGATTTTAGAAGTATATTTGAATTTTAGAAGCTAACAAGGTAAAAAGCTCAACAACATAGTTTGAAATTTGACTATTTCGTTAATCCTTTTTCAGAAAAATAAAGGCAGTAATAAAACACAAAAGGGAAAAACATTTTTTGTTGTTTTTCAGAAATGGGCTGAACAGAAGCAATTGTAAATCTGTGTGTGTGTGTGTGTGTGTGTGCGCGTGCACGCACACACACTTATAAAAATAAAAACAAAACCCAACTGTTGATTTTTATTCTTTCTTAAATGTCATGAGTGTAAAGGCTGAGGCCATGTTTAGTGGCAGTGCGGTGAGCAACCCCCTGCTGCTCAGACTTCTAGACGCTGGCCCTAGACTTGCAGACGCTGGCACAGCACTGTTTGGGACAGTGAGATGGGCTATGCAGGACCCTGTTTTCCCTATTCCTGGGGGCTCTGAAGTGGTGGAACTGAAGCGAGAAGGGAAGAAGTCCAAAAATGCTCAAGCTGGAAGGGACAATTGGCACAAAGCAGTGGTAGTAACCAGTCTATATATAGAGTTTGGTGTGTTTCCTTCCTGAAGGACTGTGTGCAGTAAATAAAGCAAAACCAATAATTATCAATGGGCCATTGGGCCATGTCTTTACAAAAGTATTCCAATGGTCATAAATCACAGCGTCTAAGCAAACACAAGGGAAAGATGCTCCAGAAGGGAAAGAATCTACCAACTGCTTACCTGAGAATTAGAGGGAAAACCTATTGCCTAATGATTTTTCTGAAGCTTAATCAGAAGTCTTACAGATCTGGTGGAAGGTTTTTAGTTTTAATTGTCTTTTCTTTATTTGGTGCCCTAAATCCACCCTATTAATTAATTAAATTTATGTCTTGTATTTATAATTTATTGTATCAGTACAAATTCATTTATTCATCTAAGGAGCATTCATTTCCTGGTATCAAGCATAGCTTCGTGTCAAATATTTTTCTCCTAAAGGAGAACATTAAAATTTCCAGTAAGTAATGTTTATTAATTAGTAAGAATCTGACTTATTTTGGGCTAACCAAATTCTGACCTTTTTTCTTTATTTTTTTCCTTGTGTATATTTTTTTGAAACATCAATACTAAATAGTTAATGGTCAGTGTATGTGGTTAGCACCATGACACATATATTTTTGCATCTGTATTGTGCCTACTATTTTGAAAAGCTGTTTTAGGGAAGTAAAATCCAATTCTTCATTTTTTGCAAAAACATTGGTCTGTTCCTCTCAGGCATGAGTTTTGGATATTACATACTGATAGATCACTGGTGCACATGATTACTTGGCAGAGAATGTTTTGGAAATGTGTCCCAGTTAGAGCCTTGGAGTACATGCATGGTAAAGTATGGACGGAGAGCCGAGGGTAGCTGTTAACTTATGGCTCTAGAATGTCAGATTCTGAATGGTCTTAGGGATCTTCCAACCCAAATGGTTAATTCAGTTGCCTAAAACACAGTACTATTGAAGTTATGTAACTAGTTCTGCTTTGGGTATTAAGTTGTCAAGAGACAACTGCTCTGTGGCAACTTCGTATCACTTGTACCAGTTTTTTCAAGTTTATGTTGATTACAAGCAGTTTGCAGAAGAGTTTGGCTGATATCATCAGCTCATCACTGCCATTGAGAAGGCAATGGCAAATCAATGGAGGGGAACATGAATCTCTAAAAAATAAACTCAACAAACACTTGAATACCTATTATCTGATGCAATATCCGTGCCAGGAATCACAGATGTGAGTGAAGATAAGTTGCTGACCTCAAGGGGCTCAGAGTCTGTTGGAGGAGGCTGAGAGGTAAAGGAGGCTATCTGCCTACCTGTTAAGTGGAACTGGAGAAGCGTGAAAGAGGAACAAGGGGGATGTTCATAAAGAGCTAACATCTGGCTGGATTATGTCAGAAAAATAAAAGCTGCCAGTGATTTCTGTGGGATCAATAGGCATAGGTTTAAGAATCAGTAGTAATCCTCCCATTTTATGTTTCTTAAAAATTTTTGGAGTCTTTCTACAGATGAATATTCAGTAACTTTAGATTTGGTCATTTATTACATAGATATTAAGAATAGTCTGATTTTTTATTTCATTTTATTTTGGTATTGGGGATTGAACCCAGGAGGCCTTTACTACTGAGCCATATTCTCAGCCCTTTTTATTTTTTATTTTGAGTCAGGGTTTCACTAAGTTGTAAGGCTGGCCTCGAACTTGTGATCCTCCTACCTTAGCCACAGCACTAGGTGAGGATTATCTGATTCTTGAGCAATCAAGAGGAAGAATATTCAAATTAAGTGGTTTGGTATGTTTAGATCTCATAAACTTGACACATGGCCAGTGACCATAGAAAAGGGACTCTCAATGAAGACAAGTTGCTGAGTGACAGAAGGTGGTCCTTCCCCAATACAACTCTGTTTAAAAATGATTGCTTTATGTTTAAAGCAATGGCTTAAAACATTATTTAGTTTTAACTGGGTTTTTTTTTTTTTTTGAGCTAGCTTAGAAGATAATATTGATTCTGATTATAAGATATCCAAATAAATATATTCTCCTGATTTGACTTTCTTCAGATTAGACCTGTAAATTTATGTGAACATTGTTACTGATTTTCTGACATGTTTATTGTAAGTTTTTATATTTTTTTAGTTGTCAATGGACCTTTATTTATTTATTTATTTATTTATTTATTTATTTATATGTGGTGCTAAGAATCGAACCCAGTGCCTCATGCATGCTAGGCAAGTGCTCTACCACTGAGCCACACCCCAGCCCTATTGTAAGGTTTTTACTGGTGGTTTCTAAATAAGAACGTAGGGTGCTTTACCTACATTGTTCATTGTTATTGATGAAAACATTGCATTTAAAAATAATTGAAGTATGAGTTGGTAAACATTTTTCTTATGAAACCAGACCTCTATAGAGTATTAATACATAGCAGATCATTTCCTTTAGGGGGTGGAAAAAATCCAAAACCTTCAACTCTAAGATGTGCTCACTAACAGCTGTTTCCTATAATAGGAGCAATTTGCATGCAGAACAGAGAAAATGAATTATACAAAAGGGTGTATAGAGGAATAGCTGTAACTTCTTCAGCATGTGCAGCAGCCCACAAAATAAACTTTCTTCAAATGACATTGGCATGATTAATCCCAAGCAACCTGGACGCTAAAACTGCTGTTCTCAAAAGACTCTGCAGGCTGGAAGTGCCATGGGTGTAACTCTAGCCACTCAGCTGGAGTGGGGTGGGGCTGCTCAGTGGATTTAGTGGGCATCCCTACCCCAGTGCTTTGGGAATTTGAATATTCATGACAAGTTGGCAGGTGGTCAGTGATGTAAGACTGACAGTCATTTCAAGTTCTTTGTTTTTTTTTATTAGACCAACCTATAAGGTCAAGCAGGATGCCTTCTTCCTGAATTACTTTTTCTGATGTCAGTTTGGGGAAATTTTCCTAAGGTTGGCTAAAGGACAGAGTCAGACACCAAAATTTGGCCTTCTGTGTACCTCTTTGTAACTCTATTGATACTTGGAGCGTGTCTAAACCATTTTCATGTATATTATCAACCTCACTTTTTGTAATAAAAATACCACATTTGTAGTATTACTCTACATAGAATCTCTTTGTATACTCTACCCATGCTTACAGGTGGGTAGATAATGTTATCTCCCTGTTAAAGGGAAAGGCAGTAGAAGCTGTCTAAAGAGTTCTCTGTTGAGAGCCAGAGACTTGAGTATTCTGATCCAAATTCAGATTCCTCTATTTGCTTCCTCCTTTAGATATTCAGTGTTACATGGTGAGTGCATGTTTTAGGGTTAGATTTCCTCTCTCACATGAGTCACTTACTGAGAACTTCACTGTGCCAGGCTCTGTGCACATCTTGTTTACACATTATTGACTAAATCCATTTAGGCTGCTATGACAAAGTATCATGGCCTGGGTGGCATATAAATAATAGAAACTGGTATCTCAGTTATGGTGACTGGAAGTCTGAGATCAGGATGCCAGCACAGTCCAGTTCTGGCAAGAGTCCTCCTCAGGGCCCACTGACTCCTGTCTTTTTTCCCTTCTCACATAGTGGAAGAGGCCAGAGAGCTCTTTGGGACCTCTTTATAAGGGGACTAAACCCTTTCATGAGGGCTCCATCCCCATGACCTTATCACCACCCCTAGGCACCACCCCCTAATATTGTTACCATTAGAGGTTAAGATGTCAACATAGGAATTTTGAGGGGACATGAACATTGACTCTATAACTGCCACCTGCCACTCTGCTTGATCTTCACACCGTCTAGAAGAGGGAACTTTGCAGAGGTAGTCTGGAGTTTGAGGTGGATCACAGATTGGCAGCCAGAACCCTTGACATGCTATCCTGAGATAACATTTTTTTTCTGTCCTTGAGGGATGGAATGGAAATTAGCAGTGAGATTCTTGACTATATGGTCATACGAAGCTCTGTTGAGTGATTCAGTTAATGCACTGGTGGGTTTGGGGTGGGGTAAAAGGAGAAAGGATGATAGTACTAAAAGGCCCTTGTGAAGAAATTGGGATTTGAATTGTGCAAAGGAGACTGAGTAGCTTAAGGTGTAGTGGAAGAAATAGCAGGGGAACTGGGAACAGGTGGGAAGGTAACAAGGGAAGCCTGGGAAGGTAAGCGGGGGCAGCTGCAGAGGACTTGGCATTCCAGAGCCTGTGGTCTTGATATTTAGTTTTATTGGAAAAGAAAATACACAGACACACACACACACAATTTTACCTTGTGAAACTACAAAACTGTACTTCTAACCAGGATAATTTTAGTTGGCTTCTGATTGATTTTGGTTGAATGAAAAGTTTAGTGGGATGAAATCTTACTTAGCTTCCTTGGATCTCTCTTGTTCCTCAAGAGCTTACTTAATAGTTTTGCTCTCTTCTAACTCCATAAAAAATACAAATGACTTGTTATTTGTTATATATATTCTTGTGATATGATTCAATTTTAAGTGTTTGTATGTCTACCAGTATTTCAATACATTTTCCTTTTTTGGGGTGGGGATGGGGGTAGTGAATTTTAATGGGCATCAGTGAAAATGATGGATGATGGGTTGGTGATTTCCTAAGGAAGGAGGCTGGCATAGACATGAGGGCATCTCAAATAAGCGAGGAGTTTAGGTGAGGAGTGATTTGTATTTAAGCCCAGATATAGTACTTTTGTTAGGAAATTTGTCATTCTTTTTGATCTTTGGGCCATGGGAGCTTAATTTACCTAAGGATTTAGAGCAGGTGATAGCAACTAAAGGCCACTCATTTGTGATCATAATTGCCTGATGGAGCTAGGCTCCACTAAGATCTCAATGAATAACTTACGTCTTTGCTTAATATAGGAAGAATTATTGTTACAGATTATAGAGAAGAAATGAAGACTACAAAAGAGATTCAACTCTGGGGTTGATATGGGGCCGTGAAAACTTGGGGTGATCTAGATGTAGAATGGGATTTTTTTTCTTTTAAAGAAGAATGTCTTTTGTCTGTTATTCTCATCTTTCCTATTCTCTTTTTTAATGTTGCAGTGTGCAAAGATCCACCTTACAAAGTAGAAGAATCTGGGTATGCTGGTTTCATTTTGCCAATTGAGGTTTATTTTAAAAACAAGGTATGTAATCTTTACCCATTAATCTCTCAGAAGATCCTCCCTTTCACCAAATGTTTAAAATAATGTTGACTTGTAAATACTTCTATGGCTAGATAATTTTAAAATAAGTTAAACTTGTCTTCCTAGAATTTTGGCTATTATTACCCTTAATCATGGAAGAGGTCACATGAAAAGATAATTTCAGTGATGTGATGTAAGATTATATGAAATTCTTTAAATATTCCTTTTTAATAGAAGAGTGATTACCATGTAACACAAGATTGATTTGTGTTGGTAAAAAAGGAAAGAGGAATTATAGTTCTTTAGTGAAATGCTCCTTTTCTCATTTTCATATTTCTAGAATTTTTGAGGCTTACAAAGAATAATCTCAAGTTATCTTTAGGCAGTACTCACACACATATTCAGTAATTTCAACTAGAAACATAATGGATTCTACTGGAGTTAAAAGTTTTCAACAGTACCTATGTGACAGAATGTACTGACTATATAATATTGAATAAATTGTCCAGTCTCTCTAGGGCTATTTTCCTTATTTATAAAATGGGGAGATAAGACTATTCACCTCATAAGGTAGCTACAAGGATTATATAAAATAATTTTAAAAGGTTTTTTTTTTTTTTTGGTACTAGGGATTGAACTCTGGGCACTCGACCACTGAGCCACATTCCCAGCCCTATTTTGTGTTTTATGTAGAGACAGGGTCTCACTGAGTTGCTCAGCGCTTCGCCATTGCTGAGGCTGGCTTTGAACTGGAGATTCTCCTGTCTCAGCCTCCCAAAGTGTTGGGATTACAGGCATGCACCACTGTGCACAGCAGAATTTAAAAGTATTTAGAACAGTATCTCCTATGTAACTAAATACCTAATAAATTCTTGATAATTTTAATGATACAATTCCTTATTTTTTTCCCAAAGGTAGTATAGTATAGTTTTTACAGTATACCCAAAAGTGAGAAAATTCACTTGAAAAAAAAAAAGAGGAAAGAATTGAGCAAATAGAGTTTCATGTTATCCAAGCCAGTGCCCCGTAAAATATGGTTCTTGTGATGGCATCAGAATCAGTACCCAAGAGCAAGTTAGAAGAGAGATTCTCCGACTCCACTCAGATCCATGGCGTTAGAACCTCTGGGGTGCACCCTACAGATCTGCATATCTTCTAGTCCTCTGAGTGATTCTGATGCTCAGTAAAGGATGAGAGTCATAGATAAGCCACTCTGTAACATGCAGTACCTTCCCCTGGAACAGTGTCCCACTGGCTTTTTATATACAAGGCTCACTTTCAAATCAGTGAAGATTTCTTTCTAATTAAGAGATAACTACTTTTAATTAAATTATAATAAAACAGTCCTTCAAAGTAGGATGTAAGAATGATTTTATTTTATTTAGGATGGTTTTATTTTCCATATTTTGCTCACTGTATCCATGTACCACATTCCTGTGATACCATCTTTCTGTAAACTTTCTACCCAATTAGTAGGAGTTTCTTTATATTGATATTCTGGTGATATGTTTGACAGTAACATTTCTCTACAGTTCAGTGTTGCAGTGCTTACATTGTCCTTGATAGCATGCTGATATGTATGTTATTTTGTTTAACATTTGTAAAAAATGACTTAACTTTTTAGAGGTAAGTACTACTAACCCTACTCTATAGGGAAGGAAACCAAGTCATGGAAAGTTGAGTAGCTAATCCAAGACCACACATAGTTACAGTGTTAAAACCAGATTTTTGATCTTGATCTGTCTCTCCATTGGCTCTACTAAACATTTCTGCCTCAGAAGCAATAATCGTTTGCTAGAATAGTGACCATCTTTCGAAGTGGTAATAACACTGAATTGTTCATATATCTCTCATCAAATCAGAATTTGTTGAAATACATTGATATTTGCTTTTACATTAATGCACTGATCTGTTTTTTTTTCTTCTTCTTCTCATTTCAAACTGAATTTCCCTTAAACTTTTGGCTTCCTTTTTTCTCTTCTTGTTAAAAAAAAAAACTATGATATTATTTACTTACCATAAAATTCACCCTTTTAAAATTCACCGCATGGTGGTTTTTGGTATATTCATAGAGTTGTGCAACCATCACCACTAATTTCAGAACATTTTTATCACCCCATAAAGAAACACTGTACCCATTAACATTCATTTCTCATTCTGTCTTTCAGTCCCTGGTATCCATTAATCTGTTTTCTTTCTTTATGGGCTTTCCTATTCTGGGCATTTTATACAAATGGAACTATAAATACGTGGCCTTCTGTGTCTGGTTTCTTTCGCTTAATGTGTTGTTGAGGATCATCCATGTTGTAGGATGTATCAATACTTATTCATTCTTAAAACTGAATGATATTCCATTTTTTTGGTTTTTCATTGATAAGTTTGATGACTGTTAGACTTGTTTCTACTTTTTGATGATTATGAGTAATGCTGGTATGAGTATTCATTTATAAGTTTTTGTGTGGACATATGTTTTCAAATCTCCTGAGCATATACCTAGATAGAATTGTTTAGCCATATGGTAATTCTGTGTTTAACATTTTGAGGGATTGTTAAAATGTTTTCCAGAGTGACCATCCCATTTTACATTCCTACTAGCAATGTATGAAGGTTCTAATTTCTCCAGCACTTGTTACTTTCCATTTTTCTTTTTGACTGTGGTCATCCTAATGGGTATAAAGTGGTATCTCCTTTTAGCTTTGATTTGTATCTTTTTGATGACTTAAGATGTTGAACATCTTCATATGCTTATTGTCTGTTTGCATATGTTCTTTGGAGAAATGAATATTTAAATCTTTTCCCCATTTGACAGCATATTTTTATTTGAAGTGGTTTTATTTTTAAAGAAGAATATCAGACCTTATCTAAGAATTTCTTAGCCCTACCTTTTTTAATATCTTGGAGGTTTAATGAAGATCATATGTTGCTTTTCTTCACATTATATCCTTTCTGCTTTTCTTGTCACATTATATCCAGTGTTTCAGTTTCATCTAGGGATTGGGTTATACTGTAGGGAAGAATCTAGGCCTCCAAGCCCAAAAGTCTTGCCTCAAAAAAATTAGATGATAGGTAAGTAGGATCTCTTGAGGGTAGGCTGACTGCATGGTTATGGGTAAACCTTTCTTTCATCGTCCAAAGTTGACATTTTTTCAGCTTCAGTTTGAAAACAATACTGTAGAGACATATCTTCTTACTTTTTTGTTTAGCACTCTTCTGTTGATTTTTATAAGCTCTCAGTGGAGCAGAGAATCTACTTTCTGAATTACCTACCTTTCTACTGTATAGAAATAGCTAGAATCTTTTCATATACTAGATTTAAAAAAGAACCGATGAAAGATGAAGAGGGGGGCTGGGGTTATGGCTCAGTGGTAGCATGCTCGCCTAGCACGTGTGAGGCACTGGGTTTGATCCTCAGCACCACATAAAAATAAAATAAAGATATTCTGTCCACCTGCAACTAAAAAATAAATATTTAAAAAACAAAAAAGAATGAAGAAGCAGCATGTACCATTCCTTAACCCCTCACTGTCTTCTTCAAACTCACGGAAGAGAGTAAAAAGCAAGTTATCACGAAGACACTTAAAGCAGTTGTCCTCATGACTTAGATACATTTACTTTGTGAGAGATGTTGGTTTCTTAAAATATGAAGGAAGAAAAAGGCACGAGATAGAAGCAGTTCTTCCTTTAGGGCCATTATAAAATAGACATTTAGACTCAATGCCATTAAGAGTATTTTTCTATTTAGTATCCAAATTTGTTTATTTTCTGGTTTTAGGTTTTCTTTACAATTTCATACTTAATAATTATTGTTTTTTCCATATGTGCAAAATGAGATGTACACATATTTTTCAGTGTTGATAACTTAAAATGTTAGGATATTCTTAGTGGGCCGTATATAGATATTTGGATCAATTAATAGTGACTTAATAACACACAGTAATATACAGTTCTTAAGTCCCAAAATATGGTGATGATCTGAGTTGCAGAAGTAAATACATAAAAATGTGTGGATACACACACACACACACACACACACACACGTAATACATATATATGTGGTTAGGATAGCATTGATATATGTTTTTTAAAACCAATAAAATAAGTAAATGGTGTTATGGAAATGCACATATGAAGTATAAGAGCATGTGTCAGAATAACAGTAGAGGAATTTAAAGGTATTGGTTACCGGGGGGAGGAGAGATGGAGAAGCTTATACCTACACAATTTTATTTCTTTAAAGAAAGAGGTAGCCGAGTGTGGTGAAACATGCCTGTTATCCCAATGACCCAGGAGCCTGAGGCAGAAGGATTGTAAGTTCAAGGCCAGTTTCAGCAATTTAGCAAGAGCCTGTCTCAAAATTAAGAAAAAGAAAAAGGAAAAAAAAAAAAGGACTAAAACTATAGGTCAGAACACTCCTGAGTTCAGTCCCTGGTACCAACAAAATAAAAATTTTTTTTAAAGAAGAGGTAAAGCAAATTTAGTGAAAGAGTTCTTTTTAATCTCAATGGAGAGTACTTGGGTGTAGTATTATAAGTACTTTTTATATGTTATTAATTTTTTTAGTCAAAAAGAAATTCTTGTTTTGCCATCTCTTTTTATTTATCTTAAGTCTCCTAGAAACAAGATTTTTGCTGTATTTCAGCTTGGATCTCTGAGCTGGGTATATTTTTCTGTAATTTTATTGTGATAAGAATACAGCATAATCTCCGAGCAGATTCTAAGTGTGCATTGCTGTTGATAGTAGGAGCAATGGCATAAAACAGATCTTTCTTGCTCATTCACCTCACTTAATTGAAACTTCACGCTTGTTGATTAATAACTCCTCCCTCCCCCCTTCACATTAGCCCCTCCTAACTCGTCTTCCAGTCTCATATTTTATGGATTTGATGAACTTTACTATTTTAGATACCTCATATAAATGGGATTATGCAGCACTTGTTTCTAGTATCCGTTTTACTTCACTTACCATGATGCCCTCAAGGTCCAAGTGGATGTATTTCCTGTTTCTCTTCCTACTGAAATGATTTACTGTTAAAAATTTAGTAGGTCTAGACTATTGTTCCAGAATGTTTATTTCATTTCTCTTGAGTATTTATCATTTTCTTTATTGTAGGAGTTTGTCCTACTTCAACCTGAAGAGTGAGCATCCATTACAGTAATGGTTTACAAAAAAGTGTTTGGAGTTTTTCTAGGAGAGAGAAAGCAGCCCAAAGTGTTCCCCAGGATTCTGGGCAAGCCCTACGGCTGCACGTTGAGACTGCCAGCCTGTCCTGCCTCCTCTCCTCAATCTTGTGCTTGTCCTGCTCCTCTAGGGTGCTTGTCTTCATCTCTGCTCATTTATTGGAGCTGAAGAGCTGAGGGCAGGTGGAGCATCATTCCTTCTCTTGAGCTCAGTGTGTTTATTCTGTCTTATTTTGTATTTGTGCTAAACAAAAACAGCTCAAGAGTCATGTGTTTCAGAAACAGAACCAACAGACACCCTGGAACATAATTGACCCTGGCACTTTAGGTTTGAAAGGCTCCTATGCTTCTCTGTTTAAGTCTGTTTTCAGAAAAGGCACATGAGTAAATGTCAAGGACTGAAGCTCCTGCATCATGAGAGGGGTGATGTGATGCCAAAACCAGATTTCCACCTGTAGGATGTGCATTAGTTTTATATGTAGAACAAATACATGTTTTCTTATTTGAACTTCGAAGAAGACTCTTTTCCTGAGGATCATTTTGAAATAATATATAGACATTTGCTCTCCAAAAGAAGATGTCCACTTGGCCAAAATACAAGTTCATGGGTACTTTTTGCTTTCTCAATAAACAAACAAACAAACTTGAAAATCATATTGGGATTCATAGAGAGTCATTTTCTACTGTCCTTACTCTCAGTGTTATTGAAAAGTAATGGCCTTTTTTGTTTTAAACTGTTGAAGCCTATAACCTAATGTTGTTATTCCCTCATTCTTTTTCTGCTGGTACTTAGTTATATTCATTATTTTTCTTTTCAAAAAAGCATACAGGAGTATGTATTCTTCTAGTAAAAGTGTGTAGAATGAAATTTAGGAGTTTTGTTTCCTTGATCCCATTTAAATATTGTTAACTGATTGTTAATTGTTAGTATAGCTTTTCCAGATTTCTCCTATGCATTTGCACACATTAAAAAATATGTCAATATAGACAGTGGGGTATAATATATCATCCTTCAATATTTGTCTGTGATTTACCTTTAATTTACTTAGCAACAAACCTTTCCAAATCAGTGATGATGTAGATCATTAAAATTTTTTGTTGTTATAAACAATACTACAATGAACATTTGAATCCATGTTTGAGTATTTCTTATTTTTTTTCACTCTAAAACTCAAATTCTGTTAGTCACTACGAAGCACAGGCTTTTCTGCTTAACATATGGACACATTATTTTAAGGACACATTAGGACATTATCTTTTCTGTGAATACTGAATTCTAATAAATAGGACAACCTTAGGATAAATTATCCTGATAAAAATCCATGAAATAGAATTATTAGCTTTTAAAAATAAGCATGTATAAAACTACTGGGCATATCTGAATATTTCTATGGAAGGATTCTTAGGAGAATTACAGAGTCAAGCATCATTGGTATTTAGTATGTTGATAGATATTACCAAAAGATCTAACAGAAAGGCTTTATCAATTTACACTCCCAATTATAAGGCAGAAAATTATCCTCCTTTTAAATCAATTCTAGGGTTACATTGACCATCTTACAACTGAGAGGAACAATAAGACAAAAATATTCATAATTCCATGTGATAATTACATTAATAGGGCAATGCTTAATTCAGATTACATTGGGAGTTTAGGAAGACTTTCTGCAGGAGTTTGCTTTAACTGGATCTTGAATAATGAGTTTGCATTACCAGGCAAAGGAGAGGAGTATGTTGAGAGGGAAGGTGTTTTAGTTATGGTGAGCACATGGCAGAATCAGTGAAATAATATGATGAAGAACTGCAAGTGCTTCAAAATTGTGGAAGGAGAGGATGTAACAGATAACAGAACAAAGGAAATATAGAGAAGGCGGTAAAAGGCAATGCTAGCTATTCCAAGGAAGTAGGATTGTATCATAGAAAATGATGAGCCTTTAAAGCCTTTTTTTTTTTAATCAATGGAAAGATATCTGATGTTTGTGTTAGAGAACTCACTCTCATTATTGTGGAATGATATAGAAATGAAGCAAGTTCAAAAGCAACAGGGACTGGGCAAGGAATGGTGAAGGTCTAAGCTAAGGCTGTGGTCATGGTGGCTAGAGAATGGTGGGTGGATCTGAGAGATCATGAGGAACTAATAGAACTGGAAGAGAATCTGGCTGGGGCGAGTCAGCGAGATCCAAGAGTGGATGGTGACTTTTGTGTATTTTAACTTTGACGTGCAGTAAGGATTGCTGTTTGCTAAGATAAAGAGTATAAGAGGAAGGATGGGTGGTGATAATTTAAGTAATGTGAAAGTTTGGCGTTGCTGCAGGTCGGCCTGTGGAAGGTGCTTATGGCAGAGGATTGAGAGCTGAGAAGGAGATTCTGTGAAGGGGGCCACTGTCACATAGTTAAAAATGATTCCTGTGAATGGGTGTCATCTTCCTTGGAAACTTGTGAAAAGATAAAGGACATTTAAGGATCAGTAAAGAAAGAAGAGAAGCCTGTGAGAAGGAATGGCCAGTTAACCATGAAGAAAACCAGAAGAGAATGGCGTTCTGATAAAAGATGGGAGGGACATGTTTCATGCCAGAGTGCATGGCAGTGAAGAGGGTGTGGGGAAATGTGTAGAGGCTTAGCTTTGGGGAAGTTGGGATAAGTAGATAGAAACCATGAATTTGTAGTAGATAATGCCTACATCCTGACAATTTAGGTGGTTAAGACTTTTGAGTCCAAAAAATTGTATTCAGGTCACTTCATTTCATCTTGGTAGTCATACAGCAACAAAACTGAGCACCCAACCTTCCCCAGGGGAGCTGTGAGAATGAAATGAGATGAATGTTCAATACATATTAGTTACCTGTGTTATCTACAATCTTCATTTCATCTTGGAGAGTTAAAAATTACTGTGTACAGAGGATTCATAAATGTTTGCATGCCACCACACCCAGCTTTGTCTTCCTGTTTCTTTATTCAGGAAAATAACTATTCTTTATTCATCTTACAGATATGCTGCATTTCTGCTACGTGCAGGCACTAAACTAATTGTCAAGGGTATAATTCATACATTGTTCCTACTTTCAGTAATCTTGTGATACAGCAGGGTAAATGTAGATAATAAGACAATTATTCTACGATGTGGCAGAAATAAGAGAGAGATACACAGCCAAGGAGAGGCAGTGGGGAGTTGGGGGTGGGGCTCAGTGAAGCCTTTGCAAAGTGAAACCTGAGTGGAGAAGGGTGGGAAGACTTCCAGGTAAAGCAGGAGGTGGAGGAACAAAGGTAGGCAATAAGATAGTAATGTAAAGCAGAGTGAACTTAGAGCATGGTAGGTATTGAGAAGCAACCAGCGGTAATATATTGCTAGACCATCAGATGAGCAGAAAGGATGTGGTGGGATTAGAAGCGAGGAGCCAGGTCACAGCAGCCCCTATATGGCATTCAAGTCAGGTTAGAATTTTACCCTGATGGCCACTGGGTGCTGTTAAAATTTTAACCAGGGAGTAAAAATGGATAGATTTTTGTTTTATGTAGATAATTTTGAAGCCTGAATGGTGAATCCTGATGTAGGAATAGCTAGTAGAGGAGAGAGTTTATAGTAGTTTGGACAGTGAATAAGAGCATGGCAGTAGGTATTAGAGGGCCTATTCAAGGAATACATAGGAGAAAAAATGGCAGACTTTGATGATGAGTGTGGAGGGTTGGGCGGCTTAGTTGGTAGCATTGTGCCACTTGAGAGATTGTGGTGATGTGTTGATTATTTTTGGATTTCCCCTAATACAAGAAACCAATTCACCAGATATTTTCATTTTGTTTTGTTTGTAATTCCATAATAAATTTTTCCAGTTCTGCTTTGACACTGTAGCTGTTAAGGCCTTTCCTCTTCCTTATGAGGATTAAATCTTTGTTTTAAAATTTATATTTTTGTCTTATTCCTCTTTCTTAATTTTTTTCATTCCACAGGAAGAACCTAAGAAAGTCCGCTTTGATTATGACTTATTCCTGCATCTTGAAGGCCATCCACCAGTGAATCACCTCCGCTGTGAAAAGCTAACTTTCAACAACCCCACAGAGGATTTTAGAAGAAAGTTGCTGAAGGCAGGAGGGGTAAGTGACTCTCCCTTGTGAAAAGCCCTCCTATAAAAATCAACGTGCCAGTGCATTAAGAAGTATGATAGAATTTTCAGAGAGGTAATAGAAATGAAGTACCTTAGTGGTTTATCTGTGAACTCAGGGTATGGGAAGAAGTAGACAAACAATATTTTAAGTAGGTGTGGGTCTGAAATTACTGTGTTTGTTAAAATAGCCTTAAGATCTGTGCAGTTCAAATTTGATGAAAGCCCAAAGCAAGCAGCATTAAACTATCTTCAATTAGGAAAAAAACAATTTCTGAACTTTTTTATGTTAGTTATAGAAACTTTTGGGGGGGAAAGTTGAAAATCACATTAAAAATGATATAAAAAGGAGTTATTGTCCATAGTTTCTTGATCATAATTAGTGGAGGAAAAAAGGGTACATTCACTCCTGTGTTTGGGTTATTTAAATGTATAATTTTGTTTGAATTGCATGTATATAAACAGTGAATTTCTATTTATTTTTATGATAATAGCAACAAAGGTGTGGTTAATTTTTCCCCTTGTGATTTGACTTGTTTGGGTTGAGTTTCTTGTAAGAATAAACATTTGGAATATTTACTCGCAGCCAAGTCAGTTGTACAGATAAACACTATTGATTGTCCAAAACCTACTTCACAATAGATGTCATCAGGACCACCAACCCCTACTTCAGAAGAACTTCCTTTGTTGTCTTATGTGGATAATTCATACCATCTCTAATTCTGAAATTTATTTATTATTCTGGGATCCTCTTCACTTTACTTTGGGGGGAGGAGGTTTGTTTAGTTTTATATCCATGAAATTATCATTTTCTGTAAGCATATGTAGACCATGACCTATGAAGTTATTCTCTTCACTGTTAACCTTTACCTGAGGGCCCTAGAGGAAAGAGTTGGCTGTATGTGGCATAGAGATGCTTTCCCTTTATGGTCACGAACAGCCACTTAGCGAATCTCAGGAAAGCTACGGAACTACTAATGTGAATATGAAGTCCTGCAAGTACTTTTTCTATATTCATTGCTCACTGTCCCATGTGCTAGTAAATTATGAGTTAAATAAGTATTGGTAGGCCAGATTCTGGAATGAACCACCACTTAGTGTATTCTATGGGAAAATGCATCTTTGTGAAAAAGTGGGCTTTTGTAACACACATCATTTTAAAATTAGGGACTTACATACTTATTAAGGGAGCTGTTTTAAAAACTAACCTTATTTTATTCCTTTAATAGTTACCAAGAGCACAATGCTGATGCTGTTTACCTATGGCTATGCCCTTAACAATCACCTGGTCCATTCTTAAAATCCTAAGCACCCTGGTTACTTGACTTTTTATGAGTGTGGCATGTTGTGCTTCCCATTGTCTCCTCGGCTCCATTGTTGGGTAGGTAATTCGAGTGTGTGTGAATTATGGGACTTGAGTACATCAAGCTTCTGATAAGAGTGGCAGGGAAAAGTAAATATGACGCAAGAACTTTTTAAACAACCACTTAGTCCCAGAGCACTCTCGGGTTGCCTGTGAGCAGGAGGAGAGGTTAGAGGTCAGTGATAATGCAGTACAGTGCAGTGCCACATGCCCGTGAGGCCTCTCCTCGATTGCTTGTCTTTGGCTCTGTGCAGAATGATCCTCCTTGACTTCAAACTTTCCTTCTTTGTGTTTCTTTAAGGGCTATTTTAAGCCTGTAGATACTTTCTGATTAGACTTCTTGTCTTTACAACTCTAAAATAAAGTTTGAAATGTGAAATATTCCAAGCACACTAATTTGACACATTTTATAAGTTCTTCATGGGGCTGATTACAGTAAATTTTGTAGTAAGAAAAAATTAAGAAATTCATTTGAAGTTGAGTAATCCCATAGATTCTGTTCATTTCAGTGGGAAGATTAAAGTTACCTTCGATAGAAATGTGAAAAGAATTGATGGAGTAATACACTTTTTTAGCTTATAGATTTTTGACATATTTTTATCTGATATTTACATATTTACCATTGTCTTAGTATTAATGCAGCCTCCCTTGGTGTTGCTAACTTTTGAACCCCTATGGTTTTATTGGAAATCTGTTCATGACTGTGTCTCTTCAGATACTTGTGGGGAGGGGCGCAGGGTTTGGGGAGGAAGAGGGAATGCTGGTTTTTTATTTTTTTAAATCTAAATATTACGTGTGTGACATAGACGTATGTGTTCTAACTTTAAAGGGAAAGAAAAATCAAGCCCTTCTTCAGATACACAGGGTGTGATTCTTATGTACAGCTGGGAAATGAGTGGAGTAAACCTGGTGTTTGGCTCTGGTTCCTTCTCTTCAGTTGTTTCTTTTGAACCAAAAGTACATAGCACTGTTAACATTGAACTTGGCTTTTGTAGAGATCAGAAAGGTTGTTTTTAAGAACTGGCAGCCTCTTACCAAAAAAAGCTTTTTGGCTCTTAGATGGAAATGATTCCAAAGAACTTTTTGCCAGAAGAATCTCAAGAAGTTGCAGATTCTTCTGCTTTATTATCTATAAACCTATAACTACACATGATAATTTTTTTTTCCTCTCACTGGATTTCATTTTGTTAATGTCATAACTATCTTCTAAATAGTTTCCAAAAAATGTTGATGTACTTCACTCTTGTAAGAAATGCACCTCATACCCTTTTGTTCAATAACTCTCTAATATTAAGGATGTCATTGGTTTAAAAGGGAAAAAAAAAGCTTTCATGGACCAGGTAAATTTGGACTTACATATTATTTTCTGAGTCTCTTGAAATATAGAATTATTTCTTTCACAGGACCCTGAAGATAATTTTCTCTAAATTAGAGACAGACCTCTTTGGAGGTTGCTGGGGAAATTGTGGATTTGGTTTAGAAACTAGTTCTTGTCAGGCCCCAAGTAAAGACAATATAGGGGGCAGGAGTCAAGAAATGGAAAGGAACAACTTTAGAGCTTCTTTTAAAAATTATTTAATATATTTATAATTTTTATTTATATTATTTTTATATCATTATTAAAGGGTAAAGTGAACAATAAACTTTTGAGGGCAAGACTGATATAATCTATTTATTCTTTTTTTCATATTTTATTTATTTGCTCTATTTAGGCTTACATGATAACAGTGCCATTTGATTCATTGTACATAGAGGATAACATATCAATTCTCTAGTTGTAAGTTGTATAGAATCACAACATATATGCAGTCATACATAAAGTTAGGGCTATGATGACCATCATATTCCACCACCTTTACTGTCCCCATGCTCCCTCCCCCCTTACACCCCTGTGAACAGAGTTCCACCATTGTTCCCATGTCCTTCCCCACATTATGGATCAGCATCCACTTATCAACGAGTACATTCAGCATTTAGTTTTATTTATTCTTGAATTTTAAGCAAAAGGACCAAACCTACTTCATGGAGAGGCACCTCTCTATTCAACCTGAAGTATTTCTACTTATTTCTCATTAAAACAACAACAACAACAAAGAACTAATGAATCCCTTTTGGATCGATGATTTTCAAATTATGTTGATCAGGATGATAGAATTAAAGGATTGGTGATTGTGATAGATGACTCTCTACTTTCTCTTCACTTATCTTCTTAGTAGCTGCAATTCAGTCATATAGAAAAGCAGTGTGGAAAGATTTGCTGTTCTTTACTCCTACATTGTATTGGAAGAAGGTGAGATTCCCTTTTGGGTATTAGCAAAGCAAAGATATATATTAGCAATTGTATGTCATTTCACTAAAATTGATTGTTCTAGTAACTTTTTTTTTTCTGAATTTCTGATGAGGAGGGCATATGATAACAATTGGTAAAGATTTGAAGTCGGGCAGATTTAGGTAAAAGCCTCATGTCTTTTATCTTCAAGCTGGGCTGTCCTATAAAAGTTACTACATCTTTTGGAATCTTGATTATTAGCTGTGAAATGGATGTGGTGGTATTTTCCTCATAGGGGTGTATAACTATGACATGTGACATATAGTAATTACCTAATACCTTAGCTCTTTTCCCCTTGATTACTAGTTTAGAAGATAAACAGATGTTACTGCCTTTATATCAAGCACTTAAAGTCATAGCAAAAAGGGTTAGAATTTAGTGTAAGCTACTCAACATGTATTCTAAGGAATACATGTTCAGCTTCAGGCGGTGTGACCTGTGTTGAAGCACTCTGAAGGCCCATGTTGTGTTTAAGGAAGACTAGCCTATAGTGTCTTTCTTCAAAGAGTTTACATTCCGGGTGTCTGTGTTTTGTTCTCATAAAGTGTAACTTCAATTCTGTGTGAAATATCCTTTTTAAGATATAAGCTTTAACTAAGAAAATTAGTGATTCCTACCCTTGTTATTAATTCCAAATTCCTGGCAGGTGTGAAAGGCTCTGAAAGCTCTGCTGCTGCAGGAGATTTCCCATTTGTCTTGTCCTGGTGGGTAGTTACGTCCTTGTGCTCCTATGAACAAAGCACAAAATGGCGAACATCTTTGAAGAACCGACTTTATTTTATAGCCACTCCCTTTTTCTGGCCTGGAAATCAAGTGGTCTGCCTTGCTTCTGTTCTTTGTGGGATGGTGGTAGGATATTGGCTGGCCAGGCAGCCCACCTTGGTGCCTTCTTCCTCCCTCCATCCCTCCTTTCCTTCTTTCTCCCCTCCCCACTTCCTTTTCTTCCTCTTTGTTTTCCTTCCTCTCTTCATTCTTTTCTCCTTTCCTTTCTCCCTTCCTCAGTTAAACAGGGCAAAGTCTAAACATGTTGTTCAGTCTATTTCTGAATCACTGGCACGCAGTTAATTTTGAGGGCTGAAAATTAAAACTAACCACAGCAGTTGTTAAAGCCAGGGTTTCTATAGGCAAAAATCCAATTCTGTTCAGACACCACCTGTTTCAATAGGACATTTCAGATGCCCATTTGGCAAGATTTGCTGAAGACATGGGGAACATGCTTTCAGTCTGTATTAAGTCTGTAGCATAATGCAGTCCTGTTTCTCAGAGTGACAGTTACATTTATGTGTGATTTGTTTTTGCAGGAAATAAATTGGAATTTTTCTCAAACCCTGCTTATTATGAAGTGAAATTCACTTTCCAACAAGGGGTTTTGGTTTCCAAAGGGCCAAAGGGATCTTATGATAAGGAGCTTTCACTAATGCAGCTGTGTCAAGCTGTCTGAACATGGCGTTATATTGCAAAGATCTGGAAAGAACCTGTGTTAGTGTGGCTTAGCATTTTCTTTGTAGAAGAGTTCTGAACACTTCTGATTTCTAAACCATACAGATCATATTCTTTGCTGCACGAATTTTAATTTTCTTGAATACATAGATGCATACAGTGTACAAAATGATATACAGTTGAGCCTTCCTGTAGGCCACCACAGCAAGTAACCTCGTACATGGTTCTTTGTGCTCATGGATGAATATGTATGTAGGGTAAATTCCTGGGAATAGAATTGTGGCTCTAAGGCAAAGTGGCATTTAAATTTTAGTAGACATTACAAATTTACCATTGAAGAGTTCATAGTACACTACGCCTGCACCAGCAATGTATGGGACGCCTGCTCTGTTGATTTCTCTATAGTGATTTATTAAACAGCATCCCTGCTCCAGGCTGGTGGGTGGAAATGGTATCTCATTTTTAATTCACATTTCTCTTATGACTGATGATGAGCAACTTTTCATATGCTTAAAAAGCCATTTTCATTTCCTTCCAAAGACCACATTTTAATGTATTTTAAATTGGAAATGTTCTAAGAGTTTCAGTTTTGACTTAAATTTATGGGTACTCTTCCCACATACTTAAATTTGGAAAGGTTACAAAAAGATACGGAAGCCTCTTTAACCAAGGTCTGTGTTTTCAGGCTTTCTTCGATGTGTAACAAATTATGTTCTTAGGAACTGATTTGTCAAGACTTTGGCTTCTAAAAATGTAAGTGGCTTTTGTGGCAAACTCATCTCAACAGTGCCCCAAGATGGATAGTTGGCTGGTTATTTTAAAAATGACTCAAAGAAAATAATACAGAGAAGATTATTTTAGTGACTGTCACTGCACAGCTTCATTGGATTTTTGATATTTGTTTTGGAACAAGTGCGATTGTTTTGTTATTTTCTGATATATATCATTCTGCAATTGTCTGCCTCGAAAGATAAAAGAATGCTGCTGTTTTTCACTGGCACTGATAAAAGGTGATTTATTTAAATGAATGTAAAATCAAGAAGGCTGCCTCATCTATTTGGTGGTTTCTCAGAAGTTAATTATCTGTCATATTAGGTATTTTTTTCTTCCTTTCTACATCTCTTACTGTTCCTCTCCCAGCTCTGAGAAATTAAATCATGAAAGTAGAACATATATGTAGATGATGAATAGAATGTCAGTGTTGTGAACCTTAATTCCAGATGTAACACTGATCTCATAAATTCTTTTAGAGAAGGCATGGTCATGATAGTAAACATTTATGCCATTCAACTTATTTAGTGGTTTTATGGGTTAAATTTTTTCTGAAAGTCATACATTGTTTGGAGGATAGTTTTTGGAACTATGCACCAAAAAATATCTGCAGTATAAAACCATTTTTCTCTCTCCCTCCCTCCCTCCCTCCCTCATTCCCTCTCTCCCTCCCTTCCTCCCTTCCTTCCTTCCTTCCCAACTACTTGTTTATCTTTTAAGTAAGAAAGGAAAAAGTAGAGGCATCCTTATCACTCAACTCAAAGCTCAGATACTCTTACTGTATTAACTGAGCAAAGGCTAAGAGAAATGAGATAGGTGGACATTCCCAGATGTTCTAGTGAGTGTTTAGCTGTCCATTTGGGAAGGTGTGCCTCATATTTTTTTTGCCAGACCTCCCAGGGGTAGCAGTTGAGCTGACTAGCTATAGGGACATCTTAATGTAGCAGCCTTAATTTGGTCCCAAAAGGAAAAGGTTACACCATGGTGTAATATAAAAGGTTATGACATCGGAAAGAAAGCTGTTACCCAGCCTGGTTCCTGTGCCCACCTCCAGTGCAGGAAAAATCAAGAAAATAAAACAAAGACACAAAAAGAAAACGGTAATGGGTACAAATCTTGAAGAATTTTTAAATTAAGAAACAATTCTTTTTTAAGTACAAATACATAAAACTTAAAATTGCTGCCTCAGTTTCTGTCCCCTTATTTATTCAGGTTGGTCTTTATGCACTTGTTTCAAAGCTGCATTCAGCGTTTACCTAATAGAACTGCGTTTGTTCCCTCACTTCTAGGGCAGTAAGTTTGTTGCTTTGTGAGAGCAGCTGTGTCTGTTCTGATTGCTTCTATCAGATTTTTTTGGGGGGCGGGGGATTCATGCTTTATTAAGTAGAAGTGAATTTTTGGGTGGTGGAGGGGAGAAGAAAGGAGGCTCTAGGTCACACTTTTTTTCTGATCTTTTCTGATGTTTTTTCTTGTTCCATAAGTTATAAGAAAACCTGACAGTAGTTGGGATCTGAAGGTAGCAGTTTAAAAAATAAATGTCTGAACCTCTTGAAACAGACATTTGAGGTTCATTTTCAGGAAGAGAGGATAGATGGTAGGTGGTTTAATATAATAACCTTTATTACCACAGGGAACATAGTCATGGTGTAATAGAAAGAATGTTTGATTTGATATCTGAAGACACAAATTCAATTCTTGGATCTGTTGCTAATTTATCTTGGGCTTTAGGTTAGCATAAATCTAAAATACGTGTAATATCCCCTTCTTCCCACTTGAGATTATTAAATAAAATGTACTTGGTTAAGCGGTCAGCAAATAATTGTTTTATTTATTGAAATGACCTCTTTTTCTCTACAGATTTATTATGCTTCAGGTTAAGCTATGGTTTTAGTTACCTGGAAGTGTGAAAATAAAAGGTTTCCAATTCAGTCTTCTGTATAATAATAGTGTTCTTCCTATTAGGAAGAACTCATTTTAGTTTCAAGAAAGAATCTAATTTTCCACAATTTAAAAATAAATATGTGGGCTGGGATTGTGTCTCAGTGGTAGAGCGCTTGCCTTGCATGTGAGAGGCACTGGGTTCGATTCTCAGCACCACATATAAATAAAATAAATATCCATTGAAAACTAAGAAAATATTTAAAAAAATAAAAAATAAATAAAAATAAATATGTGATAACTTTAGGAAATATAGACTTTCTTGAAAAGCAGAAAAGAAGAAAACAACTCATTCTGGCCTCCTCTGTAACTATAGACTCTGTCAGTATTCCACATTATATTTTTATGTAGATCATTTCCCATTGAGTATTTATATTTTGCACTTAAGACATTAAATTTAAATTGCATAGTGGTGTTTTTTTGGTACCAGGGATTGAACTCAGGGGTTCTTAACCTTTGAGCCACATTCTCAGCCCTTTTTAATATTTTATTTAGACACAAGCCTCTTTGAGTTGCTTAGGGCCTCATTGAGTTGCTGAGGCTGGCTTTGAACTAGTGATCCTCCTGCCTCAGCCTCCTGAGCTACTAGGATCACAGGTGTGTGCCATTGTACCTGGCAGATTGCATAGGCTTTAAGCTATATGGCTTTACTTTTATTCTTTCAAAATGTGCTCTCACACTTTATAGGATTGATGTAAAAATTTTGGTTGGTTGTTAACTTGCCAGCAATGTATTGTATGGCTTTCATTTATCACCTTTAGCTCTCTGCTTCTCAGAATTAAAGTTATTAGCTTTAAGTCCTAAAGTCAGTAACAAAAGAAATATTTTGTACAAATTTAAGAATTCCTTTTAATGGTTCTGACAATGAGAATTATGATGGTCTAGTGTTTTTGGTGACTTGTATGGGCCATAGTAGTTTAGTTATATGGAAATATTTATATTTCAATATAAATTATTGTGAGTATTGATTTTATAACTTGATTTTATCAGTGTCATTCTCATCTTCCCTTCCCTTTTAGGATAGTGTGGGGGCCTATAGGTGGGATGAAATGGTTGAATATAAAAAGGCTATTAATGACCCATTTATAAAACAAGCTGATCCATTCAACTATAGTTAAAGTCAATTGGAGGCATAATAAATATTAGTTGACCTAACAAATTTCTCTCAACACAAACTCTTAGTGACTTAACACAGGGATTTGTCTGGGCAGTGTAGACATAAACCCACCCATATGCTGTCTATGGTGTCTGTAGGCAAATGGAGGCTAAGCACTTCCCCTACCCACATCTCACGAAGCCTTAGCTGGAGGAACATGACTCGGCGAGCACGGCTAGTTGGGATGCAGCGCATCCTCATCCCATGGACTGGGCATCCTTGTGCAGGTGACCATCAGAGCAACCATTGCAATGGGGAAGGGTAATTTTGATGTTAAAACAAAATTACATTGCCTGAGATAGACTAGATGGGATTATATGGGGAAAATAATTAATGAAGCTGTCTTGAAATTTCATTTTCAAAGCATTCCAGTTTTGAATGGTTGTGTCCTTCTTGTCATTCTGCCACTCTTCTTTATACTTTTAGCTTATGAAATTATTATCCAACATTCACAGATACACATAAAGGTCTGGTTTAAGCATGGGGAGCAAGAGGACTTTTGATAACATCATTGTGCTAAACCAGGTATTTCAAATGCCACGGACTATGAGACAGGCTAACTCCCTGAAAGAATCTGGCTTCAAAAACTAGAGGACTGAATAATGTATCCTTTTCTATAGGGAATTTCACAGAAAGGGTAAAATTTATAAAAATTTAAAATTTAAAAGGGTAGTGATTTATAATTTTTTTGGAAAGATTAAATAAAGAGAAATTTTCCTTTCGGACATTTTTTATCCCTGAATACTTTGGCAAACTGAGCATCAGTGAACTCCAAATCAGGAATATTCTAGATCACCATTAATAAAAATACTTTGTACTGTATTCCATTGCTGAAATGCACTTTATCTGATTTGAATGTTCACAGAGGTCCCAGGACTAGGAACCTGTTCATGTTCAATATTATTTCTCTTATGTCCCTTCTGTGTTTTTGCCTTCCTAGATTTCTTTTTCTTTTCAATTTTTAAAAATTTAATTTTTCTACTTAGGTATGCATGACTGCAGAATGCATTTTGATTCATTGTACACAAATGGAGCACAACCTTTCATTTCTCTGGTTGTACATGATACAGAGTCACACCATATGTGCAGTCATACATGCGCGTAGGGCAATGATGTCCATCTCATTCCACCATTTTTCCTGCTCCCATGTCCCCTCCTCTATTATGGATCAGCATTCACTTATCAGAGAGATCATTTGGCCTTTGGTTTTTTGGGATTGGCTTACTTTGCTTAGCATGATGTTCTCCAACTCCATTCATTTACCTGCAAATGCCATAATTTTATTCTCTTTTATTGCTGAGTAATATTCCATTGTGTATATATACCACAGTTTCTTTATCCATTCATCTATTGACGGGCATCTAGGTTGGTTCCACAGTTTAGCTATTATGAATTGAGCTGCTATAAACATTGAAGTGGCTGCGTCACTATAGTATGTTGTTTTTAAGTCCTTTGGGTATAGACCAAGGAGAGGGATAGCTGGGTCAAATGCTGGTTCAATTCCAAGTTTTCTAAGGAATTTCCATACTGCTTTCCAGATTGGTTGTACCAATTTGCAGTCCCACTAGCAATGTATGAGTGTGCCTTTCCGCCCACATCCTTGCCAACACGTATTGTTTGTATTCTTGATAACGGCCATTCTGATTGGGGTGAGATGAAATCGTAGAGTAATTTTGATTTGCATTTCTTTAATTACTAGAGATGTTGAACATTTTTTCATGTTTGTTGATTGATTGTATATCTTCTTCTGAGAAGTGTTTGTTCAGCTCCTTAGCCCATTTATTGATTGGGTTGTTTTTCTGGTGTTAAGTTTTTGAGTTCTTTATATATCCTGGAGATCAGTGCTCTTATGTGCATGTGGCAAAAATGTGCTCCCAGAATATAGGCTCTCTCTTCACTTCATTGATTGTTTCTTTTGCTGAGAAGTAGCTTTTTAATTTGAATCCATCCCATTTATTGATTCTTGCTTTTATTACTTGCACTTTAGGAGTCTCCTAAGGAAGTTGGGGCCTAATCCTACATAATGAAGATTTAGGCCTACTTTCTCCTCAATTAGGCACAGGATCTCTGGTCTAACCCACTTTGAGTTGAGTTTTGTGCATGGTGAGAGATAGGGGTTCAGTTTCATTTTGCTGCTTATGGATTTCCAGTTTTCCCAGCATCATTTATTGAAGAGGCTATCTTTCCTCCAGTGTATGTTTTTGGCACCTTTGTCTAGTATGAGATAACTGTATTTATGTGGGTTCGTCTCTGTGTCTTCTATTCTGTACCATTGGTCTACATGTCTATTTTGGTGTCAGTATCATGTAGTTTTTTTTTTTTTTTTTTTTTTTTAATATTTTTGTTTTAGTTGTAGATGAACACAATATCTTTATTTATTTTATGTGGTGCTGAGGATCGAACCCAGTGCCTCACATATGTGAGGCAAGCGCTCAACCGCTGAGCCATAACCCCAGCCCCTCATGTAGTTTTTTTAATATAGTTTTGTAGTATAGTTTAAGGTCTGGTATTGTGACGCCTCCTGCTTCACTCTTCTTGCTGAAGATTGCTTTGGCTATTCTGGGTCTCGTATTTTTTCAAATGAATTTCATGATTGCTTTTTCTGTTTCTATGAGGAGTGACGTTGGAATTTTAATTGAAATCACATTGAATCTGTATAGCACTTTGGGTTAGTATGGCCATTATGACAATATTGATTCTGCCTATCTAAGAGCATGGAAGATTTTTCCATTTTCTAAGATCTCCTTCAGTTTCTTTCTTTAATGTCCTGTAGTTTTCATTGTAGAGGTCTTTCACCTCTTTTGTTAAATTGATTCCCAAGTTTTTTTTTTTTGTTTTTTTTTTGGAGGCTATTGTGAATGGGATAGTTTTCCTAATTTCTCTTTCAGAGGGTTTCTCGCTGATGTATAGAAATGCAGTTGATTTATGGGTGTTGATTTTATATCCCACTAGTTCGCTGAAATCATTTATTAATTCTAGAAGTTTTCTGGTAGAATTTTTGGGATCCTCTAAGTATAGAATCATGTCATCTGCAACTAATGATAGTTTGAGTTCTTCTTTTCCGATTCGTATCCCTTTAATTGCTCTGGCTAGTGTTTCAAGGACTGTGTTGAATAGCAGTGGTGAAAGAGGATATCCTTGTCTTGTTCCCATTTTTAGAATGCTTGCAGTTTTTCTCGATTTAGGATGATGGCCTTCGATTTAGGATGATGGCCTTCGGTTTAGATGGATAGCTTTTACAGTGTTGAGGTATGTTCCTACTATCTCTGGTTTATCTAGTGTTTTGAATATGAAAAGGTGCTGTATTTTGTCAAATGCATTCTCTACATCAATTGATAAAATCATATGATTCTTATCTTTAAGTCTATTGATGGTGATGGATTACATTAATTGATTTCTGTATGTTGAACCAACTTTGCATTCCTGAAATGAACCTCACTTGATCATAGTGCACTATTTTTTTCAACATGTTTTTGTATGTGATTTGCCAAAATTTTATTGAGAATTTTTGCATCTATGTTCATCAGGGGTATTAGTCTTAAATTTTTTTTCTTTGATGTGTATCTGGTTTTGGTTTCAGGGTGATACTAGCTTCTTAAAGGTTAACTGTTTTTCTATTTTGTGGAATAATTTGAGGGATATTGATATTAATTCTTCTTTGCAGTTCCTGTAGAACTTGGCTGAGAATCTGTCTGGTACCAGGCTTTGGTTGGTAGGCTTTTAATGGCATCTTCTATTTCCTTGCTTGAAATTAATCTGCTTAAATTGTGTATGTCCTCCTGGTTCAGTTTGAGTAGGTCATATGCCTTTAGAAATTTGTCAGTGTCTTCAGGGTTTTCTCTTTTACTGGAGTATAAATTTTCAAAATAGTTTCTAATTATCCTTTGTATTTCAGTAGTGTCTGTCGTGATATTTCCTTTTTCATCACAAATTTAATAATTTGGATTTTCTCTCCTTTTCATTAGGGTAGCTAAGGGTTTATCAATTTTATTTATTTTTTTAAAGAACTAGCTTTTTGTTTTGTTGGTTTTTTGAATTGCTCCTTTTGTTTCAATTTCATTGATTTCAGCCCTGATTTTAATTATTTCCTGTTGTCTAGTTCTTTTGTGGTGTAGTGTCAGGTTGTTTATTTGCTGAGTTTTTTTTAATTCTTCTTTTTCTTTTCTTTTTTTGTACCAGGGATTGAACTCAGGGCACTCAACCACTGAGCCACATCTCTAGCCCTATTTTATAGTTTATTTATAGACAGGGTCTCAGTGAGTTGCTTAGCGCCTTGCCATTGCTGAGGCTGGCTTTGAACTCATGATTCTCCTGTCTCAGCCTCCCAAAGTGCTGGGATTATAGGTGTGCACCACTGTGCCCAGCTCTTTTTCTTCTTTTAATGAATGAGCTTAATGCAATGACTTTCCTCTTATCACTCCCTTCATAGTGTCCCAGAGATTTTGATATGTTGTCCTTCCTAGATTTCTGTTCCACTCTTGATGGAAAGGATCTAGTTTATTTTGCGGATCACACCCCTCTTACATGGTCAGATTTCTTGACCTTATCTTTCGCAATGCACACTGTCTCCTGGGATCATCTTATCTGAATTCTGTTCTTGTTTTTTTTTAATTCTTCAGAAGAGATTTTTGTGATTTATACACATATGCCCAATTTTGGCTTTAGTTCTTTTTTCTTATTTAATTACGAAAAGAGCTATAATCTATCTTTATTCTCATTTATGTTTATTAAGAGAAAATGCATTGAGGAACCCAGGTGCCTGCCTGTTCCTGTGTACTGCCAAGTGTCCCAGGATGTGACTCTCACACAGGAACTAGTTAAATGCTATACTTTAATAATCAGCCTTTGAAAGTAATAATAAAAAACTATATGAATGGTTGAGCTGTGTCACAGAGTGATCACTACTTGATTTTCTATGCCTCTTTTCTATTTCTTTTGATTTGGTAAATATGGCATCATGGTTAAAGGAGCAGTTTCCTGAAACAGAACTAGCAAGTGCCAGTGCCAGCATTTCAAATCTGAAATGATTGGTTCACTCAGTAGCTGTGTGACTTTGGACACATTACTAGTTTTCTTTGTTTTTTTTCTTGCTCATTTTTCACATGGGATGTTGTGTCCTCTACCCAGATAGGGTAATTCTGAGAATATCATTAGCACAATGACTGATATATTGGAAAAACTCATTAACATTTTGATTATTACTAACATTTAGGTTCTGGACATATGGGTTAGTCCTTATTTTCATGGCTATAAAATGAGTGAATCATACAGTTTTATAGTTAAATAGATTCTTCCATTTAATAGGTCAAGCTGCCCACTTTACAAATGAGTGAAGTGAGGCATCAAATCTGAAATGATTGGTCTAGGGAGTGATGACTGAGTCAGGGTTTACAATCACTGTTTTTGCATTTTCTTTCTATAGTAGCACAGAGTAATGCTAACATACATACTTAATATATTGATTGATTGATTGATTGGGCTAGGGATTGAATCCAGGGCCTCATGCATGCTGGATAAGAGCTCTACCACTGAGTTATACACCCTACCCACCAGCTTTCTTTCAGAAATGCAATTAAAACAAGACAACGATTTAAAAATAAAACATCCCTGGGACCACTTCTGTTAATTGTTTTAGGGTTAGTTGAGCACTCTTGCATGAGTTCACTTCCTGGAGACAATGTGGATAAACTGCCAGATGAGAGTAGCTTACCTGTTGCTGTGGGCAGAAAACACTGCCCTATTGTTTATTACTTTGCAGACCCAAGTCCCTGTGTATACTCAAGTTCCCTGTATCTCTCGTGGAGAAAATTATAATTAGGAAGCTCCTTCCCCCCAAATTTCTAAAGCTACCATCAACCTATTTGTTGGGAATTGGTTAGATTTTTCTTTTCTGAAAATTAGAGGTAAGCCTCATTTGGGGGTATGTATGTATGTATGTATTTATTATTTGAACAGCAAGGATATGCATGACTTTAGAAGGGATTTTTCTTGTCATTAACCAGAATATGAAAAAGCCTATAACAAAGTCGACAAATAACTTTGTAATCTACCAAGGGTTTGAAAGTAGAGATGCAAATATGTCATAGGTGATAGTGATTCTTTGAGTGCTTAGATATTAAAATTTTTTACCTCAACATAGGAAAGTAGAATTGTAAAGGCTAGGAAAGTAGGATAGTAATATACTTTATTAGAATCAGCTTTTTGAGGCTGACTTGCCATGTCTCTGGGAAGGCTACTTTGGCCTCTGGATCGTCACCAGTCCTTTCCTTTATGTATATACAATCCCAAACCAGGATATATAGGCTAAAAATAAAGAATATTTGAATCTAGGACAGGTAAGCCAGACTCAGGCTCAAGAGATCCAAGATAATTTTCAAGTGCTAGGAAGACTTTTTTCTGGTAGAAAATTCCTGTCTTTTTGTCTCTTGCTTCATAGAAAGATGTTCCCTAAACAAAACTGCTTTTTATTTTTTTATTTCACTTTATTTTTACTTCTGAAAATCAAGTTGGAAAGAACCTTCCTGAGTATTGCCTTACCCTTCTTGTTTTCAAACAGCATTCTTCATTCCTCCCACGACCTAGGTGGGTAGCTCTGAGTATTTAATAAATTTTAAAATAACAAAATAAAATAAGAATTTACTTCCAAGAGGCTTAAAGAATAGCCTCCTTGTCTTATCTGGAGGAAATATAAGTACTTTCCGTTTTAAAACGTTTGAGTACCTCCTCGGAGTGAAACTTAATGCCAGATTCTGGATATGTTGAATGAATGAACCTTGAATTTTGTGCTTCTTAGCAAATCCCAATCTTCATCAATTTTCAAGGAATACTACATTTTTATCTTTTCAGAGGACTGAAAAACAATACATCTCAGTTTCTTAAAAAGAAAGGGAAGGGGCTAGAGTTGTAGCTCAGTGGTAGAGCACTTGCCTGGCACGTGTGAGGCACTGGGTTTCGTCTTAGCACCACATAAAAACAAAGACATTGAATCCATATACAACTAAATAAAAAATATATTTAACAAAGGGAAGGTAATCCCAGCACTTAGGGATGTGAAGATAGGAGAATCGCGAGTTCAAAGCCAGCCTCAGCAATGGTGAGGTGCTAAGCAACTCAGTGAGACCCTGTCTCTACATAAAGCATAGAATAGGGCTGGGGATGTGGCTCGGTGGTCGAGTACCCCTGAGTTCAATCTCCAGTACCAAAAACAAAAAACAACAACAACAAAAAAAAAAAAAAAAAAAAAAGAGAAGGGAAGAGGGGCGAGGAAAGAGAAGGGAATGGAGAAGGAAAGGGGAGGGCATTCCTACTGGTCAATCCTGGCTACCTTGGTGTGCTTCTAGGAGCACTGATATACCCTCCTTCTCAGATCCCACTCAAGTTTTGCAGATTGTCTTAGTAATCCTTTATTTATCCTTAGTGTCCTTTATTTTTATAGCAAAATTCCTAATGGTTAGATTCAGGTGATGCATCTTTGGCAGTAATATCATAGACGTGGTGGTAGGCCCTTCTCGTGGTACCATTTCACATGATCATGATTTTTGTTGTACCATTACTATTGATGTTAACTCTAACACTTGATTCAGATGGTGTGTGCCAGGCTTCTGCATTGTTAAATTTCTTTCTTTTATCTTTGTAATTGAGTATTTTATTGGGAAATGCTTTGAGAAATGCTTTGAGTCTTCACAGACTTATTTACATATCTTTTCAATGGGTTATAATCATTATTCATTTTCATACTTAAATTGTCTTGATTTGATCAGGGGAAGCCCCGTTAATCTAGTTTATAGATCCACTCAACATGTTCTGGTCAGTCTTTGCATACTTTCTGTTTTCTTCAAAAAGACATTATTGCCCATTTTGTACTATTATTGTCTCAGCCCTATGTTCAGCCATTTCTCCAATGAGTAACCCCTTTTGTGGCAATCAAACTGTACAGCTGCCCCACCTTCCATTACCACCACTGCCTTCAATGTTTCCTTCTTTGACTCTACCTAATTGTTTTTGGGTTGAATTGTTCAGAAAGAAGGGCACAATTTATTTTGATTTAATGACTTATGTTAGCTATTTGTGAATGGGGACTATAACATATTTCATGTGATATTCCCCAGTGTCCATTGTATAGTAAGTGTATGAATTCATTCAAAGATAAATACTTATTATGTACCTGTGTTAGTCAGCCTTTTGCTACTAGGACCAAAAATACCTGACATATACAACTTGCCAGGAGGAAAGGTTTATTTTGACTCAGAGTTTCCAGAGATTTCAGTCCCTGGCAGTCAGCTCCATTGTTCTGGGCCTGAGACAAGGCAGAACATCATGGTGGAAGGGCATGGTGGAAAAAAGTTGCTCAGCTCATGGTAGCCAAGAAACAGAGGGTGGGGAGGGAGGGGCCAGAGACAAGAAGAACCTTCCAGGGCATGTTCTTCGTGACCTGCTTCCTTCAACTGGGCATCATCTCATAAAATTTTGACCTCCTTTTCATAATGCCATCAAATTGTTAATCCATCAGTAGATTAATCCATTAATGAGGTCAGAGCCCTCATGATCTACCCACTTCCCCAAATCTCTACACTGCTGCTTTTGGGGACTGTTTGAGACAGCTTTTGCATTGCTCTGACCAGAATGGCTGACAAGAACAACTTAGAGAAGGAAAAGTTTATTTGGGGCTCATGGTTTCAGAGGTCTCATTCCATAGACAGCTGACTCCTTTGCTCTGGGCTCACTGTGAGGCAGCACATCATGGACGTAGAGCTCAACAGAGGAAAGCTACTCAACTCATAGTGAGGTCAGGAAGCAGGAGATGAGGTAGAAAGGGATCATAGGGAAGATGCACCCTTCTAGGACATACCCCCAGGGACCCATCTCCTCCAGCCATGTCCCGCTTGCCTACAGTTACCACTCAGTCTGTTCAAACTAGGATGGGCTGATTAGGTTATAGCTTTTCCAGTTCAATCCTTTTACCTCTAAATATTCCTGCATTAACAGGAGCCTTTGGGGACACTCATATCCAAACCATAACAGGACCAAGCCTTTAACAAATGAGACTTTGGAGGACACTTCATATCCAAACCTTAACAGCGCCTATTTGGAAGGAAGCTGTCACTATTGTGGGTGCTGGGTGGATGCAATAGTGAATCAAATTTAAATAAATAATAAGTTTGTTCATTTGCAGTAGTATGCATTCAATATAAAAGATTTTCATTTTGTACGACTTTCTTTTTTTCTTTCTTTTCTTGCACTTTTTATAGTATAGTTTTTATTGAAGTGCGACGACTAAATGTATTACAGATTTTTCCCTCTTTTCTTGTACGAGAACAATTCTGTTTTTCCCCTGTCTGAAGAATATGGTATCTCATATAGCTAACCCTACTTTCAAATAACTATTATTTAATTCTTGTGAACTGAATCACAATACATAATATAGAATTAGATTTTTCTTTTTTAATGTTATTAAATTATTCCAATATTCATTCAACACATATTTGATTGCTTATGCTTAGTACCTACTTCATAGGACTCAAGATGATTGAGATAGTCTGTGCTTCCCTCACAGCATTTAATAAATAAGTATCCACTGTATCTGAATGTGTATTTTACTTACGAGATAGTAAAATTGTAAGACCAGGAATTTTGTTTTTTTCTTAATATAAAAGTATTGTTAAAATTGATAGAATTAAGGATTCCTGAATACTTCTGGGTTAAACATAAAAATCTGAGTTTATGATAAGCATTCAGGTCATACCAATATTGTTGTTCTGTTGATCCCATTTAAAGAAATGCTATGTTATATTGTATCCCTGTGAATGAAATTGCTGGGTTATAGAGCATTCACATATTTAGCTTTATATTCTTTTATATAATCACTGTTACAATTTAGAACCCCACTTTAACATATGAAGACAAATCCTATTGCTTTGTTTTCTAATCAGACCTGGTTATGTATGTACATTTAGTAGGTGCATAAAATTGGATCTTATTATCTTATTTTTCATTTCACTGATTAGTAATGAGGCTCAGCATATATTTCAGTGGCCAATTATGCTTCTTTCTCTCTGAAATGCTTGTCCATGTTCATTTTTCTAGTTATTGGAGGTCTTTTTATTTTTCAGAGAAATGACCCTGTTGTTTTTATGTTTATTCTTGATATCTTTTTCTAATTCCCCCAGTTACTTTTTAATTTTATCATATCATGTGATAGATGGAGTTCTTAATTTTAATGCAGTCAGATTCCTTCCCCCCTTGATAACCTGGGATTGAACTCAGGGGTACTCGACCACTGAGCCACATCCCCAGCCCTATTTTGTGTTTTATATAGAGACAGGGTCTCACTGAATTGTTTAACACCTCGCCATTGCTGAGGCTGACTTTGAACTCATGATTCTCCTGTCTCAGCCTACCAAAGCGCTGGGAATACAGGCGTACCGCGCCCAGCTGCAATCAGATTTTTTATGGTTAATTTTGTGTGTATGTGTCTCATTTTATGTTTTCCTATATCCCAAGGTCATATAGATATTTTCCTATATATTTTTGACATGCTTTAGAAGTTTTTTCTAAAAAAAAATTTCATTGAAATATTTTTAAACATATGGAATTGATTTTGTGGATAGCATGATGTAAGGGGCTAATTTAAATTTTTTCCTATATAGAAAAATGGTTCCAGCACATTTAATTGAGTTGTCTGTTTTCCCCAATAGTCTACTCTGTCAGACATCAGATTTTCACGTTTGTCTGTTGGAGATGGGTGCCCTTGTGTTCCATTAGACAGTTTGCTAATGTTTTCAGCAATATCACAGTGTTGTAGTTACATCGTATTTTAAGGAGGTTTGCTATTGGGCCTAGCCAGTTTTGTTGTATCATTCTTTTTTCTTCATATAGATTTTAGAATCTATTTAAGTTCTATGAAAAACTTTTGAAATTTGAATTGAAAATTACATTGAATTTGTGGATGATGAAACACCCTTATTCATGAACCTAGTCTATCAGTTTATTTAGGCTTTCTTTAATGTTTTTAAAGTGTGAAGAAATTTTTGATAAAGGTCTATCTGTTGTTGTTTGTTTTTTGGTGGTGCTGGGGATTGAACTCAGGGCCTTGTGCATTGCTAGGCCAGCACTATACCAACTGAGCTATATCTCCAGCCCAAAAGTCCATCTTGTTGTATATTTTGCTTATACCTAGGTACTTTATATGTTTTATTACTGTTACAAGTAGAATATTAAATGTTTCCTATTTGTTGCTTATGTGTAAATATGTAGCTTAGCATACTGATATTTTTTACTTCTGAACATCTTACTGAACTTATTAATTCTAGTATTTTTCTCTGTAGGTCCCTTTGTATTTCTGTGCAGACAACCATATTGATGGGAATGATAGTATTTGTCTTTTGTTTTTACTTTTTTTTTTTGCCTTTTGTGGTCCTGTGTCAGTAGGAACACCAGTAAAAATGATGTTCCTCATCATACAGGGACTAATTCTAATAATTTAGTATTTAGAATATTGTTTGCATTGGATTTTGGTAGCTATTCTTTGTTAAGATAAGGATTTTACTTTTCTCAATTTCTGTTTTTTGGAGGGTGTCAGTTTTGGTCAGCCATATATCCCTAAGAATTTACCATGAAATCTGTTGGTATAAAATTACCTATGATATCCTTAACGGTTTATATCTGTGCTATAATTGTCAGTATATTTCTTTTTTTCCTTCCTATAGTTTATTTGTGCTTTCTTTTCTTTGTCTTAACCTTTCATAGATGATTGCAAATTTTATTAGTTCTTTTCAAAGTTCTTTTATTAGACTTTACTGCTTATTTTATTAGTTTTATTTTTATATTAATCTGTATAGTCTTCCTTTTCACTCAAGTTTCCTATGACATTGTTTTCCCAAATTCGTAAACACTGTTTTTAAAATACATAAGCATTAGAGGCTAAATTTTTTTCCTTCAAGTGCTGTTTTTATTATATTTTACAAGTATTATTGTTGCATAGTATTTTCTTTTTTTTTTTTTTGTTGCAACTCTTTATTTATGCATTTGCATATAACAAGAAAAGGTCCACTATACATTAATGTTAAGTAGTACATTTTGGTGAAAAATATTTTCCAAAACTAAGAAGAAGAAGAAGAAGAAGAGGAGGAGGAGGAGGAGGAGGAGGAAGAGGAGGAGGAGGAGGAGTGGCATTAACACTTTTTCAAATTGCTTTAATGTCTAGCTTATATAGAAAGAGAAATGGCCATACAGTTGATCTTGATTATTCACAGATTGTGAATTGTATAAATTCATCTACTTGCTAAAAATTATTTGTAATCCCAAAATCCATACCCATAAAGCTTTCACTGTTATTCTGAAACATGTGCAGAGTGGGGGGCTGGGGTAGGGGGCTAGGTGATGAGCTATTTGAGCTGCTCCATGC
>CM053399.1:139395516-139487782 GCA_028644305.1 Xerus rutilus | reverse complement strand
CTTGCTGGACACCCGAGCTGGTTCCTGCGGGCGGATCTGGGCCCTCTGCGGCTCCTGCCGGTGCACCGGAGCTCTGGAGCGGAAGTGCGGCGGGCTGTCTCCGCTGGGGTCTCTGGAGCGACTCTTGCCCTGAATATGGGCTCCCCAGTGGCTAGCGACTGAGGCTGTGTGCCCACAGGAGCAGCTGCTAGGGGTTCTGTGTGGTTGGGTGGGCGCTGGAGCCAGAAACTCTGTATAGAAGCAGGCCGCGCCCGGGGCGGGCCCTGGGCTGCGGCTCTAAGCCGCGGCGGCTGAGCTCCGCCGCCGCTTCCTGCCGAAGACGCGCTGCTTGTGGTAGTGGCTGCTGCCTGGTGGCCCTGCTTTCACGCGCAAGTGAAATTCCTGCCGGGGCAGCTGTAGGATGATGTCCAGAAGCTGGCTGGGAGATGGTATTTCCACAACTTCAATCTCTGGCTCTGGAGAGACTGACCGCAGCGTCTGCCTAGGCCGCCATTTTGGAACTCCCCTCTGCATAATATTTTCTTTATCATTCAATAAGATGAATATGAAATTTGTCATTTTAATTTATTATTTAACCTGTGAATTATTTGGAAGTGTGTCTTCATAATTCCAAGTATTTTGTTCATTTTTTAAATGCAAACAGATTTTGAATTTTAGCTTAGTTGTATTATTGTAATTTCTGAATTCATTTTCCTTCTTCCTGAGATAACTTCCTGTGGAAGTTTTTATGGAAAATCTCCTCTTAGTACTCTCTTGATTTTTGTTAACCTATAGAAATTTTGATTCTTGCCCCCATTATAAGAAATAGTTTCTCTGGTTATACGATTTCTAGGTTATTTTCTGTTTCCTTCTAATACTTTGTAAATCTTTTCCTACTGTGAAGTCTGGTTCCAGTTTGAGTCAGAGTGATGGTAGTAGATGTTGAGCAACTACCTCAGTTGATGGGGGACATATTTTGTATGTTTGCTTATTTCTGTGGTGTAAATACTCTCACCATTTGATACCTAGTTGTAGTGTTCTGAGAGCTACCAATGGTCCACTAACTTAGAAGGGTTATTTTTTCTGAAACTTTAGTAGGCCTAACAGTTTTAGTGTAGTCCTTTGTGTATGCTAGAGATGAATAAGTATTGACAAAAGGTTAGAAGATAGCATTACAATGATTATATTTTCCTTTTGTTCAGTGGTATCTCTCCCCCACCCCCTTTTGTGGTAGTGTAGATTGAACCCAGGACCTTGAGTATGTTAGGCTGTATCAGTGAACTACATCTCTAACCCATGGGCTATTTATTAATAGAATACATATGTTGAATTTTTATGTGTTGGGTATTTATTGACTTTTCATGTATTGTTCATTTTATACTTCCTGCCACTCCATTGTAATTAATTGGATACACTACTAAGATTGTTCTCTGTAACAATTACTTATCAAAAAACATCATTCTGAAAAATCTAGCTGTTACCCAAAAGGAAGGCTGTAACGATCTAATTGATATATTTTAAAGCTTATTTAAGAAAACAGAATCTGTACAAAGCTAAATATACATAAACCTAGAAAGAGAAGTGATATAATTACTTTGAGTTTCTAGTTTCAAACCACAAAGGTAAACAGAATTTTGCTTGAAACTGCAGTCTTCTAAATATAACTTACTGTTAATTGTATTTAATTATAATTTAGAATTTCAACCATAGCAATTTCAGGGTGTAGTATATAAATAGGAGGGTTTTAAGTAAGATTGAATTCTGAAACAAAGTATTTTATACATAGATGAAACCAGTCATTTGAGAAAGAAAGGCATTTAAAATTTTTGTCTATTTGGATACTACTTGTGAAATGTTGAATATTTTCTTAACCAACTGATATTTTACATTCAGACTTCATATTTAAATGGAGATACAGTACTTAATATTTTTAATATTTAAGAAATATTTACTGGGCTTACTGTTAATGTTTTAAAATATAACTTTAGGAAAATAAATACCTATTTTATTCACTTGTGAAGGAAAATAACATTTTTCATTTATAAAATATTATATTTACATATTATGTAATAAAAAGTATTGATAACAGTACTTTCCTGTGTTAATAGTATAAGTAAAATATTTAAAACTCAAAGTGCAATCTATTTATCAAGCTCCATCCACGCTTAGTGCTTAATTATAGTTTGTCCAAGAAACATAAGGTGAGATAACTTTTAAATTTCTCAGAAGGAAGATCAAAATATTTTTAAAACATGGAAAGATACTAGTAATATAGTTGAATAGTTTTTCTAGTGAAAAATTTTTCACAAATCTTTGAAGCCTACAGGGGCACATGAAAGGGGAAAGTAAATAAAAAAGTATATTTGGGAGCTTGAAGAAATTTATATTAAATAATGCATGTACTTTGTTTTTTTTTTTAAGAATTAAATGCAAAGGAAAGTGTTTAACAAAAAGCAAAAGTCCTGTATTCTAATCATCAACTCCTTCCCACTTCCTGGAAAGAAGCTCTTTAACTGTTGCTAAGTTCTAAGGTTATTGCAAAAATTTCCAAACTATGAAGTTGCTATTTCTGCATGAGAACCTCTTTCATTTGCCCCATCTCCTTTCCACTTAATTTAATACCATTTAAAATATTTCTTCTGGATACTTTAGTAATTTTCTCTGTTGAATATAAAACATGTTTTCTTATTTCACCAACAATAGACAATGTCTCTTAGTCCTCAACTTTATAAGTTCATTTTATCCTGGTTTCTTTCTCTTTTCTGCAGTTTTTCCTATCTTCTATCTCTGTTATTTGAACGCTTACTTTTACATTGTCAAGTTTGATAATAGTTTCTGCTATGTGTCAGGCACATTATATATATTATATATAATATTTGTAACAGATTGAATATCTCTTTTCTGAAATGTTTGAGACTGGTAATGTTTTTGGATTTTTAAATTTTCTTAAGTTTTGGAATATTTACATATACACAATGATGTATCCTTGGAACAAATCCAATTCTAAGCAGCAATCCATTTTTATTTCATGTGCATTATATATTCACAGCCTAGGATAATTTTATACATCTAGTGTACCTGTGTTTAGGCTATGACCCATCACATTAGGTCAAGTGTGGAATTTTCCATTTGTAGTATCATAGTAGTGCTCAAAATTTTTTTTCTCAGGTCAGTGCTCAAAATGTTTCTGAATTTAGAGCATTTAGGATTTCAGATATTCAGCTCAACCTTTCCATACACATATATGCACATAGGGGTGCTTTTACATATATTAAAGTTGTTTTATCATCAGTTTGACCTTGATGGTATAAATACTATTATGCTAATACTGTGGTTTCCGTTTTATAGACGAGGAAATTTAAATTACTTAGCACACTGAATGTATTAATTTCTAAAAGTTGAAAGACATTAAACATTGCTTATTGGTATGGCTAGGTAAAATGCTTATTCACAGCTAAGATATTTACTGTTACCATGTTTTCTTTGTTGTACAACTGTTTCTTTTTTGTGAATCTAAAAGTTGTTTTCTCTATACCACCTTGGTTTTGTGCTAAATTTCTTGAATTCCCTTTGTTCACAGTCACCTCTTACAGGTTCCTTTATAGGATCCTTCAGTTTTCTTTTGGTGGTTTTCCCACTTCACCCTTTTCAGAGGTGATTGTTTAGTGTTTGTTTTGAGTACTAGAAATTTTTGTTATCTTAAATTATGTAGTATAGCAGATTTTTACATTGGTTCCAAAAACAAATCAATTGTGAACTGAGAAGTAATACAGTTTTATGATACACTTTGAAATGATTGGAAATACCTATGCTCTGCCAGGTCACTGTAGAAGGGATTGATTTTTCTAATATCACATATGTCCTTTGAGCACAATGCAATAAATCTATCAACTTTAAAATATTTATTTGATAGCAAAAGACTCAAAATTTAACCCACTTGAAACATATGCAGGAAGAGCCTCTGATTTCAAAATAAATTATTGGCCACCTACTCCCACCCAAAATAACATACCTCTCTGTTAGAACTCAGTAGATCTTCATTTGCATAGTACTGCCTAGACTTCATGTTAGTTTTGTAAAGTCATTGAGTCTCTGTTGTACTCATCCTTCTTTTATCTTGAGCTCAGGTTAACCAGCAAGACTTCACAGCTTGGTTTGAAGACAATTAACTTAGAGTTCATAAAAGTGTAGTGGTTCAGACTACAGCCATTGGAGTCAGTTTACCTGGACATGAATCTCAGTTCTACCATGAATTAAATGTATCTTTAGACACATTGGTGTCTGTTCTTCAGTTTCTTCATTTATAAAATGGGGATAATAATAGCTAATTCACAAGGTTATTGAGTTAATAATTATAAAACTTCTACATAGTGTCTGTACTAGTACGCTCTTATACCTTCCACTCCCCACCCACCACTCCAGTGATTGTTTTTTTTTTTCCTACTCACTCTATCCTATCTATTACACTTGACCATCCTAGAGTGAAGAGTTCATATTAGTTTCCTTTTTAAAGTCCTCAAACAGGTGTCCTTTGTTTCCCAGATGTAACTACACTTTGTACTGTTATTAAGACAGTCTGTTCAAATAAAGAACTGGCAGAACTCATGGCCAGGTATGGCTGAGGGGAATCTGTTGTCCATGTCTAGAGTCTCTCCTTGAATGGCAAATATCATCTTTTCTTCCCTTTTCACAAAAATATTGGTTCATACTTAGTTGCTAGATGATGGCTGCATCTTTTTTCAGTTGTTCAAAATTCAGGCTTAACTGTATTTCTGTAGGTATGGTTATGCCTGTACTGGTTGACTGTTGTACAGATTAAGGCAAATGGAGAAATTTAAGAATGGTTCCATAATTTTTAAAAATTTTCTACTCCTTTTACCCAATTTTAGAAGTGGCTTTATTTTTATGTATGTTGTTTCCTAAGCTGTGGAGAAAGAGCAGAGTTCCTTCTAACTTTAATGTCATCTGAAAGTGAGATAACATTATTAAATGTGAAAATGAGTAAAATTCCATAACAGTGGTCTTATTTTTCTTACTTGTGTGTGTATAAATATTTCATGTTGTTTTGTGACTGGTCCTTTAGATTGTTATTGAAAGACTTCTGTTGCTATTCTCAAGTGCCATTTCTCTTCCGGTTGTTCTATGTTTTTTTAAAATCCCTTTTCCATTGACTAATAAATGTTAAGTTTGGGGTCTTAGTGATTCTAGTTAGCCTCATTGTTTAGATAAGTTTTCTCTTTTTTTAAAAAAATCAGGCCAATTATTGAAACGTTTTCTGCTTCACAATCTTATTATCTTATAATACTAATTTTTAATTTAAAAAATTGTGGTTTAAAGTCAAATGGTGCTTAAAAAGTCTGTAAACACCAGTAGTCCATTTTTCTTCACCTTTCCTTCAACACACACACACCTACATACACACTTACGCATGCGTGTGCATACATGCACATACACATTCACTCATGCACACACTTTCTTCCTCTTATGTCCCTCCATTGCACTGTTTTTAGTTGTTGCTATTGGTATTTACCTACCTATTTTGAAATATTTGTAAATTGCTATCTCCTCATAAATTTTATTTTTATATGAATTATTATTCCTTTTTAATTTTGAATTAAAGAAACTTCAACTTGTTCAGTTGTAGAAAAGTGGATTATAGATATCCTTTACATCAGAATTAATTTGATATATTGATCTTTGTTAGTTGAACACTAAATGTACATTTAAGGAGTTATACAGTGATGGAATTGAAGCATAGTGTTGGTGAAATTTGTTTCTCTTACTTTCTTCATTATATTTGGTATTATAATGTCTGCATATTTTGTGGATGCTTTCCTAGTTTCTCAGAGAAAATGAATACTAAGTGTGTCTTTGTGCTTGGTTTCTCTTCTCTTCTTGCGTCTTTCCTTTTTAAAGAATGAGTATAGTAAAAGCTGTAAATCTTCCTCTGAGGATGTTTTCTGTGCCCTTAAACTGCTTTTTATATTAAGTGCTCTTTTCATTGTTCTCTTTTGTTTTTATTTTTCTCATTTCATTAGAATACGATCAACCAGTATAATCTGTTCAAACATTTTAAAAGTTTATTTTAAAGTTTATAATACTTAATGATTTATTTTTGTTATTCTATGGACACATATAAAATTATGTGTTTTCTTCAAGGGATAGAAAGTTTTTTACATAATTATTAAATCAGTTGGGGGTTGGTTTAGTTAGTTTTACTAAGCCCATAATCATTTTATTAGATCTGTCCATTTATGACAAACTGTACTGATTTCTTGTTTAAATTAAATATATTTCAAGATTTTCTTAACTATTAAATGCTTTTGTTGTATGTAACTTAGCTTTTTACATGGTTTATGCTGCTTGGGGCTCTTAACCTTGAAGTCCACATTGTTTGATATTAATATAGCACTTGTGCTTTCTTTGGGGACACTTAGCTGGTATTTCCTTTTTTAATTAAAAAAAATTTTTTTAATGTGTTTGGGATTGAACCCAGAGGAACTTAACCACTGAACTATATTTCCAGGCCTTATTTTAGTTTTTATTTTAAGACAGGGTCTCACTAATTTGCTTAGGGCCTCACGAAATTACCAAGGCTGGCTTTGTACTTGCAAGTTGCTGGGAGTACAAGCATGTGTTACCATGCCCAGCCAGCTGGTATTTCTAGACTCATTCTTTTATTTTAAACTTTTCTCAAACTTGTGTCTCTTGTAAAAACAGTTTGTATGTGACCCTTGTCTTTTTAGATCTGGCACTATCTTCCAGTAGCAGAATCTAGCTCTTTAATTTTTATTGAGTGACACTTCTTGTTACTATCTTTTTACATTGTTCATTAATAATGATAATAATTATGTATTTATATTGTAATTGTTAGTAATTATATTTATGACTTTTGAATTTTTCTTAATTCTATGGTATTTTCAAATCTATAACCACTTCCCATCTTCTTCTCTTTTTTTTGATATATGGTCTATGTTGCCCCAGCTGGCCTTTCAACTCCAAGGCTCAAGAGAGACCCTCCAAGACAGAACCTTTGGAGCATCTGTGACTATGTTTCCTGCTGGCTTTCCATTTTCCCTTTGTTGATGTTACAGTTCTTCTGAACTTTTCTATTTCCTTATTGGCTACCTTACCTTTTCATTGCTCATAATTCAGAATTTTTCCCACTTTAGCATGAAAAAATATATGAGCATTTTCTTCATCTTGACACTCTGCTGCCATTTCTAGTTGTAGGTCCAGATTTCTTCTAGACTTTTCTGTCAGGAATTCATATTGATCACTTATATTACATATACACAGTTTATTGTTCGTTTAGATTTAATTTGTAAAGAGTACGTGATACATGGTACTCCATTCTTTCCCTTTCTTCTTACCATACATAAAGTATCTCTTTTCTGATTTGATTTTCATGTGGTTGGAATTCTACCTCTAGTCCTTTTCTTGGATGCGGCAGGGAGATTGTGCTCTGACTCCTTATATGTTGGCAGATAATTCTTTCACATCACATGCAGGACATTTGGGTTGCACAGTAGTTCTCCCTTATCCATGGTTTTACTTTCTGTGGTTTCAAATACATGATCAATGATTGAAGAATAGTATCAAATGGAAAATTCCCCAAATGAACTATTTGTAATTTCTAAGTAACTTTTATTATGGTGTATTGTGTAATTGTTCTATTTTTTATGTAATTTTCATGATTTCTCTTACTGTGCATAATTTATAAAATAAACTTTATCATAGGTATATATGTATAGGAGAAAACATGTATGTGTAGGGCAGTTTTATCCTGGGAGTCTTGGAAGATAGTTTCTGTGGGTGAGAGGGATTATTACTCTTCTTTTTCTGCCAGCCATCCAGATGTTATTGTAGTTTGTTTTAGATTCTAGTGTTACAAATAAAAAATCCAATGTTAATTTGAGTCCGTTTCTTTTGAGTAATTATTGTTTCTTGTAACATATCACTTTTCTTTTTATCCTTAAATTCAGCAATTTCAGTGCACTGTTCTGCGTGTACAGTTTATTATTAGTCTTGCCTCAATCTTGAAGAACTCTGGAGTTGCACTTCGGTCATGTCTTTAGTTCGTAGAAATTTTCTTCCATGTCAGACTTTACGATTGCCTCCTCTGTCTTTTCTGTTTCCTTCTGTAGACTGCTCTGAAATGCTTATAGTGGCTGCTATGTTAGGCTGCCTCCAACTGTTTTTCAGGCCTCTATTATTTTGCCATTGTTTTCAGTGCTTGTGTTTTTGCTTTTTTTTCTAGACGTTATTTTTCATATTCTATTTGATTCTCCTTAAGTAGCCATGCTGTTTTTGACATCAGTATTGCGCCTGTCTCCTCCAGATGATTCATTAGCTATGTGTACATTCCTTCCACTACCCTCAGACTTGTTATTTGTATGTGCGTAGGGGCTCAGGTTGAGTTGGTAGGAGACCTTAGGTGTTGTAATGGTATAAGCCAGAGAAGTGTGGGCATCTTAGCCTGCACTATAGCAGCCAGGCATATTGCTTGATTCCGAAATGCATACCAGGGAATGCTTTGCCTTCTTTCTGGTCTCATTGCATTCCACATCTCAAGGAGTAGCGCCCCTCTCCCTCCTATTGAGTGCCTTTGAATCTAGTTGTAGCCTTTGCTAATGAAGCCCTGTACCAGCCTTTTCTCTCAAGATGTCCATAACCCCATAGCACATTCTTCAAGCCTCACTGCCTCTTGCTGCAGAGCTGACTGGTTTAAGAGAGAATTGGATTTGAGGTTGAAGTGGAGGAGGTAAATAAAATTCAAGGTTTTTTTCCACCCACAATTCTGAGCATTTATACTTTGTTCATAGCTTCAAATGTTATATCTTCTTTTTGTGTCATTTGTTATGTTTTTAATAACACAACAGAAGAGACTTTTGTTTTGGAAGCTGCAATTTGACCATCATAGTTTTCCTTATCCCTACATAGGGATAACCTCTTGGACTATACACCAGTTTTTAGGAATTATCCTTGTAAAACACTATTCATTCTTTTAAGAGAATTTATTAATTCTCATAAATAAAACTTTGAGGAGAATGTATTTACCTGTATGCAAATTACATTGAACAAAATGTGATTGATTTGAAAATCTTGTACCATGCAGAAACCAGTTCAAGTAAGATAGAGAGGAAAGCTTGAGGAAAGAAACAGTAGTTGAAGAATCAGCTTTGAGTTACCAGTGGGAAGAAGACACAGAGATAACAGAAATTGAAAGCCACGTATAATCAGAAAACCTCACTTTGGCCAGTAGTTACCATCTCTTCTTTTCTTAAGCCATCTAATAGAGTGGCTAACAAGTAGTATTAGAAGAGATTATAATTTAAAGAGACCTATTCTGTTAGGAAATTGAAACAAGGAAATTTTTGAATGGCTGAAAAAAAAAATACTGTACCTGATATTCACAGGTTGTAAAGTTAGTTCAAATGTATGGGTATTTATGTTTAAATAGTCAGTTGTCTTAAATATTTGAAATTTGAATTATGCACACATGCTCTCTTTGGTTGGATTGCTTGATATTCAGTTTGTCCTAATCAGCCTCAGGCAAAGGGAATTTGAATTATACAACATGTGTAAACTTCACATTGATAATTAGTCTGTGCTGCTTAGTGGCACTTAATATTGAGGTTAATGGTTCAATAAAACTTTAAAAAAGCCACTGACTAGATTGTGTGTGTGTGTGTGTGTGTGTGTGTGTAAGAGAGAGAGAGAGAGAGAGAGAACGTATTTGTGAGGTGTGTGTGTATAATCAGTGAAAGTTTTTATTCTGTGTCAGAAACGATTTAATGCCTGACTATATGTCTGAGGGATTGTTTCATATTTATTATATGGAGTTTGGTGGCCTATATGTGAACTTTGTCATTTATTACAGACACAGGCCAAAGAAAATGCTATTTTATATAATAGAAACCATTCTCTCTCCTTTTTATTGTTTTTAAAATTTTATTTGTCTAGGGCATTATTATGGAATATATTTGTCCTCTTGACTTTGAATTTTCTTAGCTTAAATAAAGCTTTTCGAGATAAGAATTACAAAAGGAGGAGGAACAAGAAGGGTTGGACCACTTGCTTGTACCAAGATTTGTTGAGTAGTGAAAAGGTAACACTAAGTATCTTGGCCTACAGAAAGTAAAAAATTTTAAGAACTTTTATTTCTCTAGTTTTGTACTAGTTATATACGTGTAATTAAGACATGAACTTAAACTTTCTGTGACATAATAATCTGTTTCAGATACCACTGTGTACCTTGTGTTAAGAATTTCAGTTTGTTCTACAGGAAGGTTTTTAAATATATCATCGAAGGACCCCTGAATAAGTTGTTTTGTTTTGTTTTCCTGGTGCTGAAATATCACTATTTTTAATGCTTAACATTAAAAAATATGTTGATAGTTTACAAATAGTGTGTTTTCAGAAGTTAAATTTTCAAAAATATGTGTCATACTCCACATAGGTTGAATATTAAACAGCAGTGCTTGGTTCTAGAGCCATAATTAGACTACCGATTGCAAATTGCCAAAATTCAGAGTCAACAAACCAATTAAAAAAAAAACCTCAAGGCTATTAGATTTCAAAACGTTCTTCCTTAATTTAGTTTGTCCATTACACTTTATTTTAATTATTCATAGTATTGCTTAACATGCCAGGAAATGTCTTATAATAAAATTTATAAAATAATGCAGTTTCAGTAATATGAATTCTATCTTTAGCATTCTGTTTTTAAATCTCAGATTAAGATGTTTTGTAAGGAATTGTCTCTCTTGATAAGAGCAAGCTCTCACTTTAGTAACTTTATCATTTTATAATTTTGAAGCCTAATGCTCATTTGATAAAATAAGTGAAATAATTTGGCATATGTCATTTTGTTGTTGAGCACAAAAAATGTAAGACCAAAAAATGCTGTAGACCAAAAAAATGTAAGAAACAAAAAGCACATATCACCACTAAGAGCAATAATTTCTCATTTCCCCATAGATTTAATAAGTAATAGATTGTTCATTTTAGTGAACAGTGTATGCCCTATCTATTGACTTTCTTGTATCATGCTAGATATTAAGGAATATAGGACTGGTTTGCCTATCATGGGGCTTAAGTGGGTAAGTTAGAGGTGAAAAATAATAAGCCTGAAGATGTAAATTCTAGTTGAAAATCTGGACATTTATTTGTCTTTGGTTTCATTAGGAGGTGGAAGTAAGCAAGAAAGAGCTCTTCTTTTAGTATTGATGTGGATTTTTGCATGTCCAGGATCTACTTCTGTTTCTTATTCTTACTATTAATGGTAGAGGTTCACAAATGCGGTAAGTATGGCCTTAGAATTTTGTTCCACCAGAAAGAATATATAAAGAATATATAAAAGGTTATATACCTGAATATATAAAGGTTATATACCTGAGGTGTTTATATTAGTGGAAAGATTGCTAACATTTAAAGTGAAGTAGGAACAATTTACTCTTCCCATGATTACACAACAGTAATTGGTTCAGTGAAATCTTTGTTAGATTCCTTCTTTTTTTACCTTGATAGGTGGGAGACATATTCCTTAATTGATAGAACTTTGGACAGCATAAAAATAATAGTATTTATCTGAAATTGAGAATCATTTTCTTTTTGAGTTCTTGTGATTCTTGACATTACAAGGTCATTTAAAGATTGGTTTCCATGTGTGTAACTAGATGCAACTCCCTGAATGAAGTCAGGGCTTCACTCCCTTATTGTTTTAGTTTATTCTGGTCCCTGTACCATTTCATTCTTCTCTTTCTTGTAATTACTGCTTATTCTGCAGTACCTAATTCACATATTACTTTTCTGTGAACTTCTGAATTATTCTCCCCATGACCCGCAAAGAATTAAATGTCCCTTTCTTTTGGCTGTCATAGTACTTAAAAGGCGGGTCTTCCAACAACTGTCAATCATAGATACATCATAGTTACTGAGAATAGGGGCCATGTGTGATCTATCTTTGTATCTTCTAGGACAGCATGTAGTTAAAATTTGTGAACTGAAATGTTTTAAAACTCTTTGCTTTCAAGGATTAAGAAAACAGCTTGCCTCACTAAATTATTTGATCATGGTAACCTTTTGTCTCTCTGTTTCTTGCATACACTGTTCCCACCTGTTATATTGTGGTGGTTGGAGTATATTAAAATATATTTGGTATTTAGAGATAGCTCGAGAGGAATCAAAGAAGGATCATTTTGTGTATTTCAAATTCAAGAAAATTGGCTTTTGACTTTTATTGTTGTTCAGTTTTGAGAGTTGGATTTTCTTCTCCCTTCTCTGCAGGACCCTAATAGGAGTATTCATACCAGCAGCAGCAGCAGCAGCAGCAGTAGCAGCAGCAGCAGCAGCAGCAGCAGCAGTAGTAGTAGCAGTAGCAGCAGCAGCAGCAGTAGCAGCAGCAGCAGCAGCAGCAGTAGCAGCAGCAGCAGCAGTAGTACCAGTTTTTCAAAGCCTCACAAATTAATGAAGGAGCACAAGGAAAAACCTTCTAAAGACTCCAGAGAACATAAAAGTGCCTTCAAAGAACCTTCCAGGGATCACAACAAATCTTCCAAAGAATCCTCTAAGAAACCCAAAGAAAATAAACCACTGAAAGAAGAGAAAATAGTTCCTAAGATGGCCTTCAAGGAACCTAAACCCATGTCAAAAGAGCCAAAACCTGACAGTAACTTACTCACCATCACCAGTGGACAGCAAGATAAGAAGGCTCCTAGTAAGAGGCCCCCCATTTCAGATTCTGAAGAACTCTCAGCCAAAAAAAGGAAAAAGAGTAGCTCAGAGGCTTTATTTAAAAGTTTTTCTAGTGCACCACCACTGATACTCACTTGTTCTGCTGACAAAAAACAGATAAAAGATAAATCTCATGTCAAGATGGGAAAGGTCAAAATTGAAAGTGAGGCGCCAGAGAAGAAGAAGTCAGCGTTACCACCATTCGATGACATCGTGGATCCCAACGATTCAGACGTGGAGGAGAATATGTCCTCTAAATCTGATGTGAGTAGCTTCACTGGTGTTTCTTCTTTCTTTTGGTAATTTTCAGATTTGTATTTCAAATACCTTCGTGATAAGGAATAAGAGAAGAAAATGAAAGCTGAGGCCTGCAGAAGTAGCATGGAGGTAGGTGTGGCCTAGAAGTGAATTTCCTTAACTAATGGGAAGAAGGAAATGGAATCATTAAGGAATCTGCAAGATTTTTTAGGCTGTGATATTAGTTGCTAAAGGAAAGAGATATTCCCTAGTGTAATAATGGGTTATTTGTTTAGCAACAGAAAATTTCAGTGCTCATTAACTGTTGGTAACTATGCTTTTTAATGATTGTTGATTTAGGAAATAAGAGGAATACAATAAAACCTGGCAATAAGGGAAAAATAAATTTAAAAGAGAAACCAAAAAAATATTGGGGTATGGCTGTATTGTTGATCATTCAATCATTGGAATGAAATAATTTGTTTATGTGATGGAAAAATTGCAGTAGTATTTTTAATAGCTTTATTGAGGCAAAGTTGATGTAACAGTATACTATGCATATTTAAAACATGTAATCTGAAAAATTTTGATATTTGTATTACCTGTAAAACCATTTTCGTTGTGAAAATGAAGTATTTTTTTCTTCACTGCAAAGCCACTGATTTAGAAAGGGGGTGTTGTATGTGTGATCTTCATTGTGTTTTCTATGGGCAACATTATCCTCTGTGGATACCTACATCTAATACTGCCAAAGAATGCTATTTGATGTTGGGATTTAAGCTTATAATTACAGATTTTCAGAGTTGGAAGGGATTTTCAGGTTATCTATTCTAACCTCTTACCAGTATAAGAAATCTTACACTTCTGGTGACATGACTGATTATCAGAAGGTATTTGATTCGATTTCTGGAAAAACAAACATCACTTACAATGAAGTCATCTACTCCTCACTTTTCCTTTTTCTGATTTTAGTCTTCCTGAGTTACTTTTCAATGATCATTGTCACACCAAATCTTCTTTATTTGGCTTGTTAGCATTTCTAGATAATGGTCAAAATGATGTCTGGCTAAAGATTGTTGGGAATTTTAGAATACTTTTCTTTCTGTCCCATAAAGTTGTCTATAGATGGCCCTAGTTTAAATGCTGGCAAGGTTGTAGGAGGCCTTTCCCTGTCCTGAGTTTGCAATGTTCTAGTTAAAAAAGCAGCTGGAATCAGGGCATGGTACCAGTACCAATCCCCAGGAATACAGAGACCACTTTCTTTCCTCCTACTCTCTGTAGCAATTTCAAACTTCTGATAGAAGATCAAATTAGGAGCGGAGTAGCACAGAAAATACTGGAGGGGTGAGTAATTTGTTCCAGTGTTTAGTAAAGACTTAATAGATACAGTTTATGAAATGGAGATAAGAGTCGAATGGGTTTGTTTCTGTACTCAGGTATGTACTTTTCCTTGTGTGTTCCTTCCTCTCCTTTTCATTTAAGGCTTACTCTTAGTGCAGATGTTACTTGGAACTGTTGTTTGTATGTTTGACTGTAGTTTTAGATCACCCCATGTTCTACTAGGGTGTGACTAACCTACGAAAATTGTTGAGTTTAGCAACTTTGTCTTTCTATATTCTGACATATTGTGATTCTTTTAGAACAAAGGTTTTCAAATTGTGGGCTGTGAGTCACTGGTGAGCTATGATATCAATTTAGCGTGTCTTTATCAGCATTTAAAATCAGAATACACTGTAATTAGTATGAGTAAGTGATGGTTTGTGAAATTTTTATTTCAGAGAGGGTGTGTATGTGTGTTTGTGTGTTTACAGTGGTCAAAACTTTGTAAGAATTTTTTTTTAGAACATTTGCTGATTTGCGAGTAGACCAAATTGCATTCATAGAGCACTACTTAATGCTCTTTCTACATGAAACTATCACAGATGGTCTTCTTCCCTAGGAAATTTTGTTTATTCTCTCTCTTGTTGTTGTTTGTTTGTTTCTTGCTCCTTCTCTCTTATATATTATTTATAAACTATGGCTTTCTTTTAATAAACCTCTTACTCAACTTGGTATATTTATTCAAAGCAATACCTTGAAGAATCTTCTTGAACTAAAAGTTAGAATTGTAATTCCTTACAGTAGGCAGTAAATTTTTCAAAATGATGTATGACATGGTAGAGCTACAAATCCAGCTCTTACGACAGGTGTTTTTGTAATGTTTTCTGCATAGCATAGCAGAGGAAACATCTAAAGACTTTTGAATATGGCTTAGGTATGAAATCCAAGAACTATATTTCCTTTACTTTTCTGGTAATAAATGTCTTTATTGTTGCTGCTAGTGTTATAATTTCTTAAATGTAGATGGTGTAACAGAAAAGAATTGATTAAGGTGGACACATTTGTCATGTGTTCACAACCTTGCCATGAGCAAAGTGGGGCAAGAGAGAGCTGAAATTCCACTTATCCAGTGGTGAGGATAGCCAGTGTTTGGACTATCTCCTACCTGTGAGCAGGATACAAGGAACAGGAGGCAGCTGCAATCAACAACAGAGCAGCATAGAGACGCCCTTGGCAAGTAACTGATTTGTGCCATCGGGCAGGACAGTGTCAGGGGCACCTGCCGCATTGTCCTGGGTGTGAGCACATTGGTCTGTTAGTGATTAGATGACCATATTTCTCCAAAGTCATTAACAGTTTCATTATTTGATTATGAACCAGATTTATGTTCATTTGTGGGGCATTAAGTTGGCTGGTCATCTTAGATATGGCAGGCTGAGATCATGGATTCTGGAAACAACCAAGCAAATAAAGGATACAAAAGAAATCAGAAGAATGTAAGAATGGGGAAGACTGGGGGAAATGATTATTCACCTGGTCTGTCCATGAAGAAAATATCTTGATCCCGGTTTGTTGAAATTAAAGGGAAGAATTATTTCATTTTTATTTTATTTTATTTTATTTTATTTTATTTTATTTTATTTTATTTTATTTTATTTTATTTTATTTGTGGTGATGGGAATTGAAAATAGGGCATTGTGCATGCTAGACAAGCAATTTACTATTGAGCTGTATTCCAAACCCAGAAGAATATTTTAAAGAAACTTTTCCATAATCAGGTTAGATGCAGGTTTTATATAAAAATAAGAATCAGTGCTATTAAGATAGATTAAGGAGCATAGCTTGTTGATTCAAACAGTTCATTTGGTCAGATTTTCATATTTTTTATTTATGAGAAAGGGGAAAGATGATATTCATCATCTTTATTTATGAAAACGGGGAAAGATGATGTCCCTCATCCATGTTTTACATGCTGCATATTTTGGGAAGATTCATTTATTTGTTGAGAGGTGGTAGGTGGGCAGGGAATTAGGAGTCTGTAAGCTGGAGTCAGGCTATATTTTGAATCCGACTGCCACCAGTGATGTTGGGCATTTAACCTCCTTGGTTCTTAGTTTCATTTTTATAAGGTGGAGATCATTATCGGACTTATATTGTAAAATTATTGTGAAAATTAATGTATCAATCTGGATAAAGCAGTTAAAAAACTAATAAATCTGTTAATATTGTTGTGTGTTATGTGGCTTCTGGGAACCTTTATGACCTGTAGCTTTGAAGGAGATTTTATGATAATCAAAAATACTGTAGAGCTCTAGTGTCATTTTTCAATTACTTTAAGGGGGGAGTACTTGGAGGGTATCACTTCGCTCTGCATTCTGTCTGAAGGCGGTATGGAGACCTTGATATGCACATGTTACATGGTCACTGGAAAAATACAGGACAGAGTCTGAGCTATAAACCAAAAGTGAAGCCAAATTTCCCAAGATTTTTAATGAAATGAGATAAAGAATATCACAACTAATGCTGCATTGGGTAGACGCTTGGTAGTTTTCTTTTTCTTTCTTTCTTTTTTTTTTTCATTGTAGTTGCTATTAAAAGAAAACATTCTCAGAAATTATTTGAGTTACTATTAGTATAACCAAAGAGTAATTTTTAAATGCTTGTGATTCTTGAAATGTTTCTCATCCTACAAAAAAACCCTAATATTGTCACATGAAAGTTCATCAGTAATTTTCCCTGCAAAAGAATTTGGGTGGGGAGAAAATAAGGTAGGGAGGCAGGAGGTCTGTTTTATGGTGGGTGAGCATTCAGTAAATACTGGAAGCATGGTAAGGGAATGTTTTTGTTGAGAACATTTTACATTCAAGAACCTTGGTAATTCCCAGTAGAGTAAAAGCAGTTCTTGGTTAAAGAGTTTGTTGTTTTGGAGGTATAAAAGTCTAAAATACTTACAGGTTAGTAAATAAATGACTTACTGATGATTGACACTAACCAGTACCAGGAAAGGGCAAGCATCTGAGTTTATCAGTATTAACTAAAAGTTTATAATTTTGATTTTTATTAAGCTGTTTGTACTTTACTTGATAATAAAGAAGAACCAAATATCCTTTACTCCTTCTATAATTCCTCAGTGTTTGTTTTTGTTTTTCATATAACTCGGCTTCTAAAGCGGTGCTTGTGAAGTTGATTTTTCTTTGTGATAAGAGGAACTTTTGTATCCATAGCAGAGAAAAGGGGGAAGCGATTAATAAGAATTTTGAAGTAACTTTTTATGATTGGATTCAGTTATGGTAGTAATTTTCTTATCCTTGCCTTCACCTTCATAGAGGTTTAACCCTAACTCACAAGTGAAGAAGATCAAAGTTTTAATTATCTTCCTTGAAAATGGGCAAGTTACATTTGCCAACATTTTATAGTCTTCAACCTGCAGTGTGAGCAAGGAGATTTCCATCACATCTTTTGATGGTTTCAACTTACCTCAGAGTGTTTTCTCTGATAAAAATCTTCTTGAGGAAGAAAACAAAATCTCATCATGTGGTGGCATTTTTCACAGGGCTGGCTGGTGGTTCAGATACAGGATAAATACTTCAGACCACCTTAGCAGAAGTTTCTTTCAAAAAGGCAAAAAAGAAAGAGAAGGAAAAGAAACTTCCCTTCTTTTGTTGGGCCTCACTTCCTCCCGCCCCACCCTGCTCATTGCCCTGCTGAAACTGTCTGAGCTGGCAGTAAATGTCCTGCTGTTGAAGCATTGGCCTTAGGTTTTTATGTGATGGAAGGTTGTTGCAGTCAGAGAAGAAGGTCTTTATTGTGTTTTCAAAGTGGCTTTTTAATGACTTGTAACTCCAGCACATGCAGGAGCTGTAAAGTCTGAGTGTGGTGAGCCAGAAGCTGGAGAGGCCATTCATTAAAGGCTGCCTGCTCTCCCAGGGCTCTCACTGTGGGCTCCTGTTTTTTTGTGTTTTATAACTGGAGGTAAAAATACCTGAAGGGGTTGCAATTCTTCCTTCCGTTGGTTTGGCTTAGTGTGGAACATTAATTAAAACAATTGGAAAAAAGTTAACTTTGTTGTATGCATGGAGTTATTTCACCTGCTCCTGCTTTCAGAAGCTTATTTTCTGTTTTGGATGTGATAAGATTGAAGAGGTCCCCATCTAGCCAGCCAGCTGTTTACTTATTCATCCATATTCCAAAAAAAGGATTAGAAACAGTTAAAGAGATTTTTTTTTCTTAACATTAGGGGTCTGATTTTCCCCCTTGTTTTAGTGCATGCTAAGCCCAATGTGATATCTTACTTTTTAAATTAAAGAATTTCTTAGAAGCCCTTGAGTATTAGAGGGTTGTGAACGGACAGGGGGCTCTATGATAACAGAGTTGATTCTCATCAACAATTGCCAAAACCCAGCATTGTATTAAAATGATGTTGTTTCCAGCAAATTGTGGAGTCTTCAGGACTGCTGCATTGTTTTTTGCCTTTATGGTTGATATAGTTGTCCTATCTGTCATCTTTAGCCACAGATGTGAATCAACATGGTCTTTGCAAGATTGGCTTTCCCATACCATAGGGATGTCTTATAGCTATAGCAGAGCTTTTTTGGGGGGAGGGGGGCAGTGATGGGGATTGAACCCAGGGCCTTGCATATGCTAGCAAGGGCTGTATTTCTGAGTTATATCCTCAACCCTAAACTTTTTTTGAGTGCTTACAGTGTAATAGTCACCCTACTAAGCATTTGTCATGTTTTAATTCATTTACTCTTCAAAACAATTCTATGAAATAGGTATTATCACCATTTTAGAGATGAGAAAACTGAGGCTCAAAAGGTTAAGAAACTTGCCCAACATTACCATGTTTGAAGGTGGTAGAGCCAGGATTTGGAGCCAGATGGTAGGGAGCATTCCCCCCCCCCCGTTTGTTTATTTGTTTGGTGGTGCTGGGGATTGAACCCAGGTCATCATACATTAGGGAGCTATCTTAAGAGGAACTTGGAGGTTAAGCAAATCTGATTTTTTTAATGGATTTATATTAAAATTACAGAGATGTGTTTAATGGAGTTGACATCACTACTGTGAAAGCCTTGGATCTCATTTTCTTGTCCCACTTAATGAATTGTATTTCCTTGACCTATTAATGGTCTGGGCTTTTTCAAGAGCCTTTAGGAGGTGACAGATTGTCCTCACTAGTAGCGTTAGTACACACATCCAAAACTTAGGGAAGAGCTATGAAATATCCAGGAACCTCTAACTCCTCTTATACATACTCAATTAAGATAAAACAGACTTTCATGGCTCTGTACTACACATTATTATAATATAGTATCAGGATTATTTCCCTGATCCCAGAACTTTTCCCACTTGCTTTTGTATAGGAATATATGTTTAACAGAGCTGAGCTGCAATATCAAGCTTTCCCAGAAGGTGCCACCAAATAACAAATGGTGTCCTCCAGTTTGGAGACTCCTTTTTGAATCTTCTAGTTCGATTTTGTAAATTCATTTTATAATCTAAGTGATTAAAATCGTGTGCTGTTCTTTCTTTGGATTAGGAGACAAGATAATGCAATGGTAGAGTTTTGGTGTCTATGTAATTATTTAACCAAGTTTGAGAAGTTACTCTCAGTAGGCAACAATTTATGACTGTAAACTTTCAAGGCAGTGTCAAGGTCCACAAAGAAAAATTACCCTTAAGAGGCTTCTTTAGGTCACCAAAGGTGACTGCACAGTGAGATATTCCCAGATAAAGTAAAGATCCTTCTATTAGAAAGGAAAAATGGAGAAAGCATTTGTTAAAGCATTCAGAGACAACATGTTTGGTTTTGAATTCTGAAAACATAGAGGATGGAATGTGAGGGAGACTGAGCAAGGAGAAATATTCAGAAGCCATGGCACAGAACAAGAAATTTCCTTGCCTTTCTTGGTCATGGGAAGAAAATGTATGCGTGGGGCAATCAGATATTCGATGACTGACTGACTGTGGTGATTAGTAGAGACTCTTGTCTTGGACCTTAGTGCTAAGAACCATGGTGCTATGTTTAGAAATTAAATTGCAGACACTTGCTTTATTATGTGGCTGGTTTTTTTTTTTTAAGTATGATAAATGATTATGTCACTTCGTTATGGAAAATATTTTCTTCTAAACATGTTTAACACAATTTCTTGATTATGCTAATGATATTCAGTAACAGTTAAATATATGAATGTGGTAGGTGCTTCCTATCTATAAGCATTGTATTAGGGGGTACATATAGTAAAAATTAGAATTTTAAGCTGGATTTTGAATGAGAGAAGGCCTGAATTAGTGGAGATGAGGGTGTGGGAGCAGTAGAAGAATTGGCATTCTTGATAGGAGGAGACAGTTTGAAAAAAACCAGTCGATGGCATGTGTAAATAGTGTGTGTCCTCTGCACTGCAAATAGAGATCTTACAAATAAGCCCCTGCAGTTGATTGATCAAACTTGCTTATTCTTCCTTGCTCCTTTTCTTCTTTTTTTTTTTAGCTTATATTCTGTTACTTAGTCCCTACAATGGGTGAGATTACTTTTATTCTCTTCATATAGGTGTGAAACGGGCAGATCCAGATCTTGAATTCAGTTTCCCTAATGTTTAAACTCAAGCTTTTGTATCACAACTCTGCTTAAACTTTGTTGAGAAAAAAAAAATCACACATTGAGTTAAAACTTGAGAAAATTGGTAGTGTGAAGGTTCCCACAGTCTGGCTTCTGACCTTTGGTAGTGGTGCCACAGTCCAGAGAAAAGGGAAGAACAAGAAATACAGTTGCACCACGGGAGAAATTGACTATGAATGACAGGTGCTCGGACACCCAGGCATGATTTCTAAAATGTTGATCAAGTCCTGCTTCGTGTACTTCAGTATCATTTTCTAAAAGGCAGAATTGCAAAATTGAAAAGCTGTGGTACATAGACTCTGTCCAAGGGCTTGTCACCAGTGCATTGTCTTACTGGGTTGTTTCATATACAGTTACTGAGGGCTCTGGTTTGTTGTATTGCATTATCTAAAGTCTGTACTCACGAATGATGTAAAAATGGAAAGTAGAGTGTCCCTGCCCTGGAAATAGCCATACCTGGCTAATAAATCTTCTTATCTTTGTGGGCTTAGGAGGAGTGGCCCAGGAATTTGGCCCAAGAGCATATACACTTGGAGTCAGAAGACCAGACTGGTTCAGTTTACTAGTGGTGAACTCTAAAATGTGAATTTTAGTCACAATATCTACCTCATGAGATTATGATTGGGTATTAGTTGAAGCAAAAATATCAATTACATCATGCAAAAAACCTTACTGTTTGATAAATTCATGATTGTATTCTGTGAAGACCTAATATTGGTGGTAGTCTTGTAAAGACTGAGAGGTGAAGCCACCCTTCAGAAACTTAGTGGTTTTGAAGTCCATGGTGATAACATTTTAAAAAAATTCCTGCACATATTTCTAAAATTTTACGTGCCATTTGGTCTAATCCTAGATTTTATTGGGAATCAAAGCAGAGTCTTTCTGAAAGTGCACTCTAATTTAAAAGATTAGGACCTAACAAATTCCACTGAAGGTGGCCTGATGTGTTTTCAGTACTCACTGTATTTTCAGGTTTCCTCCTCTTGTGTTTTATTTTCCATTGTGGTTTGAATTAAAAGTGAACCTCAAACCTACTGGTAATCTTGTGATGCATCATTTTAAAGTGGTAGTTTATCTGATAATCTTGGGGGGAAATCAGGTAGGGCTAGCTTACTTTTGCTTACCAAGCTTGCCTTCATTGTCCTGCAGCTTTCAGAGCCTTGCAATAAGCCCCTTCCTCCCTTGTAAAGGTAACTCATGCTTAGTCCTCCTTGTTTTGTGTAATAAAACCAAGATATCTCATAGTTTACTACCCTCCCCCCTCAAAAGGTTTCAGGGATGTGGTGTACTATATACACCATCTCTATCCTCATTGGGCCTGTAGGCTTTAGTAGTTCTATTGTCTGTCTTCTCTCTCTAGAAACTGCACAAATTAATGAGTATTCTTTTCAAAGGTTTAAGACCAATTTAGAAACCACATACAGTTGTCTTTTGCACAGTATTCACTTCATGATTTGGACAACCACAGAGACTTCAAGCAGGAAGAAACTTCAGAAATCATCTTTTGTAGAAGAGAACTTGAGGCCAAGTTTAATAACTTGTGCAAGATCACATGACGTCTCACTGCCAAAAAATAAAAAAGCCCTAGACCGTCGCCTCTATTTGGCATGCCATTGCCATGCATTGGGTCAGTTTGCAGTCTTTCTCATACTCCTCATTTGCTTTCCCAGACTCTCCTCTCCTGGAACATTTTAAAGTGCTTCCTAGAAAGCTCTTACTCTCTAAGAAAGTCCTACACACTTACTTAGACCCATCAACTACACCCTTGATGTCACCTCTTGGCCCTGCATCTCGGCATGTGCCTTTTTCTTGAATGAATGAATCTTACATTTCATATTTTCAAAAAAATTCCACCTAAAATGCTTCGTATCTTGTCTAAGTAAGGAAGGGTAAGTCCCAGTGAATGTGACAGGTTAATTGGTGAAAATTTCGATAGTCATTGTGTCCTGATCATCCTCGTTTGTCTCTGGGAAATTACCTACCAGGATAATCATGGCTTGATATATTTCAAAGGGGAAAACCAGTAGACAGAACCGAGAAGGACATATTTAGGTCTCTGGCAAATAAAACATCTTAATAAAAAAAAAATGAAAAAAATTTTAAAACCCTCCAGTGTAAATGGAGCCTTCATTCAGACAAACCAATGTTCTCGATTGCAGGGCATCTGGATCCTCTTCCCTCCCACTCACCTGCCTTTCAGTGTCTGCATCTGTGCCCTGGGTTGCTCCCCTTAGTCTGTCTACAGAGGCCACGAGACATCCTGCGCACTAGCTGCCACCCTCTCTCACCCAAACCTCCAACTTTCCATTACTCCTGATGCTCTTCAGATCACAGTCCTTTGTGCCCACCTCCCCTTTGCTGATGGCTATCTAAAAACTCCCCTTGATCTCATCCTATTGCGGTCTGGCTTTTTCTCTTGAAACCAGTCTTAAAACTACCACTGGAAAAGGTCACCAGTGCCTTGCAGATTTGTATATAAAAACCAGCTTTAAAGAAGATAGGATTTGACCTTTCCAGAACCTTTGACTGGGTTCTCTGCTCTGCTTCTTGGCCCCCTTAGGCCTACTCTGATCTCTCTGACCACTCTCGGTGAATCTCCTTTGCCTGCAGATCTTCCTCAACCACCCTTACTTTAGTGGCTGCTTTTCTATTGTATACTCTTTCCCTGGATGGTCACCTATTACCAATACATTTTTAAAAATATCTTCTCTACCCCCAACTGTTCTCAAAAGCCACCAACTAGACAGCTGTGACTAGCAGGTACCTGAAACACACCAGATAGCTGCAGCACATGTGCTCTAAACAAAATATCTATTGCAGATGCTGCCAGTTATCTAATTAATATCCATTGACCCATTCTTCTTACTTTATTGAATTTCAGTTTTGTTGGCATAATATGCCTAACAAAAAATTTCTTTCCCAGCCTTGCTGGCAGATAGATATGGTCATATGACAAAGTCTATTGCATTAGTCAGCTTTTCATTGCTGTGACCAAAATTCCTGACAAGATCAACTTAGAGGAGAAAAAGTTTATTTTGATGCACAGTTTCAGAGGTTGAGTCTATGATTGACCAACTCCATCACTCTGGGCTGAAGTGAAGCAGAACATCATGGTGGAATGGAGTGATGGAGGAAAGTTGCTTAGCTCATGGCCACCAGGAAGCAGGACCCAGGGACAAAATATAATTCCCCAAGGGCATACCTCCAGTGACCTACTTCTTCTAGTCACACCCCCAAAGGCAGAAGGTATGCCTTTTGTCTCACCAGTGATTCATTCAAATTGATCAATCCATTGATTAGGTTATAGCTCCCATGATCTAATCATGTCATCTTGGAATATTTCTGAGTTATTTATCATAGCACTTATTGGAGTGGGGGGCACCTTGTTTCTAAACCCTAACAGATTGGCTAATGAGATATAAATGGAAGTTATTAGATGAAAATTATAAGGAGACCTCCTAAAAAGGAGGAGACTCAGTTGATATGTACCATTTTGTCTTTTCCCCTTCTGTTTCTTCTTGCCTGGAACTTGAATGTGATGACTGGTGCTCTAGCTACCATATTGTGAGAATCATTTGCTAAGTATGGAGGAATATAAAGGACAGGAAGAAATAGGATTCTTGCTTTCTGACATTCTGGAACTGCCATACTGATCTTGTCTGTCATGCTGGATTTATCATTCAATGAAAGAAAAATAAACTCTTACCCTAGGTAATTTTTCAGATCTCTATTGCTAGCTGCTGAGCGTACTCCCTGATTTAGTTCCATCCATGATCCCAAACCACCTTCTTGTGTTTCCTAATTAAGTTATTAGGCATTCTATTTATTTGTTGGTTCAAATGTCAGTTATTATTGGATTTATTGTTTCAACAGATACTTAGACTAAGGGCTCATTATTGGTTGCTGGGCAATGGGAATAAAATGGTGTACAAAATGGGTGCAGAGCTTACCTTCCAGTGATGGGAAATGCATACTTTTTGGCAGTGATTGGTAATATGAAAATTACTTCTTTTCCTTTACATCTCATCTCAGTTGGTCATGATGCCCTGTCACACAGATTTTCTCTGAAAATGTCTGTGACTCCATTCCTTTATCTCTTTCTGTTCCCACTCAGTGCTTGGTTTAGTTTCTCAGCTCAACTGAGGTTGGACACTTTGAGCTGTCCTTCCAGTCTCCTCTTGCTTGCCTTCCCCAGGTTCATCTCTGTATAACTTGGTGAAACACAAATTCTTGAAGGAAGTACGCAAATGGGTGTAAATTAACAAGATAAAATGATGGTGAGATGTGTCGTTTTCAAACTGTTATCTTCAAGATTACCATTTTTAGAAAGGAATTCATTGTTTCAAAACCTCAGCTCCCATAAGAGCTAAGTACCAAATTTTCCTTAACATTTCCCCCTTTCTTTTCTATAATCTTTTGTTATGGAGAATTAAAAATATTAATAAAATATGTAGAATAGTGTAATGAACCTTTCTATTGCCCTCACTGTTTCAACCAACGGTCGATCTTTTTGTGTATGTAGTGCCAGCTCCTCCAATATCATTTTTAATAAGATCCAAGATATGTAGCTTCATTCATAGATATTTTTCAGTATAAATCTCTAAAAGAAAAACAAAACTAGAATGCTATTACCACATCTCAATAATAATAGCTAATATCACATATCTAATCACTAGATAAATTTCCAATAGAATCAAAATGTCATGAATCCTTTTCATTTTTACTGTTTTTTGCTTGAATTGGGAACCAAATAAGATTCACATCTTGCAATTTATAAAAAAGACTCTTAAGTTTCTCTTAACCTATAGGTTCTGCCTCATCTATCTTTTTCATATCAATGTACAAGAAAAAAAGTAGATTGTTTTAGAATTTCTCAGTTTGAATTTTGGTTGACAGAGTCTCTGTGGTGTATTTTCTGTAAACAAGCAGTCAAGAGGCATGGTCATATTTAGGCTAGGGTTTTGGTTTTTATATTGGGTTTGAGGGGACAAGACTATGTTATGGGTAGGGTTGTGGGTCTTTTTTCCATCGGGAGACCTATTCTTTTTGTGTGATGTTACCAACCATTGATGCTTAGGCCTATACACATTAATTCATTGGGAATGGGTATCTTTATTCCATCCTCCTTTCTCTGTTTATTAACCAGAGTTCACCTGTAAAGAGAAACTCTCTTCATCTGCCTTTTGTCTAACCAGCTTGTAAAGGAAAAATAAAACAATCTTGATTCTTTGTTTACCAGTTTTCAAGAGAATCAATTTGATTCCCTGGCTTCCTTCAAGAGTTTCAAATGTAAAATTTATTTTAAGCATTGCTTTTAAGTCTTATTCATTCTGACACTTTGTACCCTCATTTTTCTTTGCTGTCTTTTATATTTCAGTCATCCCAAAATATTAGCAATCCTCTGTTCCCCAGTGAAGTACTCTCAGACCTTTATAGCATGTTTAACTTTCAGCTTTGCTTTTCTTTCCTTCTTTTCTTCTTTCCTTCTTTTCTTCTTTCCTTCCTTCCTTCCTTCCTTCCTTCCTTCCTTCCTTCCTTCCTTCCCTCCTTCCTTCCTTCCTTCTCTCTCTCCCTCTCTCTCTTTCTCTCTCTCTCTCTCATTGAACCCAGGGGTGCTTAACCATTGAGCTACATCCCTAGCCTTAAAAAAATACTTTATTTAAAAACAGGGCCTTGCTAAGTTGCTGAGGCTGGCTTTGAACCTGAGATCCTCCTGCCTCAGCCCAAGCTGCTGGGATTATAGGCCTGTGGCTCTAACTTTCACCTTTTCTTTGAAGCTTTTCTAAATAATTAGCCCCGCCTGGTTATCCCTCCTACCTTTGTGCATTTTCTATTAATAGTTTATATATACTTTGAGTACAGTTCTTTTCTCATGTTAAAATATTTTTCTCCTGATTAGTTGAATGTATTGAAAGCAAATACTGTCTTTTGTGTGCTCTCTCTGCTCTACTTTTGTTTTTCTTTTACAATACTTGGAATTTAACCCAGAAGTCCTCAACAACTGAGCTCTATCCCTTGCCTTTTGTATTTTTTATTTTGAGATAGGATGTCACTAAATTGCCCAGGCTGGACTTGAATTTGCAGTCCCTCCTGTATTACTAGGATTACAAATGTGCACCACTGTGCCCAGCACTGTCTCTTAATTCTCCTATATTTTAGCTCTTTCTGTTGTACCTGGCACATAATTGGCACTCAACCAAGATTGAGTTAGTGCCAAAATATATTAAAACACATATGAATTATATATTTATGATTAAGACTCCTCTTAGCTGATTAATTTTATTTATGGTTGGAGAGTCTTAACTATAAATACATCCGAACAGTTAGGAGATATAGAAGTTTTGGTTGATCCCCTTTATGGAGGTAGAGTAGACAGGCCACAAGGAGAGAGCTTACTGTATAAAAAGACAAGTCTTGGCCCTCCTAGAAGTACACAATATAGGGTGTCCACCACCCTTGTGCAAATAAGTTCACAGAACAAAATCCAGGGATGTATTTGAAGCCAAAGTAAGCAAGGTATATGCATTGGATTGCTCTCTGCCTGTCTGTGCAGCCCTAGCCTTGGTGGTGGGGCACATAAACTCGCCCAGGATCGTGAAGTTCTTCAGCACTCCCACAAAAGATCAGAGATTTTTTTGTTCTTTAAAACGGATTCTACCATGAAGAATATTAAACCACAAAAATAACACTGGGGAGGTAAGGACCACAAATTAATCTTTTATTGAGACCGCAGAGAGTTGTGAGCCTAAAATCCCAAAACATTTGCTTCGGTGTTTTAAAAAAGCAAATAGTTTTCAGAGAAATTTCAATAACAGGATGTTGAAGTGAAAGAAATTTCTGCCTCCCTGTTTCCTATAGGGACTGTGCAGAGGCTAGATAACATGAAAGTTATATGACCACCTTGTTTTTGCTGTCTTTGTGATCATGAAATATGATTAGATTCCCTCCAGTGTTTATATGTGCTCTTGAAAATTGCAACTGATAAAACACCACTTACATATTGTACAAAGGTACTGGTTTTTCTCCGCTTCTGTTTTCTCAGGTTGCATAATTGTCAAGACAGATTAGCTTAATTTAATAACCCTAATTTGGTAAGAGTTCATTAAACCTTACAATTAAATGTTTATTGTAGATGTAGAAAAATACACGAAAAAATACAAAATATTTTAGTTCATAACCACAAGTAGCAAGTATTGTGAAAAAGAGATATATAAAACCATAACACACTGACAGCGATAAGATCAGGGGGATACAGTTAGTTCCCCTGAAAATGAACATCTTAATTGTGGCTTTTTTGGCATTTTTTTCTTTCAAATATATATATTTTATTATGTTCACAGGTACCCTTTTGAAGAGTAGATTTTTAAAAAAAAAAAATCCTCATTGCATCTATAAAACAAAAGTTATACCCCAATATAATTTTAACATTATGGGAGGTTGAGCCTATTAAGAGAAAAAAAGCCATCATTTTGGAAAAGAAAATGTCATCACCGTCATCTCCCCTTTCTGAAGGAAAGGCATACACTCAGCACATGTACCTTGAGACCTAACTATCCTAAAGGTATCCTAAAATGTTTTTAAGTCACTTCTGTCTTTACTCTGGGATCTCCTGAGTTGGCATTTGCATGCAGATAGGTTCTGCTCAGCCACCCTTCTCCCAGCCCTTACAGGACCCTATACATGTTCTGCCACCAAGGGAAGTTCATGTAGTGGGCTGGTGTTGAGTTTTCTCCATGCCCCTATAAAACATACTCACCATTGCTCATCACTGGCGGGTGCTTAAACCATGTTTAAGGCATAAATGATCAGTTCTACTTTTAATTGCATTAGTTAATTAAATGTTATATAAGCTGATAATGTGCACAAAACATAATTGTTTCTATGAAAAATTAATTGAGACCTGAAGGACAGTCCCTGAAATATTTTTTCCATTTTTTTTTTCTTTCAAACACCAATGAGGGAAATCTTGAGAATTCATACAACTCTTGCATTCTAAGAGCTATGTGAGTCTCTGGCTCTTGCTCATAAATGGTGATTGTGGATGATGCATTTAGAGGTTGATGTATAAAAGACTTTTCAGACCATAATCAAAACTTCTTGATCATGTATGAAAAGATTGGTTGATTAATGTATATTTATAAATGTGAAGTTTAATGCAATATGCAAGGGTGGTGTGTGTTTTAATTTTAGCATCTTCTGCCTGACGGATTTCTATGAACCAAGTCTTCATTGCTTCTCACTCATAATTTCAGTTCTTTCCCCCTTGACCCTTAGGATAAGCCCTCCTCCAGCAATAATGTCCTCTTGTCTCCCCTTTCTCCCGCGGTTCCACTTTGACCGTGATCATCCTACCAACAGCTCACCTCTTGCACTCAGCGGTTCCACTTGAGCTTATAGGTTCTGTCAGCTTTTGTGGCATCTGCACCCCCTACATTTGCCTTCAGCATTAGTACATTTGTGTAAATACAGGCTGGAGACAGGAATTAGCTTGTAACTGTAGTGTGTTGAGCTAGGAAAGTAGAGTGTCTGTACTTTGGCGAGAAACACAGATTGTGATTTTCTTTTTCCTTTCATACTCATTTTTATTAAGACCTAAGTAAAACAAATTTTGAGAGTTTTTTTCAATATTTTTTTAGTTGTAGATGAATGCAATATCTTTATTTTATTTATTTATTTGTATGTGGTGCTGAGGATCGAACCCAGTGACTCACGCATGCGAGGCAAGCACTCTACCACTGAGCCACAGCCCCAGCCCCTTGAGAGTTTTTTTGCAAAGTACCATTTTGAAAAAAAAAAAAAGATTGTTTTCCGTCTTCTTAAATATATGTGTTTATTTTTAAGTGACACATAAAATTATACATGTGTAGGGTACACTGTGATATTCCAATACATGTATTGAAAAACGGTTAGGTCAGGGTAATTGCGTATCTATCACCTTAAACATTTACCATTTTTTTTTGTGTGCAAACGAGCAAAATCCCTTTACTAGCTGTTTTGAAATATACAATTAATTGTCAGCAACCATACTCTTCTGTGCCACAAAACGGTGGAAGTTATTCCTCCTGTAGAATAGAGGCCCCGTATCCATTAACCATCCTTTATTCATCCCTTCTTACCCACACCCTTCTCAGGCTCTGGTAACCACTATTCTGTTCTCCACTTCTGTGTCATGAACTTTTTAGCTTCCACACACGTGAGAATGTGCTATATTTGTGCCTGACTTACTTCACTTAACTACAATGTCCCCCAGTTCCATCCATGTTGCTACAAATAACAGGATTTAATTATTTTTAATGACTGAATAATATCCCATTATATATGTTTACCATGTTTTCTTTATCCATTTTTCATCAATGGATAGACCATGTGTTTTTTTAATAGTTTTTTGGTTGTTGATGAATCTGTATTTTTTTCATTTATTATTTATATGTGGTGCTAAGGATCGAACCCAGTGCCTCATGCATGCTAGGCAAGCACTCTACCACTGAGCTATAGCCCCAGCCCCCCAGACTATGTGTTTTTATAAACTAAATATCCCAGAATTTTAAGACCTGAAAATGGTTCCAGGTTGGGCAAAATACTTACTAATTCAAGCTTAATTTCATAATTTCTGAAATGTGAATACCATCTAACAAAATTATATGAATCAAATAGGAAGCAAACAATACCTGGTATATAGTTGGGACTTTGTTAATAGTAGTGGTAAGGGCTAGTATTGTAGCTCAGTGGTAGAGTGCTTGCCTTGCATGCGTGAGGCCCTGGGTTCGATCCTCAGCACCACATACAAACCAATAAAATAAAGACTTTGTGTCCATCTACAACTAAAAAAAAAAAAAAAATTTAAAAAAAAATAGTAGTGGTAATACTAGACTATTGTGTAAAGAGCTACCAAATTTTAAAATGCTGCTAAATTTTTTTTTAAAGATGAATTTGTCTTAAAACAAAACAAACTGAATACATGGTCTGTGATAAGCCTTTTCTTCTTTTAAGCGATAGTTTTTGTTGTGCTTTGATGTGACCTTGCCATTATGAATGCTGTGTTTACATTTGTTAGTTAACTTTTGCATGTATGCTCCACTTTGTCTTTTGGTCTGAGTGAATTTTGAAGTGAGGAGTCTGCTTTCTTACACAGCACACACCACAGGATCCTGTATTCAGAAACTCTCGTAGAATAGCTAGTTACTCGTGGTTTTCCTTCACCCTGTGTACCTGGTACTGTGCTGTCAGTACTTTTGTTGGCTCTTCAACAGCTTAAAGCCTATAAAAATGCAGACTTGGCTAATAGGTTTTAATCCATCTGAGGGCATGTAACATACCACACAGGAAAGATTTATTTTGCTTTCATTATGTGTGGTTGTGAACTGTGTCAGTAAGTCAAAGGCAAAGCTTTTAATTGTTACAGAAAGGACAGTTAAAAGGTGTTTAACCTAAATTTCTTTCCTGAATGCCAAATATCTTTCCAGAGGAGAAAGATGCCAGGTTTTACTGATTAGTTCATTACAGAATAGAGAAGACATAGCCAAGATGAAAAGGCAACATGATTTTGCATTAGATTCCTAACTGCATGTTTTAAAGTAGCTTTAAAAGTTACCCCATTAGTACCTTTTAAAACTACCCATAAAATGCCACTTTACATCTGGCATCAGTTCTATTAATTTGACTATTATGAATATGTAGGAATATTTTTGAAAACTCCTGTGGTCTTGTAAAGCCTCCAGGCCCTTATTAGCTGAAAAATCTTGCCTTCTGCCAGGGCATGGAGCCAAGATAGGATCCTTAAGTAGATAACACTTAGCGTTTGAAATAATAATAATGAAAGAGAAGTCCGCATGGAGCTTTCAAGTTGTTATCCATTTGAAATATCCAGTATGGAGTTGGAGGCTGAGGGAGAAGATTAAGCAGATGTCAGGTTTGTTTCGGCAGGATGCACCTTCCCTCCAAAGTGTTTTATGCCCAGCATCCTGGGAGAAGCAGTGACTAATTGTTTTGATCCATCTGTTGCCTTGGGAGACACTATGGATTGGCTCGTCCAACTGTTAGCCTCACAGGTGGTGACCAATGAACTTGGGAAGATTATGGCCTTTCCTTACTCTCAGGGGTCTTTCACCTGCCCTTCTCTCACATGGGTCACCTTGGACTTAAGCTTTCCCCTGCAAACATTCCTTCTTCCCCCTGCCCGGAAAAAAAAAAAAAAAAAACTGGGTGCAACTTCTTTAATTTAAACAAGAAAGAGAAAAATAGACTAGGCTTTTGTATCTACTGGTCTGTCCTTGTTTTTTGGGAGCCTCATTTTTCCAAACTCTTTCCCTAACACTTTATTCCTTGTTTTCCTATCCTTTTTGAGGAAAAGTTTAAAGTCGTCTCCTGTGTTGGTTGCTAGTATATCTTAAGTGGATGTCTAACACTTTGAGGGTAAAGACAACCCCAGCCAAGGTGGAAGGAAGTTACAACTAGTTCTATACTTTGAGTAGAGCAGTTATTTCCTCAAGATCATGGAGTTGTATACCTAGACACAGAGTTGGCATCTTTTTGTGGACCCCAAATTTACTTGTTAGGAATATTGAGGTAAATAATCACAGTCCAATAATTCTCCCTACCAGGACTAAGGCACTGTAGCAGCCTCATCCTCTTGTTTAGCACAGCTGGTGTCTTATTTTGTGTTCAGGTAAGGCAAAGTTTGTCTGCCTCTTTGCCTCTGTAAGTTGCATATACGTGAAACTTTGATTGTGACTGTGGAATAGGTGCCTACTCTCCAATCCTCACCTTTTTTTTTTTTTTCGTTCCTCTGTGTTTGGTTTCTCTGCAGCCAGATCCTCTGTGGGAATTCAATCAACTCTTACGGTTTATGAACTGCTATGGGTCATCTTCCTCATCTGGAAATAAGTAGGGATGGTGTCATTGAATGATTTGATAGAGTTGCTGTGAAGGATAATTAAAATGACTGTAAATCTTTTTTTTCCCCCTAAACCTCTATAGGAATGATAACTATTATTAATCAATGCTGAAATGTGTTCAAGCAAAGCACCAGATAATCAAAAGCAATTGATTGTATATTCAAAAGCAATTGATTATATGTATTTAAAAATCGGTGATGTCAGTTGTAACTCAAGTCGGGATTAGTATTTCTTATTGCTCTAATTTTCTGTGGTCTTAAAGTATATTTCCTTATTCCTATTAAATGATTGGTGCTTTAAAAAAAAGCGTGGCTAATTTTTTATAGGGGCAATCCTAATTTGTTTCTTGTTCAACTAGCATTGCTTCTGTCAGGCAATTAAATGTAGTTATGTTAGGCATAGCTGCTGAAAGAAAGAAGAAGAAAGATCTTGAATGTATTATAATCTTCAGTCATTGGCCTTTTCATAGCATATGACCTAAAACATTCAGACCTGCACATAATTATGTGATTGAATAATTTTGAAATTACAGGGAAATCTTCATAGCATGGACCAGAACAGATAATGTAATGCTCCTAGGAAAGACAGTGTTTCAGGTGAGTAATAAGAGTATTGAGGCTTGGAAACATAGCAGTCAGCATCAGTAATAGCATGAGCACCACCTTCATGAGTGGTCTTCACACATCCTCAGATTGCAGAAACTGCCCATTGGTAAATCTTAGAGCACTTCCCATAAAACTTTAGAATTGAATTTGAAACGTAGTGAAGGAGCACTTGAGAAAGAGTATATCTGTCACTAGGTCCTAACTGGCTGTTATACCTTTCTAATTTCCCTGTTTATTTTAAAGTTGAGTAGAGAATGTAAGGACTTTTTAGTCTTTCATTGACATGTTAGGATGAGGTAGAGGGAGACATGCAGAATAGGTATTCCTGAGGTGGGTGGATTACGCCGGCTCTATAAGCACATTTGAAGAGTCCACATCAGCCCATCAAGAGATCTCTTGTAGAAGGTTACAGAGCTTTGCATTGTTTTCCTGTCTTTTTTTTTTTTTATATTTTTTTTAGTTGTAGATGGACACAGTACCCTTATTTATTTTTATGTGGTGCTGAGGATTGAACCCAGTGCCTCATGCATGCAAGGCAAGCACTTTGCCACTGAGCTACAATCCCAGCCCTGTTTTCCTGTCTTGTTTGTTATTTTTACAGTGAGTTTCATAAAGATTCGAAAAGCATACTTACCACTGACCCAAAGCTGGGAGAGGTGTAGTGTATTCCACTTAAGAATTTTGATAAAAAAAAGAATTTTGATAAAAATCCTTAACAAGTAGAAATGCCAGCCTAAGAATATGAAATTTAATGAAGATAAATATAAATCCCTTCATTTGAAATCAAGTAATTATTTTGTCTAGTAAAAGGTTAGGGAGATCAGCCTTAGAGTTTATATGGATGTAAAATCATCTTGGAGTTTTTAGTAGATTGTCAGCTGTATTGGGCTAATTTAAGACGTATTAATAGAAAAATTGCATATCATTGAAAATTGCAGTTCTCTCAACAGACTGCATCTGGGTCTTGAGTTTGGTGGTTCATGTTAAAGATGCCAACAAAATTAAAACATCAGTTAGAGGGCAGCCTCTGGACCTGAAGGTGATGAGCATCACAAGACATAGTTTAACACATGGAATATTAGGAAGAGATATGGTCATTTTTTTTTTAAAATTCTTTAAGTAGTGCTCTCGCAAGTTTCTCGAGTTTTCTATCAACCGTGTCTATCAACCGTGGATTTGGCCTCTTGGCATTCAGGTAGAGGCCTCCAGTGAGCAGGGTGGAGGACATTGGTCCTGTGAGGTTCCCTCTCCCCTGCAGGGGGCGTTGATTCAAGACACCAGGGATGTGACCTCCTGAAACTGCCTGTTGATTTCCATAGGGTTTCATCTTTTTTGTTGTTGTTTTCTGTCTTTGGTCTTACATGGTACACAGGCGTTAGTGTACCTAAATATAAATAGTAAAAGTGGGAGAAATATAAAAACATATGTACTAAAGCCTTAACTTTTACAAGCCTGCATAAATTCTGCTTGCTTGTTGGACATTGTCACACACATGTCTTCTTTCTGCCAACTTCCTCTGTAGGAAGTTAAATTTCTACATTTAATCATGACGAAGAGTGACATATATTTTTGCCCTCCTTTGTTTTAGCAAAAATAGGGTAGCTCATAGAAATAATGCTGATATACAAAAATGTAAGATTGGTTCTCAAGAGGTAGAGATGCAAAGTGGGTCAGGGACCTGTCCATAGATTGGCATGTTTTCTCATAAAAATGTTAATAGGTATATGTAGATGAAGTGAGACAAGGATTCCCTGTGCTCACTTTGTGCTGCTTTTTAGTTCTAGTTAGTCTGTGTCATACAGTAATAATTTCTTCATACTGTCCACCCTCCCTGCAAACTAAATATGAAGAGAATAAACACAGTTGTGCCAGGTTATTACCTCATTTACTACTATCTACAGGAAGATGTTCTTCCTTTTCTTTTTTCTTGTACTTTTCCCTTTCCTAGAAATTATCCAGAATTTTCTACACACAGATGATCAGCCATCTAGATGTATGTATGTATGTATGTATGTATGATTGGTCTGTCTTTCACAAGATTTTGTACTCAGTTCCCTAGGAGAGTGGGTAAGACCAAGCAAGTAATCCAGCAGCTGCATCCACCAGACTATTGTTAACTGTTGTCATTGGGTGAAGTGTTGGTTGTCTTGCTCTGGTGGTAGTTATGTAGGTGTATCTATACAAAAAAATGATTAAGCTGTGCAACTAGATTTGTGCACTTTACTACACCTAAGTTACATCTCAGTATAACCTATTAAATATCTTATTTGTCTTAATATTATAGAAAGAAAATTATTTCAACAACTGATTAATTTATACTCTTAACCTTATTTTTAATAAAGAAACCTTAGCCAGGTGTGGTGGTACACCTGTAATCCTAGCTACTTAAAGAGACTGAGGCAAGAAGTTTGCAAATTTGAGTCTAGCCTGGACAACTTAAAATGAAAAGGGTTGAGGATGTAGCACAGTGGTAGATCTCTTGCCTAGGCATGCATGAGCTGTGGGTTTAATCCCCATAGTGGAGGAGGGAAAGAGGTGGAGGGTGAGAGACAGAGGGGAAGGAAGGGAGGAAAACTTTAATTGTTTCCTCTTATCTAAGTATTTTGGAGCAGTTATTGCTTTTGTGTTTGAATTGTTGGTGATTGTGAAATATTGATGCAAAAGGACGATCAACTTCAAACCATAACTTATACTATAAAGCCTCTGAGGTCAAGAGTCCACTCTGGATTGTCCAACAGTTGTCCAGTGTGCTGATACATTTTCAGACACATGGTAAACATGCAAAAATAAGTGAACATAAAATTTTTATACATATAAAACTTGCTGATTTTTATATAAGCAATTAGTTTATGATTATTTTGGTTTAGTACTTCTGTATCAATCATATCATATGATTACATCTCCATTTTCATTTACATTAGTGCTACTTTTCTCTATTTGTGAATGTTAATCTGTATTACAAGGTTTTAAGTTTTGCTTTCAAAGCCCTATCTGTATTTACTACCTTGGGGAAAAATTAATATCCTACTTTTAGTACTCTATTTAAACTTATCACCTCTTACCTCCAAATATCTCAACAGATTTTTCTAATTTATATCCTTCTTAATGTAACACTATCAAATCTACTACTATTTTCTTTGGCTAATGTTTCACATTTTATCTGTAAGTTCGTTGGAAGATTGCTGCCAAACTTACCATTAAATGTTCCTGGTTGATTCACATAACATTGCCATTTTAGGAACTGCTATAATGGTCTGATGGGCCAAAGTATTACACAATGCCCCAAAGTATACATAACTTAATTGCATTTTAATCTTCAAAAATAAAGGAACTGAATCAAATTGCCTTACTAGACAGAGTAAGAAAGGAAAAGAACTATTGCATAGGGCAACTATAATTTATGTTCAGTGCAGTTTTTTTTTAAAAAAAGAGTTTTTATAGACATACAGTTTATCCACTTGAAGTTTTCAATTTAATGATTTTAGTTATATCATAGAGTTGTGCAACCATTATTATGATCAATTTCAGAAAAATTTCATTGTCCCCCATGGAAACTCCATACCCTTTTAGCTATTAACTCTCAATTTTCCCATTGCCTCTAGCCTTAGACAGCCACTAATCTACTTCCTGTCTCTAGATTTGTCTATTTTGCACAATTTGTATATCTGTGGTATCATATAAAATGTGGTCTTTTGTGCCTGGCTAATTTCAAGGTTATCCACGATGTAACATGAACAGAACTTCATTCCTTTTTTTTTTTAAATATTTTTTTTTAGTTGTAGATGGATGCAATATCTTTATTTTATTTATTTATTTTTTATATGGTGCTGAGGATCGAATCCAGTGACTTATGCATGTGAAGCAAGCACTCCACCACTGAGCTACAGCCCCAGCCCCAACTTCATTCCTTTTTATGGCTAAATAGTATTCTACTGTATGGATTTACCACATTTTGCTCATTAATCCTTAATGGATATTTGAATTGTTTGTACTTGTTGACTGCTGTGAATAATGCTACTACGAATAGTTGAATGCCAGTTTTTGGGTAGATTCAGTGTAATTTTACACGAATGTGTTACTGATGAAACATTACCTTCTGATCCTACAACATATTTCAGAGTTCTCGACTTTTTTTGTGTGTGTGTAATTTTCCTTTTCCCCATAACTCTGAGCATCTTGAGAAAGTTTGGAGAATTTTGATAGCTGTTGAGGGAAATGGGTTATTTCTCTCCCTGGTGGAATGTGCCATTGGGTAAATTATTACACTCCTCTCACTACAAAAAAACAGATAAATGGCATTACCCACATCCTTATTGTTGGGGTGATAATATTCCTCAATTTGCTGGCATGTAACTTTTTTTTAAATATTTTTTTAGTTGTAGATGGACACAATATCCTTATTTTATTTATTTTTATGTGGTGCTGAGGATCAAACCCAGTGCCTCACACATGCGAGGCAAGTGCTTTACCACTGAGCTACGATCCCACCCTAGCATGTAACTTTTAAGAAGAACTATTCTGATGGATTCCATCTTTTAGAATCACTTTTTCCCTTACCATCCTATTTACTTTTTTGTCTTTGACAATTACCTCCCTATTGTTTGTTTTTTTGGGGTCTTTTGGTGCCAGGGATTGAACTCAGGGGTACTCGACCACTGAGCCATATCCCCAGCCCTATTTTGTGTTTTTATTTAGAGACAGGGTCTCATTGAGTGGGCTTAGCACCTCACCGTAGCTGAGGCTGGTTTTGAATCGCGATTCTCCTATCTCAACCTCCAAAAGTGCTGGGATTACAGGTGTTCGCTACCGCACCTGGCTTTTTCTTATAAATCTTGGAATGAAATTGATGCGTGCACCACTGCACCCAGCTTAACACCACTTGTTTTTATAAATAAAGTTTTATTGAATACAGACATACTCATTTGTTCACATTTTTGTCTATGTACGCTTTGCTGTGGGTCAGAGGTGAACAGTTCAGACAAGAGACTATATCACCTATGAAGTCTAAAATGGTTACTGTTGGGCCTTTCATAGCAAAAGCTTCCAACCCCTACTGTATAGGGTACAAAGTAAAGCACTCTTTTTGTTCTCATCCTTGTCCTTATCTATTGAGAATATAACTGATACACAAGGAAAAATACAGAATAGAATTCAGGAATGAAAAGAACATGAAAAGCCATCTTAATACACTAAGACAATGAGAAACTGAATTTCTGTATTGGAGACAATAATGACTATCAGGATATCACAGAACCAGTGAGCTCTTCATTCATTATCCAGGTTCAGTGTGGGGCAGTTTGAAAGTTTATGCAGAAAATGGCCTGGCTTTCACCATAGGAGCAGAGTGTCCAGGACTTCAAACTTTAAAAGGCATCAACATTTCTTACTGGGAATTCTCTTGGGCCTGGAAGATTTGGTGTGGTCAGATATTCACTTGGCTGGATCATTCAAGTACATCTTTAGAATAGAAACTTGGGGCATCCGTGGAATGGGGTCTGTCATCTCCTGTGATGTCCGTGGCAGCTGAAAGCTTCTATAAATAGGCTTTGTCCACTCCTGCAAGGTTCATTACTCTAGCCATTGGGCCTCTAAACAAATCTTGGTGACAGGAACCAGACGAACTCTCCTTGTTGGTCTTTCTTTAGCAAAGCTGTAGCTGAAGAGGAGAACACCCCACCCCCGACAAACACATGCACACACATTTCAGAGGCTAACTTGTCTGACTCTGGGGTTATTGGCTTCTAAGGGAGTAGACTTGGAACTGCTGACTAGAGAAGTATTTGAATGATCCCACTCTTAGATATGCTGCGCCTTGAATACTTTGCTCTGAATATTATTTTGTGTCATTTCAAGCACAGAACAAACTTCTCCTAAACATAAATTGACTGATAATACCACTCTTACATTCACTGATTCTGATTGCAAACTCATTTCAGGTTACGTTGTAGAACGTGTGTGTCTTTCACATGGTGCTTTCTGGGCCCTGTTGACCAAATGTCATGCATATGTATTTGTTCTGTGTATGAACTACAGAAGTGGCAGTGCCAACTGGAAATGGGTATTCAATTTCAATCTCGTGGACATCAGTGCTGTTCCACTAAACTAGAGTGGAGTGATAGGCCAGATCACTGAAGGAGAGACAGAATCTATCTTAGGAGGTAGAGATTCTAGTTTGCTCCCAAATGCACCTAAAAGTATCCATGCCTGAGAGAGGCCACTGTGATGGATCTTGTCAGTCCAAAAGTATCACTTCATTATGGTCTCAGAATGCTAACTTTATTAAAATGGAGGGCTTTCTCAGTTAGTGGTAATGATGATACAAGACTCCTGTAGATGACCTTTTAAAGAAAACATTAGCTTTGAGTAGTGGCTGTCAACTTGGGGTAGTTTTTAAAATGTACTGGTACGTTTGGCACTTCCTGAAGACGTTTTTAACTCTCATGTCCTGGTTGTGTGCGTGTAAGAGAACGAGCAAAAAAAAATTCTTATTTGAGATTTCAGTATTTTAGGAAAAATCATGAAAACTTTTCTAAAATCCTTTTGGACATGAAAAGAGAGTATTTCTTATCCTTTTGGGATGTTCTCATTTAAACCAAGAAAACAGTTTTGTTTTCAGGTATGGTTATTATAAAAATATATGAAAAGTTCAGAATTATTGTATAAAAAAGATTTAAAAACTCAGTAGTTTTACCCTTTATTTCTACTTATCCTTCAAAATTGGAATAGGATGACTTATCTATGATAGTGGTTGTAGGGAAATCAACTGAAAGATAGTTGGATTTTTCTTGGACTTTCACCCTGCTTCTGTTATCTTTCCCTAGTCCCTTCTCTTTCAGAGAGTACCTCTGTCACACACAGTTTAGTTTAGGCTCAGTTTATCAGAAGGTGATAAATTGGACTATAAATGCCTGAGTAGAATTCTCAGCATCAGGGATTTTTGCTGGTATTTAAATAGAGTGAGGAAAAAGTTTTGAAGAATTCTTTATTATTTTCAATGTGTTAATAGACTACAGGTTGTTATAAAGTATCTTTATTCATGGTAGATTTCATTAATAAATAAAATATTTCATAACTTTGAAGTTGAACCTAGAGGTAGCATTTTGCTATTTTGCATAGTTTCAGTTTATTAAAAAGACAAGAGAGAAGAGAAGACGAGATAATCAAGACCATCATACAATGGTATCCCCGAACTTCAAAAGCCCTAGGAGGGTGCAACTTGGGAGTGCTATATTTTCTGTGCTCTTGGTGAGTTAAATTTGGTTTGGCAGAGAATTTTTAGGAGTAGATAAGGCTCTGTAAGTAAAACTTTGCAGTTTTAGCCAAAGAAAACAGACTGCAGATTTGATGACTCTGATTTATTAGTGCCATATGCAGGGCCTTTTGATCTTTGGGATTCAGTCAACCAACGAATTGATATTTATCAGAATTCCATCACATGGGAAGAAATCTTAATTTGCCTGTAGTGTTGATACTAATATAATTATCCAACACCTGCATCCTATTGATGATAATTGTGTTAGGTTATATTAAATTTTAATGATATGTACAGACTGAACATTAAAAACAAGTTTTTGGATAGCATTAACATTGAAAATACTCTCATTTATTATGTACATGAAACCTACTTTCTTTTTGTCCATAACAAAACCTCCTACTAGTATTTGAGGAACTGCTTGTGTGTAGTGATTGTGGTTTTTAAAGGAAGAGAGGGGACTGGGGTTGTGGCTCAGTCGTAAAGCACTTGGCCTAGCATGTGTGAGGCACTGGGCTCGATCCTCAGCACCACATATAAACAAACAAACAAATAAGGCAAAGATATTAAAAAAAAAGGAAGAAGAGAAATTGCTTGACATTGATAACTACATGAGTAGATTGTATGTAACAACATTCACTCACAGTTTGTCAGGGAATTTAAAGGAGTTTCAGTTAAGTCGGAGGTTTTGTTCCACCTCTGAATTCCTTCATAATACTTTTATAAAGTAACTACAGGATAAATGGGTCTGCTGTCGAGCAATCAGCACCCATCAGTTTTTGTCTTTTTATCATCAAGAGAAGTTAACATGTGACAGAACTGCTTAAGTCTGTAAAATTGAAATGAACCATCAAGAATGATATTATGATATCAGTATTTTCTTTAAGTGGATCTCTTTCTTGAGACTCTTACTGCCTTATTTTTGTGCAGGAGGAAAAGCTGCTCTACTCAAGCAATTGAATTTCCCTAATTAGTTTCACTTTCTTTTTTCTGTAAACTCAATAATTACTTAACCAGACAGTTCTTGCCTATAGATGACTTGTACTTAGATTAACTATTGTTTGTTTTTTCATTCTCTTTTTTTGCTTATTCTGTTTGTATAGAGGTTTATTCCTAGAACTATGTCATATCTGTCAGACATTGAACTGGACATTTTATCAACTCCCTGCTATAGGTAAAGTTTGAGAGGAAATAAAATGTGGATCAATCCAAAAGAAGTTGCTTTATTTCTTCAAGTGTCAGAAGTATTCAGGGAAGGCTATCATGGAGGAGAGGCTGGACAAGCCAAATGGACTCAGACGTGACATCTTGAAGATAACAGTAGCTAATATCTAGTCATCATGTATTTCATGCTCTGTTCTAATTGCTTTGTATTATCTACCTATATTTACTATATGAATTGGTACCACAATTAATTCCATGTCCCCACTTCAGAGATGAAGGGAACAATGATGGAGAGATTATATTACTTGGCTCAGGTCACACAGATAGAAAGTAGTTCTAACCAGTTCTCATATTTCCATAACCTGAGCCCTGAATCACCACATTATTCCATTTCCTCTACCTCCATATTGGTCTGGAGTCTTCAAAATATTTGACATTTAGATATAAAGTCCATGTCAAAAGTAAAATATAACTACTTTAAATTGTTTGCCATTTTAATAATCTTTCTGTCATAGAGCTGATAGCTACATTTGCTTTCTACTTCTTACTTGTTAACATACCTCAATATGTGTGTGTATGTGTATAGATATGCACAGGGCAAGGGGCGAGGGACCGGGAATATGGCTCAATTGGTAAAGTGCTTGCCTCATGCGCAAGGCCCTGGGTTCAATCCCCAGCACACCCCCCCCCCAAAAAAAAAGAGGCAGGGAGAGAGTGGCTCAGGTGTAGTTGTTAGCCTCCTAGGTGTCATCTGTGTTTCTTTTATTTACTGGTAAATGTCATTGACGCTCTAGTTATGAGTAGGCACTTAAAGTTCATGTTCACCATCTTTACCTTTTTACTCTGTGACTATTTTTGTTTGTTTTTCTACACACACAAAAATGTGATCCTCTGTAGTGACTTTTCCCTATTTACAGAATAGGAGGGGCAGGTACTACAGTTAAAATACCCATAAGACAAATAGATCCTGAAAACTTTGCATAGTCATTTCTTTGTTATGTGCTTCTTGAAACCCTACAGAATCATGTTGATTTCAGACTTAATTTAGAAAACTGTTCTGGAATACTAAGTGTGATTCAAGATCCAAGTATACTAGGAGACAGTTAAAGGTTTGACATCTGATCTCTAGCAGAATGTCTGCTTACCGTGCATACAGTAGTATCAGATGGAAGAAGCTATTTCTAAAACAGTTCAGTGTGGATGTTTGCTTCTGATTAGCCTCTGTGTGTGTGTGTGTGTGTGTGTGTGTGTGTGTGTGTGTGTTGGATGAATGAGCAATTGCGAAGTCATGACCATGTGTTTGCTGTCATTTAAACTGCCAATCTAATCTAAATATACATGTGGGTGCCTGAGGAGACGCCTTTCTTTTCAAGAGGATCATTCTTACAGCTCTTAATTCCTTGCTGACACACGTGAACATTGGGACACTTCTATATTCCTGAGGGATACTCTGCTTTCTTTTGAAAGAGGTGAGAATGATTTCTTTGCTTGCTGTAGTTGTGGTTTTTAAAGGCCAGCTATATGTAAAGTTTATTTACTGTGAGCAGTAACTTCATAGGAAAGATAGCTTCCAGGATGTTACACAAGGTAATGAAAAAGTGGGAATGGGAAGAGTGACCAGACAAGTAAAAGCCACAGGGTGTTTTGATTTATGAAAAAAATTAGGAAAATCTTACTGACTTTTAGATCACTATTTTGTACATAGCATATTTAATGTAATTAAGAAAAAATAGAGAAAAGTTTATAAATAGGATCTATGATTTTATAATACCTCATAGTATAATATGGAATCCCTATGTGAAATAACTAAATCTGAAATGTATGTTTTCATTGAGAGAATAATGATATTGTTCTTTCATGTTTCACCATTATGTAGCTTATCATATTTTGCCATTTGTCAAAATATTTTTGCCATTCATGTATTTTAGATGTAAGAGCAAAATACTTCTAAACTTAACTTAACCCTCCCCCAAAGTTCCAGAATATTCCTTGTGATCTAATCACTAGAGTATTTGATAAAAATCAGTTATCACTTAATTGCACATTAAAATATTTCACTAAAAATTTTAATGACTTGCAACTGTAAATTCTCACACAAATGTTTTTTCACTTTTTATTTATTTAGTAGTTATAAGCCTGTTTGAATGGAATTTAGATTGGCTTATATGTTAATATATGTGGCAAATATAATTTAAAATAAGTAGTCACAAAATTTAAAGAATGTAGCATTCATTCAGTACCAGCCAATTTTTATACATGGGCAATAATGTCTTTCATTTTTTGCTTAAAGTAATATAACAGTTGTGGAGTTTTATCTTTAGAATATCAGAAAGCATGCACATTCATCTGCAAAAAGAAATTTTCCTGGGGCTTTATTGAAGGAAAATTTGTCATGTGATTCTCTGTGAACTAAATTTAATCATATGATGTCCCAATAGTCAATATTATGTATAAATGGATAAAGTAGTCACATGTAAATGCTAGTCTCCATAAATTAAAATTGTTTTTCTATTACCTAGATGTGGAGCTATCTAAAGGCTTAAAAAAATATTGTTTTGGAAACATTTCCTTTTGAAATGTTCTCATTCCAGCAAACTTTCAGAGAAACCAGAAGCTGCTCATGAATTACTTTCATTCCAGACAAGAGTCACATTTAGTAAATTACGTTTTAGAGCAGTAAGTGGAGCCTTAGTGCTCCTTCAAAGCTACTCTCTCCTCTCCTCTCCTTCCCTCTCCCTATTGCTCAGCCCATACACAGAGAATTCTGCAATTTGCTCTGTTTATCAGAAAATGCATGAAAGTAATTATGTCAATATTTCTAGCTTTATTTCAGATTTTTTAGTTCATAAGAAAATATAACTCTTTTTTTTACTAATTTAACTTTCAAGTTTTCAGTTGCCAACTGAAAAAGGGGACATGATCTGTTACTTATTTCACATTGTTCATAAGATAAAAGCCAACCAATCTCTTAGAAGATGTTTAAGTCAAGTGCAGTTAAGTGAAAAAAAAGTAGGATCTATGTTTTCCACTTGCTTTTTAACCCTTGGTCTTTTTTCTATAGAGGATTTAAAAAAGTAATAAGCAGCTTTTACTGTATGGCAAGAAATTTTAGTGGTATATCATAAATTGTGTGTGTTGGGGTTTTGAAATATCATATACATACTTGAATTGTACCTGCCTGTGTGCATGTGTGTAGTAAACTTCGTAGAGTTGAGCTTTTCCTGAATAATGATTCTATGAGTAGGAAACACTCTTGTTTTATGAAGATTAGAAACAAGTTGAGGCTCTTAATCATTCTTGAGATACTGAAATTGAATGTGTTTCTGAGCATCAATTCAGAAACTGTTCCAAACCATCCTCTTAGAATGCAGTAAATTATTTGTGCTGTTACCCTAATTGAACAGCGTGGATCTTGGACCCTCATTAACTTGTCTGTAAGGAACAGAAAATTGAGGAGAGCGAGAAAGAGGCTGAGGAGAAGACCTTTAGCCGGTGCTGTCCTGAGCTGCCATTGTCGAAGGACATCCTTTGAGCTAATTTCAGACCCATAAAAAAAAAATCTATTTAGTGATTAGTAACCAGTGGATAAAAGCAGAAAGCCCAAGTGAATAAAGACCATAAATACTGAAGCCTTTGGGATAACAGCCTGTAAAACTGTCAAAAAGCATTGCTTAAGTGACAAAAGATAGCCTGAAGTAACAAGAAGTGTTAGCTCACAAGGCAGTCCTCCATATTCATGGAGAGAAGACATAATTTAGTTTTCTTCAAAAACAGAGATTCTTCTTGAATTCAGTACCTGCCCCACTTCATTTATTTATTTGTTTTACATGGTGTCTATTTGTTTAAAATTTGTGGTTGACTGCATTTGCTAGCAGGAATCACGATGCCTGTTTAAAGATAGCTTTGTTTCCAAAAGTAGAACCGTGATTACTGAAACTTCTGTTTAGATCCATCAAGATCTGCTTACTTGCTAAGAATTTGAAGCCTGACTGGAGTGAGTGGGTGAGTGGGTGTGTATTTTTTAAAGGCAGATGGTTAGGAATCAGATGCTAACAAGAGCTTTTCTTGTTTTTAAATTAAAGTCTGAAGTTAGTAATTCTTAAATATTTCTCCCTAAAGGGAAAACATTGGGTAAATAAAAACAGAAGAATGTAAGTCTATATTATCAACTGTTTTTGTTCTCCTTGCACAATATGTACATTCAAATGATTACAGTCTTACCAGACAGTACTTTAAATTTGTTTTCAGGGTTGAATAAAATTCAAGATGATGAATCCCAGGTCTTTATTCTAAACTCCTATTGTTCTGAAGGTGATGATTGTGTGGTATTTGAGTGACAATGTTAGCGGTTTTTGAATTTTGTGTTTCACTGTATGACCTTTAGATCCCAAATGTGTGTTTTAGTGATGTGATTTCAGTGTATTTAAAGTATTGTTATTTCTTCAAGTTAGAGAATTTTATCAACTTGGGATATTTGCTTTTCAACGTTCAGGCTGTGAGAACTAGAGGTGTCATTCATTGGAAGGGAGCAGATGTTAAAGGTTCTTGCCCCTTCCTCCCTAATCCCAAATACCCTTGAAGAAGAGAAATGTTCTATTACCCAAATAGGCATCTTTCTGATGGTGAGAAAAGGCGGTAAAAGGCAGTAAATCTGCCTTCTCATTATGAAGTGCAACAATAGATTGATTTATGAAGAAAAGCAACTGTTGGGCTTATGTAAGATGTGTGCATGGAAATGCAGTTTCCTTCAGAGCCTGGTAAGCAGTAGCATTCCTCCTGTTCTTGACAGGAATCCAATATTACTAATAGGGAATATGCAATTCTGAACGCGACGTTTTAAAGGACTACATTGAGAACAAAACAAAAGGTCCCACCTCCTGATGTTTTCACGTGAGAAAAGTCTCTTAAATGTGCCATGTTTTTGCTATTTTAGTTCATTTTCATTAAGAGTGGACTCCTTAAAAATAGTTCCATCTTTATAAACTTTTTTAAGGATATGCCATTTTAAGCAGAAATGAATTTAAGTATAGCATATTTAGATATTAGGCTGTTTGTATAAGATATCACTAAAACTGCATAATTTTCAGTAAACACTATAAGAGTCTCAAATAAAGCCAACAATGAAGGTAATTTTAAGCTTCTCAGGGGATTTCATAAAGTATTTTGTGTTAAGTTTTTGTTTTATGAAAACCTATGTAATTTTATGTTACCTCTTAATAAGGAACTCTGTTAACAGTAGTATTTCTATTTAAGTTAAAAAATTAAACTTTGCAGCCTTGCGATGTAACTCAGTGGTGGAGTGCTTGTCTTGCAGTTCAGGACTCTGGGTTCAGTCCTCAGCACCACAAAATAAACAAATTAACAAAAATTCCTAAAAATTTCAGCTCTAAGTTGATTTTGAGCATTAAATATAATAAGATGCAAAAGTCTAGATGTCTCTTAGTGAACTGCATTGGTACTGTCCTGTGTATTTAGCACATATCATTCCAGAATTTGAAATTTATATTATACAATTGAGAGTTGAACTGGTAAATTATAGAATTAAAACTGATAATTTTCAATAGGGTTTTATTAAAGCTCATTTCTCTCAGTAAGCATGTATCTTTCCCATATATGTATGTTTCCCAACTCTAGGAGTATTCATGGTACTAATGTACAAGAGAGTGCATACAAAATATTGAACATTTAAAAGGGAAAGACAGAAGAAAATATAAATGGAAGTTCAATTATTTTCTTTTACCCTACCCTTATGGATTTTATACTTCTCTACATGTGCATATGTGTGCATGTACACACCCAAGGAGCTTTGGAATCTCCTGATCTAGCTTAGAAGAAAGGGCTCCAGTGTATTACCTGGAATATGCACTGCTATTCTAGTTAGGAAAATGCAAGATTACAAAGAAATAATTCTTGTAACTATCCAACAGCCTTTGTTGCGTTAAATTACAATGAGAAGGTGTTGCATTTTTGACCTGTCAATGATTAGGCAGTTTTAAAACAATTATTTCTTTCCCAGCAGATTTTTGTTATTTTGGAAGTCAAAGTACTATGGAAGTAAGATCTTAGCCAATATAATGCCACTGCCATGAAAATAAATTCAAGCTTCACGTTTAATAGGGGAAAATCTGTAAGATAGTCCAAAGATTAAAATTAATAGATCTTCTTGACATTTATATAAGCGTATAAAGATTCTACTGGTGTCAATCAAATGCTCTTACAACATTTTTCAGCAATCCTTTTTTAAAAAAGGTCTAAAGTTAATAAGGAAATGCAGTTAAATGTCTTGTCAAAAGGATCTCTTCAGATCTGTATGTTTTAGTTCAACTCAGTTAATTGCCACCTTATTTCCTGAATTCACTCAATTTAATAATTTTAATATTTTAATCCAAGACTGAGACCTATAACTACAAATAATGTATTTTTAGGACTTCATTCATTTCAGTATTGCCCCTATAAACTTCAAAAATGCAACAGTAATTTCAAGTTTTTAGTGCTCTGCACAGGTGGGTTATTTCCCAAGTAACTGAAGAGAATTTGGACAGGTTTCAGGGTCTTAATGTGAACTGATGAGCATTTGTATTTTGAAGTCCATTGTTCAGCTCCAGTAACAATTAAATTGGGACAATTCTATCAGGAAACTTTTTTTCCTCTTCCTGTTTCTCTTTCTTGAGACATTGACGCTCTAAGTACTCTCGCTTGTAACTTTTTTCTTCTCTACCCACCACCCTCAAAACACTTTTGGCACAAAAGGGGTCGAAAACAGTTAAAAGATAAGTCTCTGGCTTTAAAACTGAGTGGTATAAATATATTTTAACTTTATTTCAACTCTGCTTATTACTTATTTTTTACTGGTTCTTTTTAGTTTTATGTAATGATAGGATTCATTTTGACATAGTTATAAAAGCATGGAGTATATGTTCTAATTCAGCCCCCAGTACTGCCCCTTTTCTTTCCTCTTCCTTCCCTGTTCACTTCTCTCTACTGATCTTTCTGCTATTTACTTATAGTTTTGTTGTTGTTGTTTTTCTTTTAATTAGTGTCTTGTGGATATACATGATGGTTGGAACTGAAGACTAGCATGCTAAGTGAAATAAGTGGTATATTTTAATGGCCAGGTAGGAGACTCTACTTCTATACATAATCTTTGCTCAAAGAAGGGTAACATGCGTCGAAGTAGTAAAACTGCAAATGATCTGTTTGCAGATGATTTTGCATTCCTAAAGCTCTTTTACAAGTAAATATTCTCAGCTAGTAATCTCTTAGGACACATCTGGCACATACACCATCTTGCAACCACTGAATTTTTTGAAAGAGCACATGTCCTGGCTACAATAGTTAGTAGCAACCTTCAAAGTACGACTGGTGATGAGAGATAAAAGACTTGAGGCTCTTCTGCTTAAAAGAGAGGAAGTGAAAAGAAAATTACAGCCATCCCTAAGTGTGGAAAAGGGTCTTATGGAGAGATTTATAGACCCTTGTTCCCCAAGGCCATTTCGTTTCCTAATGAGATTTTGTGTTCTCGGACAGGGAATGATAAGTCTGAGGGATGACAGCATTTAATAATAATAGTGAAGATGATGATAATGAAGAAAGCAAGTGCAGTTGTAAAAACAGAGGCACCTCAACATAAAGCCTATTATGTTGACATCCAGGATGATTTTATGTCTTTAAGTTGAAAATGTAACAGAAATAAGGACTTTTCCTTTTTTGTTAACGGTTAGTTGGGAGAATAATTCTTATGCTTTTGTTCTGTTACCAGAAAATGATGGGCATAACAATAGCTTTTGATCATATGAGAGCCCTAGAGGCTAAATACAGTTCTAATTTAACATCCAGCTCATTCAAGTTGTCATAATATAAATGGAAGGAGTCTGCCAAAAAGAGATGTGAAGTCTTCCCTATAGTCATAGACTTGCCTCACTGTCTAGCCATCAAGGTTTCGCTTCCAGTGGCCTTTGCTCAGTTTCATGTTGTTTCAAAAGAAAATGTTACTAAACAGGTTATTTAAACATTAAATTTGTTGTTGTTCTTGGATGTTAAGGAATTTTGTATTGTAGAGTTACGAAGAGAGGGTGGATCACCTTTGAAGGCAAGTAAAATAAATACTCGTTCTCTGTTACCTCATCAGGGCCAGTATCAAGAGAATCAGAGCAGTTCCAAGGAGAAGCTTCCTTGCTCTTCTTTATAAAATGTATTGAACTAGTAAGGTTCCCAGCCAGGATCTTTAGTAGTATTGATTGGACAAATGTTGGGAGCAATTGATTCAGGCACAGTAAGCCTCTGGGATGAAGTATTTTGTTTTACCAGTGGTTTGAGCTGGATGTGGATCACAAGATGTCCCTTGTGGACAGAGGGATATTCAGTACATCTTTCACAGTGATATAGCAAATGATGTTCCCTAACAATAGTGTTAGAAAAGGTATTAGTGTGTTTGGAACACTACTTTAAATGAATTGTGCTTTTTCAAAGCTGATAGATGGCAGTAGAAAGAACAGTAGATGAGAGGTCAGAAAATCTGGTTTTAATACACCTAAATGTCACTCCTGGTCACTTAATCTTACTATGCTTCTGTTTCCTTGTCTGTAAAATATCAATAAAAAATGTGTCCTGCTGTCTTGGTCAAATTGGGCTGCCATAACAACATACCATAGACTGGGGCAACAGGAATGTATTTCTTTTTTCTTTCTTTCTTTCTTTCTTTTTTTTAGATGTAGATGGACACAATATCTTTATTTATTTATTTTTGTGTGGTGCTGAGGATCGAATCCAGTGCCTCACGCATGCGAGGCAAGCATTCCACCACTGAGCCACAATCCCAGCCCCAGGAATGTATTTCTTATAGATCCAAGAGCTTGAATTTTGAGATCAAGGAGGCCAGTGAGGGCTCTCTTCTTAGCCTGCAGATGGCCACATATTTGCTGTGTCCTCACATAGTAAGACAGAAAATGAAAGCTTTTTTTCTGGTGTTTCTTCTCATAAAGCACAAATCTCCTTAGGAGGGCCCCACGTTCTTGACATCCTATAAACCTCATTACCTCCCAAAGGTGTTATCTCCACTTACCAACAGGTGAATCCTAGTGTAGGAGGCACAGTTTAGTTCATAGCGCCTGCCTTCCTCACAATAAAGCAAATGAAACAAAGACTATGATGGAGTTACACAAAGACATATTAAGAGGTTGCAGTTACCAAAGTTGGTCTATTCTTATTTTCATATTCCTTTCTGAAGAATAAGGATTTGATCTTGTAACACGTTTGTTTGAAGCAGTTATTAATATGAGACCAGATGAAATTCCAAGTTGTCTTGTTTCTACCTTTTAACAATTCAATTTTGCATTAATCTTATCAAGTTAACTACACCCAATTCTTATTTGATTACTTTTCAGTACTTATTTCTTTGCTTAATTTCGACCTCAACTTTTATTAACATAGCTACCTCAAAATATTACCTATTAATGAGAATTAGTGAAATAGATTTAATACATATGATGGAGAATGTTTTCCATAATTGTTGAGCATGGGTGTTATTGTTATTTAAAATTAAATGCATATTTGAAAATTAAGTAGATTATTTTCAGTTTCATATAAAGAAAAAACTAAATGAGGTAGGCTTTCAATAATTTATGTTAAGCTAACTAAGAAGGTAGATAATGTGTAGGATGATTATGATTTTTTAATGAAAAGAGAGCCAAACTAATGAGAACTTAGTACTTCAGTTAGTTGTGATGAAGATTGAACTGGAAAGTAAGGTGTATTATACTTGTGTTTTCTTGTTAAATTAGTACACGTCTTTAACACAGTCTTTCTGGATATTTATACAAAGAAGAGATTCTCTTCATTGAAGGCTTTCTTTCTTTTTTTATGAGGTAAAAATTTTTGTGAAGAACATTAGGAGTGTATCTGAAGTAATTTCAGTTTAACTATTTACTGTATTCTTTTCCCTTTTCACTGAAAGAAAGGTGTGTATCATCCCCCCTCCCTTTTTCTTTATTTAGGTTACTTTAACAATCAAGTCATTGAAATTCTGCTCATAAATATAGTTGCACATTAGAAAAGACAGGGTTTCTGGCTTGACAACCAGGAGGAAACATGCTCTTCATCTAAGGAACAGGGTCAGTTTTTGCAAGCCCTCTCTTGTGATCTACCTTGACAGGTATTTCTTCTGAAACACTTTTAGGAGTTGTAGACATGTGCTTTTTCTTCTCCTGGACAAAAGTAGTCCTCTGTAGAAAATCCATTTCAAAGATTTTGTATAGACATTTAATGTAGAAGATTGCATTGCAGCGAATCTTGGTAACTCCATTGTTTTGGTAGTAAAGATATATCTTATTTTAAGCAACAGAGGAATCTGTAGCATTAAAACAGCTGTGGTCTAGGTATTTTTACTTTATTATATCAGTTTAACATAACTACTACTACTCTTTCCCCACTTCACCCCACCCTGGCCTGGGGATTGAACTGAGGGGCACTTTATCATTGAGCTACACTCCTAGCCTGTTTTGTTTTTTACTTTGAGACAGGATCCTTAGTGAGTTGTCCAGGCTGTCCTCAAACTTAGATCCTCCTGCCTCCACTCCTAAGTAGCTGAAGTGTGCACCATTGTGCCCAGCTTTAATATAACTTCTGTATGAGGTACTGTGCTCTTATTCTGTAAGGAAATTAATGCTTAAGCAAACTTCCCCAAAACATAACTATCAAGCAATAGAATTGCGATTTTTAATCATCTACATTTATCACTGTGAAGCATACCATTTACAGAAACTTCATGACTATGCGTTTGATTACCCATAACATCAGCAAGAAGCAAAACAATTCTTAGTGGGGAGAATTGTGATATTTCAAAAGAATTTTGATATTTCAAATTAGTCATCAAAGAAAAAATATCAGAACCTCAATGAACTTCCTTAACTCTTAATTTTTGGTTTAGCATTTACACGTGAACATGCACACACACTCAAAAACATACATATTTTAAATGTCTTAGAAGATAAAGTCTAAAATGGAGGATACTATATCTTGTCAATCCTTAGGGTCTATAAAGATCTAAATTTAGGGCTGGGATTGTAGCTCAGTGGTAGCGCACTTGCCTTGCATGAGTGAGGCACGGGATTCGATCCTCAGCACCACATAAAAATAAATAAAATAAAGATATTGTGTCCATCTACAACTAAAAAAAATATTTAAAAAAAAAGATCTTAATTTAAAGGAGGCTCAGGCAGGAGTATCACAAGTTCGAGGCTATCCTCAGCAACTTAGTGAGGACCTGTCTCAAAGTAAAACAGTAAAAAGGACTGGGGATGTGGCTCAGTGGTACAACACCCCTGGGTTGAATCCCCAGTACTCCTCCCAAGCCCAAAAAAAAAAAACTCAGCCTCGTTTATGGTGATAATTTTAAAACAAACTATAATTTATATATAATCATCCTTGATTTGTGTTCTTAAAATCAAAAATGTACTTAAAATGAGCTGCAGTTCTATTGTTAGGACTTGAGATAGAAGACAGGGTCAGCCTCTTCTGGTGGCAGAAGAGCTCTTGAGCAGTTAACATTTGGTTGAATTCTCTGTCAGGGTGAGTCCACCACCATAAATATTTTTATTGAATGGTGACTGTGCTCTATCAGGGTGCTTTCTTGCAAAAACACTTTGAAGAGTATACAGGAAGGCTGCCTCTGGAAAAATCAATACATTTCTATTTTTTCCCATGACATATATATTCTCAATGCTTTTTCAAATTTAAAATTCTTTAAGGAATTTTTTTTTTGCATTGAAAAAAATGAAATGACAAAATCGGTTGTCTCATCTTGGAGTTTTTATTAATACCTTTTTTTGAACTTTTACTTTTTTTGTTTGTTTGTTTGGTACCAGAGGTGCTTAACCAATGAGCCACATCCCTAGCCTGCTTTTATTGTTTATTTTAAAACAGGGTCTCACTGATCAGGTTGCTAAGGCTGCCTTGGAACTCGCGATTCTCCTGCCTCAGCCTCCCAAATCACTGTAATTACAGGCATGCGCCACCATGCCCAGCTTATTGAACTTGGATTTCTACTTCAAACCTGTTGCCTTCATCAGTTTTTGTATTGCTATGACCAAAACACCTGGCAAGAACAACTTAGAGGAGGAGTAGTTCATTTAGGACTCATGGTTTCAGAGGTCTCAGTCCATGGGTAGCCAACTCATGCAGAGTGAGGCAGCACATCATAGGAGAAGGATTCGGCACAGAAAAGCTGCTCCTTTCTTGGTAGCAAGGAACCAGAAAGAGAGAAGAGGGAAAGGGGCCACAGGAAAGATGTACCCTTCCAGGGCTCAATCCTGGTGACTCACCTCCTCTAGCCATATCCCACATGCCTATAGTTACTGCCCAGTCATTTAAACTAGGATGAACTGATTAGGTTACAGCTCTCACAATCCACTTTACCTCTGAACGTTCTTGCATTAATACAGGAGATGTGTAAGGGTTGGGGGTGGGGGGGCGGACAACACCTCACATCCAAACCATAATGCCTATTACTGAACCTCCTCATGGATAGACTTCTCCCAGCTGATTCTAATGCATGTCCATGATTATCAATCTCTAGGTCAATCAGTGATTCTCAAAAGTGTGGTGGGTGCCTGGCCCTGTGGTCTCAGCATCACCTGGGTTCTTGTAAGGAATTCAGGTCCTTGTTTTGTCACCTACCCTCCTCAAATTACTGAATCAGGAACCCTGGGAGAGGGCAGCAGTCAGTACTTTAACAAGTCCTTCAGTGATCCCTATGCTGTGAAAGTGTGAGATGCTTTGCCTGGGATGGTTTTTAAAAATCTCTGCCACTCTAATTTCCACAGATGCTTATCTTGACTATCAAAGGCTTCCAGAATATTGCTTTGCTGCCCTCATTCAACATTTGATCTTTCTTCATCCAGTTCTTTTGCTGTTACCTTTCTATTTGAATATTCTTATAGAATTCGAGTGTTCCTACTATGAGCCTTCCCAAATGCTTTGTGTTTTGTGCCAGAGGCAAGGCATTAACCTTAAATGTTGAATAAAAAGGCTTTTCCTCCTGTTGTGTTTTATTATTTATCTCCTTTCTGATGATTAGCAAATACAGAATTATTGGCCTTGTTTATGGTAAGAAGTTGAAAAGGATGCCTGTAGGTGTGGTTCTGGCCTGGGCTTGATGCATGATGCACATCGGTCAAGGTTAGTGGCAGGTAGTTTGAAGAGAGTGCCACTGTCCTCCCTTGTCCTAGTTAATATCACTCTCAGCGAATGGCTCCTTTAGGTCCAGCTCAACATGTGCTGGTTTGGCAGCACAGGGAATTAGAGCTTTCTGCTCACTGTAAGGAAACCTTTTTTTTTTTTTTGGCTCCCAAATGGTTTCCAGAGCTATCAAAATAATACCATTTGCAGGCACTTTTCATGGCTGAAAAGAGCAAGTTGGAGAGGAAAAGGAGTACTCTCCGGGCCCTGGGAGAACCGTTTTACAGCTGGGCATTGCACGTAAATGCTAACTGAATGCCCTTTCAGTTGTATAACTCACCATTGGGGCTCAACCATGGAAGAGGCACTCAACAGAAATGAAGAGTACCTCACACAGGCATTTGTACTTGTAAACCAACTCTTCTTTGTGAGCCACAAATGGCAATGTGTAGGACATTGTACTACAATTCTCAAGAAAAGCTTGCAGTGGCAAAGGGTTGGTGGGCTGCCTGCTGCTCATTAGAGATCCTGTCTGGCTCTTTTCCTGCAGAATGAGTGGTAGATTGCTGACACCTGTTTTCCCATCCAGCCTGAGGATGTGAAGTGTGCATTAGGAATGCCTGAAAGTGCTTCCTTGTGTCCGAATCTGGAGTTTGGTGCTGCCTAGGGAGATGGGGGTGGGGGTTCATTGATGGGAGAGGAGATAAAAAAAATCAGTGGTGAGAAACTGCAGCATAAACTGAGATGAGATTCTAATCCTCATTTAGCAGCTTCCAATTGTGCACTTAGTTTACACTCTAACTTGATTCCTCACTGAACAAAGGGGGCAAAAAGTGCCCTATATATGGGAAGAACACAGGTATTTCTCAGATAGCATGAATATATAGTTGAGACTATGAGCACATTAGAAATGAATAGAAATAACTGAATACATCACTGTCATTAAGTTATTTAAGAATAAGTTTGATCTTAAATATATGAAATTTAAGTGTGTTGGTGGCATCATCAGTGACTGCATACTTCTGTTGTCTACTCCACCTATCTTTACCTACTGAAAAGTCACAAAACTGGCAGATAGTGAAACAGAAGTCATAATGTGCTGTCTTTAGTGACAAATATGGAGTGTCTGCTGTGTACAATGCATAATGCTAAGTGTTGTATCAAGTGCTTTGTCTCCTTTTTATCTGGGAGAAAACATCCAAAGGAGGAAGCATATAGGAGGAGCGTATTACATGCATTGCAGCATAGCTAGTAAGAAAACCGGTGATCCATCTACTGTGTTTTCACTAGGTTTGGAGAAGGAAAAGAACTGAGTTGAGTGAGTTAAAGGATGGATGTAGAACTTACTATGGATATTAAAGGATGTGGAGAATTCATTGAGAATAAGAGATCAAGGTATGATAGTGCTTTTCCCCCCTGCCACTCATAAGCTGTGGAATTAAAAAGCTTTTTATTTTTTAATTTTTTGTTCTATTTTTTAAGATAGTGGCAAAACCTTCCCCTGACTCATCTGTGGGACTTGGCTGGGCCTCATGAACATTGGCCTACATTTGTGAACTGTGGACAGGGTTAGGGTTGGGTCATGGCCTTGGACCAGAGTGAAATTAATTGGTGCATAATGTGATTGAACTAATGACCTTGGCCTCATTACCACTGTGTTTTAACCAGTTGAGTCAATCAAACATTGCAGAAAGGGTAATCAGGCTATCTCTTAGAAAGATGTGCATAGCGATAAATAGGACTGAAATCAAAGCCAGGTTCTTCCTTCATGTAACACTCGAGTGTTTATCTCTTTATCCTTGAGTTTTTATACTTGTTTCTGCATCTAGTAAAAATAAGGTGGTCAAAGAAAAAGGACACCATAACTCTTCCTGTGCTAGTATTTTGACATTATGAAATGTGTAGTCATTTTTCTTGTGCAATGTCACACTGTTTTTGCAGGGGCTGCTTTGAGCAACTATATTGTTTTCAATTTTAGATGTGTAGTGTCCCATAAAGTTATTGATGATGCTTTTCTCTTCTTCTCTAAAGTCCGAGCAGCCCAGTCCTGCCAGTTCCAGCTCCAGTTCCAGCTCCAGCTTCACACCGTCCCAGACCAGGCAACAAGGTATCAGCAGCTCCCAGGCAAACTATGAGGCATTTTTCTCATAAAACATCTTAATGAGTTGATTTATGACCTATCTTCTACTGTTTTATTATTTGAATGGTAACTTGGCTTTTATGCAGTTGTATTTATTTCCCCTAGGAATGCACTTGGGTATTGTTCTGATATGAGGCCAGGCTCTAGAAATTCCCCCTTTTCCAGTGTCTGCCATCAGATTCCCATTTTACAAAAGGATTATAGACAACAGCCCATTCCAGGGAGTTCCCAAAGGAAATACAATAGCAAAAGCGGGACTTGAGAGAAATGAGGTTTCACTCTTCCTCCTTAGATATCTTTAATTTTGTTTTTCTACAGATTAATTGACTTCTTTTTTAGCAAATGTAAATTTGCTATATTTTAAATATCTGTTTTTACTGTTCATGCTCAAGTGTTAACCCAAACAAGAAAATTAAACTAGAACATGTAACTAATTTTTTTCAGTATGTGTGTAAAATCTTCAAATGAGGCCTCCCCCCTTTAATTTTTACAGGGAAAATGAGTTAGTATCAAAGAATAGTTTGGTTTTTACTCTTTCATTGGACATTATCTTTTTCATCAATCACAACTGAATTCCTAATGACCTTGTATGTTTGAAAGGGATTAAATTGTTGTGTGTATTTGGACTAAGGCTAAGCTTCCAGAGGGGGGGAAAAAAAAAGCAAAGATAGTTTGGCTATTCAGGGATCTTGTTCCATTGACTTCCAAAAGAAATAAGCCCACAATGAAAGCAGAGAAAGTTTGGGTTTGCAGAATGTGCAGTTGCAGGCTGCGAATACTTATTTTAGAACGGAGTTAGTGATAATTGAGACACATGTATCATAAATTAGACTTGAGGAATTATCTGATCCAAATGAAAGTGCCTCTGCCACCTTCTTGATTGCCTTTATAATCTCTTCTGTTAAGATTAAAAAGACCTATCTTGTTTTCATCACACTTAGCATATAGTAAAAGCCATATGAATGGGGGAGAGAGATGGGCGGGGGGAGAGAGAAAGAGTGAGTGTGTGTGTGTGTGTTTGTGTTTCTGTTCTACCCTAGAATAAAATTAGTTATGGCTTCATGGTTTTTTCCCTCCCATCTAATACTGGATACCGTCTTGAATTTTCTGGGCACCTGATTTATTACATGGTCTTATTTATGTTAATGCATGCTGGTACTTTGCCAGGAATTTCTTAAAAAATAAAATAAAAATTGGCTGTATAAAATTGTTGCAACAAGACCTTCTGTCCAAGATCAATATGAAGATCAGAGACAGGACATTACACCATGGAATTGAAATACTTTATAATCTGAACTTGACTGAAATGCTTGCTTGACCTGAAATTGACCTTGAAATAAAAGGAACAGCTAAACCTTAATAGATCAAAAACTACCACACAAAGACTGCATTGCCAAGAACAAGTTAGAACCACAGTGATTTATTAATCTCAACTTTTCAATACGTGGATTAACCTAACAAAACATCCAATTTACTAATAAATCTTTCTGTTTCTTTTTAGGTGTAATTTTTCTTAGGGAAGGGAAAAACAGAAAAATAAAAGTAGAAAATAGAGATTCTTTAATGAACAGTTTGGGGAATCTATTATGAAAACAGTAGTGTTTAGGCAGAGCTTGCATTCCAAAAACTGAACCAAGTTTTTGTTGCAAATTGTATGACCGTATAGGACGATTACTTTGAACTGGTGTTCAGTGCTGGAAGGCATTCCCCTGTTCTAATAGGGCAAAGCTTGTTTGAAATCACATTTGATTCACTGTGGTTCACTGTCATTGATCAGGTCCTTTAAGGTCTATAATGAAAGATCTTCATTCTGATGACAATGAGGAGGAATCGGATGAGGCAGAAGATAATGACAACGACTCAGAAATGGAAAGACCTGTAAATAGAGGAGGCAGTCGAAGTCGCAGGTGAGTCTCTTTGAAGGAGAGAGATTCCTTGTGATGAAGTCATACCTTTTCATTGGGCTTATTGGTGTCAGAGCACAGGTGTGAAACACGATAAATAATAGCAGCAAGTGACCACATTCATTTGAAGCTGGGGCATGTTGGCATGCTTACAGCCAACTTTAAGGGGAACTGTTTTTCCTTTTCTCAGAAAGAGAGTTTTTCCTCTAAAAACTTAATAGGAAAAAGTCACATTAGAAGTTCTGGATATTTGAAAGTATATGCCACATGGCAGGATTGACTACTGAAATAGTCCATTTTCATGTGAACAGTGTATATAGATCTGTTGCTGGCAGAGTCTCAGAAGGTGAAGAAATGTGTTTTCTGTTTGTAGCTAGAAATACATAATTGGCTGCAGTGAATGATGTGTGTGACCTAATTAAAACTAGGATCACCTGTGTGTGTTTTCCAGAAAATAAATTCCTTTTAAGTGTGTTGACAATTAGGTTCCGTAAGTAGCTTTAATGCTGTGAGGCATAATTCCACATTATAAGATGGTAATTCATGTCACTTATAATTAATAGTCAACTTGAAATTGCCTTGAGGATTTCATTTCTTTATCATGAGGAAAACAAATAGGCGTGCTTACTTTAATGTGTTTTGAGTAGAAAAAAATAAGAATTACTTGAATTTAAAATCCAATTTATGATATATTGCACTAAGTCTTTTCCCATAATCTACGACCATGTAGATGGCACTAAAATTCCTAGAAAGAATGCAGTATTAACCCCAACTGGACACACCGTATGCTCCCTAACTAGTGATTCTAGGGTATCCTTTGGAAAGAGCCTCTGTAGGGGATACGCCCTGTCAGATCTCTCAGTGACTGTACCTTATGGTCATACTCAACACTGTTTCTTCACCTTTTCTCCCAAATTCACCTGGACCCTCATGGCATTGGCCTTTTTAAATAATTCCCTTTTAGAAAGCTTCCATTTGAGGAGAAGAAACAAGAACAACAAAAAGACCTAAAAATGGGCTGATACTTGGAATTAAGAAACTTACTTAGGCCAACCCAAATCCTGACCACTGGCTGTTCTCCAGTTTGCTGATTTAAAAAAAAAAAAAAAAAAAGCATGACCTATTTAGGCAATTTTCAAGTTGTTTAGAAGATCTGGATATTCTGTGATTAGCTGCTGTCCACATACTTTCTGTCCTATCCCCTAAGTTATTACAAGTTGGATCACACACGTTTGTAAATTGTCTGATATAGATACACATTGTTGGGAACAGTTTCTTTTTCCCCATCTGACAGTGCTCTTAGCACGGCAGTACCAGTGTAACATTTGATCTGCACTGCACTTGTGAAGTCTCAACTGTTTAATCAGTTTAAATACTCAGCCCTCCACTTCAGTTGAGAAGCATTTTAAAGCAGGCTTCAGCTGAACACTTCATTAATGTAATTTAGTTAAGAAAAACAAGTTCCATCAGTTTTTGCTAAAAGGATGTCCCAGTGTATCCTTTTCGCTTCCTATCATGTATCCTGTCTATCTGAATATATAATGAAGCTAGAATGTGATTGCCTATTCAGAGTAGAAGAAAAACTAACCTGATTTCTAAAGCATTTTCTGTTTCTGAGAAGAATATTATATTAGGTTGCTGTATAACCAGAGAGAGGGAGCAGACACTGAAGGACGCTTCAGAAGGAGGGCACACATTCAGCAGAGTAACAAAGAACTCTCTTCTCTGGTTAGAAGAAAATTCTATTTTATTCTGAAAAGAAAAAATAGGGAGGAGGTGGTATTTTTATTGTCTTTAGTTGTTGAAAGATATTATCTTTTCTAAAGCAATATCCCAAACACACCATTTCTTTGTGTCAATGGAGTATTTTTCCAGTGTTTGTCAGTGTTCAGAACCAGAGACACCTTTGAATTGGGACACAGTGGAAATGACTTGTGGTGGGCCTGGCACCGCAGGCATCACTTAGTAGTACAGAAGAGTGGCTGAGCACTAGCTTTGGATCACACTGCTTGGGTTTGAGTCCTAGAGCTGCCATTTTTACCTCTGTGACCCTAGCTGAGTGATTCAGTTTAAGTCCCAGTTTACTCATCTATGAAGAAAGAGAACTAGCAGGTGAAGCATTTACCATGGTTCCAGATAAAAGTACACACCAATACATGTTAGTGGTTCTGAGTAAATGAACTTTCCAATGGTCAATGTCTGGATTCTTGGCCTTTCATCACAGTTTACACAGACATTTCAAGAACCACCTGTTTGTGATTTTTCTGTATTCCTTTTCAGGGTTAGCTTAAGCGATGGCAGTGATAGTGAAAGCAGCTCTGCTTCTTCACCCCTACATCATGAACCTCCACCACCATTATTAAAAACCAACAACAACCAGGTAAGTTGTGGTGCTCACACTTGCCAAGACTCTGTGGAACTAGGTGTAATCACTCCTACCCAGCACACACACTTTTTACCTCTTAAGTTTAAACAAAGTCCCTTTTAATGGCAAATAGATGGGAGTCCCCACGCTGAGGAATAAACACAGGGCACAGGGACTTATGGTGTCATGAGAAGATGGGTACCGGGGATGAGTTCAGAAAGTAGGTGAGGAAGAGATGGTAACCCATGTTGTTGCCCAGTCACTCCTCATTTCTCTATATTTTTCCTCTCAGCAGTAAGTAGGTGGCTTAATTAGAAAGAATATGACCTTTGGGACTAATATAAAGGCAGGTTCTTTGCTTTGCCACCAGTAACATGCTGGTGGGAAATTAACTTTTCTGACCCCCAGTTCCTTCATTTATGAATGATGTTCAAACCTACCTTTCAGGTTATTGGAAGGATACACAGTACCTCCTTGGCATTCAGTAGCTGATGGGAGGTGTTTATCATTATAGGTGCTCTGCCTCAGGTTTCTCATCCAAGAAAAGATTATCATCACTTGAAAGTGTGAGGAATAATTAAACACAGAGAAAAATCGTGGTCATTATCATTGTTATGAATTGAGTTCAAGGAAAGCTTATTAATTTGACAGCTCAGAATATATTCTAAGCAGAACTTTGAAGGCTGTAATGAAGAGCCCTTGTTCAACAAATGAATAAGATAGGAATATTTCCATTACTTACTAAAATAAACTGTTTTCAGGTATCGTGAATATTGTAAAAAGCCTCATTGTGCATTGAGTTGCTACTCATCACTGTAAGTTATTCTTATCTTTTTGTTGAGGTAGATTTCCTGTGACCTCTACAATAATTGCTTAATTCAAGTTACCAAATATTAACTTGAAAATTAAAGAACTGCATATTTCCACAACCATTGTTTCATAAGTATCCTCAGTTCCAAATGATCTTGCCCTTGTGTCTGTGATCTTTGTTTTGGTTGGAAAATGCTATTTTATTGCTGAAGACATTTTTGTTTTTCCATTTTGTGTAAAATGTAAGCAAAGATCTCTTAGAATTTTAAATTCATTTATAAAGTTCATCTGCAACTTAAATCCCTTGTTGTGAAGTAGGAAGGACACTAGTCCTCTTTGCTACACTGTTAACCTGTAATGGTCAGCTGCAGTTTCTTTGTGCCCTCCACAGTGAAAGCTCCACCTCATCACTGTATTCCACATTCTGCTGTCTGGCTCTTTGCATCTCAGGGCTGACCCATGCCCAGGGCCTGGATCTCTAATGTCTCTGACACAGCTGCCCACCATCACCAGTCAAGTATTTTCAATGGAGAAAGTAAAAAGAGCAGGGACATAAATGTGGTCAGTCATGATGTTGGGCTGGCTAACTAGATAAATGGGGATCTTTCTGCACACTTTTGGTTCAGGAAGAACTAGTCAAAGAGAAGAATTTGGACCTTAATTATATTGTATATCTGATTAAAACCTAATTAGACCTGATTTCTGCTTCCAGTGGACAGTGTATAGGAACTAGGATGCTGTTGGTGGCAGCACCAGGGGTTAAGGGCACTAAGGTGGGCTTTGTGCCCTCATCAGTCTCCTTCAGCAACCCTCCCTGTCATCATGAAGACAGGGCTTGCTGAGTGAGTGTAGCTCCTACAAGCTCTTGTCTTGCCTTTCAAACTCTTCCAGAATGTACAGTCTTAAGCTGACACTAGCTTTAGGGAAAGATGTCAATTCTTTGTTGAACTATTTTTTTCCTTCACCTGTCTAGCAAAACAAAGCCAAAAATGAACAGTATCATCTATCTGGACAGGTTAAAATTACTTTATCCAATTAAGTAGCATTCCATTGGTTCCTTGGCATTTTTCCACAAATGTAGCTTCACACATGCAAATCATCAATATGCCAGTAGTGCTCAGTTACATGTCACTTTCTCCATGTGCCTATAACATCATAAGAAAGCCCATGTGCCTTCACTTTCAGCTGGTCTGGGGAAGGAAATACATGTACCACAGGAGTGTTACCTCCTTGGGCCTGTGTCTTGGAGCTGAGACAGCAAGAAAAGGTTTTTAAAACTGTATCCAGTCCAGTTTCTTAACCCCCTCAAATCACCTGCACTGATTCAGGTGTGATGCCATCCTTTTAAGTCAGCATTTATGGAATTAAAAAAAGTTACTTTATTTCTTAGTTCCTTGTGCTGATGGAGACAGTAAAAATTTCAAAAAGCCTAAAAATCACTTAAATTATAGTCTGGAATGTTTGTTGTCTTATATTTGAAGGTGTGTGAGAGAGAGCGTGCACACATTCACAAGTGCAAAGTGGTGAAAAGGGTTCTGAAATTGCAAATCAAATAAAAAGAACAAGAACTTATTGGAAAACTTAATTCTGAAATGGGAAGACTGGATTTCCTTCTTTCTTGCCTTTTGGCTATTCTTTACCTGCAGTTGATAATGAATTTGCAAGTTTCTGTACTTGCAAGTTTCCATAAAGCAATTGGCAAAGCTGAATTGCCTGTTGCCTTTTCTCAAATCTTCCAGGGGTTCAGGAAGAGGAAATGTGCTAATTGATTCTAAAACTATCAGACTAACTCCTGAAAAAAAATTGAGAGAGCCCCTAGTTAACAAAGCAAGTGATTAGCCTGAGTGTTGTTAAGAGCTACTGATGATCATTAAACATGAAAAATCTATCAGTAAAGAATCCATCCTCTGAATAATTGAGTTGTCATTTCAAGCAAAGGGATACAGAAAAATATATCATCTTTAAAATTTGATTCTCAAGTCATATCCTCAGTAATGACTGAAGTGCTACTAATCATAATTAGATTCTTTACCAAGATTATCATATCTACCCTTGGTTTATTTCAGCAATCTGGGTGGCTGCGTTTTCCTCAGTACAATTTAATAGGGAATACTAATTAGTATTATACTATTTTAACTAGAGATGACTTTTTCCCACCCCAAACCTCCCTTGTGTGAATTTCAAACAAAAACAAAATACCAGATCATTTTGGGTTCAGAGTGTGGCAGGAAGGGAAAAGGTGAGGGGACTTGGAAGGAAGGAAGTGATCCATTGGACCTGAGCTAATACTCAGAATATCATAAATCACCTTTCAGCCTGCCAGGCATGCTGAATGAAATTAAAGAGAGTCTATCCAGTTAAACTGGTTTGAAATAAGCCTCTGGAAGACAAGGTGTTGTGCTTTTATATTCAGGAGTCGTTTCCCTAAAGATAAGAAATGATCATAAATAAAACAATTGTCTTCAGCATGGCTCAGCTCTCTCAGAATGAGGTTTTGACAAAGCTGTTTATTTTGGAGCAGGGAGAGATCAAAGAAGGAAGATTAACTGAGCCCTCTCTGGGCAGCCACTCAGTAACTTGAGGCGGGTCACTGACACCCGGAGCTTTTGTTCCTGCCACTGCAGCGTCCAGAAGAAAGAAACTAGGATTTCAATGTATTTTGGCCTTCTATGCTGTAGCACTTACGGAATGCGTGGGGTGGGAATTAAGCTCCCCGAATGTTCTGTTTTCTCCTTTGAAGAGAATGTGGCAGGACCCTCTAAACCTAGTTAGCAGAGTTCCATTGCAAAAACAGCGTCCACAGCCACTTCAACACCCCGAGTGCACCAAGTGGGGGATGGGACCTTGGGAGGAGGGGGGATATGATGGGAAGGAAATTCAGTTCTCCAGTGCACAAGGCACAGCAGAGCTGTGTTTTTCCTCTTGCCTGAAATCTCCGAGGGTTGTCTCTGCAAGGCCCAGCCTGGTGTCTGAGTTGGCTAGGACTGCCATCTACTGACCTACTTACTCCTAGGTCTTGAAGCCGATTTTCCCCTGGAGGTCTCATTTCCAACAGAGAGGAGGAGATTCTGAATGCTGTAAAGTGTTTGGTTTTTTTCACAGGGAGCACATTAGGGTGAGGTGGGACTGGGATCGGGGGAGCCTTGCTGCTGCTACTCAGTAAAAGTATTGTTGTAAGTTAGCCTGGTCACATTGGTCATTGGGTTATCTCAGTTTTAAAAATGGAGAAATAAGCGTGACTCTCAGAAAAGACCTATGTAGGATTATGTAGTCTTTCCCAGAAGGTTGTGGTCCTAACTTCAAGTAAGATGCTTATCAGTGGTATAAAATTTTAAACCTGAATGAGAATTGGGGTGTTACCTTGTTCCACTTACTCATTTCGTCTTTTGGGGCCCAAAAGTGTTAAATGATAAGGCTAGGGCCTGAACTGAATCTTCTGAGCCCAATCTCCTGTTCTTGCCATTGCAAATTAAGAGCGGTTTGATTCTTAAATTTTTCTTTGTGCTATGGAATATGGGAGACTGAGAACAAAGCCATGACCAAGTTAGGGCGGGGGAGAGTGAAAAGAAGAGTAGTAGGAATATGAAACTTCTTAAAGGAAGTCCTTGGCATTTCCTCCTTAATATCAGTCTCTGATTATAACAGCTCACTTGAACATGACGCTACGAGGAAAAAGACAAATTGCTTTCCTTCTTATGTCTGTACACATTTCTTGCCATTTATAACTTTAGGAGTTCTCAGCCTTTTCAAGCCAGTGCCATTTAAAACTTATTTCCCTCAGAATTTTGCAGACCCTAATAAATCAGCTGCATTTATTAAATAATGATCATCTCCTTTTTATTAGAAGTATAACTCCCTACCAAAGCTTCTGAACAGCACGCAGGACTACTGTTAATACCGTAAGTTGCAATGGTTCCAGATAAAAGGAAAGGTGCCTGGCATCTTCCCATGTGTCATCACACCATTTCTTGAAATGCAGGAGACAGTCCTGTCTGTTTCTGGAGTTGCAGGATCCCAGCCTGGAGCATGGGTGTAACTGATGGCCACCTTCTTTCCCAAAGGAAGCTTCAGTGTCAGCTTAGTGAATTCGAGTAACTTGAGACTCTGAAAGGCAGGTACTGCAGAGGGCATCTGAGGGTTTGTTTTTATCATCCCTAGCCTACTGAGCACTGGTAGTCATGCTGAAACAGCAGAATGAAGAGGAAAAAATTCTCGCCAGAGGGGACTATAATCTCAGAATAACTCAGCTGCTGTACATATGTGTGAGAATGTTGTCACAAAAGAGAAGTAGACTTGGAAGCTTAGATCAATTTCCTTATCCACTTTTTTTAAGTTCTGTTGCTCTGACTCAGCATTTCAGATACAAGTAATTTATTTTCCAAGCAAAAGTAAGATTAGAATAGAAAGAAAACTATAGTGGGAAAATGCCATTTGGAAAACAATGTTATTGTTCCAATATTTCATGCAGTGAGTACCTTTGTTTATGTGGGAGGTTAGCTAGTAGGTGCTTAAAATAAAATTTAACACAGTGTTCTCTTTGATCCCTAGATTCTTGAAGTGAAGAGTCCAATAAAGCAAAGCAAATCGGATAAGCAAATAAAGAATGGTGAATGTGACAAGGTAGGTTTCAAGCCCATTAGTGTGAGTGCTGTGGCCTTCATGTCTTCTGGTTTCCCTTCGTCATCCTTGCTTGCTGTCCTTCCATTTTCTTCATCAGAAATGCCCAAGATTTCTACACAATGAGTTTATTTTCCATGTCTTGCTCATATATCTTCATTATTAAGCTTGACCATATGCTATCATTTGACATGGGCCTACGTTGCCAAGGGATTTTGAGCACATTGAATTGGGAAATAAGAAGATTGTGAGATGTAAGTGAGCAAGATCTCTGATCCCAGTGCAGAGTGCTTTCCTGAAGTGTGCATCTTGCATCTGAACCCTGATTGCAAGACCTGGTGTTGCTTAAGTCACCTGGAAAAGGCAAGGCCCTAATGTGTTTGCAGGGGCAGAAGACTTGTAATGATTTGTGCATCTTTCCTTTGCCCTTACTGAAAATGGTTCTGGGAGTACCTATGAAGTCATGCTAACAAAGACTCATTGAGTCTGAGCATATGGAAAGAAAGGTACCCCTCTGCACTTTTAGAGGAGCTTTTCATAAACCAGATGCTAATTAGGAGAGTTATCTGTTTTTTATAAGATACTCTTTTGTTCTTTGGTTACTTGTTGTCATTGTTTACCTGCAATGTTTTGTATAAATGGGAAACCTTTTTTATATTTTTTGATTAAGAGTTTGCTGTAACCTAACTGGCAATGTGCACGGATACTCCCATGTTCAAACTTAAGCTTTCTTTTTCTGAGATTGAAGAATGAAAAATGTAAGAATAAAAATGAAAGCCTGTAGGCCAGGCACGGTGGCGCACGCCTGTGATCCCAGCACTTTGGGAGGCTGAGACAGGAGAATCGCAGGTTCAAAGCCAGCCTCAGCAACAGCGAGGCACTGTTTCTAAATAAAACACAAAATAGGGCTGGGAATATGGCTCAGTGGTCGAGTACCCCTGAGTTCAATCCCCGGTACCAAAAAAAAAAAACCTGAAAGCCTGTAATAACATGTTAAAACTCACAATTTAGCATTGAATTTCCCCAAATCCTTATACTTTGTTGGAGGAAAGTGAATGTGCCCACGGGACTTTTGTTGAGAGCAAATAGGTGAGAGAGTTCCCTTCTCCTCCATTGTAATGCAGGCTTGGAAAAGGTGAAGGTCAACAAAGGCGTTTGGACACAGAGTTCAGGTAGCTTGTATAGAGTGGTAGGATGAGGAGCATCCAGTTGTGCCTGTGAGTGCTTCCTTGTTTTTCAACTGCTTCTTAAAGTGCTTGTTCTTGGGATGCTCTTTTCTTCCAGGCATACCTGGACGAGCTGGTGGAGCTTCACAGAAGGTTGATGACGCTGAGGGAAAGACACATTCTTCAACAGGTGAGAAATGCCTCTCAACGCAACCCTTCTGGGAGACCTCAGGCTCTCCTTTATCCCGGGCTAGGGTAGTAGTGCTTGGAGCCATGGCAGCACCTTGTGATTGTAATGGGGCCATGCCACCTGCTGAAGTATTTGGGGAGGATTCTGATTTTTGAGGCCCCCTAGAAGTCGGCTTCAAGCTCCATGGTGATTCTCTCCCTCCCCAGTGTAGTCTGTCAGTGGCTAATGTTGTAATGTGGGCTAAAGGAGGGGACAGTAGGAATGTAGGAGCCATTGGGACCAGGCTTCTGGTTTCATGGGAAAACAGTGATAAGAATTTTTAGTTAAGTGTTATAAACATTTGTGATTCAATTTAGTAACCTTTTCCCAATGCTGTTCTAAGGAAAATAAATATTTTCTTCATTTCCCTTATCTTGTTAAGCGTACATTCTATTATTATAAACTCGACTGTGAAATGCTTATAGGGTGAGGAAACTTCTATTAATACAATGTGATGTTTTGAGAAGATAAGAAGGATGATTTTCAGTTTTTGTACAGTTAGAGTACATGCCTTTATTGTATTAACAGTGGCTATTGATAAAATAATTTTTCTTTAACACCCAAGAAGTCTGTGCATTCCAAATTCCCGGGGTGAGTTTGTAGATTGTTTCACTTAAAAAGATTTTTCTTTTTTACTACTTTCAAATGACTGGAAATTAGTACTTAATCTGCCCCAGCTGTGTGTGAATTATTTCATAAATGTTTAATGGTTGATGGCCACATTTATATTCTGTGTACATTTTTGCTTAAATCTATAAATACACACACTCAAATTCGCCAATTTTCCTGGTTGGTCTGATAAACTTTTAACCCTTCTGAAGTTTCAGATTTGAACAAAATACTTTGACTACAAACCTATGATTCTTATTTGTGGATAAGTTACATGTCTTGCATTTTTTTTTCCCTAAGTGAGTACGGGGGTCGGGGGAGCAGGATTTGAGTGGCTTAACCTAAGTTCCATCTAGTACTTTGCAGGCACATTGCTCCTTTGGCATCCACAGAGCATCAGTTCCAGGTCCCCATTGGATACCAAATTCTGTGATGCTCTACTCTCTCGTGTAAGATGGCATAGTATTCGCATATAACCCATGACCATCTTCCATTCTTTAAATTATCTCTAGGCTACTGGTAATATCTAATACAATGTAAATGCTTTGTACATCACTACTGTACTGTATTGTTTAGGGAATAATGGCAAGAAAAAACATCTGTACATGTTCAGCACAATTTCCCCCACCCCCCAAATATTTTCAGCCATGGTTTGTTGAATCTGAGGATGCGGAACCCACAGATACAGAAGACCAAGTGTGTTTTTCTTCAACTTTGTCCTATAGAAGGGAAAATTGTCTTGCCTGCCATTTACCAGTTATTTGGGATTAATTGACTAATGCTGACAGTAAATTTATTAGCTGATCTTCCTATCCCTTCCCAAACACCAACTCTGAACCGCTGTGGAAGAATTGTCCAAGAAAGCTCTTAATGCCCAGGCGGGGCCTAAATTGTGGGTCTTACAGGAAAGTGAGACAGATGTTTGGGTAGGGTGAGGACACCTTCACAAAAAAAAGCACAGACAACGAATCAAGGACAGTACACCACTGGGCAGGGTCTTCCCTTGTGTTGGCTTTGGCATTCCTAATTTAATGTTGTCCTTTATCTTGACCTTTGAGAGAATTGTGAGGGAAGGAAGCTTAGTAGAATTCCATCCAAGTGGATTATTTTAGTATTCTGCAGGGAGAGAGTAATATCTATGAATTTTTAACCTGGCAAAAAAGGCACCCCAGGGCACACAGCCTCTCACCCTAATTGCATTCCCAGGCTGGTTGAAAGCTCTCAGTCTTTGGCCTTTTGCCTTGTAATGCAGCTGAGGCTTGTGATTATGATACCATGATGCATGTCCTGTCACGGTTTACTGCTTAATTAATTCCTATTGTAAAACATAGCACTATTGAGGACTAATGTTATTCTCCACCTTGAGGGCTGCTCATCTCGTGGAATGCATTCCACAACGTCTACGTGTTCTCCACCATGCAGACTTGAACACCTGCAGCAGAATTTCGGTGGGCCCAGGATGATATCCTGGGTTCTTTCCTGTTCAGTGCATCCCTATCAAAAAATCTGGTCTGACAATTTTATTTGGCTCACAAAAAGTGGTTAATGGCGTGTTTTACTCTGGGGACATGCTATCCTGGCACTCAGTATTTAGTTTAATGAACAGAAAGCATTGGATCAAGGGAAGCTGTGTGCCTAAACCACTTTTCCATAGTATAAATATGTAGTAGAGTGGACACAAAGAAAAGAAGTGAGTACCTAGAACTGATTAATAATTTGATTCTTTTTTAATTCATATGTTCCACATTTATTTGTAAATGAAGTGAAACATACTTAACTTTCCTAGCAGTTCAGCTGTGAGCTTGATTTGTATCCTCAACTGAAAGGAGGAGAATAAGAAGGAGAAGGGGGGGGGACCTGAGAAAACCCAGAACTTCCTTAGAGTATATCAATTTAGAGACCAGCTATCATTCTTTTAGAATCACCTTCAGGGATTGAGGAATGAGTGGCATATTGGAGTATTCCTTCTATCAACACAGAGAACTCTCCCTGAGAAGTGTTCTGCTGCAAATGATTTCCTCTAACCTGGGAAATTACCTGTCCTGTCTTGGTATCCTTTGTAGATTAGAGCTTGATAGCCTTCATCCTAGCCCAGGGGAGGCACACATTTTTATGTGGAAGACAGGGCTTCCCAGTCTGGAGTAGAGGCTATTTTACCAGAGCACTGGCTCCACTTGAAGTAGAATCAGTTAAAGCAAAGCTTGTTCAAGACTTCCTCCTCAGAGAAGAAGCAACTTTGGATGGGAAAAGTCTTGGTATTTGGAAATATAAGACAACCAAAAATAATACATCTATCTGTTGGCTAAGATCATGTTAAATGAATGCATCTTTCTTTTAATAATTAAAAAACTAGGGTTAGGAGAGGGAGTCATAGACTTAACAAGTGGATCTTGCCCTGCTTGAAACAAAACAACCAACAGCTTGTGTGGTACCCCCTAAAAGGCTGATGTGGCAGGAAATCATCCATCATGAATGTTTTCACAACAGCCATCATCTGAAGAATGAGTTAAGCAGTTTACACACTTCCTTTTCCACTACCCATATGTACCCTGTGCCCTTGAATGCTTTTATCTGCAGTTACTCTGTCTTCTATTATTATGATTGCATTTTGCATTATGATTGCATTTTGATGCAGCATAATGACAGCAAGGTAAAGCTGCACTACATCCCAGAGAGGGTATTTCTACAAAAAGACAAAGTGGGGGACCCTTTGGGAACTAGCTGTGTATTTTCAGGCTTTGTGGCCTGTGTCATTGGAATACAGCATATTAATATGGTGTTTCTGATATTCTAGCTATCAGGATTCCTGGAAAGGAACGTGCACTTATTTTTCTTTATGTATCCTTTACTTAATTGAGGACTAGGGTACATGCTCTAATAATTCAAACCATTAATGCTGTTCCCTTTGGCAAATAGTCTCAAACTACCCAACTGCTCCCACTACTACTGCCTTAAGACTGTCTCTGTGTCTACCCTGATGTATTTTCATAGAGTCCCATTAAAGTGCAGGGCTCATTTAGTTAGATTTATCAGATCCCCTTTATATCTTTGCATGTGTGTGACTGTAGGCAGGGTGGTGCATGCTGATGGTAGAGGAAGTGGGAGACTGGGTTAGAAGCCCTGGACGCCGAAAGATGTTACAGTGCACGTGAGATGACTGGGCTTTATTTCCTAGTGGGCGGAAGTGTTTATTTGCTTTTAAATTAAGTGACTTTTTTCTAGAAGGAATTTTTATTGCCCAGTTTTCTGTTTATTGTTCAATAATTAGCCACTATATTGAGTCATAGAAAACTATTTCCTTAAAAGAGTAAGTTCCCTGTTATTTTAGGACAATGTGTAGGGCTGTACTTCTGTAACCCCCTACATGGCAGTCTTAGCCCGTCATTTCAACTACTTGCCTTCACCTGCTCTCCTCCTGCCTTCTTCCCTTCTCCCTGAAAACTTTTATTATGATTATTTAATAAATAATTCAGCCAGGCACAATGGCACACACCTGCAATCCCAGCAACTCAGGAGGCTGAGGCAGGAGGATTGCAAACTCAAAGGCAACTGGCAACTTAGTGAGATCCAGTCTCAAAAATAAAAAAGGCTAAGAATGGAGAGCAGTAGTAGAGCTCCCCTGGGTTCAATCTCCAGAGCCACAAAAGAAAAAAATCAAGTAGGCTTTTTTTGAGTTTTAGGTTCTACATTTTTTTTTCTTGCTTCATTTGGTTTACTGCTTATAAAATGGCTAACAATTATGAAGGGCCAGAGGTAAAAGCACCAGGTCTGATAATCCATGTGCTCTTTAGTTACCTCCCTCATAATTGAGGATAAGTTTACATGGTGATCATAACCACTGATCTAGGTAGTAATTTACAATTTATAAGGAAATTAAATGCCATATCTTATTTGATCCTCTGCACCCCCTGGTATGATAAGTAGAAGAGATAGCATTGTCCCCATTTTACATATGAAGAATCTGAGGCTTAGATGTTATAATATTCCTGTGGCATTCGTATAAAGAGCAGAATCACAACTTAATTGGCCGAATTCAGGACTCCCTGTTCTGAATGCCTTGTCACTTACCTGCTGGCCATCTAGTTGGGGAGAGGAGTCCACCTCTGGTCTACTTGGTAGTTATCTCCATTGTATATATTTGTAATTATAGAAGCTCTGAAGAGACTTTTTTTTAATACTGAAATTTACTGATACTTACTAGATGTGCAGTATTTCTACATAATGTAGTAAAATAAAAAAGATAATGTACTCAGGAAAATAGTCTTATTTCAGTCAATGTTTAGTGTAATTAAGTACATGATTGCCATGAAAGGTTTATGTGTGCAGACACAGCTGTGTGTTTATGTCTCTGTATGTGTATATGTAGATATTTGTGGAGAATCATTGAAAGTTCTGAAACAATTTGCTAATAAACAAATCAGTGTCCATTTTAGTTTTTTGTGTGCTGATAAGGTAATTTCTGATGAATTCCTACATGAATGATGTATTTTAATCATAATTGAGCATATCTGATAATCTGTTGATAGATTTAACAGAGCCCTGGATCTAGTAGTTTAAGCAAATGAAGTTTCTTCCTCTCTTCCTCCTCAACATGTAACAGAAGGTCCAGGGATAGTAATCCGTAGTCAATTTAGTGGCTTCAAAGATGCCACCAAGGACACAAACTCTGTTCTTCTGCTCTGTCATCTTTCATATACTGCATTCATCCTTCTGAGTAGAAGATAGCTGCTGTGCTTCTGAGCATTGCATCTACATTGCAGACAGGAAGAAGGTCAGAGGGCAAAAGTCACATGCTCATTGTCTGTAACCTTTTTAACAATTTTTTTTTTTAAATCCCACAGGCTTTTGACAAGTACATTGTAAATAGTAGTACTGAGTGCTACAAATGGTTCTGAGGAGGCAAGCATTTTAGCTGAGCATGTTACTACTCTCAGAAAGTCAGGTTCCTGTTAGTAAAGAAGGAATAAATGGATATTAGAAGGTCAGTTTGCAGGGATTGTCATGGTTCCACAGTAGGCATAACTTGTTTTATTATTAAAACTATAATTATATCTCCAAAACTAGTTTTAGAGACTGAATAAGGCAATAACAGCTCAATCTGGAGTTTTGCAATTAATTAGATTTAGGCTTAATATGTCTGTTATGCTTCTGTTGAAGTAAAGAATACATCAGGAATGGGGAACACCTTTTCTGGTAAGATCCACTGAGCCACAGGGAATAGTTCACAGATGTTTCAAGGAAAACTTAAGTGTAATAAGAGAAGGTGGAAAGTCTTAGTTCTATTTGTGTTCAGCCTGGCATCAGATAATCCAAAAATTAATTGAATAAATCATAGGGTAAATCATTTAAAATTTTAAAATTATTGAACTAAAGAGATTCAGAATCAGTCAGAAAGGGAATAATCCAGACAAATGAGAAGTAGAAGTTTGCCCGAGTGTTCACTTTGTGCAAATGTTCTTTCTCTTGCCCTGAGGCTGATTTTCTATCCTCTCAAAAGCTTGCTAAAGTTAATCCCTATCCCACTTCTGGACCTTTAGCACACTGAGTTAAAAACCACACTTCCCAGGCCCAGTGTCCATTACTTTCTTTCTTTCTTTTTTTTTTTTTTTTTTGGTACTGGGGATTGAACTCAGGGGTACTGGACCACTGAGCCACATCCCCAGCCCTATTTTGTGATTTATGTAGAGACAGAGTCTCACTGAATTGCTTAGCGCCTTGCCATTGTTGAAGCTGGCTTTGAACTCACGATTCTCCTGTCTCAGCCTCCCTAAGTGCTGGGATTACAGGTGTGCGCCACCACGCCAGGCTCCGGTATTCATTTCTGATAAGATTATTAGTAACATTGGAGTAGAAAGACAGGGCACAGGAAAAGAATGTCTCATACCCAGACCCAATGTCATTCTTTTTTTTTTTAATTTTTTTTTTTAGTTGTTGATGGATCTTTATTTTTTATTCATTTATTATTTGTATGTGGTGCTGAGGATTGAACCCAGTGCCTCACGCATAACTAGGCAAGCGCTCTACCACTGAGCCACAGCCCCAGCCCCCGCCAATGTCATTCTTCATATTGAAATTTCAGAAATGTCTTACTGCAAGAGAACACCACCACTGCCATTTAACATGTCATTTTTCTATAGGTTGGAGCCAAAACAATAAGAAATGCAGTGTATCTGTTCTAAATTGGGAAACATAGGTGTCCTTTCTTTTTCTAGATAAAATTCATCTCCCCAGAATACTCAAAGGAATCAGCTGAGCACAACTATAAGTAATAAACTATTTTTTAAAAAATATTTTTAGTTATAGATGAATGCAGTATCATTATTTGGTTTATTTATTTTTATGTGGTACTGAAGTTCGAACCCAGTGCCTCACATGTATGAGGCAAGCACTCTGCCACTGAGCCACAACCCCAGCCCAATAAACTATTTTTTGTAAAGTATCAGAATGTGTATAGCTACAAAGTGAACATAGCATATGTAACCAGCACTCAGAGAACAAGACAGTCTTGGTGACACAGAGGCTCCCTGGGGGCCCCTAGTCAATACTGTGATCTTCAGGAGGATTATATATGCTTTCTGTTATTTTATTTGTGCACCTCTGTATTGTCTAAATTTTCAATAATTATGTACTCAAAATCACAATTTTTTTTGTTTGCATGTGTTCTTTTTTGAAAGGAGTTTCATTATTTCTAGGCTCGAGTTTTTTCTATTAAGCATAGTCACTATCTATTGATTAGGAACTAATTTTTAAAATAGGAATCTTGAAAGTTTTTTTCTCCCTAACCACTCACCCAAGGAAAATATTCTGTTGACTTGAAAGCAGCATTTTAAAGGATATTAAAACTGAGAACAAATAAGTCTGTTTTCTGTGAAAATTTTTCAAAGCCTTTATGTACATTTGACTTACCAAACTGGCTAAGAGGTAGTTTGGTGCTTTTGATTTTATAAGATCTGCTTGTTATAAATTAGGACATTTATCACTTGGCTCCATGTTTAAGCCCCTCCATCTCTTTATCTGGGCCTTTTGATGTCTGCAGCTTATTGCTCAAACTTTTTCTTCTTTATTCCTTCAGATTGTGAACCTTATAGAAGAAACTGGACACTTTCATATCACAAACACAACATTTGATTTTGATCTTTGCTCGCTGGACAAAACTACAGTCCGTAAACTACAGAGTTACCTGGAAACATCTGGAACATCCTGAGGATACAACAACTGGATGCATCAAAAACTATTGCTTTTTTTTTTTTTTGGTTGTGATTTTTTTTGTTGTTGTTGTTTATATGAAAACATTCAGAATGATGCAACCAAAAGGGAAAAAATAAAAATCAAACAACCTTCAGCTTTATTTTCTTTTAAAGCCAGTCATCATCTCTTGATAAAGGAGAGGTTAAGCAAACCAGCCTCAGCGGACCACTCTTCTCTCCAAGGAAATCCCCGGGAAGAGTTAGCCTGGATAGCCTTGAAAACAAGCAAAGCAAACACAATATAAGAAAACTTAAAGAATGTGTATGGTATCATGTCTCTCTCCGCGGTGGTTCATTCCACAGGACGAATGCATACTCAACACACTGCCTTATTACATAACTGATCTATTTATTATCGCATACAGATATTCTAAAAGTCGTTGAGGGAATGACACCACCAGACATTATGAGTACTCGGTCCCGTGGATGCTCTTTCAATGCAGCGCCCTTGCCATCCCAAGCCCAGTGACCTTACTTGTATACCGTGCCACTTTCCACCGACTTTTTCCAAGTCCTGTAACTTGTTGCAGTCTGTATTTTCCACCTTTTGTTTTTCCAGTTCCAGGACACAAATTTTCAACTGGGGGGACCAAATAGCCACGTTGATTTTCTTCTTTGTGGTCTTTTTCGTGAAAGTTGGGGCCAGACCTTGGCTGTATCCATGTAATGATCTTGGACCATGGTAGAAAAGGCACCAAATAGGATCATATGACTTGCTGTCTAGCCTTAGTCAATAAACCTATAGGACTTTAACAAGAGCGTACCTGTAAATGTCTTGACTGCGGCATTGTTGAGCTGTCATCGACATTCTTGTGTCTGTTTTACTGTTATAATATTAGGTAAATATGGAAGTGAAGGCATTCCACAGGATCAGCATTTGGGGAAAAAAAATTCAGTCCTGTTTTCTAAGAAATGTAGAAATTCTTAATTTGGATCTATTTATTAGAGGTTCAGCTCTCTTCAGCTGCCAGCTTGGTACTCATCTTTATTGTAAAACCAGGAATCAGAGTTTTCTTTGTTACATATGATTCTCTTAGACTATTTTATATTTGAAAAATTAAATCTTTCTTTGGGGGAAAAATCTTGGTTATTCTGCCATAACAGATTGTGTATTAACTTGTAGATTGAGTGGTTCGAAACCTGTTTAGTCCCTTGCTAATGTTTCAGAAGGATTTCCTGTATTGGTGAAAGTAAAGATGATTGGGGAGGGGGGATATTTTTGTTCTTGTACCCTTGTTTTGGAACTAGAACTCTGTCCTGTGGCATGCAAAAAGAAAGCAAATTATTTTTTAAAAGAAAAAAAAAAAACCAAAGTACTTATTGGTGTCATTATTCTATCCTCTCCATAAATGGAGAAATGAAACGTGAGAACAGCTCATCTTCCAGGTCTTTACTAGGAACTCAACCACAATGAAAAGAAAGGAAGAAATGCTTCTGGATCCAAAGGTTTGTCCCTGGATCAGCCTTAAGAAAGTCTCTGTGCTAATAGACCAGGATCTCCCTCGTTTGCTCCCGTGCCAGATGCTGTCTTTTCATTCAGAGATTAACTAGTGTCTATACAGAAAACGGTCTCTCCAGACCCATTCTTTTAGGCAGTAATGTAAATGCAGATTGATAATGGAGTGATTTCTGCATTTTAAAAAGAGGATTTTTTACACTGTTTCTTTCTATCCAAAGAAACTATTTTTTCCTTTAAAAAAATTATAATACAGCCATGCTCCTTGTAAATTACTTCTCTGAAGTGTCCTCCCAGAGGACAAGTGTACTTTCAAGAATGTTATGATTCTTATGATGATTGGCATGAACTGTACTTGAAGCATTTGTTATGTAGTCCACTTCTCAATGTGCAATTACAGAGATACTTTTCAAGTTATTTTGGACATTAGGTGATTGATGAATTGTGTGGTTTTAGTTGTATTTTGTTTTTAACTTTATAGGTGAAAGGGGAGCACAATGCTTATATGGAAATGTTTGCAAAATTCATAAATCTTTTAAAATTTTTAACTGTTAATTCACATATTCTCATTAAACCAGAAATTTATGTGGTTAAACTAATATATCTCTATAGTTTAACTAGAAACATATAAGTAGTTGGGGCCATTTATATTTTTGTAACTAAATTGTATGGCAAAATCTGATTTGGCAATGTAAGGATTTTTTTTTTTTTCACATAAGTTAGTAACCAAGACTAGGTCAGATTGGGTGGGGGCAGGAAAGGCAGCTATTACAGCGATAAACTTTAGACCTGAATATTTAATAATCACATGTCTTCCAAACAGCATAACATGCAACTTTATAAACTAGAAACAAATTTTGGAAAAACTTGCCAACCTACTCCTTATCCAGACAGCAAGTTGTATTTTCCACAAAATTCTGATAGTCAGCTAGATTTTTTTTGAAGCAATACTCTGGCCCTTACCATGTGATTTTTAAATACAGAAGTAATAAGTTCCCTTTCTGTTAATCTCACAGTTCTAATACTTTTCATAAGTCACCTGCTCAGTTCTGCCCCATTTATGCATACTCACCCTTGAAACCTGTTGAGAATATTCTTGACATGTGTACCCTAGTGGCTTTGGTTTTTTTAAGCACAAAGGGGAAATGGCAGGGTTTGATTTCTTTGGTGTATATATATATGTATATATATATATATATATATATATATATATATATATATATATATAAATAGATGTTTCAAATAAAATTAATTGGGTGAATGTGAATATGGTTTGAACCAGCCAGAGTATGATAAACTGTCTTCAAAGTCTTCCCCTGTGATTTGAGGGGGAAAAATTTTATGTACAGAATTTGTGCTCTCTGCCCCCTTTATTAGCTTTTGCTTCTGGTTTTGCAGCAGGAGGTGTGTGAGAGGGAGTTCTTCTGGTTAGGATATACCAGTTCTGTTAGCAGATGTTTGCAGTTATTCTGTATCTTTGCTATAATCTGTCCCTCACTCTATGTGAACAAATGTCTATATATGTTTGCATATTGTGTCAAAGTACAGATGAGGAGACAAAGAGTTTTAGAGGAAAAAAATTTTAAAAGTCCTCATAAGATTGTCCTAAACATTTTTAAATTACTAAGTAAACCTCTGTAAATGAATTGTTCACCATTTTGTGGAAAGAGCCAACAAAATTGGTTTTCTTCCACTAGAAAGTTTCTTCCACCAAAAACAGTTTTTGTTGATACCTTTTACAAACCCACCTAATCTTTAAAAAACAAACAAATGGGAATTTAGGCCTGCATAACATACCGTTTACCATTTCAAGCCCCACAAATGTAGTTAACACTTGTTTAAGAGAGACTTTACTCTTAAATGTTTTAGCTCTACCTATTTAATAGAGTTGGATGTTCAGTGTTGGAAATGGTCAATGTCTGTGTTTGGTGGCTCGTGTTCATTTTTCTCACTGTGGAAGTGATCAGCTCTGGAGTAATTTGCTGTGTGCTTATTACTTTCCACCTCTAGCGTCTGTGTACTAATGCTATGTACTGCTCCTATATTTATATACATATATATATATACACACACATATATATTATCAGAGTAATTTTGCTTTGGACTGTCACTCTATATGATGTAGAGATTACTACAACTGCAGTGAATGCAAAGGAGTCGATTCCATGGTGTAGGTTAGTCTTGGGCTGCAAGTCTACATCTTTTGACCTCTTCTGTTTTATATGATGCTTTTTATTATGTAGGCACTGCCATCCCTGAATATTTCTTGTAAAGATGCATTGAAGAAGTCAATTTAAAAGGAAGACAAAGCCACCGCTGTCTGTAAACTGTAAATATGTACCTTGGCACTTGGACTCCAGTATTCTGAAAATAGAGTTATGATGGAAATGCTGACAGATCCTCAACGGTGGCCAGAGCTACCATGCAGTGCAAAAATAAATTAAGTAAAAATGTATTCTCGAGATTAACAGTGCAAGGCCAATACGTTTTATAAATCTGTCAGTATCTTTTTAATGGAGTGTGTATGTGTAGTTATGTTGAAAGATACACTGTGTATGTGTGTGTACATGCTTTTATGTGAACTACAAGGCCCACATAAGATGTATTTGCCATCTCTAAAACCCATGTTGAAATGTAAGTACAGATTGATAGAAATAGGTGTTTTACTTAAATTCATGCCTAATCTATTGTGGCTCCTTTTTTTTTTTTTAATATAGTCTTACAGATTTATTTCACCAGTTTGATTCTACTTTGCATTCAGGAAAAATCAGATTTTTGTCATTCAGAGATGCTGTTTCTAAAGAATAATTGAAAAGAATTGAGGTGACCAGAGAACCAGTCGTGTACCCAAAACCTGCTAAGGGCAGTTTACATGTGCATGATAGTTCTCCTTTCCTGCTTACTCCTTTGGAAAGGTTTGTTCATAAACTAAACAGTATACTGTGATACAGTAATTGTCTAGCTACAGCTAGACAGAGTTGATATTTACAAAACATTTACTTTAGTACAGAACATGCTAACTTGATTAGAAAGGAAATACAGAAACTACTCCAACAAAGGGAAATTAAAATACATTGAGTTTGGCAAGTAACCAAGGAATTGAATGGGATACTCAATAGTAAAGAGACATCAAATTTGAGAAACTGACCTTCTCTTCATTCAGGCCAGTAAGCCCTATAGGGGATTACGATAGACTGCTTTGTCCCTGATCAACTAGAAACTGACCTTAGGTGTGGAAGCATCAGCTGCAAATGGACTGGAGTGGCAGCAAAATTTACTAATTGCTACACTTGAATTAGACTGATCTGTTTCCTTATTTTACTACAGATAATCATTTGTATATTTCAGATAACAGCCTAGCATCTTCTCCAGTGTGGGGAAAGTCAAGATCAGTATCAAGAGCCTGCTGAAGCCAGCTCCAGAATGCTCTTGCCCAGGAGTGCACTGAGCCACATGATTTTTCTCAGTGCATTTGTTCCACTATCTCAGAGCAGTGTCCCCACTTGGATATACAAGGAAATCTGGAGAGAGATGGCAGATCAAGGCTTGGCACCCAGACCTCCATGGTCTTTCAGAGAGATACTATCTAAAACTAGTAGTGGTGGTGGTGTTTCTTTTTTTCCTTCCCTTCTGATTAGTGGAGTAGCTAAGGGTATTCTATTGGTTTCTTTGGCCAGGATACCACCCAAATAGAAAATGTCAAGCATATTTCAATGATTCTGCTTTCTCCACCAGGTAATAGTATTTATTCACACCTTCCTGTTTATGTGGTCCTCTTCCTTAGAGGCATTCCCAAAGTCTATTCCAAAGGTTGTTAAATTGCCCTTAGTTTTTTTTAAAATTTTTAAAAATATTTCTTTATTTATTTTTAGTTGTAGGTGGACAGAATATCTTTATTTTATTTTTATGTGGTGCTGAGGATCGAACCCAGTGCCTCACGCGTGCTAGGTGAGCACGCTACCACTGCGCCATAACCCCAGCCCTGCCCTTAGTTTTCAGCTTAGCCTCTGGGTCTTAATTTCCTCTTAACTAAAGAAGAGTAACCAACATGATCCCTAAGAGCTAGCAAGGGAAATACATGACACAAACTAATATCAGTACAGGAATTATAACTGGGCCCTGTAACTTAAATAACAGCAAAAATAATACCTCCCCTGCATGGAGGTTCCTTGAGTCTACTTTTATAATGTGGGGTGGTTATTGGGTCCCTGCACAATCTGTACATAATAGGTGGCTATGTGGAGTGAGTAACAGCAGGGAACACAGGCAAAGCCATGAGCATGCTTTTCCCTTGCAATCATGTCTTCCACTACATGCAGCCCCCACCCCAGAGTTCTGAAGTTTCAAAAGGGTAGAAAAGGATAAATCCAGGCCATTAAAAGAAAATAATCAAAGCTATTGAAAAGATAAAACAAATGAGTTGCACTAAAAGGGCAGTCTGTGCAAGTAATAAGGTTGAAATACTGATACGGATTTCCTAGCCCAACAGCATTCCTCACACATGTGGTTTGTGTATCCGCATCTGGGTGGGTGGTCTGGGGAGAAGTGCTAAATGCAGCAAAATGGCTTAGTTTCTGAGCAGTGGAGGGCAGCTTTGGGACAGGCTCAGCCCTGGCATCTGCGGTCCATGCAACATAAAGAGGCTCTCCTGCTTTGTTCCAGGAGGGAAAGTTTTAACTTGGCGTATTCATTTAAGTGTGCATCTCTGCTCTGCACAGAATCCACCAAAGGGTAGGAGCATGTGTGCGTGAGCAAGTGAGTGTGTTTAAGCACCTCCTGAATGCTGTCCCAGTCCTGGGGGCAGAATGTGTGCATAGAGTGTAATAAACCTCCTTTTGTTCCAATCTATCCCCTGGGCTGACAGAAGTTATCTTTTGAAAGTGATGCTGGTGTAAATAACACCTCAGTCTAGATAGGACAGGGAATAACGACATTGAATTAAAGGCTCATATGATAATTATCGTCAACAAACAAAAACCAAAGGAAGATGGACTCCCCCCACCCCTCAAGCACATTTTTAATAATGAGAATGCCAAATAAAGCCCACTCAGTTCAAGGTGGGAGACCAGTTAAGGGAACTTTCTTGCACTCAGGAAACAAGATGCCCAACAATGGCTATTGACAGAGATCATGGCAACTTGTGTTGGAAGATGCATGGCTTCACAAATGTCCTTTGGAATTCTTAGGTGGTGTGGCTTTTATTTTGACTTCAATTACTTGGGGAATAGATCATTGTTTTCCAAATGAGAATATTAATTGCTTACACATTTATTGTGTCTTCCTCTAGAACAGTAGCTCATAGCATGCTAATAATATATTGAATTCCCAGAAAGACACACTTTATAAAAGCTGAACTTGTTTAACAGTAAGTAAATATTTTCCAAACTGTACATAACACAATAGTAATTATACAGATTAATAATAGATGTTCTGCTTTTAAGAAAAAATACTTAATCAAGTTGTTTTATAGTATATTTTATTTTTTAAGGCTTACAACATCATTTGGGATGGTAGAGGTTCAGAGAAAGACACAGCTGTTGATATCCCCAGAGGTGGTTTTCTGGGTTAAGTATCCATTTAACTTATTGTCCAAACTGGAACAATATTGAGAGTAAAGTAAGATACTATTAATAAGTACTCCAAGACAAGAGGAGGAAACTGAGTCTATCTTCAACAAACCAGGACATGTGGTCACTGTAGGTCCAAGGAATATGCTTCGAGACATGCTGAACTGAAAATACCCCCTTAGACTTCTTTATTAGTTCAGCATGTATATGATAAAAGGTGTATAGTTGGCCACAGTAGGGAAGAATATAGTATCTTTCCTCACCCATTGCAAAATTTGTGTTGGATATCCCTCTAACAAAGGTTAAGGAGAGAAAATTTTACATGAGACAGGAGCCTTCAGAAATGACCCACAGACACAGGGAAAACTATTTTTATGCTCAAGTTTGAAGAGGAACAGATAGTTGTGTTAGAAATATGATTGGACAAAAGGGAGTCTGACCTCAGGGTAATAAACTAGGGGAAACTTACCAAGACCTGTTCCTTCAGACTCCTCTTGGCCTGCAGATACATGGCAGAGCCCCTCTGCAATGAGGGTCTTATAATCTACTTTTAGGCAAAGTCGGTCAGAATTTCTTTTATGATCACGCCTTAGGAGAGAAAGGTGAGGGTGAAATCAGAATGACTTATTCGGCTTCTGCTGTTTTCTTAGTTTCCTTCAGCTTAGAATACTCAGCTTAGAATACCCAAATACTGCCATATTTGGGAATATCATGTCCTGAGCCCCAGCAGCTGCCCCTTTATGGTATATAGAGTGGCTACCTCAAAGTAAAGATGGCCTTTAGGGCTCAAGGTTTAAGGGGCATTTTTAGTGTTGCTGAAGAACCATGGTGTTTAAGGTGGTCTCTGGCCACCCCTTCCCTGCCCTGCCCTTGTATTAGCCTGTTATTTAGATAAATGAGTAGGCAGTACTGACCATCAGTCCCATATTCAGGAAGTGCTCATTCCTGGTCCAGTTTCCTAAGCCTGTTGCATGCTGAGGTCATAGTGGTTTTCCTTGCTCCCAACACCTTTGCTTGAGAGGCTACTACTTCACTGTCACCTGCTTAGTCACTCTGCTGGCCACTGCTCTATCCTGGTGATTGGTCTTTCCCCACAGCAGGTCCTGGAATTTTGCCACTCTCCCTCTGTCTCCAAGTCCTGAGACTTGATCTTTTGATAATTTACTGATTCCCAGTTACATGGACACAACTCCTAGCATAGAACAAATGCTCAAAAAAGGTTGAACCAGTAGATGAATGTCTGTAAATAAATCCTTTCTTGGCTTGCAAGTAGGTTGATACATTGATGACATTTTCCACTGCCCCTTTCCCCAAAATCATGTCCCTTATTCGGCCATTATATTAATAGTAATAAAGTGTGATGAGAAAAAAAATCACAAGAAAAGCTTGGTTTTGAATCCCAGATCTGCCACTCCAAGCCTTGTAACCTTAAACAATAGACATTCCTGAGCTTTGGTTTCTCATTTGTGAGACGGGATTAACAAAGCACTTCTGTTTTAAGGTGTTTGTGAAGATTATAGTGCATTTTGCACACTATACCTGGTCCATGGTATTCAGTAAATGGTAGGGATTTTATGCTAATGGGGTCTGATAAAAGCCTCTATTTTCCTTCTCCATGGAGAACTTTGCCAGTGTGTAGGATTACTCTGTTCCCATTTGCCATTCAACCTCAAGTGTCAACCTATTGTGACACATCCACTATGTTCATTGCTCCTCCCTACATTCAGATTCTTGCAGGGTAGTCATCGGCTATGGAACTGACTGTTGCTCCTCTGAAACTGCTTTTAGCCCATGGGAAAGAAAGGGAGCCAGAAGCAAAGTAGTACGGTTTTGAGGTCTCAGAATTAGTTTACATAAAATAGTTGAATGCACTTCCACTGGATGAACTCAGTTGCTAGTGATCATGCTGGCGAAGCTGAGGTTATAAGTTTGAACTCCTATTACTCCATTGATTTGACCCCTGTATGACTAAAACCTTCCAAATTCTTTACCACCATGTCATGAATGAGTGTCCCAGGAAGGGCAGCATGAGAAGATTCTCTTCCTAACATGACTTCATGACACCTTCTTGGGAGGGTGGCTCTGTAGTATGATCATCACTGTCATCTTCACACAACACTCAGAGGCAGTAGAAAATGCCATCACTAGTTGGGCCAGTGGCATTTGGGATGGAAGTCGTCCCCTCTATAGTGTTGGCCATTTCATTGGAGGGAAGCCCAGGTTGGGATCCTGGTCTACCAGACACTACCCTTTATGAGACTTCTTGTATGGTATTGTTCTACCCATACTTTAGCATGATATCATATTTTTTTAAAGTTCGACCTAAATACCATATAGAAATGGGTCATTGCCATCCTACCATTCATGATTTGATTTATAGCAAGTAGCTCTGTTCTCTCTTAGTTCAGCAATGTACTTTTCAAAGCTACATCAGAGTCTTAATGAGATGCTGTTGGCCACTCACTTTGTAGAGGATGCTAATATAGTTCTTCACTATGTTGAAATGCAGAGAAATGCTACTTTAGTCATTATTTTTTCCTGTATTACTTTTATCTTAAATATTATGTGATATATTTATTTCCTACTGTTGTAACAAATTACCATGAACTTAATGGCTTAAGACAATAGAAATTTATTATCCTACAGTTCTGGAAATCAGAAGTCTGAAGTGAAGGTCACTAAGCTAAAATAAAATATCATCAGGGCTGTGTTTATCTGGGGGAGAATCAATTTCCTTACCTTTTCAGCTTCTAGGAGCCACCTGCATTTCTTAGCTCTTGGTCCCTCCCTCCATCTTTAAAGCCAACAAAATAGCTTCTTCTAATACCACTCTGACCTGCTTCCTTCTTTTATCTTTTAGCAATGTTGGAAACCTTGGGACCACCCAGATCACTGAGAAAAATGTTCCCATCTCAAGATCTTTAATCACATCTTCTCCTTTGCTATATAAAGTATTTCATTCACTCTTCTGGGGATTGGTTTGTGGTCATCTTTGGGGATTCCGTTATTGTGCCCCACACATGGAGAAATGCCAGTGTTGAAATTCCCATCCCTCTGGACATTTGGGTCAACTAAGAAGAACTTATTTGCTCTACGTTAAAAGTTGAAGCAGTTTGCTACTAGTTCCCATTGTTCATGGCACCATACTTTCTGATGATGACTGCAGTGATGAGTTCTTTAGAAATTAAATAAAAATCCACAATGAGACATCTTTAAAGGTTATTTAAGGTTTTAGCCAGGATGATGGAAATTTAGTCATTCAACAGATATTTATTGAGTGCTTAACCATGTTCTAACCACTATCCTTAAGAGGTTGTGAAAATATAACTGCTTTGTTCATAGTCTTCTCTTTCCATTTTGATGAGAGTACAGTCTCCTTACTCCTGAGAAACAATGTCATCATGTGGTCAGAACTTCTTCAAAGCTACATGGAAATCCTTAACTAGTGGGCAGATTGAATAGCCTTTCTGGGATCCCAGCCTCTTCCTTCCCATTACCGATGGGAAACTTCTTAATTTGAGCTGAGTTTCCCAGGCTTTTTAAAGATAGATCTGAATTAATAGTTCATCTTACAGTCACACACAGGGAGCAAACTGTGGCCTGAGTTGAATAAAGGAGCAGCCTAGCAGAGTCTCCTATAAAGCTCATGTAATTGCTCCTTGCTGCTCTAGTTTGTTGAGCCAGAGTAAAAACTGATGACCTCAGCTTCATCTTAACCATCAAAATCAGTGCTTCTCATGTGCTAAGCTGTGGTTTGGTTTCATCAGAATCACCTAGGGAGTTTTTACAAGCTACACCTCTTCTACAAGTTCTGATTTAATTGTTCTGCATAGAGCTGTGGACATTGGTATTTTCAAGTGTTCCCCAGATGATTCTAATGTACAGCCAGGGTGGGAATATAAAAAATAAAAGTCTTAACTCTTGCTGCCAGTGATTGTTTTTCAGTAAACCTAAAACAGGGGACAGGAATCCCAGTTGCTGAAGTTCCTCAGGTGATTCTATTCTGCAGCCATGTTTGGAAATTATTATCTTAGTGACAATCTTCCTGCACTTTCAACTACCAGGATTCTGTTTCCTTTGTCATGAACATATATTCCTGAGGTCCATATCCATCCCAGGCTTCCTGACCTAGACTCTGGGTACTAGGCCTAGAGAGCTGCAATTTGAATATACTCTCCAGGTGATTCTTATCACAAAATCATGGGAAATATTGCCACTTTTGCCTCAGGATTCTGAGGCAAAAACTTAAAGTTACACCTTTACATTGAGCATTCTACCCCTGAATCCATCCTTAGTCCCTGCATGGTTGATTTGCCTTTGTGACCAATATTCCTGGGGTTTGGGTAGGTGGTATGTAAAGCACAGGGCACTGGGTTAGTGGAACGGTACATACTGGTCCCTGAGTGATTCTCCTGAGACTCTCTGTGTGTTGATGAAAGAAAAGATGGTTGCCTAGAAAGTGAAGTGTGTAGTTACCTGTTAGGTCATCTGCAAGGTTATCAATGAAAAAGAGCAGGGAAGGGTTCCAAAATGAGGTGCATAGGAAAAGGCAAATCAAGTGCAAATCCATCTGGATAAAAATAAACCAGAAGTACTTAAGAATGCACATTCAAATTTTCTCTGATGAAGACAATATGTTGCCTTTGAAAACTTTAGTGTGTCCTGATCCCAAAACCCACACTGAGTATAAAATTTTCAAGTTTCTTTTACATAATCAAATTTGTGAGCAATTCAAGTGAAAGAAGAAAACTGTTTAGTCTTCTTGTTTCAATTCTGCCTTTCAGTGAATGTATTATTTCCTCGTGTACTTTAAGCACTAACCAAGATCAAAAACTTATTTCCCTGGGATCATGTAGCCTTCTCCTTTGGTGGCATATACTAGCTTTGTTAGTCTCCATTATGATTCACAGTTTGGATTTTCAGGTTCAAGGATTTTTTTTTTTTTGCACCAGGGATTGAACTCTGGGGTGCTCGACCACTGAGCCACATCCCAAGCCCTATTTTGTGTTTTACTTAGAGACAGGGTCTTACTGAGTTGCTTAGCGTCTTGCCGTTGCTGAGGCTGGCTTTGAACTTGCAATTCTCCTGTCTCAGCCCCCTAAAGTACTGGGATTACAGGTGGGTGCCCCTGTGCCCAGCTTCAAGAATTTCTATGTAGTGATCCAGGTCTTCTCTCTGAATGATTTTCCACCATATTTACATTGTTGAATCACTAATCCATCCACAATAAGCCCATTGTGTGGAAACGAGTTTTTGATGGACTATCTAGATAGTTAAATATTTTCTTTCTTTGAAATGAAAGGCATCCAAGCCAAGATACCTCTGATTTAAAGGTATTTTAAAAGGGTCATCAAATACCTGACTTGATGGCTACACCTCCAGAGAAAGCCATTTCTGATAAAGTGAGCACTGCTACATGAGGAAGGTTGTAGGTTTCGCTCTTTGGGTGCTTCCTAAGTTGATGCAGCATTGGGGCCAGGCTTTAAATTTCAGTTGGTAACAAATGGAGAGGAAAGAAGATTTTTCGAAAGGCATAAAACTAGATGCTTTTAAAAATCCCCCTCCTCTTTTGCTTCAAATTGATTTATTAGTGAAATTTTCTAATATATAGGATGGAAATCTGAAAACTCATGACCAAACTTGTGAAAGCCACTCTATCTTAATGGAGAAATTCTCAGCATAAACCCAAATGTAAGGTGTAAAGCACATTTATAATTCTTGAAGTTTTCTTGTTTATCTTATGGAAAACTTGGGGTGAAATATTATCCTCTTCTTGAAAAATATCCCTGATATTTGGAGGATTTGCTTTTTCATCCTTCTATGTGGCTTTTAATTTTGTATGCCATTAACTTTCTTGAATATAGGTCTTTTGACTATAAACTGCCTTTTTGAAAAACAGTATGGTATAAATTATAGCTAAACCAAAAAGAAATCATCTTTCCTGCAGGTCCATCCTATCTTCACTTCTTCATCAGTTATTGATAGATCTGATTTGTCAGATTGTGAACTAGCTCTGAAGATACCAAATTGAAGAAGAGGTTCAAGATAGAGCTTAGAGCTAAACAAGAAAATCAGAGGTTACAGGGTGGGAGACAAGTGGCATGAGTCACTTGAAGGGGCAGGTAGAACTTGCATAGAGTTCTATAGAGCACCCAGGAGGCATGTAACTGAGCCTGTTGAGGACATTCCAGGAAAGGGGAACTATGTGGACTAAGAGGAGAGGATGGAAGACTTGGAATTTGATATGACTCAAAGATAGAATCTGGGAGGGGGGAAAGCAAGAGATAAAACTGGAGAAATAGGCAGAGGCAGATAATGGCAGTCCTTGTGGCCATCTAGGGAACCTGGATGGTTTTTCCAGGGCACAAATGGGCAGCTATGGTTCCCAAGTTGGAGGAACGGCAAGAAGACCAGCAAGAGTGGAGAGACGGAAAGGTAGCTATCCAGAGAACAGGGTCGGAAAGCCCATGGGGGTCTCACTACAACTTCAAGAAAGGGCTTGGCTTCTCCTGAGAGATGAGAAACCACTAAAGGGCGCTGGAAGAGAAGTGCAGCCATCAGGTCTGGAGTTTGGGATTAAGTGAAATAATGCATGAAAATCAGCACAATGTCTGGAACATGGTAAAAACACAAGTGCTAGCTCCAGAGAGAGGCTAGTTATCACGAAACATTAAGCCTTAGAAAAATATTTACAAAGTTCTGGGCCCTCCAGAAGCATGACCTTGGATCCTAAGAAATGGAGTTTTCTAAAAGATACTCACTCATACTGTGGAATCTTCTCCTTATCTGGATAGGAAGGGGCATAAATGACAGACTAGACTTGGCTGCTCAAAATGATAGCCGAGGTTATGAATGCATTTTCAGTTGCTCTGAGCATGCCCACAGGAGGCTGAGGTGGCCTGTACATTTTTGCTACTGCTTAACTTGGAATTGAACCACTGAACTACACTACCAGTCCTTTTTATTTACTTATTTATTTTTATTATTTTATTTTATTTATTTTTTGGTACCGAGGATTGAACTCAAGGGGTACTCAACCACTGAGCCACATTCCAAGGCCTATTTTGTGTTTTACTTAGAGACAGGGTCTCACTGAGTTGCTTAGCACCTCGCCATTGCTGAGGCTGGCTTTGAACTTGCGATTCTTCTGTCTCAGCCTCCCAAAGTGCTGGGATTACAGGCATGTGCCACTGTGCCCGGTTTTTGTTTTGGGACAAATTCTCTCTAAGCTGCCCAGGTTGTCCTCAAACTTGTGATCCTCCTGTCTCAGCCTCCCGAGTTACTGAAATTATAAGCATATGTCATTGCACCCATCTTGATAATGGCTTTGTGTAGACTGGATTTATTAAATGCCACCCCATCCACTAAGCCCCACGGGTATTGAGAAAGATGTAGGTTGAGTGATAGCATGGAAGCATGAAAAAGCAAACCCAAGATTGATGCTGGGGGGGATGGAGATAGAAGAGTAGGAAGACAGCATAGAGGAGGTCCTGAGCCACTATGCCTAATTTAGTGTCAACACAGAATTGGAGTGTAAAAATGAGTTTCTACTGAGAAACAGCAAATCAGAGCTTGCTCAAGATGTTTGCTGAGAATGAGCGCTTCTTAATGAATTAAGCTGTGACTAGAAATTGAAAATGAACACACACAAAAATCAAGCTCAGAGAAGGGTGATTTGATTGCTATCCTCTGGCCTGAGAAACAGCCATGGAGGGACAGGGGTGGAGAATATTTCAGTTCGTACAAGCAAAAGATGAAAAGTCTTGGAAGTGAACTCCTTCCTAAGTGAACTTCTGAGGACTGGAGCTTATTAGTGTGAAACTTTGGTAACAGTAGGTCCCAGGATCCACTGTGTACCCAGCAGTTTTTCTGAAACCTAGAAGGTCGGGCAATGGAGCTCTTTTTCTCTATATTGTTCATTGAATAGAGAGCCCACAGGGCATCTGGGAGCTTGGAGTTCTTTCCAAACCAGTTTGCCTCTTCTTACTGCATTTACTTCAGAGATGACTTGGGTGTTTTGGCAAGTGTACAGTATCTTAACATTGAAGAAATTGAGCCAGCCACTGTTTCCCATTGTGTGTCCCCTTCTTGTCCCCATTTCTTTCCTCCTAGGTTTCCCCCAGTTCTCTTCTAGCTCCTCGTTTTTTCCCTATCGCCTATTGCTCTCTTTTGCTTGCTTTCTTCCCCCACCATTCTTTCATGTGAGATTTCTCTTCTTTAATCATCTCTATTAAGTGATCGAAGCAGTGAGTGATGTGCATGTTTGAAAACAATCATTCCAAATGTTGGTGGTTGCCATAGAGTTCCTTCAGCACCAGGGCAGAGAAGCGTAGATGGCTTTTTTGTCTCCCCTACGGAAGGACAGCCTCCAGACGCAGTCTGGGTGTGCAGCGAGAGGTTGATAGTAATTCAGAAAGTGAGAATTTGCCTTCAAAGCTTTAGGAGGGTTTAGAGAGGCTATTTATAATCCATCAGGGGATTAAAAAGAAAATAGGCAGGTTCTGGGATATTGCTATAGATCACCTAGACAAGACGAAAAGAGAGCAGCTCAGGAAATGTGTTTACAGATAAGAGGCGAGTTTAAAAAGCTGAGCCATGATCATGGAGACTTTGACTGATTGCACCTACTAAATAATGTATGAATGAATGTTATTCAACAACTACCCATATTGACTGACAAAACAACAGTGAACAAATGAAGGCAAAATCAGAAGCCTTAGCAATAAATCTCTGCCATCCAGATTCTGTTCATGACACTCACTCATGGCCCTGACCTTTCCCTCTTGTCCTCCAGCAAGGCTGCTTGAAGCTACCTTTGCGAGGAATTGATTCTTTATTAAATTGTTCATTCATTTGTAGTTGCACATTTTAGTACCTATTCTGTTTCAGACTAGGCACAATTAGAAGAAAATATTAGCCATAGCCTCAAAGATTCCCAGGTAATAAAAGCAAAATAGTTAAATTTTTAGAAACAGACAAAATGTAGTGAAAATGTAGGAGGGAGGCCTCAGTCTGAGAGTGATTTCAGACTAGGACCTAGCTGTAGTTTGGATTGGAATGTCCTCCAAAAGACCATGTTAAAGATTGGTCCCCAGCTTGGCACAAATGGAAGGTGGTGGAACCTCTAAGAAGTGGGTGTAAAATTCACACGACCAGGAGATTAATTAAGCCACTT
>CM053399.1:139383006-139395416 GCA_028644305.1 Xerus rutilus | reverse complement strand
GGTCGGGAGAAATGGCGCCGGAGATTCTGTACACAGAGAATTTCAAGAAAACCCGGTCAGGAAGGGGAGGGGTTGGGTACAGGAAGAGAAGGCCATAGTCCTTCCTGATGGGTCAGGAAAACTCGCTGATTGACAGGAGGCGTGTCCACTAGTGACGTCACATCTGGCTTGCAGCTCTGCTGACCAGCTTCCTTATTTGAGCATCTTGGACCCTGACCAAACCTGACAGTGGGACCTTCCAGGTTTCATGGTTCCTGCAGGGATTGTGGGATGATGGTCTCCTCCTCTTTCTAATCTTGGCCATGAAGGGAACAATTTTGCCACATGCTCCAACCATGATGGAGGCCTCACCTCAGGTCTGAAAGCAACAGGGTCAATTGATCAACCGCTAGACTGTGAGTCAAAATAAATCTTTTCTCTTTTTAAGTTGATGATCTCAGGTATTTGTTACACTAATTGAAAACTTCCTAACACAGACATGATATTTCATTCCAGTGAAAGAGTTTTGAGATATTCCTGATTGGCACGGATAGAGAAACATCCAGCAATCCCTTGATTTCCCTCTTTCCCTAATAGGATTAAATTTAAGTGTCAAGAAATGGCCTATATTCAAAGTTCACTGAAAAACTAGAAGTGAGCCTGAAATGAACAAATGAACCTAGTCCTCACCATTTCTTCTTCTACCCCACACGAAAGTTTTTTTCTTTAAGATAAAAAGATCCGTGCAGGTCAGAGAGTGGAGAGTTTATTTCTTTTTTTTTAGGTTGGAGAGAATGAGAATGTGGCAAATTTTGAGAATGGAGTTTTCTGGAGTTGAAAAAAGACACTGTTGATAACCACAGCTACTATATTAAAGGTGGGTTTCACATTGCAGGTTGCTTCTATGAGTCAATACTTCTAATTTTAATAAATACAAAGGCAGTGGGGAATATTTGGAAGATGTCAAAGACAACTATATCCCATAGTCATACATACTCTGCCCTTTTGGAGTCAATAAACTGTAAACCTCCAGCTTTCAATGTTATGAGAAATTCTTAGAAACCTCTTAGAATTTCTTTACAAAGAATATCTGGTATATTTTTGTTTCATTTATAATGTCAGGCTTCCACTTGGCAAAGAAGTTCCTTCGATCTTCAGATTTCCATCTAGGGAACTAAAAATGTCCCCTAATGAAAACTGATGACTACTTGTCAAATGGTGTCACAAAGGGGCTGCAGTTAATCAGACTGAGAGATTGCTTATAAGCACTCAGTCACTAAAAATAATAGTGGTAATATTAAGAATCCTAGCAAAGATAAAAGAGAGCAACATTGCCCCACCCAGAACAATTAAATTAGAATCTTCTGTGGTACTGTGCTAGGGCCCAGCATTTTTTCAAGCTTTTCAGGTGCTTTTAACATGCAACTAGCACCCAGCACCCCAGATCTTGGGAACTGCTAAACTTGGACATACGTGACCCAGGGACCAAGATTCAGTATGATTTGTCAAGGCAATAGTTATAAATGTTCTCAATGTATAAAAAAGTAGGATTGGGTTACTCTAAATTTGTTAGAGCAAGGTCCTCAAATATCATTAATTATCCTTTTGCTAGAAGTGTGGTTGGGTTACAGCAAACGAGTTGTCACAGGAGAAAGTGGAGTGGAATGTTAAACAGCTCAACATGATCAAACCAGGGTGGGCTGCTAGGCCTTTCATAGTTACTATTTTGAAAATCTAAAATTATTATTCTTTCGGAAAGCCATTTGAAGGGAGTGGAAAGCAGATTTGGATAGGAAGCCCTGGTGATGTAGATATTTACCAAGCTAAAGCCAAGTAGCAAGTCTTATGCATGTGAAAACCTAGCACAGGTAAATATCTACCATATGGCAGTGCTATTTCCTGAAAAAGGTCATGAGTAAATGTACTTAAGCACAACTACCCTGGATTTCCCAGAGTGGTTTAGATTCTAGCTTTTTGGAATCTCACTACCTAATGCTTAGTAAATACACACTCCTATTTGTTGAAGTGAACTAAAGTCCACTACTCCTCCAAGTTGCTTCTGATATACCTACTAAACTATAGCCACTGACAACCATAGCCACACTAAGACCTAAGGGAAGGGGCACCTGGGAATGAAGATGGGTCCCTGTGTCAGTCCCACAGAGTATGCAGTGTGGAAAAACGACTTCTTCCAGGCACACAAGCTGACAATTCCCACCCTTTCCTTCTGAGAGCACAGCTGTATGTCCACCTTTTGCACTACTTGGGCTTCTTTGTCTCAATGAAGCTTTAGCTTGGGTTCTCCCATTTCCATTAAATTTAGGCACTGACATCTGCCTTGGGGAGCAAGGGAGAGTCGCTCCCCGACAGGGCCCAGCATATTGACTGCCTGGATTCCTGGCAGAAGCAGCAAGGCTCAGACCCACAGCAACTTATGTAAGGATCCCAAAATGTTCTGCTGTTTGCACAGAAATCTATCCTGAATCTAAGCTGGATTGGTAGCTGAGAGTTTCCGTTAGGGCAAAAGAGTAACCCCAACCACAGAAAGTCAATTTTTGGTCAGAGAAAATAATTCACAACACAGAAGCAGCTGCTCTTTCTCTTTGTTTTTCTAACTTTCAAAAGGGTAAGTTAAAAAAAAAAAATGTGTAGGACAGAGAGTTGAAGCCTCTGACCATTTAATTCATTTCTATCCCATTTAATTTCACAAAAGGGTTCAAGGTAGCTAAATGCCAAGTAATTTTATATCTTAAATGACCATAGTTAAAACATGACATCACTCATGGATAAAAGAACAATTTGTTTTTTCCAGTCAAGATGTGAACCTGACTCCTTCAGTCTGGTTACAGCTTTCCAGTGTTTTGGCTCTTAGCATGACTCTGACTGAGATGGGGCTCTTTTGTAGAGAAAGTCTTGGCTGGGAAGAATCTACACTAGAAAAGCACCAATGTCCTGCCAACCTGCTGATACCTGTCAATTACAGTGTTTCTTGCTTTAGGAATCCAGGTGAAAGAGACATACTAAAAACTCCATTAGGAGTAGCCAGTGTGGGTTTTTATGAGTATGGGTAGAGAATCTGCCTACAGCAAGTAACACCAGTACTGGCATGCCCAGAACATTCTCACTAAAGGTGGAGTAAGTGGCATTTTGCAAAGATGTTCTCTTGTCCTTATGGCTTAGTCTTGATGTGAAAATGTTTGATTCGTGTACTTTTTTTTAGGGAGACATTGTGGTAAGCCCTTCAAAGATCGTTTCCACTAAGCTCTGTCTTCTTGATCTCTAGTTCCTTTTGGGCTGAGGCTGAATGAAGCGTGGCTGGTGGGAGACTTTACCCTGTGGAGCTGCACTGTCTTAAGCGGGAGCTGCTGGCTGGCCTTTCACACCCAGACCATCTGGAACGTGGCCAAAGTCTATCCAACGTTCTTTGTCCTTCTGTGTTCTCTCATGTGAGGAGCAAATTAGAAACAGTGAAGTGCATGCAAACTTTTTCCTGCTAAGAATTAAGATGGGCATTTGGTTAAATTTAAAAACTAAATTCATCCTCATTCGTTTTATTATATATAATTTATATTTACATAATATAAATTACATATTTATGTTGCATAAATATGTTATATAATATAAATTATATTATTATATATAATTTAACACTTAAAAGAGACAGAGACCAGAGAAATATGGAGAGAGAGAGACCTTTTAGGAACCGTCTGCTGTCGCACTAAACCACTAACCTGGTGAGGGCGGCCCGCAAACAAACTGTGTTCTCTTGTATCCAAGCCTCCAGCACAGTGCCTAGCTCAAAGTAGGGGTTCGTTAAGTTGTTGCATTAATAATTGATCTCCATATCAAATTTCCTCCTTGTCTACAGTTATTAAATTCATAAGTGTGCTAAGTAGTTCCAAAGCCCTGCATGAATACAGCTTGCCCTAAAGCAAACAAACAAAAATAGCATTGCTTTAAAAGATTGTTTAGCACCTTAGTTACCACAAGTGCTCATTAGAGTTTTTCTTTTTGTCTTGAAGGTATGTGATCGGAGGAAAGTGTGTAAGTGGGTTGTGAGCCTAGCCAAATGCCTTCTCTCTCTGTACTTGAAACCCTGTTCTCCAAAGCTGAAGAGGAGATGACTACAGGGAAAATGTGACTCATAGCAAGTGTTGTTATTAAATCACCTTGAAGTGTCTCTTGTAAAAGATAACTCCCTGCATTGTAGAAATGTCTTTGACAAGAGAGGATTAGGATGAAATTGCAATTACCTTGACATAAAGGAATGAATTAACTTTCCAACTTGCATTTTTGCAAGTCACAGATTCAAGCTGCTTGGAATATAAACATAAAACACACTCACAATAGCTTGGGGCACTTGAAAATTCAAAAGATGGGCAACGAGCCCTGAGATGCTAGGCAACTTCAGAGGTATTCCTCACCACGGAGGGAATGCCTGCCTGGACAGAAACCTCCAGTGCAACTTGGCAGTGTCTGCCCAGTGTGAGCAGGGTGAGGGGACAGTCAGGACCAGAGTGGCCTATGCATACAGGGCACAGCCACAGGAAATAGGGTAATGCTCTTCTAAGATTTGACTCCCCAAACTGCCATTCACTCAACTCAGCAAATATTGACTGAGCACTTAATACACAGCTATTGGGCTGTGAGCTCAGGCTGTGAGCTTGGCTGCCGGGGACTTGGAAAAATCAGACATTAAACAAATCGAATGAGCATGAACCTCAGTCCACAATTCATGTGCAAAAATACACACTTTTGTTTATTTTCTTTAAATCAAAGCCAACTCTAATCTCTCATGCTTCCAGGGCAGCAGGAAATTCCAACTTCTAGGTTTGCACCGGAAGCCCAGGGTCTTCATGAGGATTCCAGAAATACAGAAAGGGCCACTAGTTTCTGGCCCGTCAAGGCTGCTACTAGCATCCCTATTTTGCCCAAGACCTTATAAATGGGCAAGGAGGCCCAAGATGCTAGGCAGCTCAGAGCTGTTCCTCTGTTTCAATGCAGACTGGAGTGTCTTTGCCTGAGCTGGGAAATCCATCACAAGTTGTTGGCTTCCCCAGGGGTGCCACTCAGTCTGCCCTCTGAAGTGTACACACAGCTCCCTAGTCACTGCTCACTATGCTTCAGCCTGTGCGACAGACAGGTCTATCCAGTGAGGGGAGGGTATAGGGTAGGGCCCAATCCCTGGACAGTAGGGGAATGGACACCACTGCCCAACTTCTGATGTATTTCATACTCTTTTCTCTAACATCTGTTATATTCTTAGCAGTTTAACATATGACTTCAAATGGTTAAAAAGGAGCCGGGTTCAGTGGCGCACATCTGTAATCCCAGCAGCTCAGGAGGCTGTGGCAGGAGGATCATGAGTTCAAAGCCAGTCTCAGCAATGGTGAGGTGCTAATGAACTCAGTAAGATCCTGTCTCCAAATAAAAGACAAGGGGTTGGTATTGTAGCTCAGTGGTGGAGCGCTTGCCTTGCATGCGTGGAGCACTGGGTTCGATCCTCAGCACCACATACAAATAAATAAATAAACTAAAGACCTATAAATACATACATACATACATACATACACACATACAAAATAGGGCTGAGGATGTGTCTCAGTGGTCGAATGTCCCTGAGTTCAGGCCCTGATAATCACCTCCCAAAAAATGGTTAAAAAGGCTTTGTTGTTTTTAGAAAAGTGCTCAGGAGAAATGAGCCTAGGTTACATGTCTGTAGCTTAGGTAACACATCTGCTAAGAGTCATCTACCAGCTAGTTCAGGAAGAGAATCTCTCTGTTCTCTCTTCTGGAAAGCAGGTGCTCACCCTGCGTCTTGCCTGTGGAGGAGTAGCATCTTCATTCAGCTTCTGCGTCCCCTTTGGAAAAAAATCTCCATGGGACAGGAATACAAAGCCTGGTACCTGGTAGAAATGAAGAATAGGGAAAATGGGGAAGAATAACCATAAATAAATAGTTCAACAGGCCATCCCAGTAGGTTAAAAGTGACAGACTGCATGAGGATTACAAGAGAGGAACTATCTTCGGCTAAAGAGGCACTTGACGGGTGGTTCTGAAGGGCCAGCGAAGGCCTCCTTGTGAAAGCGATGTCTGGGATGACAGCACCCCAGACTTTTTTTTTCCAGGAAAAAAGGGAAGGTAGCCAGAAGAAACAGGTTAGGATGTTTACAGAGTTGGCAGAGAGGGAGGGAGAACGGGCATGAGCAGGTGTGGTCTGACATCTGAGGAAAAGCCCCAGGGGAAGGGAGAGAGAAAGAAAATATCAGTGGTGAGCCAATGGTTGTCAAGTCTGTCCTTGTCCCTTGGGTCCCCTACAGAAGGCTTTTCCTACAAGTAGTTTGTAAAAGAAGCTTCTGCTTGGGGATGGTACAGATACAGGAGGGAAAGAATCAACATGGGACATGCAGAGTTCCCCTTATACTTGAAAGGAAGCAACTCCAGCCCTGAGAGTAGCCCTGGGTGCAAACCTAAGACACAATGGAGTGTGGAGCTGGTGATCTGGAATAAGCTACTTAAATTCCCTGAATTTGGTGTCTCCATTTGTAAATTTAGGACAGCAATTCCTACCTCATAATCTGTTGTGAGGCTTAATTAGAAGACCTGTGCACAGTGGGTGGGCCTGTCCAGGGTCCACTTGCCCTGAGCTTCACTCCTTACCTTTCCCTGCTATCTCTCTGTGTGACAAGGGGCCGCCCCTGCAGGCTACAGGGTCAGCTGGCTCTCTGGTGAATGAAGGCCTCCGTAGGAGACTAGAGCATGAGAGGAAGGAGGAATCCCAGCTATTTCTGTCTTCTTTCTCTGTTCCTCCATTGCTCCAGACAGAGTTAGCATGGTGTTCACTTTCACACGGTGAATGACCCAGACCCCTAGTATCTCCTGAGGCTGCCATTCATGTTGACCCTCCAGGTTAGGCATAGTAGCAGCTTTCTGCTCTTACTGATCTCTGAGTTCATTTTTCCCATTTGACTTCTTAGCCTCTTCTATCACCTGTGTGGCCAATTCCCCGCATGGAAGCCACTCTGTTTTAAACTCTTAGAGTGGATTATGTTTTCTTGCATGAACCATAACCAATAAAGTCAGTGGCAGTAGTTCTTTTTCTTCTGACAGTGGTCATGGGTTGAACTGCATCCCTCAAAAAAACAATGTTGGAGTCCTAACCCTTGTGACCTTTTTGGAAATTAGATCTTTGCCAGTGTAATCAAGTTAGGATAAAGCCATTAAGATGGGCCCTTACAGGAAGAGGGAACTCTTGACACAGACAGGAGAAAGCCATGCGAAGACAAGAACACACAAGGAGACCCGCATGTGATGACAGAGGCAGGAATGGGGGTAATGCAGCTGTAAGCCAGGACACCAGGTTGCTGACCATTGCCAGAAGCAAGAAAGAATTCTCCCTTCCAGGTTTTGGAGAGTCTGGCCCTCATGGCACTGATTTCAGACTGCTAACCTCCCAAATTATGAGATAATAAATGTCTGTTATTTTGAACCACATAATATGTGGTGGTTTGTTGTGGCAGCCCTAGGAAACTAATACTACAGCCAGCCATGGTGGATTTGGAGGTGGGGCTCTCATGTCTAGCTCTCCCTCCTCTCCTCTCCTCAATCACTTTTAGCACCTTGACTCCTCTGCCCACCCAAACAGCTAGCCTTTCCTCCACTCATATCTTTTGGGAGAAATATCAAAGCTGATCTCCAACAGGAAAGCACTTGCTTTGGCCTCACCCCATGTTCCTTTGTTTCTATCACTAGGAGGCTGTGATTGACCCTGTTTTCAATGTCTGTGTTGGTTTGCATGTTTTTGGTTTTTGAACAAAAAGAGACAAAGTAGAAACTAAGTCAACCTGGCTTAAGGAAACAAAAGATGCAATTCTAAAAACATAGAGACATCTTACCAAAGTCACTAATGTGACTATGCTTCTGGAAGAGATTGGAACCAGAATCTGGAAGCCCTTTTTCACTGACTCTCTTCTTTTCAAATGGAAGCATGTATTTTTCTACAGCTATAATCCATACCTTACACATCTACATATTATACTTGCAGCTATGTGGAGACTGGCTTGTTTCTCCATTGGTTCAAGTTCTAAATCCCAAATAAGGAAATCTGATTGACTCACCATGGATCACGCATACCCACAGCTTATCCAGTCTTCCAAGTTCATGGTGGGAGAGGGCATTTACCTTTGGATAAGGGGAATTTTCAACTGCCAAAGGGCTAGACAGGTGTTTATTACAGGGTCCATTGCCCAAGAAGAAAGGTGCGTTCTAGGCTGAATGGCCCCTGGGTCCAGGCTGAGATATGAAACATGGCTTCAGGCCAAGTCTCAGCTCTCACCTCATAGGCAGGGCCCTTAGGACTCACAGCTGGCCCTCACCAGACGCCACCATCTGTGTGTGTAACACGAAAAGAGTAACTGGAGAATTCACTCTACCCTAGTTAAACCTGCAAAATCAAACCTCCCACTTCACTAAATGATGTGTGATTTTGTTATGTAATCTGTGGGTAATAATAGCTAACATTTATTGGACACCTAAAACAGGCCAGGCACTCTGCTAAGTGCTAAGAACATTCTAATGCTCATAATTCTACAAGATCAATTTCGTTACTCAGTTTCATCTGTTACCCCCATTCCCTCCCACGAATCCTAATCTCAAGCCACAAAATGAAATGACTATGTCTTCGTCTTTCTGCTACTTAATTTCTTTTTAATAGGAATGCATGCAAATGGCTCAGAACTCAGAGTATGTGTGAAAAGTAAGTCTCCCTGCCATTTCTATATCTCAGCCGTCCTGTTCTCCTCCCTCTAGGCAACTGCTGGTTCTGGCTTCTTATAGATGCAAGTATAAATATGTGGATTTTGTTTTCAAAATGGTAGATTGCTTTTTGCATTCTGATAAATTTAACATTATGTCTTGGTGGTGTTTAGCACAAAGAGAGCATATCTTCTTTGAATGGCTTCTTTAAAACATTGGAAGTAAATGTCACTATCTATTAAATTCCTGATGATCGTTTAGGTTATTTCCAATTCTTTGCTAATATAAAAAAATGCTGCAAGAATATTTTTGTGACTATATATTCATGCACTTGTGCCAGTATATCTGTAGGATAAATTCTCAGAAGCAGAACAACAGGGTTAAAGGTTATATGTGCCATACATTTTTATGTGTTCCACTGTCTACCACTGAGGTTACATCTGTTTACAAACTCTGTAACAACACAAGTGGCTGTTTCTCTCTTTCCAACAGTGCTTCTTTAAAAGATTTGATACTTGTGCAGGTTGTGTTGATGTATACCTGTAATCCCAGTGGCTCAGAAGGCTGAGGCAGGAGGATTGCAATCTCAAAGCCAGTCTCAGAAACTTAGCGAGGGCCTAAACAACTTAGTGAGACTCTGTCTCAAAATTAAAAAATAAAAAGGGTTGGGGATGTGGCTCAGTGGTTAAGAACCCCTGGGTTTAATCCCTGGTACCAAAGAAATTAAAGGTTTGCCGGACGCAGTGGTGCATGCCTGTAATCCCAGCATTTTGGGAGGCCGAGACAAGAGAATTGCAAGTTCAAAGCCAGCCTCAGCAATGGCAAGGCACTAAGCAACTCAGTGAAACCTTATCTCTAAATAAAACACAAAATAGGGCTGAGGATGTGCCTCAATGGTCGAGTGCCCCTGAGTTCAATCCCTGTGCCAAAAAATAAATAAATTAATTAATTAATTAAAAAATAAAATATAATAAAAGGTTTGATACTTGCTAATTTGAAATGTGAGAAATGGAGCTTATTTGCTTTCTCTTAAATATCTTTTTAATGTTTTAAGTCTTTTTGGAGTGAGAGAGGGAGTGTTTGTGTGTAGTCCATTCAGGTCCTCTGCCCATTGTCCTATTGAGATATTTACCTTTTCCTGATCGACATATGATGTTTGAATATTTGTAGAGATTTAGTCCTTTGTTACGTAAGTTAAAATGGTTTCCTCAGCATGTCCATCTTTTCATTTTGTTGGAGTTGTGTTTTTTTGTAGACAATTTTTTATTTGTGCAAAATTGAGTTTGTCCATTTTATTTTTTTATGGCTTCTGTTTTTTCACATGTAGGTATTTTCACTTCTAAGATTATAAAATAATTCTTTCATGTTTTTTTTCCTAGTGTTTTCTGCCCATCTAGAATTTACTTTGATCTGGTGAGTAAATTTAGCAATCCAGCTTTCTTTTTTTCCTCTGACTACCTGGTTGTCTCAACACCATTTGCTGAGCTGCGTGTTTACACTCTGACATGATTCACCACTTTTGTCCTGTTGTACATTCTCCTGTGTTTTGGAGCTCACTTCTGGATTTTATTTTTGAAATCAGTACTATGATGTTTTAATTACTCTTGCTTTATGTTACAACAGCTGGCACAACCTGTCCGCCTTTCCTAGTTTTCTTTCTTAGATTTTTGTAGATATTCTTGTTATGATGTATTTTCCACATATGATATAAAATGTTAACTTGTGAAAAAAGTTCTCTTGGCTTAGAATACCCTTGCACATATTAATTCCTCTGCTCCACATGGGAGAACAATCTTTATCCTTCAGGACTCTTCTCAACGTCAGCTTCTCTGTGGAGTTTTCATAGTGGCTCAGGCTAGTCACCCTGTCCTCTGCTGTCCCACACTGCCCAGCTCATATTTCATTATGTATAACAACTTACTGTTTTGTAACCAGCTGCCTGTCTTTCCTTAGGCTCTAAGATCCTTTAGAGCAGGTACCACGTTCAGAGCACCATAAAGAGTGGATAAGCTAAGCAGCTTCTGGCAACATGGATCTAGTAAAGGACACTAATGAATCTGTGGACTTAATCTCTGTCTCTACCCTCTTCTTGGCTCCATGGCTTTTAAATACTGTCTACAAGTAAGTGCTCACAAATTACAACTTGCCCTGACTTTTCCACTGAGCATGTGCACTCAACTTCAAATTTGACAGATGTAAATTTAGGCCATACCATCACATGTCCATGTCCCTAACAGAGAACCTTTGATTTACCGTGCCTACAAATATATCACTGCCTCCTGCCCCACATCATCCTCATTTCAGCAGATAGTACTGCTGTTGTTCTTTTTTTTTTCCTTAAATATTTATTTTTTAGTTGAATATATTTTTATGTGGTGCTGAGGATCGAACCCAGTGCCTCATGCATGCTAGGCGAGCACGCTACCACTGTGCCATAACCCCAGCCCTGCTGTTGTTCTTGATTCTACTCTTTCCAAAACACATTCTGATTCCAAAACTGCCTTTTACCACCTCCACAGTACAACTGTAATCATAGCCCAAACCTTATTTTTTGCTTAGATTCCAGCAATAAGTCTTATGTGTTCATCCTATTTCTACTCTTTTCCCCACAATCATCCATTCTCCACACAGTAACTGGCATGATCTCTTAAAAGGGTAAATCAGATCATGTCACTTGCTTTTTTAAACCCTTTAATGTTCTCCCATCACATTTAGAATAAAATCTGATCTTCTCATCATGGCCTGTAAGATCTGTGCCCCTTCCCTCCCCTGTCATTCCCTGTCTTTTACCCCGGCTTACTCCGCTGCAGCCCCACTAGCCTCTTGTGTCTGTTCCTGGAAGCCACAAGCTCTTGTGGGCTTTTCTGTTTGCTGTTGACTTTGTCTGAATTGCTTTTCTTCCAAGTCTTTGCATGGGCAGCTCCTTCTAGCCAAATGGATATCAGATCGATGATAAATAAAATCTCTGTAGTACAGAGTATTTATTGAGCTCTTGAATACCCTGAAATCTCGATCACATCTAGTTCATTTCCTTCATTGAAACTATCATTATCCGAAATTAATCTGAGGATTTATTTGTTAATTATTTATTTCCCCCATACTCTAGTAAAATATAAACCTCTTATAAATAAGGACATTATATGATTTGTTCTTTTTTAAAATTAATTTATTTAAATGCATTTCAAGTCATAGTACATATATAGAGCTCAATTTTTCCATTTCTCTGGTTGCAAACCAGATAGAGTCACACCATTTGTGTCTTCATACATGCACCAAGGGTAGTGATGACCATCTCAATCAACCATCTTTACTACACCCATTCCCCTTTCCCTCCCCCCACCTCCCCCCTGCCGCATCCAGAGTTCCTCCATTTCTCCTATGTTCTCCATTCCCACCCCTCCTTATGTATCAGCATCCACTAATCAGAGAGAACATTCAGCATTTGGTTTTTTGGGATTGGCTTACTTCACTTAGCATAATGTTCTCCAATTCCATCCATTTGCCTGCAAATGCCATAATTTTATTCTCTTTTATTGCTGAATAATATTCCATTGTGTATATGTACCACAGTTTCTTTATCCATTCATCTATTGAAGGACATCTGGGTTGCTTCCACAATTTTGCAAATGTGAATTGAGCTGCTGTAATCATTGAAGTGGCTGCGTCACTGTGGTATG
>CM053399.1:139281678-139382506 GCA_028644305.1 Xerus rutilus | reverse complement strand
TGATGGATTATGTTTATTGATTTCCGTATGTTGAACCAACCTTGCATCCCTGGAATGAACCCCACTTGATCATGGTGCACTATTTTTTAAATATGCTTTTGTATGCAATTTGCCAAAATGTTATTGAGAATTTTTGCATCTATATTCATCAGGGATATTGGTCTGAAATTTTCCTTTTTTGACATGTCTCTGTCTGGTTTTGGAATCAAGGTGATACTGGCCTCATAGAATGAGTTTGGAAGGGTTCCTTCCCTTTCTATTTCATGGAATAATTTGAGGAATATCGGAGTTAGTTCTTTGTAGGTTTTGTAGAACTCGGCTGAGAATCCATCTGGTCCAGGGCTTTTTGTGGTTGGAAGACTCTTGATGGCCTCTTCTATTTCCTTGCTTGTAATTGATCTGTTTAAGTCATGAATGTCCTCCTGGTTCAGTTTGGGTAGGTCATATGTCTCTAGGAATTTGTCGGTGTCGTTGGGGTTTTCTATTTTACTGGAATGTAAGTTTTCAAAATAGTTTCTGATTATCCTATGTATTTCAGCAGGGTTTGTTATGATATTTCCTTTTTCATCACAAATTTTAGTAATTTGGGTTTTCTCCCTCCTTTTTGTTAGGGTGGCTAAGAGTTTGTCAATTTTGTTTACTTTTTCGAAGAACCAGTTTTTTGTTTTATCAATTTTTTGACTTGTTTCTTGTTTCAATTTCATTGATTTCAGCCCTAATTCTAATTATTTCCTGTATTCTACTTCTTTTGGTGTTACTTATATGATTTGTTCTTTAGAATAGTCTCGGTAAATGAAACAATCTTGGTACATTTTGGACACATAATAAATATTTGTTGAATTAATGAAATAAAAATATGGGCAGTATCACTTGGGTACATGATATGATTCCTTACATGAATGGCAAAATGGGAATGAGTTTTCCCCTTGTTATGGTAGATAACATCCTGAATGGAAACACAAAATCTATTCCTATGGTCTACTGAATATTGCTGAGAGGTGTTTTTTTTTTTTTTTTTTTTTTTGGTTTGGGTTTGTTTTTTTTCCCTTTTATTTATTTTTTTGACAAGCATGTGCAGTTTTCACAGTAAACTAATGGCCATAGTAAACTAATGGCTACTGACCCCTGAGTGGTCTCATGGGGCAGTGATCTGAATGTGGCAGGCAGTCAGTCATAATTCTAAACTCAAAACTCTTTAAAATGTCCCTATGCCCAAGAAGGGATTTACCTTAAAAACAAACCACAATTTAAAAGTGGAAAGAAAATAAGAACTCATGTCTGCAATCCCAGCAACTCCGGAGACTGAGGCAGGAGGAGCACAAGCTCAAAGCAAGATTCAAACTTAGTGAGACCCTGTCTCAAAATGAAAAAGTAAAAAAAAAGGACAGGGTGTAGCTCAGTGGTAGACCACCCCTGAGTTCAATTTCCAGTACTGTGAATAAATAAATACATAAATTAATTAAATAACATTTCAAAATTAAACAAAATAATAAGATGAAAGTATAAAGAACTCTAGAAATGACCAAAAGTGTTTGGAATATTTCATTTTAGCCCGTGGAGGTAAAGTAGGTGAAGTAACTTCTGTATACGATTATTAAATCATTTTCTCATCACCCCTACAAAATACATATCAAACAATAGCTAAAAACCATTTGTACGAGGTGAACAACAAATAATAGGCTATTTGGGATCCCTCATATGCTGGCCTGCCCTGAGCCTGTCTCATTCATCCTTTCTCCTCCCACTTCATCTCTCAGAACTCTTGATAAAAGCTGATGTTCAGTAAAGATTTGTAAAATAAAAGGGCAGGTGAGAGTCTTGATTTTCTTCTTTGGCGTCCAAAGAGCTGGAGTATTTGTGCTCTTAGCATAGAATTCTCTGAAGGGAGCCGCTCAATGTGGAAAGCATACTCCGTGCCCTAAGGCCTCTGGAAGAGTTTACAGCAGGAAGAATCAGATACACAGAACCCTGCCTCGTGTTTACATTACCCCAGACCAGCCCAACAATGCAGCCAGACTTCATTACAGCCTTTTTTCCAAGGCTTGAAATCTTTAAAACATCTCTCAGGGTGTACTGGAAATCTCCATGTAGATGCATTTAGCATAATTAGATTCAGCAGCCTCGGTGACTCTGCTATGTGTGATGTAATTAGTCAAGCAATGGAGCTGAGTGCATTTGTGCAGGCTCCTGGCCTCGGCTGGGAGGAGGTGAGATGCTGACACACTGCGCAGAGACTGCGTAGCTATAAACATTGTCTAGGTCGATTGTCAAAGGAAGGTATGTTCTAATTAAAATTGTGAAATGGCTCAGCTCTCTTCAGCAGAGAGGCGCTCAGTAACTTTATCCTTTGGAGCTGAACCTTTCAGGTTGGGGCTCCACCTGAAGAGGAGTTCAGCTGTCTCCAACTCTTAGTATTGTGTAGGGGGACTGAGATGAGACTTTGGAGTTCTTTTTTCCAGTGTAGGTGGGATTTTTAAAATATTGAGCAAATAGAGTTTTAAAAAATTAAAGATTCTTAAGGATTAAATCACTCCAAACTGAGAACACCTGGCTGAGTGTTTGGAGCTTGTGGAGGTGGTGATGATAGTGGTGATTTAACAAGTGTGGCAGTAAATCTCCCATAGTGTAAAGTTGTTGCCAAGAAATGGCTGCTCAGGGACAGACTGTGTGTGGTAGGCGGAATAATGGTTCCCCAAAGATGCCCACATCCCAGTGGCTGGGAACTGAGACTATGTTAGGGGATGTGGTAAACTAGAATTAAGGTTGTAGATGGAATTAAATTGCCAATCATCTGACCCTCAATTAGGGAGATGATCTCAGATTTTGCTTTTGGACTAATGAAGGTAACAGGGGAGGAGAAGTCAAAGTTAGCAGTGGTGGTCGCAGGAGGGACAGGGACAAGAAAGATGTGCTTGAGGAGATTGTAGGGGAAATAGGTAGGCTGTTGATGGCAGTGGCTGGCCAACTGGAAAGGCCACTATCAGGGCCAGATCTGCTTTCAAGTCCTTGTTCCACCACACCAAGGCAGGCTATCACCTCTCAGAGCACTGGAGGTCTCATTTGCAAAAGAGGGAAGTTGAAACTTCCAATGCCTGCAGGATTGTTAGACTGAAACCAGGAGCAGATATCAGTTCTTTGTAAACTGCTTTTTGGATATGTAGTGTGGTGTGATATCCCAGGTGAGGTTTAAATTTCTAACTAGCTACCAGTCTTCCCCTTACTCCCAACTTCCTTGAAATCTGGCTGACCACGGTTGAGGGCCCCCTTGGAGCCACCAGGTCTGGCTCATAGTTAACACCACCTAAACTTTCGGTGAAAACCTCAAATCCGATCTTGCTGGCTGCTTTAGGCATGCTTCCCTTTGGATTCGGCATGGTTGGCTTATTTGCAAAATCAGCAGAAAATCCATCCCAGCTGGGAAACATCAACTCCCTCCAGCCAGAACAAATGGGCTCTCTGCAGTGCAGAGTCTCACTTCCTTCTCCAAAGCACTTGGCATTGGGGCTGACCTGCTTCCATTTCACGTAGGGACTCAGGTAAGTTTCTGTGAAGCTGGATACTGAGACAAGGACTACTCTTGTTCTCCCAACCTCTCTGCCATCTGTCATATGGGAGAAAACAGTTTTTTAATTCGATTCAGGGGGTGAACATGGATGATTATAGAGTTGAAGGAGAAATAATGGGGGTGATAGAAATTCTGAAGCTACCTGGCTCTCTGGCCTCATCCAATAACACCTACACTTCAGCCAGCCTGGCCTTTCTTCCCCTCCTGCACCAAGCTAGTTCCAGATCAGGGCTTTTGAACCTTTGCCTATTTGCACCCTCTGTCCAGAAGGTGCTATTCCAGATCTCTATGTGGTTTCCTCTTGCCCCAGTTTGAGTCTTCACTTGAATGTCATTTCCTCAGACACACTATCCCTCACCACCAGCTAATGGTGCCTTCCCCCACTCCTCTTACTCTCTCATGAATTTTATTTTCAGGGTCACTACTGACATTTCTGCATTCTTTGTTTCCTTCTGACCTTGTCTGTCCTGTTCAATGTGGCAGCACCTGGACATTGCAGCTCCTTTGTGCACATTTTCTGAGTGAACACCCTGAGCACCCTGAGTGCACCGTGGCGTTCTCAGGGACTGCTCTAGACAACTCTGGGATGTACATTTTGCTCTCTTTGTTTCATAGGTATTCCAACAGAGGCCCAGAGAGGCTGAGTGACCAGTTCAAGTGTCTCCATCCTGGTAAGTATGGCACCCTGGATTACAACTGAGGGTGCTTCAGGTCTTACATTTGTCTGTATTCCGAGTGGCAGCTCCCAGCTCTGTGTGAGGAGGACATCACTGAAGGAACTGACATTAGGACTAGGGTGGACTTCTGACCATAAAGTAGAGCTTCTTGGGGCTGGGATTGTGGCTCAGTGGTAGAGCGCTTGCCTCGCATGTGTGAGGTTCGATCCTCGGCACCACATACAAAGCAATAAAATAAAGACATTGTGTCCATCTATAACTAAAAAAATATTTAAAAAAAAAAGTAGAGCTTCTTGAACTTTAGTGTGCATTCCAATCATCTGGAGACATTGTAAACCTGGAGTTTCTAACTATTTTGATATGGGGTTCAGAGGTGGGGGGCTGCTGAGATTCTGCAATTCTAACAAGCTCCCGGGTGCTACTGGTGGCCAGACTTTCAGAGCCAGGGTTAGAAGTCCTCTGATTTGAGAAATGGATCATCAATTTGCAAAACAAATGCAGGATAGGAGGGACCTGGTAAATACTGTGGTCAAATCAGTTGCCACAGCTGAGTAAAGAGAGCGGCAGTCCCTCCTTCCTTGGGAGAAGCAGATGTTATCCCAGCACCCTCTGCAACTGGGTCAAAGACTGAGTCCGGAAACTTGGGTCTAGCATGTGTCTCTCAACCAGGATTTGGTTTCCAGTTGTGTAGTACTTGGCTCAAGACCAACAAATGGGCTGAGCCAACTGTAGAAAGCCATCTCTTCAGCAGTGTTTCCTACCCTCCTCTCCCCTCCCATTTGAGTTTTATTCCTGGACCCCAAGTGCTGTTGTTCAAGTCTAAACTCCAAATAGGAGGCCTGCCTAGGGTTTAGAAGTTTCTAAAAATGACTGCAATTTTGCTGCAATTTTCTCCATTTAGAAAACAAGTGTAAAATATCTGCTTTGTTTATAGTAGAAGATTGTCGTTACAGAGCTTTGAAACTAGAAAGCAGCATTTTTCAAACTGATGTGGAATTGGTTTAGGGTAGGACAGAGTCCTAGTGTTAGACAGCATTGATTGATCCTAGGGTGAGAAAGTTATTCCTTCTTCAAGTTTGCTTTAACCTTCCAATTAATTTAGAAGAAGTCTCTAGTACTAGTATGTCTTAAACACTTGCACAGTTCCTACTTTCTTTTTTTAAAGCAGAGAGACGTGGCAAGTAACTAGGTAGAATTTAATAATCATATTTTGTTTTCTTGTGCCTTTTTGTGGTTGCCTTCTATCTGTGGCAAATGATACAGGTTTTCCACTTAAGATGATCATATAAACCTTCCCTTTTAACATATGTTTAAATAAAACATGTAAGATAATTTAAAAACAGCAAATAAAATTATGAATGCAGATATAGTAGAAATGATGAAAGTGATGTACACAAAGGAGTCAAACTCAGAAAATAACATTTTAATGAATGTAAATGGGCATGGATTATATATCATGGGAAGAAACAAAGGGAGCAGACATAGCTTTCTGACCATGTCCTGCCCAATCAGTGGATATTCCACTGGCTGGCTCAGATCTGGTAACCCTCCAGAGGGTCCTTGGGTAGCAGATGGACACCAGCCATGGTTTGGCAGGGGCCTCTCTCTCTCTGTGGAGACTTGAGGGAAAATGAACAATAAGGCTATATTAAGGCTCATCATCTTACATTTGTCTGCAGCAGAGACCAATCAATTGCTGTGCTTCCAGCCTTGAATTGTTTTTTGTTCACTATGTTTAAAAGAGCTATAATGATTAGGAGTAGATATTATCATTTTTGTGGTATCCCCTAAGTCACCCTGGAACAGGCCAAAGGAGCTAAGGAAACTTTGTGGATTTGAAGGCAGGATGGGTTAGGAGAAACAGTGCTAGCCTCCAAGCTTCAGACATCACAGATTTGGTCAGAATCCTGGCTCAGCTGGACACAATGGTGCAGCATCTCTTGTGATCCCAGCAGCTTGTGATACTGAGGCAGAAGGATCACAAGTTCTAGGCCAGCCTCAGCAACTTGCAAGATCCTGTCTCAAAAAATAAAAAGGATGGAGGATGTAGCTCAGTGGTCAAGCACTCCTGAGTTCAATTCCTGGTACCTAAAAAAAAATACTGGTTCAGCCATGTTATGTGCTGAATTGGGTTCTTCCCATTTCATATGTTGAAATCCCAATCTCCAGTACCTTAGAATATGACTATATTTGGAAATAGGGTCTTTGGAGAAGTAATTAATTTAAAATGAAGTCATTATAATTGGAATTGATGCAGTAAGACTGGTGTCCTTATTTTTAAAAAGAGAGATTAAGACATAGCATGGTGCTGGGGTTGTGGCTCAGTGGTAGAGCATTTGCCTGGCATGGGTGAGACCTTGGGTCCGATTCTCAGTACCGGATATAAACAAACAAACAAACAAACAAATAAATCCATTAACAACTAAAATATATTAAAAAAAAGACATAGGCATATAGAGCAAACACCTTGAGAAGGCATAAAAGAGAAGATGGACATCTCCAAGGCAAGGAGAGAGACTCAGAAGAAACCAGTCCTGCCCAACCTTGACCTCAGACTTCTAGATTCCAGGACTAGAAGAAAATAAATTTCTGTTGTTTGAGCCAACTAGTCAGTAGTACTTTATTATGGTAGCCCTAACAAACTAATTCAACCACTTAACCATTGTATGGTCTTGGATGGCTTACTTGACATCTCTGAGCCTCAATTTCCTCATCTGTGTATTGGTATAATGGTGTCTATTTCACATATATGAACTTAAAGATACTGATGCACATAAAGTTCTTAGCACAGTGCTGGGTACCTGGTAGATACTGAATAATCTACAACTTATTTTCATCTACTTATTCAGATCAGTCTTCTTCCCCCTCCCATGTCAAAGGGTTTAAGGCAAAAAGCGATAGCTATTCATCAGCACCAGGACTTAAATCTTAAGATGTTAGTTGCTGTTGTCATGTAGTCCTTAACAGAGAGATGTAGTCACATACATGGACTCTTTTTTAACTGTTAAAAATGTATTACCTTTAAAAAAAAAAAAAGGTATTACTGTGCTTGGTAGAGTCCTTTTTCTTTAAAATGCATGTCTGTAACTAACTTGGTGCTAACTGGTGTTTTCCATATCAAATCTACTCCACAGTGATGGTGTGTGACATGGAAAGTCATTTGAATAGGGGCATGGCATGATCACTGGGTTGGCAGGGGCTAGAACTGGCACCAGGATGTTAGTCAGTTACTGCCGTGACCCAGGGGAGCTGGTACATGTGCCCCAGTGACTCTGAGATCACACTTGGGACCACATCCTTGCCCTGTTGTTTATTACCTCAGAGACTTTACACAAGCTGCTTTTTTCTCTTTTTCTCACTTGGTTTCCTCCTCTGTAAAATAGAAAATGAAAAGAGTATAGGGCTTTCTCATTCTTTGTAAGGATTGTATTTTTGAAGACCTAGCATATTTCAAAATGTACACAGTTACATCAGTAGTAATCTACCAATACAGATAAATACATAGTGGACTTTATATTTATTCTGATGAGTAATGTAGGCTTTGTATTATTTTTACACTTTAAACTTTGTACCTGACTTAAACTTTCCAAACTTACATGTTTTATTTAAAATACTAGTGAGAATTATTTGGCTTTTGAAAGTCCTTTTTTAAAAAAATATTTTCTGTATCTTTGTATTTAAATTTTTTTAAAGTAGCTTAAAAATATATTTGGGGCTGGGGTTGTAGCTCAATGATAGAGTGCTGCCTTACCATGTGCAAGGTCCTGGGTTCAGTGTCCAACATCATAAAATAAATACATAAATATATTAGTTGATTTAAATGCATATATATTACAATCAACTCTTTCTATATAGCTTCTTTTCCCTTCAAACAAACATTTAGGCTTGATGGTCTGTTTTGCTCTGTGTGCTAAATAAGCTCTTTGCAGAAAGCACCATGCAGAGTACACTCCTAGGGCTCCTAGGGCTGTAGGGTGGAGTTAGGAGAAGGAAGGAGGGTGAGCAGTTAGGGAGAGAGCAGGGAAAGAGCAATGAAATAGTTAACCTGCCTGCCACTTAAGTGGAGAGACTCAGCTTGAGGTAATCCCATGAGGTGGCAATAAATCCAACACAGGATTGCAAAGTGGAAACTGAAGCTAGCCCCTTTAATCAGATATTTCAGAGTCACTCAGCACAACCTGAGTCTAACAAATTCATACTTGGAGCTGGTTTATAGCCATATCATGAAATGTAGCTGAGATTCTTGGTGAATTTGGATGAATATTTTGTAGTAACTGACAGGGACCATAAAGCTCTTATGAAGGTCTCTCCCAAGCCTTACCCTAGCAAACCCCTCAAAGCATAAGGTGCCCAGTGCACCGTGAGCTGAGAGTCCATCTCTCTGTCTCCACAATGGCTTTAGGTTGGACGTGAAGCCTAGGAGCACTGTGAGCTTATGCAGCTGGGCTCTCTCTACTGCAGAAAAGCATTGCTGGTGTCCCCAACAAAGGGAAAATTGATTTTTATAATAGCAAAGCTCAAATAAATTTCAAGGTAAAGCTACAGTCAGGTAGAGGGAAGACTTAATTCTGTACGAGGGAATAAGTGGGCAGTTCAGTGTTGGAAGATCTCCAAGGCTCTGGAACAAATGTCTTTGATTGTTTTAGCGAACCTCCAGTTATTTGAACTACCCCTGACTCTAATGGGCTGGGGGCTCTCATTCTTGATATCCCCCAAACCATGCTGTCAGAACGTGGGAACTAGATTACTTCATTCTGCTCCTGGGAAAGGGAACAGACTTGTGGGACTTTAAATGAATGCATTAAATTTGTTGATTATCAAAGGGAAAAGTAGAGAAAAATAAACAAACTTTTACAAGATCTTGGCTGCAGTACAGGGGCCAAAGTTTAAAGCATTGCTTTCAACCATGTTAGATTTTGCAAAAGACCTTCAGTGTTCCCTCTTAATTTACCCAGGTGGAAGGAGGGGTGTATCCTTTCTTTAGGGGCCTCAGAAGCCCTGTCTCCTAGTCTTTTTTTTTTTTTTTAATGTAAATGGGAGTTCAAAAAGAGGAATGGTAACTGTGTTCCCATGATGTATGAAAGGAGTAAGCAGCCTTATAGTAGATTTTACTTTAAAAAAAAAAGAACAAAGCTATATATCTTAAAATTATTTTTAAACATGTGGTGAGATAGGTATTCTCATACGCAGGCAAGGGATTAAATGACACATCCTCTAAAGAGATATATTAGCAAAATATATTGAATACTTTAAAAATACTCCGATTCAATCATTCCGTTTTGAAGAATCTATCCAAAGGAAATAATTCGAAACAAGTAGACAAAGACTGATGTATGAAGATGTGATCACTGTGTTGTGGACCGTGGTCTCTTCCTCCTCCTCTCTTTTCCTCTTAACCATCATGAGGTGAATGACTTTGCTCTGCCACATATTTTCCACCATGATGAGCTGCCTCAGCACAGGTCCCAAAACAATGGGTTTAAGCAACCATTGTCTTAAACCTTCAAAACTCTGAGCTAAACTAAAGCTTTCCTCTTTGTAATTTTTTTAATCTCAGGTATTTTGTTATAATAGTGGAAGACTGAATAACTCCTTTGACAATTGTCAATACATTCAATGTTGTGTTTAATGTTCTTTCCTCTTTCTTCAATGTAACAAATATCACTTCTTGCAAATTTTGCTTTTTGGGGTAAAGTGACATTAAGATAAACCTAAAACTGGAAGAGAAAGGGGTGCATATTTTGAATCTGGCTCTGTCACTACTGGACTTTTAATCTTGACAAATATAAAAAATGCATGCAAAAAATGTGATCATTGCATTGTTTACATAGTAAAAGACTTCAAATAAAAATAAAAATGTCTCAATGATTGCCATACAGGAAATAATTGATTACATCCATGTTGGGACAGTCCTACAGTGATTCCTCCTTGGCAGTTAAAAATAAAAGACACCAACACCAAAGACACTACCCATGGAAAAGATAATGGCTAAGCCTGACTTTGTTAAAATGTCAAAGTTCTGTCCTGTGAGAGACAAAGTCAGGAGAATAAGAAAATAAACTACAACAGGAAGAAAACATTAGCAAAAGACACATCTGATAAAGCACTATTATCTAAAATATACAAGAACTCTGAAAACAACAATATGAAAACAACCTGGTTCAAAAATGGGTCAGAAATTTTAACAGACACCTCCCTGGATAAGATATACAAATGGAAAATAAGCATATGGAAATGCTCCAAATCATGTGTCATCAGGAAATGCAACTTAAAACAAGATACCACTGCACACCTATTGTAATGGCCCAAATCCAGAGCATCGACAACACCAAATGCTAGTGAGAATTGGAGAAACAGGAACTCTTATTCATTGCTGGTGGAAATACAAAATGGCACAACTACTTGGGAAGACAGATTGGCAGTTTCTTACAAAACTAGAAACATTCTTATCACATGATCCAGCAATTGAGCTCCATGGTATCTACCCAAAGGAGCTAAAACCTTATGTCTACATCAAAGCCTGTACACAGATGATAATAGCAACTTTTACTTATGATTGCACCAAAGCTTGGAAACAATCAAGTTATCTTTCAGTGGGTGAATGGATACACTGATACATCCAGACAATGGGATATTTTTCAGTGCTATAAGAAATGAGCCATCAAGCCATGAAAAGACATGGAGGTAACTTAAAATACATATTACAAAGTGAAAGAAACCAGTCTGAAAAGGCCACCTACTGCATGATTCCAATTGTATGACATTCTGGAGCAGGCAAAACTGTGGAGTCAATAAAAAGATTAGTAGTAGGGGGCTGAGGCTATAGCTCAGTGGTAGAGCACTTGCCTAGCCTGCGTGAGGCACTGGGTTCAATCCTCAGCACCACATATAAATAATGAATAAAATAAAGATCCACAACTAAAAAAATTTAAAAAAAAAAATTAGTAGTTTCCAGGGGTGGTTGGTGGTGCAGAAGCAGGCAGCACGCAGAGGATTCTTAGGTTAGTGAAACTATCCTGGATGACACTATAATGGTGGATATATGGCATTATATATTTGTCCAGATCCATAATAGGTATAATACCAAGAATGAACCTGATAAAAGCTGTGGTCTTTGGGTGATTATGATAAGTCAATGTAAATTCATCAACTGTAACAAATGTACCACCCTGGTGGGATGTTGGTGAGGAGGCTTTGCATAGGGAGCAGGGAGTTCATGGGAAATCCCTGTTTTCCTTTCATTTTTGCCGTGAACTTAAAACCACTCCAAAAAAACTGAAGTCTTTAACAAAAAAAGTCAACATAGGCAATGCTCTGGGTATCACAGTAAGAGAGAAGTATGAAATAAAAGGATAATTGGTGATAAGGACAGTTTTTTGAAACCACATGTAGAAATAGAGAAATGCATGAAAGTTACTTCTCGTGGGTAGAATTATGATTAGTTTTCATATTTTCCCAAGTTCCCAGAATTGATCCTGTATTCTTTTTTATAGTAAAACATTTTGTCCCCAAACCACATGAGATGAGGAGCATTTACCAGTCCTTGAGACAAAGGGGGCTGCAGGTATTTACTTGCTTGGAAGGTGGGAGCACAGCTGCTCCTACCTGCCCAAGCTGGGCAGCCCAGAAGATGCTAGAGGTAGAGCAGAGCAGCCCGTGCCTTTGTGTTTTTGTTTCTGTTTCCTTGGGGAGCAAGGTTTTGTGGCCTCTGCAGTTGGGAGAAGAGGTAAAGGAAGTGCTCATCCAGTTTTTAATCTTCTCAGCTAATTACCAGACCTTTCTTGTGGGTTTCCTGGGACTCTTTTTACTAAGTGGATGGATTTACACTGTTTGTGTTTGTATGTTGTACTTGGATTATGCCTTAATGTGTCACCATAATGACAAAGGGGTTTGCAACAGCAGGCAGGCAAGCTTCCCTGCTTTTAATAGAAAGCACATTCCTGTACTTTATTTTATCTGTAACACATAGAGCTGCTTAGAACAAAGCGTTGCCCCTAAGACATGGTCCCCAAGAGTCTTTAATAAGGAACAGACCCCTGTGAAGGTATTAATTAAATATTTTAAACAGAATGACTTTAGCTGGCTGGGGCATTTTTATGAGAGGAGGGAGTATACTTAAAACCATGGCTGTTTCTGTAACAGGAACCTGTTTTGAAGGAAATGTTCTTGGGTGGGACTCTATGGGTACCAGGCTGCCAAACCTTGGGCCAATTTGATGTCAAAAACAGACATTCTGAAGGTTTTAAGCAAAGTTTAAGTTAGGTCCTTGCTGTGGAATTTGGACACAATTCTAAAAGATGGTTTTAACACAAAGAAGAGAATAATGAGGGTCTGTCACACACTGTTAGAGGTAGTTTTCTCACAATAATCCTGCAAAAGAAGCTTTGACAAGGCCATTTTACAGAAAAGAAGAAAAAGCAACTAAGTGACTATTTTTGAAGGTCACAAAGTTGATGGAGGAACTAAGACCAAAACTCAATTTAATGTCTGTCTACACATCCACCCATCTATTTATATTTCAGAATACTGTATCCTTGCTTAAAAAGTACTAGAAATGAAGATAAACCCGAAAGTGTAGATCCTGGTTCAATTAAGGAGCATTTCTCTGAACTCAGGGTAATCATAGTTATCAAGCGCTATTTACTCCAAAAGCCCAGAGTTAGCTGGTTTTCTAGAAGGCTGCATGATGTGGTGAAAGAGCAATACACATGGAATCAAAGGTTTATGTTTGAGTCCAGGCTCTGTTATTTACTGATTTCTGTGACATGGAGCAAGTCCCTCCTTGAACATGTTCTTTGTCTTCAAAATTAGAATTATACCCTAGCATTGGGCTTAGCAGGTGCTCAGTGAATGTAAGTTAAAGCTGAACTGGTCCTACTTGAGGAGGTGAGAAGCAGGGAGAGGTTGTCTTCCAAACCCTGTGGGTCATTCTAGGTCCTCAAGAATCAGCAGTTCAGTGGGTGCTCATCCTGGTTAATGACATGCCAAAGTGACAAACTAAAGTGGAAGACATTCCCAGATAAGATGCTGGAGCCTCACCAGGGAATTACCATGTTCAAGAGAGCATCAGGAGTGTGGCAGGACATCACTGATGCTTGTGTGGCTTCTTCCTGAATTCACTTTACTCATTCCAGAGCACACCAAACCACTTCCTGGTGTGGTCGGCACCTCTCGTGGGGCTCAATGTATCTGTGTTTCCCCTCTGCTCAAGACCTCCATCCTTTTCCATGTGTCATGTCACTGTATACATGGAACTTTTGAATCCTGAAATATCTATTGGTGTCTGTGAAGGTCCTTTGTAGTCTGAGACCAAGGGCAGTCCACATGGGAAGGCTAATTTTTATTCTTCCTCCTGTCCCTGTCCCGTGAATCTTCAGAAACCACCTCCCTTCCTGGTTAGCCATCCTCTTTTGCTCAAGACCTCCACTTACTTTCTCCACGTTCCTTGTAGAGCAATTTTTTGGGGCCGTTATATTTACAGTCAACCTCCAAACCATTCCTTGGCCATCCATGGCTGCACATCCTTTCAGAATCTATGGCCTCAGTAGGGGTGCAGATCAACTTTTAAGAACTTGAAGTCAAATGGGCTTGTGTCCACCTTAACCAGGTGAGTGGCTCTGGTAAGGAAAGGTAAAGGGCCTGAAGAACACAATGGGTAGCTCACCTCCTCATCCCTTCTTGCCTGCTAAGCTCTCTGTGCCTCACACTCTCCTTTAAAATGAAGACAAGGACTGGATTTTCTTCATTGCTCTTTGGAAAGATTAAGTGATTAAGTACATACAAAGCACTGAGCGTGTTGTCTAACTCATGAGCTGCACTGATACTCTCATGACTGCTACCAAAGATAATTGGAAGCATGATGATTTGAGATGGAAGATTGTATGTTAGAAACAACACATCTGGTTTAGAGTCTCAGCTCTCTCACTCATGTTAGTGTGTATACAGATTTATTTCTCTTAACCTCAATTTCGTCATCCTTAAAATGGATAGATATAGCAATCACTCGTACACAGAGCTATGAGAATATAAAGTCTCTGGGACTCTGCCTGTCACACACTGAGCATGCTGGTTAGCACCACATTGTTGTGTGGCTTCCTGCTTGCTGTCGTGGACTGTACCAGAGCGCCAGGGGCTGCTGCTTCCCCTGGAGTTTGCATCCACCAGCGCTCACCGTGGGAGGTGTGCAAGGCAAGCGGATGAGGGCTGAAGTCTGGGAATATTGTGTACTTGAACTGACAGTGACTCACAACATGTCTGCACAGATTGCTAGGAGTCTAGGCATCTGCCAGAGTGGGGGAGATAGTGGGTAGGGGTGGGAGGTGGGGTTGTGAGCAAAGGATGTTCTGTCCCTGGGACTATAAACACAGCACCGTCTGCAACCTAAAAAGGCCTGTTTGGGACGGCCTCTGAAGTCTGTTGTCCATTGTTTGGACTGTGCTCAGCCTCCTCAAGGAAGCACCCAGGGAGTTACCTGTGGTGTGTCTGGGAGCTGTCACAGGCTGGAACCAACAGTGCTGGCCTCTGTAAGGATTCCTGGTGGCTGCCTGGTTAGGCTGGCCCCTGCTCCTTCTTGGATGAGTAGCTCTACTTAGTGCAAAGGGAAAGGTACCAGGGAGGTGCCAGCTGCCTATCAGGCCAATTGAAAGAGTTTGTTTTTATCTCCTAGGTACGCTGGTTCACCTAACTGCCTGGTGACTGATCAGAATGAGCCCTGATATCTTTGCCTCATTCATAATCACATGGCAAACACTTCCCCGGGCCAGCATATGTCTCCCTCCTCTCATCCCAACTTCCTTTGGTTACCATGCCTTGTTCAAATTAATCTTTCTGAACCAACCTGAAGCCTGGCTTGCTGTTTATAGCCTTAATCTGGTCCCTTGATTCAATTTCTCTGCTCTCGGTGGGTGTCTGATTTCTCGTTTTGCTCAGGATGAGTATGTGAAACTGGCGATGTTGTTGGGGTCTCTTGGAACCCAGCCCAAACTTTGACGATTGTTTTGAAACCTTCCCACCCACTAGATGTCCCTGGACCACAAGAGTGCCAGGACAGTCTGACTTTTGGTTATGAGGAAGGTCTTTGGAGTAGGACAGATTTGGGATTGAGTCCTTGCTCTGCCATTTTTCATTTATTGGCTATGTGAACTTGAGCCATGTGTTTGTTGAGCCTTGTTTTTATAAGCTGTAACTTGTAAAATGTAGAAAGTTAACCCCTCTTTCAGAGTGAGGTAAGGATTAAATGAGATAATTGAAATAGATGAATTAAATAAAAGGACAATGTAGAATATAAATGCAATGCTTGGCACATTACCTAAATGGTAACTATTTTGTTAAGTCAACTTCATTATTATAGATATAGTCTCTCTCTCTGCTTAATATAACATTCCTGGACCATTTCACATCCTCAACTCACCTTGAATTAAGTTGGTGTCTTAGTCCATTTTCTGTTGCTATAACAAAATACTTGAGGCACAATGACTTAAAGAATAGAAATTTGTTTGACATATGGTTCTAGAGACTGGGAAGTCTAAGGCCATGGTACCAGCATCTGCTCATTTTCTAGGAAGGGCCTTTTTCCTGCATGGTAATATAGCAGAGGACATCACAGAGCAAGTGTGGTAGTTTAGGTCTCTCTTCCTCATTTTTAAAGTCCACTAATGCCATCATGAGGGCCCCACCTTCCGACCTCATCTAATCCTCATCACTCCCAAAGGCCCCACTTCCAAATACAATCAATACATGAGTTCGGGGATTAAGTTTCCTACATATGAACTTTTGGGGCCCAAGGTCAAATCATAGAAGTTGGCTTTTGAGATGAGACTGGCTATGGTGAGATTGGCATTATTTCTGATGTCCACTTGGCTATTTTTCATTTCCATAGATACACATTATATATTTGTATCTGTATGTATGCTTGTATATTTACATGTACAGATATGTTTTGTGGTTTGTTTGTTATTTATTTATACCTGGCCAAAGTTGGTGTTATACATAAACTGGGATTTTGAAGGTATCCAAACAGGTATCTGTTTAGGTATCTGTTTAGAAGGTATTTAAAATGGTGCAAATGTAATCTAAGGTGTGGGGGAAGGGAGAGCTCAGGTTTGAAGGAACGTGACCTCTAAGGTTGTACCCTGATTTCCAGTAACCATACAGATTGTACTCCTCTCAGTGATGGCACACAGTAGCTTAGGGGCGTGCCTTATTTTCTTGCCCTTTTGTGTTTGAAACCTAATATTTATCTAGCAGTTGTTCATTGAGTTAAACCATAGCTCTTGCATAATGACCAATTTCTTTTTAAATTAAAATATTTTTCTTTAAGGAAATCAATAAGTGATGTCTAGGCTTGGGATGGAGGCCGCTGATATGCCAGTCTGAGGGAAAGATACACTTCAACCTCTAGAATGCCGAACAAGGTGATGACCCAAGAGAGGAAAAAAAAGCACCATGGTGGCCATGATGAGCTAAATGCACAAGAGTTAGAGGTAGAATTTGTCACCAATGTGAAGGTGATCTGGACAGAGATGCATGGTGAGGAATGAGCAATAGGAGGCAGGCCAGGACCTAATTCTCTAAGCTTGGGGTGCCTGTGCAATATCCTTCTTGTAAAGAATACCTGATTGTGTTCTTTACAAGAAATACTGATCCCTACTGAAGAAAAAAATGGGGGTGAGAGGCAGGGATGGTAGTTATACTAAGTGTCTTCAGATATCTCTAGGAAGGCCACTTGCAGAAAAGTGAATTGACTAATTCTTGATGACCTCCAGAAGTTCCTGGTAAGTATCATACACCATGAAAAATAGGCAAAGGGCAATATTTATGTTTTTGTGTTCAGACTCCACCCCATGAAGAGTATATCCATATACAAGCCAGAGGACTAAGGAGGCTCCATCATCCACTTCCACCAGAGTGCATCCTTATTACTACCTCCAGGTAGGCGAGTGTCCAGGATGAGTCCCTAGGCTATGAAGGTCAACTGATCTTCCCTCTGAGGTGACCAATCTTGTAGTCACAGTTTGACCTGGGGACCCAGTCACCTACATTGACACCAAATCCATCTGTCTCCCTAAGAAACTCCCAGGGAAGAAACAAGTATGAAGAGATGAGAGAGGCCAGGGAAGGAGTCTGTTAGGTGAACTCTCATTGGGGGCCAAGGCTACCTTTCTGGGAGATGAACAGGGAAATATGGGGGTGTTTAGGTTGAATCTTTTTAAAAATATTTTTTAGTTGTAGATGGACACAATATCTTTATTTTATTTTTATTTTTATGTGGTGCTGAGGATCGATCCCAGTGCCTCACGCATGCGAGGCAAGTGCTCTACCACTGAGCCACAATCTCAGCCCCTTTAGGTTGAATCTTATCCCCTGAAAAAATATGCTAAAGTCAACCCCAAATACTTCAGAATATGACCTTACTTGGAAATTTCTTTCTAGATATAATTTAGGAAGGCAGCAAACTACAGTAGGATAGGTACCTAATCCAGTAGGACCGGTGTCCTCATAAGAAGAAGTAGAGACTCAGGATACTGCCTGTGACAACCAAGGCTGAGATCAGTGTTAAACACTTGCAAGTCAAGCAGTGTCCAAGTTGCCAGCACACTACCAGAAGCCAGGGAGAGGTGAGGGAGGATTTTCTTGCTGCTTTGAGAGAGCATGACCCTGCAGACACCTTGATTTTGAACTATTACTACTATTTTTTTTGTGTGTGTGGTGCTGAGAATTGAACCCTGGGCTTTGTGCATGCAAGACAAGCACTCTACCAACTGAGCTATATCCCTAACCCTTTATTTTGAACTTCTAGCCTCTAAAACTGTGCGACAATAAATTTATGTTGTTTGAAGCCACAGAGTTCATAGTACCCCGTTACAGCAGCCTTAGCAAACTAAACAGGAGATGCTATGGTATAAGTATGGTTTAAGCATGTCCCCAAGGATTCAGTGCTGGAAGCCTGGACCTCAGTGTGATAATGTGGAGAGGTGGTGAAACCTTTATAAGATGTGAGGGGCACCTAGTGCAAAATGATTGGGTCATCAGATGAATTTTCCTTGGAAGAGATTAACTAGTTCTTGTGAGATCCTGGTTAGTTCCTTGGGAGTGAGTTCTAATAGAGCGAGGATAGCCCAGGAAGATATCATCTGAGCAAGATGCACTGTAGTCAGTTTTCCCTTCATGAGTGGGTCACATTTTGATTTTATGGCTGTAGTGTGGTGGCAGTGCCCTCTGCTATGTTGAAGCTGTGTGTATAGAAACACAACATCCCAGCTTTGCTTCCAGGGGCCCAGCAACAGGCTGGCAGGACTTCAGTGTGACAGAATTCAAGGACTCTTGTCATTGGACGCCCTTCCTGATTTCCATTGTTTTAAAAATGTTTTCCTTCCCACAGCAACTGCCTCTGTCAGCTCTTCCAGTTTCCTCACCTGGAGCAGAAAATCTGTCTCCTGTGTGGTCCAACCTAATTCTACTTCAATCCTTTTTCCAGTGGATGATTTTCCTAGGCATATCCTGATCATGCCACTTTGATCACAGATCATGTCAGAAATGGCCAGTTGCTGTTCTTGAGTACCAAATCAGTTACAGAATCCACATTTTTGTATTCAAGATCCTCCATAACTGTCATCCTAAATTCACCATAATATATCCCCAGATGACTTTAGCCTCATCTCTTATATCTATAAATTGGACCATGGGCTGTCCCATTTCACGCCCCTAATCTTCCCGACTGCATTTCTGTGTTCATCCTCCTCCATCTGAAATATCTTTCTGGCCCTTCTTCCTCTTCATCTCGAGAGTCATCTCCCTCTGCAGGCCTTTCTGGATATCCCCAACCAGAAACACTCTCTCCTCTTTGAACACACTGCTCTGTGTGTTCAAAGAGGAGGATGCTCTGTACATTACTCTTCTGGCTCCTCTTATGTGCTCCCTAGGGTTTTCCACATCCATATGCTAACCTTGCTCCCTCTTAGTTGCTTAAGGGCAGAGTTTTTTGTGGGTTATTTTTTTCCTATTTTTTTCTACCTTCTTATGGTGACTTCCCAATACTACTTTGAACTCTTCCTCTATTTAGGATTGATGTGTATAGTTGTACATGTTGTTTACTGTACAGAGACCCCTGGTCAAAGGAGTGAGTCAGGCTGAAATCCAGTCCATGTTCAACTTGCCAGGTTGGGGACCCTGGAGTAGGGCCATAGCTCCTTAGGAGAAGGCTTTTTAAAAAAATTCTCATGAAGATGTAAGTGTCAGTGCAGCCCAGCACTGGTTCTCCTGAAATCAAATGTTTTTAGATGTGCCCTCAAGGTTGCGATGACCTCTGTGGATTCCATGCTTTGCCCAGCAAAGCCCTATCTAGGTCCTTGTGTCTGCTTTTTCCCAGAACCCCTTAGCAGTGCCTGCACTGGCCTTCTGGGGCTTTCAGAATGCATTTCTATGGCAGCTCTCACTAAGGTAGCTGGTAGGCATCTTGGGAACAGCTCTCTGTAGCATCAAAAATGATTTGTCCAGTTCTTTGCCCTCGCCCCCCAGCAAAAGCCTGCAGCCGCCGCAGGTGACGGCGTCAAAACAGCTTAGGATCCTGGAGATTTATCCCAGTCACTAAAGCACTGAGTTTTCCCTGTGATCACACCACCTGGAGCTCACACATGCCTCTGCAGACCTGTGGTCAGAGCCATGTGGATATCAGTGACTGTTTAGAGAAGCCGGCCAAAGCTACCCCCACCAGGGGCGGTGGAGGGCGGGCCGATTACGTGCAAGATGAGATGCATTTGAAACAACTGACAAGAAACTGTAGGTCGGAAATCAGAACAGCTGTGGGCTCCTCAATGCAGCAGATGGGTATGCGGGGAATGCTATGCAGCTTTAATCACATTTAACACGCCTGTCAGAGAATTGGGTCCATCTCAGTATTAATTCGGGTTATAGACATTGTTGTTTGACAGAGCTGGGCCTTCCCTGATTGCTGCACTCAGCAGGGCTGGAAAGAAAATGATTTCTGTCCCTTGTTTTCAGTGGAGAGGTCGGCTGTGTTGGGGGAGCAGCAGGGTCATGCTGGGTTTGGTGCAGAGTGAAGGGGCTCTGTAAGCTGTCAGCCCTGGACCCTGGGAGACAGCTCAGCTGAAGCTGGGACAAGAGTCCTCAAGGAGTGGGTGTCTTAGCCCTCACCTATGACCACTGTACAATGGCATGCACTTGAGTATATATGTGTATGTAGTTGTGTGTTTAAATTCTGAAGTTTTGGTTGCTTCTCTCAGTGAGTGATTCATTGAGAATTTTTTTTTTTTCCATTCTGAGCTAAGCCAGCAAACAGTTTCTGTTCCACCTTTGCTGAGCAAAATCAGATAGTTATCAGCCCTGGAAGAGGCAGTGTGATATAATAGGAAGGGGATTTGGGGATGAATAGATTGGAGCTCAATTCATTTGTTAATTTATTCTTCCAGGATATGCTCCTGGGGGGCCACCTCTGTTGAAGGCACCATGCTGCTGGCTGCCAGGCTGAAGAGCCAACAGGACCTGACTTTGTTCTCAGTGCTGTATGTGAGTTAGGCGTTTGGTAAAGATTTTACACAAATGTACTACTTGTTTTCCTTTGTTCTAATTAGTTAGACAGGACAGCAGAATGCATTTTGACTCACTTCTCTGGTTGTACATGATGCAGAGTCACACCATTCGTGCAGTCATACATGTACATTGGGTAATAATCTCATCTCATTCCACCATCTTTTCTACCCGCCTCTCCTCACTCCTCTCTGCCTAATCAAAAGTTCCTCCTTTCTTCCCTTACCACCCTGGATGGATCAGCATCCACTTGTCAGAGAAAACATTTGGCCTTTGGTTTTTTGGATTGGCTTTTACTTGCAAATGCCATAATTTCCTTCTTCTTTAAGGATGAGTAATATTCCATTGTGTTTATATACCACAGTTTCTTTATCCATTCATCTATCAAGGGGCATCTAGGTTGGTTCCACAGTTTAGCTATTGTGAATTGAGCTGCTGTAAACATTGATGTGGCTGTGTCATGTAGTATGCTGATTTTATTTTAATCTGCATTTCACAAGTTAGAATAGTAAGACATAGGTTAGTAACCTGTTCCAGGGCAGGCAGCCAAAGGGAGAGGAGTTAGCATTCAAAACCTGCCCTCCTTTAATGTCTGATACTGACTCCACTACACCTCATCTTGTGCTTGTGGAGAAGGTGTGATTGTGGACAAACTGCTTTGCTTTTCTGTGCTTCGGTTTCCTTACTTGTAAAGTAGAAGCAATGGAAGTTATTTCTCGGTGAAATGAAAAGGTGAAGTGGGCACTTGGGACCCTCCAAAGCAGGACAGAAAACTGAAAACTTAATTGTCACCATGTTCTGTGGTTATTGAGACAGACACAAGCATGTTCATGCTGTCTCAGTTACTATGGCTGAGTAACAAATTACCCCCTGAGACTTGGTGGTTTGAGATAATGACAACATATGCTTTACTCCCACATCTACAAATTTAGCAGGGTTCTCTAGGGAGAGATTGTCTGCTCCACTTGGTGTCAGCTGGAGAGATTTGAAAGCTGATGTCTGAAGTTATCTGAAGGCTCGCTCACTCCTTGCCTGGTGGTTGATGCTGCTGCCAATTGAGACCTTTCCCCATGCTGTCACTGGGACATGTACACGTGGCCTCTTCAGGTGACCTTTGCTTCCTCCCAACATGATGGCTGATCTGTATCAAGGAGGAGAATCCAGAGAGAGGAAGAGTGAGCCAGAAATTGCTAGGCAGAATTGTACTCTAGCCTTCCCCTCCTCTAGACTGAAGGAGAAGTCACAGTCCCTGCTTCTTGGTGGGAGGGGTGTGGAAGTCACGTTATAAGAAGAGCATGCAAAATGAGATGCTTTGGAAAATGCAAACTACCATGTGAACCCTTGCACCACACCCATCTGACCTTCCTTGGCCTGGAGGTTCCTACAAGATCAATGCACACAGTACCGATATATTCACGTACACTGTCCCTCACACAGGGATGGGCGGTTGATGTTTGGAAATCACTAAATTCTATAATTTCTTATTTCTAAAACCCATTCTATTAGCATTTTCAGACTTCTGAAATTCAGATGCATCTTTTAATCTGGGAATTCTAATGTTTAAGTCATTTTCTCCCATAGAGAGAAACAGACGGTTATCAATTTGCTTATATATCTTACAGTCAATTGTGTGTTAGAATTGAGAATATTTGGGAAAAACATGTGCTTAAACCACTCATTTCTTCATATGTGTATTTGAAAGGTATCTGAGTATCCAGTTGTTCTCAGGTAGTTTGACCTAGACAAAAAGAATAATAAACTGAGATTGAGAGAATTAACTGGAAGAGGTAGAGAGGCAGCTTTGGAACTCTGCAAAATCTTGGAGGTTAGGAGGTAGCATGTACATATGTTCACCACTGTGGTTCCTTGATTAAGTTTCCCTCCTTGGCAGGGGTGGTGGGGCAAGCCTGCAGTCCCAGCAATTCAGGAGGCTGAGGCCAGAGGGTCGCTTGAGCCCCCAAGTTTGAAGCCAGCCTGGGTAGCAGAGTGAAAGCTTGTGTTAAGAAAAGAAAGAAAAGAAAACCAGAAAAACAACAACAGAAAGATTTCCCCCTAACAGCCCCATTCAACTAAAAACTCGATGAGTACAGGTACCTTAAAGTATTTTCTCATCAATATATCCCCATCACTAAGTCATGGTTACAAAACAGGCATTGAAAAACCACTTGTTGAATGAATGAAAAATCTGTGATCCCTCCTATTGGGCATTTCTGGAGTCTACCAGTTTCTCCTGTTTTATAGTTACTAGAATGTGGGACTAATTTCCTACAACTCACCTCTGCTCACCCTGGAGGAGTTCCTGGGCTCAGCACTGCAGTTACCCAGGCAGAAGTAAGGAGAGGCCAAGTCCCTGGGTCTGGGCTGCCGTGACCCTTCGCCAGCCTCTGTGGTTCTCTTTACCTTTGCCATTCCCCAAAGCTGAATGTTTGTGTGACTCCCAACTTCCCCAGGTAAGGGGGTGCCATGGCTCACCTGGAACACCAGGACCTATAGGAAGTATCCCATGGTCCTTTGAAACTACTCAGTCACAGGAGTTGAGCAAAAGTCATTCTTCCATCTGAAGTATAATAAGGAGGACTTTTTCTTATTTATACCAGTCTTGTCTTTAAAGTTATGTGGCCTCAAATATTGTTCACTTGCATCAGATTTGCCCTGGCATGTTTACTTAGGAAACTAACTTTTGGACCTAATGAATCTAAAACTCTGAGGTGGAATCAGCATTTTCTGCAAGCGCTTTAGAGTTTCTGAAGCAAATAGTCCCTAATGTATAATCTGATCATCAGAACATAGCAGCACAGTTGTTAAGGAGTTTAAGTATTGGAATGAGTGAGCTGGATTTGGATACTCACTGTATGACCTTGAACATGTTTATTGCCCTTTGTGAATTTCATCCATAGAACTTTATTCAGGAGAGCCCTATTTAATTCCCGCTGTCCTGGCATTATTATTACTAGCACCCTCCTTCCCCAAGTATTATAATTTAAATAGTAACTAATGTATTTAATTTATTTGTATTTGTCTGTAAATGGGAAGAGTGGCAAATACTGATGGTTGCCTGCCAATGTGATTCTCTTCTCCTCCAATTGTATTCAGCCAAAATGAGAGATTCCAACCTCCCTTGAAACATGGCAATCTCATGAGCTATAGCAGGAGTTCTTTTCTGTAAAACCTTTAAAACACAAACTAAGCTGTCACATGTCCTTTGCCCATCATGCATCCTCCATCCTCCATCCTCTACCTAAATTCTAGAGACAGAGCCATCTTCTTGTTAACATAAGCCAATTAATGTCAGGACGACTAAACAAGAGCTTGACAGAACCTGGAGCTAATGGCTGCCGTCTGATTTGGCTGAGCTGCCGCATTGTTCTGGTTGGTTTCTTCTTATGCTTCCTGCAAAGGAGAAAAATAGCCCTTCATTTGGTCAAGCCATGGTAACTTGAGATTTCTACTAAGTGCGACCAAATCTGCTCTAAACTGATACAATGGTGCGTGCACCCATTTCTGGATGGTGTCGTGAGGATCAGGTAGGTCGTGAATGACAACCACACAGCACAGTGCACGTGTGAGGTGCTAAATACATGGTCTGCCATGATGAGAGTGTTTTCCTTTCCTTCCTAGGAAGGGCACGGCATTCGTCTGCCTTAACAAAACACCACAGGTGAGAGGGCTTAAACAACTGAAGTTGATTTTCTAACCATTCTGAAGGCTAGAAGTCCAAGATCAAGGGGTCAGCTTGGTTTCTCCAGAGCCCTCTCTGCTCAGCTTGAGAGGGCTGCCTTCTCACTGTGTCCTGTGTGTGCTTGCCTGGTGCTTCTTGGTGTTTCCTAATCTCTTCTTATAAAGACACCAGTCCCATTGGATTAAGGACTCAACTTTATGACCTTAATTTTTAAAACTTAATTACTTCTTTAAGGTCCTGTGATGGTTAATTTTATGTCAACCTGACTCAGCCACAAAGTGCCCAGATGTTTGGTCAAACATTAGGTACATTTGTAAGGGTATCTTGGGGGTGAACTTAGTATTTAAATCCATAAAATGAATAAAGCAGTTTGTGCTCCCTGATGTGGGTAGCACTCTTCCAATCAGTTGAAGGCCTGAAATGGAACAAAAATTTGACTCTTTCCAAAGTAGAAGGAAATTCTTCCTCCCTGATGATCTTTGAGTTTGTATATCAACATTTTTCCTGACCATAGACTTCAACAAAAATATTGGCTCAGCCTGATTCTCAGGCCTTCAGACTTCGACTGGAACTGAACCATCAGATTTCCCGGTCTCCAACTTGCCAAGTCACCTTGCGTATCGTGGGGCTTGCCAGCCTCCAAAGTCATGTGAGCCAATTCCTTATCTACAGCTACACCTATATATGTTCTATTGGCTCTGTTTCTCTGGAGAACCTTAATACATGACCCTATTCCAAATGTAGTCACAACGGGGTTCACAGTTCAATATGAGAGTTCTGGGAGCTACAATTCAGTCTATAACAGAGATACTCCTACTTATTTCCTTGAGAATGTGTTCCCACACTTGAATATTGTAAGTCATCTTCTGCTTACCTGACTAGTTCTGGTCTATTGTTTGAGTCATTTTGGCCTGTTGGTAGTAAATAATCTTACACATTCCTTATACTATACAATTTAAAAACTGCTGACCTGATGAGGTTTTGCTTCTTTGAATTGCATAAGAAAAAAGCTGATTCTTAAATAAGACCACTATAGTTTTTGTGTCCCTAAAACTCCCTGTAAGGCATTAAAAACAGAAGCCAAATACCTGTAAACATTACATGCTGTCCTCAGGAAAACAATCCTTTTGTTTAGACTGGAGGAGGGCCAAGTCAGTAGAGGGAAGTAAGAGAGGAGAGGATGTAGAGAGCTGTCCATGGGCTGTATGTAGACCACAGTGCATCGTAGCCATTTGAGTAGGAGAATCTGGTGTCTGGGAATGACCAGTGGACATTTCCTCTGGTTGACTGCCCTGACATTCTGAGCCCTATCCAAGCTCTGCCAAAAGTCCCACACAACACCAGAGATGGGGATGACCTGCTATAGCCACACAACCCCTCTGAGATGGATGACCTGCCAAGATGTCAATCAATATGCTGACCACAAGACATCAGGAAGCAGGACTTGCTCTTGAAATCTTATCCCTGCCTTTGATGTACCCCCTTAAAGAAACCATGGGAGCCATTTTCTCTCATCTATCTCCAGCTCCCATGTGGACTGGACCTATCAGGGGCTCCAACTTTTGAAACTCTTTCTGACTTTTTTTATTTTTTATTAATTATTCTAGACTTTAATTTCTCAGGTGGCTTACATCCTCAGCAGGAAGAAGAACCCCTCAAGGAGACACTGGCCGTCTCCCCGTAAGAGGGGGGTCCCCACCCTGCAGTGCTTTTTATCTGGCTCTTTAAAGTCCAGCCCCTGTAGCATGTTATTTCGCTTGCTTCTCCAGTTGTATCTTTAGTTAGAATTTTTTGAACTCTTCCAAAGAAAAATGTTATCTTCTGCTTTTAAAATCTCTTCTTTGGCCCATGTACTTAATATCCTGCTGGGCTCAGATGCTGAATCCGCAGTGGTTGGCTCAACTATGCCACACGAAATGGGCTTTAAGCTTATTCACATGGCTAGTTTGAATCATTACATCTCAACAGGTCTCCGCAGTTATTAAAATAATGTACCTGAAAGCACATTTGAAGTCACACAGACAAACTAAAGCTTCACATGAGGATCACTGCTGATTTTTGACTTGTAAAGGAATCAAGTCTTTGGTCATTTAAACTTGTTTGCTGCTTCTAGGTGTGGAATGGGCAGAGGCAGGCGGGAGGAGGGCTGAGAGTGCATATGAATTGCCAGCAGAACTCTAATAAAATCAGATCCCATTTCATCTCCAGGTTCCCTACCTGGGTCTCATTAAGCAGTCTGGACTGAGACTCAAGAGTCTTCATATTTAATATGTACCTTGGCATCTAATGCAGGTGATACAGACTGTTCTTTGAGAAACTCTGACATCCAAGCAGAGAAATAAACATGACCAACAAGTAGATGCTCAAACCACTGATATTTAAAGAAGTGTAAATGCAAATACTATGATGTTTTAAACCCATTTATTTGCAAATATTTTTCTAAACTACTATACCCAGCACAGGTAAAGACATAGCAGTTGCATACTCTCTTGCTATATAGAATAGGATGGAACCACATCTTTCCTGGGGCTGAATGGGGCTGGGGGTAGGATTTAACTGTGTATTAAGAGCTTTACATGTTCCATGCCCTTAACTCTAGAGCGTACTTGGGGGATGATACAGATGCATAGGGTTATTTACTATATGAAAAATAGAAATAGTTTAAGTATACAATAGGAAAGGTATTTGGTTAAAAAGTTTGCTAATTTAACTGAAATATTATGCAAACATTAGAATCATGTTGTAGAAGAATATGTGAAGTCATAACAAGTTATGAAGGGATATTAAGTGAAAAATAAGTATCTACAAAATGATTTCTTCACACTTTTTTGTTTTCTCAAAATCTCTATGTTGATCATGTCTTTAATTTTAATAGTTGGAAAGATACTAATTAAAGTTAATTTTAAAAGGGGGATTACCTTTGGCATCTGTCAGGCTGGATTTGCATTTCTATCACTGATGGTGTGTGATTTGGGGCATTAATCCCTGCGTTTCAGATTCTTCAACTGTAAAATTGAGTAAATGCTAACAGCATATGGGTTTGTCATGAGAATTAAAAGAGATAATTATGTAAATGCACTTGACACATAGTAAGAGCCTTTAAATGTCAGATTTTGTCTCTCTTCCTTTTTATATTTTTGAAATGAGAAAAAGTACTAAACTCTCTGGCCAAAGATCAATGAAAAGGAATTTCTTTCTTTTGTGAAAACCATGGAATTTCCAATTATTTCTTTTGGATCCTTTTCTGGGAAAGAGTTTCTTAAGGCATGTTAGATACTATTAGAAGTGAAAACTGGAATTTGTAGTTGGCATCCTAATTGACTAATTACAGCCTCTGATCTTACTTGTTTTCCCTTTTGTCGGTTTAACAGTTTGGAATATTTAAATACTTTTCCTCCTCCTACAATTTTAATAAACGAAAATCTTCTCATTCTTGTCTAGAGAGGCAATAAAGCTTAGACTATTAAAGTTTTCCATCTCCTTAAAATCCCACAGAATACCAACACCATTTACAATTGCATCAAAAATATAAAACACCAAGGAATAAATTTAATAAAAGATGTGTCAGACTTTAGCAAAGAAAACTACAAAACATTATTGAGAGATATTTTTAAAAATAGCTAAATAAATGGAGGGATATGCCATGTTAATTCTTTGGATGATTTAGTACTAAAGAGATGTCAATTTTCCCTTAGATTAATCTACATGTATGTATTCTGTAAACTAGAATGTTTATAGCAGCACTATCTATAATAGCCCCAAATTGACAACAACCTAAATGTCCACCATTAGTGGAACAGTAAATAAACTGTGGTTTATTCCAAAATGGAAGGCTGTACACCAATGATAAGCCATCTACCATTACATGAAATAATATGGCTAAATCTTATCAATTTTATGTGGCAACAAAAACACACATAAAAGAATATATACTGTATCATTCCATTCATATCAAGTTCAGAAGCAGGCAAAATTAATCTGTGTCGTTAGAAGTAGTATTGTGGAGGAACTAGTGATTAGGAAGGTGTACAAGGAAAGTTTTTGGTGCCGATTGTGTTCCGTTTTTGATCTGGGTGCTGCTAACATGGTTAAGTTCAGTTTGTGAAGTTCACCAAACTCTATCCTCATGATATTTATACTTGAACATATCTGATACTTCAATAAAAAGTTAGAAAAGATCCTTTTCCTAAATAAAATGACTTCATAGTTTTTGGGTTTTAGGATATGGGCATATCCATATCTATATTTTTTTGGGAGACCACAATATAGGGGCCCTGATCTGTAAATGAAAGCAAAGGCAAAATTCAAACCGTAAATCCTATATCTAGTAAAGCTCTAGTACTAGAGATTTCTTTTCTTCAGTAACAGTGGTCACTATTGATTCTGTTTTTTCTTTTTTCTGTTTTAATTTGTTCAAATTATACACGACAGAATGCATTTTGACACATCATACATACATGGAGTATAACTTCTCATTCATCTGGTTGTACATGATGTGGAATTACACAGGACTTGTAATCACATATGCACATAGGGTAATGATGTGTGATTCATTCTACTATCGCCCTACCCCCATAACCCTTCTCCTCCCTTCACGCCCCTCTGTCTAGTCCAAAATACTCTATCCACCCCCCATTGTGAATTAGCATCTGCATATCAGTGAAAACATTCAGCCTTTGGTTTTGTGGGATTGGCTTATTTCACTTAGCATAATATTCTCCAGTTCCATCCATTTACAAGCAATTGCCATAATTTCATAGGAGATCCAGAATAGCCAAAGCAATCCTTAGCAAGAAAAATGAAGCAGGAGGAATCATAATACCTGACCTTAAACTATACTACAGAGCTATAGTAACAAAAATGTCATGGTATTGGCAACAAAATAGACATGTAGATCAATGGTACAGAATAGAAGACAGAGACAAATTCACATAAATACATTATCTCATCTTGGACAAAGGTGCCAAAAACATACACTGGAGAAAAGATAGCCTTTTCAACAAAAGTGCAGGGAAAACTGGAAATCCATATGTAGCAAAATGAAATTAAGCTCCTCTCTCTCACCCTGCACAAAATTTAAAGTAGATCAAAGACTTAGGCACTAGAACAGAGACCCTGCACCTAATAGAAAAAGTAGGCCAAAATCTCTACCATGTTGGCTTATGAACTGACCTCCTTAACAAGACTCCTAAAGCACAAGAAGTAAGATCAAGAACCTATAAATGTGATGGAATCAAAAAGCTGCTTCACAGCAAAGGAAACAACATGAAGAGAAAGCCTACAGAATAGGAAAAAATATTTACCATACACACCCCAGAGCAGTAATCTCCAGGACATAGAAAGAACTCAAAAAACCTCCCCCGAATCCCAAAATAAACCAATCAATAAATGGGCAAAGGAACTGAACAGACACTTCACAGAAGAAATACAATTGATCAACAAATTATGAAAAAATGCTCAACATCTGTAGCAGTTAGAGAAATGAAAATCAAAACTGCACTGAGATTCCATCTCATTCCAGTCAGAAAGTTAATCATCAAGAATACAAGCAACAATACATGTTGGGGGGCATGTAGAGGAAAAGGCACACTTATACATTGCTGGTGGGACTGCAAATTGGTGCAACCACTGTGGAGAGCAGTATGGAGATTCCTAAAAATCTTCGAATGGAACCACCATTGACCCAGTCATCCCACTCCTGGGTTTATACCCAAAGGACTTAAAATTAGCATGTACAGTGATGTAGCCACATCAACGTTTCTAGCAGCTCAATTCACAATAGCTAAACTATGGAACCAACCTAGTTGCCATTCAACAGATGAATGGATAAAGAAACTGTGGTGTATGTGCACAATGGAATATTACTATTGATTCTTTCACAGTCATTCAGGACATCTTCTGAGATACCTCAAAGCATGCCAGAGTCCAATGAAGAAAGAATGTCCTGGAAGTGTGCTGCCATTTTTCCTGCTGCTTGTAAAGTTAGTTGCTATTGCCCAGCCCAGATTTCTCTCATAGACTGGTGACTCCTCATGGTCCAGGGCTGTATTGGCAGCTAACAGCTCACAGCTCCCTCTTCCTCAGAGAATTGCCTTTGGCTTGATAGAAGCTGCCTCAATCTGGAGGTTATACCTCTCCCACCTTCTGTCAGAAGCCAAAGTCAGACAAGAGGTGCAAATGGTGGCATAATTTCTGAAGATAGAACCAACACTGGTTCAATTTGTATCTCAGACACTTCCTGTGGAACCATACTGAAGTCACCTGAGTTATCACCTGTTTAACATCCCTCCCCACTCTGTTATGCTTACTTGTTTTCTTTCTCTTGAGCCTCCTTTCCCAATAAACTACATTTTCAAGAATGGCCATTTTACACTTTGTTCCTTGGGAATCTAACTAGACATTGTTGGTAATACCCTATCTTTCCTGTCCAAGTTTGCTGCTTAGAGCCCTTCATTTATGTGGCAGCTGTCCATATGTGAGGATTTCAAGGATGGGAACATTCAGTGAGCTTAATCCTATAATCCTGACCCTCAAGGTTTTACTAACAAACTTTGTAAAGCCCAGCTTAGAAGATCAACTTCACTAATATCAATGAAAGTGAGTTCCTGAGACCTGGAGCCCTGCTTTTGACTGGTTACACAAACCAATGGAAAGAACACTTTTTCTAATGGTGAGGATGCAATTTTCAGTTCATTAAATACAAGGCAAGATTTTTCTTCCCCTTAAAATGTGATCTTAGCTTCCTAATTATGCTTTATACAAGGCAATAAGAATAAAGAAGGCCTTGACATTTAATTCTATGAGCCAAGTGAGCTATTAGTCTGGCAGAAGTGTTTTCCAGACATCTTGGTTAGAAGTAAATCAATGAATTGCGGATAGACCTACAAAATCATCAACATCAGCTCTTTTAAAGATAGCCTTCATTTTAAATAAACAATATGCACAAATGCTTAAAGATGCACATATCACTACAAACATTCTTAGAGTAAAACAAAACTGACTATAAACTTGGGCATGCATATAGGCATTAGTAAAATGCTTTGAGGATCCATAATCAGAGCTGGTAAGTGAGTGGTGCCCTAAGAAGATGAATATGTGATGCTGTCTTATGTGTGATATTCTAATTGGTGGCCCAGAGTCGAAGCCAGCAGAGCAGGGATGGAAACCCCAAGGCCTAGCATCTAGGAGCAGATGCCACTGTATACACAAAGCACTGTATCCATATACTATTTTCACAAAAAGCAGAACCATCAGGCCTTAGCAATGTGGTTCTGGGAATTTGAGCAGAAGGAGTTTATGATTCTCCCTGCAAGTCTGCCAGCAGCACCAATGCACCCAGCAACATCCAGTGTCTCATGTGAGTATTCGGATATTTAAGATCTTTGTTTTTCTCTGTAGCTCTCCTTCATCACGAGTTTGTCAAACCTCTAACAAATCTATGTCTACATTTACTTTTAGCTTTAGAGTCCACTGCTGAGGACCTCTTTCTGTTGGTTTCTCTCAGTTCAGTTTCTAGGAAAGAAACGCTATTGGCTGTGCTCATCTGTGTGTGCCAGCCTTCAGATGCATTGATGGGGATCAGGTGGACTCCCCAGGTCCTATCTGTGGTGAGGATTCACAGAGAAAGTCACTTGTCACAAACAGTAGCTGCTCAAGGGCTGCCTTTCCACATGGATGGTGCCTGGGGCAGGCACAGTGACTGATAGTTTTAGTGACAGCACTGTGGGATGCTCATCTTGTGTGGGAGAAGGGCCTCACAAGGCCAGAGTTCCTTCATTCCCAAGAGATCTGGGAGAATGAAGAAGCCATGATCCACCATCCCTGGGACACAATGAGGGATGAAGTCTCCTCTACCATCATTGTGACTTAAAACTCCTCAAGCCCAAGCAATAATGGTTCTGGTTCATTCCTCAACCCTGCCAGTATAATGCAGTAGGCACTTCACATCTCCAGGCCTCATCACTGGAGTTTGAGTAGACCCTTTCCTGGGTCCCTTTTTTGTGTGCTCTTGGACTCCACAACTGTAATATAGTGTTAGGTAAGAGACCTGGGGTGACAAGTATCCCCTCTTGCCCCTTAAACCTCAAAAATTGATTCTCAATCCAGCATCCAGAAAGACTGAATTAAAACATTAGTTGGATCAAACTCCTCTTGGTGAAAACTCTCTAAAGGATTCTTACCTTATTTAAAGTCAAATTCCTTCAGATGACTTAGACCATCTTTCATGATTCTGTCCCCTCATGTCTGCCCCCAGATACCCACGTGAACTTTGCTGTCAACCTCTATATAGAAGAACTCCCGTCTCCTGCTCTCGTTATATCTACAGCCCTTGAAGTCTCAACTGGTCTCTTCAGCTATTTGCTGGCCTCCCCATACACTAGGATAGACACTTCAGGAGAGCAGGAGCATATCATCTGGGCTCAGAACAGTGCCTAGCCCACAGCTGCTCATTGAATATGAAAATGTGAATCAGTAGGTGCTGGGAACAGGTGCAGGGGAGAAAAAGTAAACTCTTTACCCATCATAAGGTTCAAGTCTGGCATCCTATAATTTGAAAAGGATGAATAAGAGAAATGCATAATAAATTTATTTGATATAAATCTTACATGATAAGGAGACTTCAGAAATGAGGACCTGTGCATGTATCAGTATGTACAACAAATCCCATCAACATGTACAACTATAATGCATGAATAAAAATGTGGAACAAAAAGGAAGGCTTGAAAAAATGAAGAAAACTATACAGTTTTATTCTTAAGTTTGATGAAAAGTAGAAGTTGTGTAGGAGTTTGGGTGAAAGGGAATGTGACCAGATAGTAGGAAATGGGAAGGGGGTGGAATTTAGCAAGGACTGATTGTTCAAGTTCTTCTCAGCATCTCGGTGTCTTCATTGCTTTCCTCCAGATATGGGCAGGGCACTTGTCACATGAGGGTCTTGTGGCCTGTTTTCAGAAGAAGAAGGTCAGAGAATTTTTCTCACATAGACAGATCTGGGAGGATGAAGATGCCATGATCTACCATCCAAGGGGCAGAGAATGACCTTTCTGTTTCTACTATTTTCTCAGGTTCCAATGTGCCATACTTTGAGGTTGTGTATCCTGCACCTCATGAGGGATAAGTGTCATTTTGGGAGCTGTCCATATGCCCCATGGAATGATATTGGTTGGACACATAATTTGCTTGCCACTGTAGAAGTCAACAATGAAGGTTCCTTGTCTTTTTTCCTCTTGAAATCCAGGTCTGACCAAGCAGACCCCAGCTTGGGCTTTGGATCCAGTGAAACAAATTGAAGGATCTTAATCTTAACCTGCTGTAGCTGCAATGTGCTCACGGCATCACTGCTGGGCTCCATGGCTGGGTTTCCGTGAACATTCCTATTGGCTCCAGATTCTCTTGCAATCTGTGAGTCTCCAATGAACTGATAGGCTTCTTTCCTGAAGAAAACCATAATGTATTTCTAGAGATTACAACCAAGAGCCTGACTAGAACAACAGGTGTCACTAATTTGGGTTCCCCAGAGGCAGAAGCCATGTTGTTCTTCATTCATTGTTTTGAGTTGCCTAATCAGTCTGGTTTATTTCAAAGACTGGATTATCTGTTTATTTGAAAGATCTAGAGGGGATAGTTTTAATTTTTTTTACTTGATTTAAAGGGTTTTATGGCCTTATGGTATCAGTTCCTTGAAGGAGAGAGAGGATCCTGTCTAACTTTAAAACCTCAGGTTATATCAGGGCAGAGTCTAGAACATTACCTAATAATCAGCTCACATTTTTGGACTTGAAATCAAAACTGGGAAGCCAAAGATAGACATTTGTCAGACACAACTTCCACATCAGGGAAGGATAAAACAGGAGACTCCTCAATAGCAATTCTCTCTGGATGATGCTAGACATGGTCCTGGGAATCTTCCTACATCTATCAGAAGGTTGTGATGATGTTATCTGTTACAACACTGAGTCAGAAAGGACTTTATTTTCTGGTCTTGGTGCCAGTGCTTTTCCTGAATTACTGGTTTATTCTTGAGTTCTTTACTTTTGAACTCTATGAATTATGCAAGTCAATTATTCTCAAATGTGCGTGTTGGCATTTTGAAGAGGACAATTCTGTGCAGGAGTGTCTTATGCATTGAAGGTGTTATGATTTAAATGTGAGTTGTCTCTCAAAACTCATGTGTGAGACAATGCAAGAAAGTGATGGGTGAAATGATTGGGTTATGAAAGCCTTAATCAGTGTATTAGTCCACTGATATGGATTAACTGGGTGGTAACTGTAGGGAGTGACTGGAGGAAATAGGTCACTTGGGGCATGCCTTTGGGGTTTATATTTTGTCTCTGGTGGAACTCTTTCTCTACTTCCTGCCGTCATGACCTGAGCTGCTTTCCCTTGCCATGCCCTTCCACCATGATGTTCTGCCTTACCTTAGGCCCAGAGCTATACAGCTATACCATGACCTAAACCTCTGAAAACATGAACCAAAATAAACTTTTCCTGCTCTTTGTTGTTCTTATCAAGTCTTTTGGTCACAGTGACAAAAATGCTGACTTAAACAAAAGGGTATTTATCTTTCATGATCCCCACCCACAAAATACAAGAAGCAGTCCCAGGTCATTATGAAAAAATAAATGTGTTCTTATAATTCCTAGCTGGGTGGCATGTGGAGATGACTATGTCTTCCTCCTTGTTTTGGCTTTTAGGAAGCTCAGAATTAAATCTGATTAAATGCCTTCAAGAACTACACAGGATCACAGAGCAGGCAAATATTGTACCATCCTTACAAAAACATATTTTAATTTTCAGTTTAACTTCTTCACCTTGTTTTTTTTTTTTTTTGCTCCTTTTTACATATTATTTGCAATTTGCAAGACTCTCCAGATCTTTTTTATTTCTAACAAAATGGAGTCCAAGTAAACAAATAAGACAGTATAAAATTATTTGAATAGTGTATGCTGTTTGTAGATGCTTTCCTTTTATATGCAACATCTGCGCCACTCTCTTGCTTGAGCTTTACTTTCTTAAGATGCTTTGAGAATAAATTCGGTTGTAGAAACACATCTGATGTCATTTGTTTGTTGCACCTAGCAGTGCTGTAAGAGAGGCTGTCTGCATGCTGATAATCTTAGTCGTAAAGTGACTCTTCAGAGATGATCTGTTGGGTATGTGCAGGAGATGTAAAAAAGCAAATCCTATTAAAGAAAAAACAGCAGCATCTATCTGTTGAAACCCACTAGCCCGGAAGGAGAGGGAGAATAAAGACACACAGCCCAACTCTTGAAACCGCAGGAGAACATATTCTGGTTAGGATGTAACTCCCCAGACATCTGTTGGTGACATCTACAGTCAGACATGCATCGTTGGAGGGATCTGTAAATTATATGGGGGACGGCTTAATGATCTACAAAGCAGCACATCCAGCCTGCTCAGATAACATCTTTGAAATAGGGCAAGAGAATTAATTTAGGTGGGAGGAGAGAGTGGTGAGATGGTAGAATGAGGAAAGGGCTCTCCAGGAGGGACCACTTGGAGGCAATGACCTTGAACACAGGGGTGGGGTGGAGTGAAGCCGTAGGGCTGCTGTGTGTATTTCAGGGAGGATTAAGCAGGAGACAGGAGGAGACTAGCACAGCTTAGAGGCAATGGTCCTTTTAAAGAGACGAAAATAAAAAAGGAAACTAGATTTTCAAGAAATGTTCCCCCCTCTCTCTCTGCTATCCTTATTTAAGAGAAATAGGCAGGCAAAGTAGCGAGCTGTTATAGTCGACTCTAAATGCTTTCATAAAAATAGTCTAAGATGATGCTGATGCTTTCAAACTTTTACTGTGTTGAAATATTTTCTATTTTCCAAGTGAAATTTGTGCAGCAATTCACTAGAACGTGAGTTCCAGGAGGGTAGAGATCTCATTGTTCTCTTATATTCCCGGGGCCTGGCATTCGATTAATATTTGTGGAATGAATGACTGTGGGTAACTGGGCTGAGAAAGAGCATTACCTTTCCAGTAGATAATACACTTTCTTAGGGAAAGAAACTTATTTCGGGGAAATACCTTGATAAGTCACCTGGGATGGGTTAGGGTGGAAGAGCTAACCAAGAGACAGCTGAAGGCTTTAAGGAATAAATTCGAATTTGAAGGTGCAAAGTGGGAGGCGGGTAGCAAAGACAGGGGAGAGAGATGGATGGATGAGGCTAAGAACAGAACCTGATATGAACAGTCATGATCTGTACTCTTAAATTAGAGGCTATGGGGCACTGTGAGGGACTGCTTACCATGATCCCCAACTCTCCAGTGAAAATACCTCCCAGGCATCTTCCTTAGGTGTGAGATAGGGAAAGGTGTCAAGGGGAAAAGGGGTCAAGATGACCAGGAAAAGAACCAGCTTCTAAGAAGTCTAGCAAATCTTGGCAGAGTTTATTCTTCTCCCTGGTTATAGAATGGGGGTTTTGGTTGATCTGGATTTTGAAGGGCAGTTGCTTTCAGAGATACTAGAAAGCAGACAACATAGCTGTTGGGGATGAAAAGAGACACCCGGAACTCTGCTCCCTCCACTTGTCCCCTTTCTCGCTGTACCCCATTTCCCTTTGGAGCTTTTAACTGCTGAGAATGAAGGTAAAAAAGATGGAGAGGGGAATAGGAGGTGCGGGAGGGTGGTGGTGGGAGGAGATGAGCTGTGGAATAGAAAGCCTGGGATTTGGATCCAAGACCGTGGGATTTTCCTCAGATAGTTGTATCCCCAGTTCTCAGAATCACAGGTGCTTCTTATTTCCTTATCTGTACAACAGGACAAAAGCACCTGCCCACCAGGGTGGTTGAAAGGTTCATATGTATTTGTGTTAGAACTACAACATTGCTGCAATTTTGGTGATATCTGGGACTACTTCCTGCTAAGGCCCCCTCCTGCACACCAGCCCAGATATGTGAGCATTGGAATTCATACCTCAGGCCAAAACCAAGTGACTTGCCTCCCCTAATGATCCATTAGGAGATCACTTGCAAATTATCAGAGCAGCAAATATCAAGGCCTTATTGCCTAAATTATGCCTAAAACATACTTCTTAGCAACAGCAACAAAATCCCTAGCTGCAAATCATCCATGGTGGGTACCACTCTTGTAAGCTAACTGTTGGAGCTAATGCCCCAGGATGATACTACCTTGAGAGTCCTCTTTTATCTTCTTCCTATAACACTATACCTCTTTTGGGTCAAATGGGTCAAAAACTGCCTACAGTGAGTAAGAGACATGTGGGAAATATCTTAACTGAATGACTTCAAATAGGCCCTGAAAAAATGCCTGATCCTTTAGAGAAGACCCAGACCTGAGGCCTGAAATAGAGGAGAAAGGCCCAGGGCTGTGGCTGTTGGCTTCCAGGAAGCTCTCTCCTAAGCTCCTCCTGGATGTTTAGCTTTCAAGTGTGGCTTCTGGCAATGCAGCTTCAAAAGTTCTCACCTGAGTGTGAGGGAGCTAATCCCCAAGTCCTGCTCCCCACATCAGTGTTAATCTTCTCCAGAAAACGTGGCAAAAGTAGTTGGCTTGCACCTCAAGCCACTCATTTCCCATTCCCTCCCTCTGAAGGAATCAAATAGTGGAGAATCTGGCTAAGAGGGAGAAACCAGAAGCCAGGCGCATGCAGCAGAATGGGAGCTTGGAAATCACCTAAAGGGGGTTGGGGGCTCTACTCTCTTCTTGGCACTCAGAAGGAAGATTCAATGAGGAAACACAAAGTTATTCACCCATTACTAGTTCAATTCACTTATTCATTAGTTAAGTCCATGAACAAAATCATCCATAGATACCCAGCACACAAGTTGAAAGAAATTATATTTCCATTGAAAGCTTCACAGCTGAGAAGCAAAAGTTTTTCCCCCAAATTGAATATTGTACTACAAGGTACTGCATGCAATTTGTTCATTTATTGGTCACCTGCAACATGCAGATACGGTGTGAGGCTTGGGGAATAATTGCTCAGAGGGTGTCATGGAAGGGTGGACATGTAACACCTCACCTGGAGCCTCCCATGACCACCTATTCCAGGCCCTTTTAATGGCTAGAACCCATGCTTCCCTTACCACCAAGAACCCCACAGGAAAAAGAAGCTGACTGATAGTGAAAATGTGGAGGGGGCCTCGCTGGCAGTGAACTGGGATAAGCCACCATTCTGGGCACACTGAATTGAAGGTGAGTTCCCAGTGGGATATAGACAGGCAGTTGCCCTGTTGCTAGTGGGCAAAGGGAAGGATTGGTGGAGGTGGAGGTGGTGAGAACTAAATTTACCACAGAATTAAATATCTTTATAGTTAAAAAAATCATTTAATCTCCATTTAAAAGTACTGTAGAGCTGGGTGTGGTGATGCACACCTGTAATCCCAGCACTTTGGGAGGCTGAGATAGGAAGATCGTGGGTTCAAAGCCAGCCTCAGCAATGGCGAGGCACTAAGCAACTCAGTGAGACCCTGTCTCTACATAAAACACAAAATAGGGCTGGGGATGTGGCTCAGTGGTTGAGTGCCCCTGAGTTCAATCCCTGGTACCACCAAAAAAAAAAAAAAAAAAGTACTGTAGGTTAGCATTTTCCAAACTAGGTTTGAAGAACACTTGTGTTGCCACAGAAACATTTTAAGTGTTTTATGTTTTATGTTAGTCTTTTGATCTATCAGTTAAATGAAATCAAACTTGCTTTCTTTTAACTGCAGGACTGCTCAGTGCCTTGACTTCATAGGGTGCTTGTCTCCAAGGTTGTAGGGATTTTCAAGCCCCCTTGTGTAGGATCTATTGAATTTGATGAGCCTCTGATGTTTATAACAATGTAAGTTGTGAATTCTGGTATGTGTAATTCTGGTATTTCAGCAAGTTTGGGGATATCAGTGTTTATAATGAATGGTACACATCCCCTGAATTGTCCTGGAAAGAAACATGTATCAAGTGCTTCACACATGTGCAAAACCAGATGGCCTGAGTCTTGATGAAACCAGGAAAAGCAGGGGCTGGGTGACTTCCTTTAGCCTTTGCACAGTAGTGGTCCAGGACAGTTGATTTCCTGCCTTTGCTAGGGATCCACACAGTGGACAGCAGTGCCTGTCCATCTTACAGCCCACTGATCTCCCAGAAGCCATATATATTTTCCCCTCTAATTCTCAAGTGACTCAGGAAGGTCCCAGTGGTATAGGCAGACAGCCTGCTGCAAGAGCAGGGATGTGTCCCCAGATATTGGGCAGGGTGCTGCTTCACCAGCTGGCTTGGATGTCTCACTCAGGTAGTCAACCTGTCTCCCCCAGGCTAATGGACCCATCGTTGGGAGAATGGGCTGAGTCTAGATGGATCTCTCTGTTTGCTGCTAGAGTGGCAAAAGGGGGACATATGTCCATCAATGTGAGGCTCTAACAATGGGGACTCCATATGTCATCTTGTACTCAGAAACATAACATATCTCAAAACCGATAGGTCCTTATAAGCCATCTCTCTTTTACAGGTATGTTATAGAGCTTAGGGGACTTGCCAACCTCTTTAAGTCTCAGTTTTCTATAAAATGAAAAAATTAGGATCCAGAGAAAGAAACACTAATATTGAGCTCCTGCATTTTGTTACAGGTTATTTTCATACTGTTTCATTTAGTACTTCCGAGGACATTTGATATAGATATTATTGATTGATACCAACTCCCACAGGAGGAACTCAAAACTGAGATTGCTTCTTGCCCAGATTTCCAGTTAGTTAGTTAGTGATGGAAACAGACATTGTTTTAGTTTTCTTTTTTGTTACTGTGACTCAAAGACCTGAAAAGAACAACATGGAGAAAGTAAAGTTGATTTTAACTCGTAGTTTCCGAGGTTCAGTCCATGGTTGGCTGACTCTATATGGAGCTCTGGGCCCAAGGTGCGGCAGAACATCATGGCAGAAAGGTGTGGTAGAGGAAAACAGCTCAGGACAGGGCAACCAGAAAGCAGAGAGAACTCCACTCACCAGGGAAAAAGGTAAAGTCCAAAGGCATGCCCCGGTGACCTATCTCCTCAAGCTACACACTACTTGCCTAGTGTTACTGCCCAGTTAATCCATATCAGGGTGTTAGTCCACTAAGAGGTTATGGCTCTCATAATATAATCATTTCACCTCTAAAAATTCTTACATTGTCTCACACATGAGCTTTGGGGGGACACAAAAGCTCACATCTAAACCATGACAAACATTAACCAGATTCAATACTTCAACCCCTTTTTCCTCCGCCAGACATGAAGGAAATGTTTGTTTTAGAGTTTCTCAACTTGGTGTTTTCTTAAGAAATCTTTGAGTATTGGCAAAACCAGGGTTAACCATCCCGATCTGTGGCTTTTTGTTGGTCCTGACCACTGTGTATGAGATGAACTGAGTAATCTGAGAAAAGGGCCTACTTTGTTCAAAGTTTTTATGAGTAGGAACTCATTGAGCCCTCTCAATAAGCCTGTGAAGTAGATTCTGTTATCCTAACTTTGCAGGGCTTTGTAGGGTGTGGAAACTGAGGCTCAGAGTGGTCATGTCAATCAGATCTAAAAGGAGGCATCATTGCTTCAGACACCCTGCTCTTCACTGCCTGTCTTTTCCTGGTCTCTTGTATTATTTATCGAGCTCTGACAGTTTGCCTTGTGTTGCTGAAAATGGGGGCCCTCAGGGCTGACTGTGATAGAAGTCAGATTGGCAGGAGGAAGTGGCATCAGGCTCTCTTGTCAAGAGCTAGTCAATCTAGACACCTGGCCCAGCTCAGAGGTGTAAAGCAGGAAGAAAGGCCATCAGGAGCCTGGGGCAAGAGGGGAGATCTGTATCTCCCAGCCAGATGTTTACTCAGAGCCTTCATTGTGTTACTGCCTGGAAGGGGACGTCCAGAAAGGACAAGGGAGAGAAGTAGATTTACTCCCTACAACAATGCAAGTGTTCAGGGTTGATTTTATCTCAGCAGCACCAAGGAACATTGGAAAAATCCTCCTAAGGGGAACCTCCCATGGGGTGAAACCAGTGCTGGACAGTATACTACCCTGCAGGATACTGTCATATAAAACTGAAGGGCGTGGTGGTAGGGGCTGCCATGCACCTGGAATATGCTATGAAGGGTAAAATTGGAATTTTACAAGATTTCTTATTTTTTGCCTGAAGGCATGTGACCTGAGCCATGAAGAATACTTAGACTCCCCTACCAAGGCCTTGTTAATCTTATTGCTGAATATCTCCTCTGGTTGACTTCAGAACAAACCACTATGAAGGGGGGAAAGTGCAGGTTAATTTGAGATCGCTCCTAAACTGGAGAATGGGTTAGGCCTGGCGAGGGGAACACTTGGTGATAACTCAGGTGCTGATGCCAATTGATAGAGAGCAATTCATAAGTCTACCCATTCTGTTTGTACACTCACTTGTTAAACTCTGAATCATTTATTCCCTTGGTGAATATTTACATTTATTAAGTATCATTATGCTTGGCATTGGGGGTGAGGATAAAAAAGCCAGGGTTTCTGTCCTCAAGATTAGGAAACAATTAGAACCAACCCTGTAGAGTAGAAAGACACATCTAACAGAAGGAAAATATACAAACTCCAAGAAGGGCATGGGATGAAGAGACTACATTTCAGCAGGGGAATCTGTTAAGGAAAGCCAGAGCGAAGCATCTGGACGGTGGATTCTGCACTAATCTAGCTAGATGGTTTCCATTTACTACACAAGCTGATATCCAACTATGAAGCAAGAGAATGCTTGTGAAAGGGCTTTGTAAATGGAAAATAACCACTTTTCAAGTTTTAGATATTGTTTTATTTTATTACAAGGAAAATTCTGAATAAGCTGGGAGCAAGCTAGGGCTAAGAATAACAGTACTACAGGATTATTTCTTTTTTGACGTGTTCTTTTCTATCTGCACGGAGGGAATGTAACATGAACAATACTGTCTTGTTTTGGGGTGATTTTAAAATAATTTGATGCTTTTCATAGTTTGTAAAATGGCTAGGTTTTACTTTACTAACAGAACATTGTAAACTTCACTTGAAAAAAAAGATGAAATGACAATAGTATTTGAATCCAATCTACATTTTATGGATTTCTACAAATGATGCTGACAATTGATCTATAATTGTATTTAGCTACCCAGAAGCCAAGATCTCCTAACCCCATCTTTAAAAGTTATTACTTACCTTTAATTCTGTTAATAAGAAAATTTTCTTTGAGATAACTGGGGACTCTTTGGGATTATATAATTACTTGAGATGATTAAGATACAATTAAAGTCTCCAACTATATCCCATACAGTGGGAATGTGATCCACTCATCTTTGGGGGAGTTTCCAAGAATTTTTCTTCAACACCTGCTCACTTTTTATCTTGGCCAGGTAGGGTTAGGGGCATTATGAACATATTGAAAACAAACTTTTATTTCTGAAAAATTTCTGGTTAAAAAATTTAATCCTACCATATGATAGTGGTATTAAAAGGAATCTTCTCTGGGATAGGGTGATATTATTTTATCAAAACAGTTACAATAAATATCTGGGTGTATTAGTTTTCTACTGCTACTATAACAAATTACCATAAATTTAGGGACTCAAAGCAATGCAAATTTATTGTCTTCACAATTCTGAAGGTCAGAAATCCAAAGTGGGTCTCACTAGGCTAAAATCAAGGCTGCATTTTTTTTTTCCTGGAGACTCTAGCAGAGGATCACCTGCTTTCTTGCCTTTTCTTCAGGCCACCTGCTGTCCTTGGCTCAGGTGTCTTCCTCCATTTTCAAGGCCAGCAATGTAGCATCTCTCTCATGGTGCTCTCATGGTCACGTCTCTGTCTGACTCTTCATTTCTGTCTCCCTCATTCACTTTTAAGGGCCCTTGTGATGATATGGGAACCACCCAGATGATCCACCATCATCTCTGCTTCCCAAGGTTTTTTTTTTTCTTTTTTTTGGTTACCAGGAATTGAACTCAGGGGTACTTGACCACTGAGCCACATATCCAGCCCTATTTTGTGTTTTTTATTTAGAGACAGGCTCTCACTGAGTTGCTTAGTGCCTTACCATTGCTGAGGCTGGCTTTGAACTCACGATCCTCCTCTCTCAGCCTCCCAAAGTGCTGGGATTACAGGCGTGCACCACTGTGCTTGGCTTTCTCCTTCCCAAGGTTTTAACTTAATACCTAATCACATCTGCAAAGTTCCTTTTGCTGTGTAAGGTGACATCACAGGTTCTGGAGGCTAGGACATGGTCATCTTTGGGGGTCATTATTCTCCCCATCACACTAGGTATATATGCATGTGGGTATGTGGTTAGGGAGAGGAGAATTATAACACAAGAAGTTTTGTTTTTTTTTTTAATATTTATTTATTTTTTAGTTGTAGGTGGACAGAATATCTTTGTTTTTATGTGGTGCTGAGGATCGAACCCAGTGCCTCCTACATGCTAGGCAAGCACGCTACCACTGCGCCACAATCCCAGCCCAAGAAGTTTTAAGGTAAAGAGACTATCCACTTATTCTCAGCACTCAGCTTGCTCTTCCTAGTTAGGTTTTGAGGGTCTTTTTGTATGACGCTCTCTTTCTTTACTATTCACATGCAGGTTCCAGGAGCTGAGGCCCATGCTAAGGTCCCAGAAAACTCAGATTATTGTTCTGAGGTGATGTCTGCCCAATAGGTCCATTCATTTTAGAAAAAGCAGAAGTCCTGGAAGGAAATCAGCATTCATTGAAGATTTGCTCTGTGCTATGTCATTTCCATACATAATTTTATTCAATTGTCTTAACTAACTGATAAATTAGGTACTTTTGCCCTCATTTTACAGATGAAAAAAAAAAAAAAAAAGAAAGAAAGCCAGAGATGTTAAATAAACTGATCAGGTTTAAGAAAAAATGTAAGTGACAGAGCTGAGATTCAAACTCCATTAAGTCTGATTGAAAAGTCAGCTCTTTCCCTACTTATGTGCATACTGTTTCCCAAAGACTGCACCACTAGTCAATGCAAAGCTTCATCCTAACATCAGTGCTTTTTTGTGTCTGCTGTGCTAATGCATCTGGTGTTGGATCACTGGTGTGATGTAAGTCAGCTATAGAAAAAAAGGGTACTGGGTTCTTCAGTTTGTCTGACAGCTGTAAAAGGTAGAGTCGAACTCAAGATCTACAAGGTTTTAAAAGTGTTTCTTTCTTTCTTTCTTTTTTGGAATCTACTTGTTTCTAAATATCTGAGCCTTAATTTTTAAAAATATTACCATGTATTTGCTACTAATTGATATCAGGATCAAATCAGCCTGGTGGCTGGGGACACTGCAGACCAAGGGACTTGGGAGAATTTGTAGGCATTGTGTATAAAATGAAATAATATACCTCATAGAACTCACAATCAAAACAGATTGATAATACCACTAATTTACATGAACTGAAAGTGCTAAAACCTCCTATTCTCTGAAACGATTAAGCCTCTAGTAACCAAAGGAAAACAGAAGAATCTCTTTATTGTGTAAAGAGAACAGTAATACTCTGTGTACACCCATTTACCTTAAAGAAGTGTGTGTGTGTGTGCACGCACGCGTGAGCACACACACTTAGGTTTTATTTTTTCTTTTCAGTTTCTTTCTTCCCTTGGAGGTCATTTCATGCTCGATGTGTATGGCAGGAGCACATAAAAAACAAAATGTGTTGCAAGCTTGTTTGAGATTCATTAACCCTGGAAGTTGCTTCTACAGCCTGGGTAAAAGTAGACGAATTGTCACCAGGGCTATCACAAAGCCCTCTGAATGCTCATCTCTAGAAAATCTGAGCCCAATCTTATTTCTATACCCAAGAACTATATGACTGGGTTTGGGAAACCACAGCATTGTCATGCTTGACAGCAAAGCCTGTGAGGGTGGGGAAGGGGAAGAGAGAACCCTTGGGAGAATCAGGAAGGGAGGGCTGGGCAGAAGACATAACATGAAAAATGAAAGCCCCAGTTAAAAACTGATGGGGAACAGAACAAACAGTTATGAACAACAGGCATAGATACCCCTCTTCCTGAAATGACTGTCAAAGACTTGGCAGTATCCTCTGCCTTCAATGTGTAGCCTGTAGAGCTCCTGAGTAAGCTGAGGACAGCCGAGGTCAAGCAAGAAGGACACGCCAGAGCAGAGTTGATTACAGCCATAAATCTCACAATCATTTCTCCCCAAGCCATTGGTCTAGAGCTTCTCAGCCCCTTCCATTATGAACTCAGCAACAATAGAAGCTTGGGTTTCATTTGCTTCACAAAATAGAAAAACAATATTTAGAATTAAAATGGCCACAATTTCTTTGATACTCTATCTAACCTCAGTGAGTTCTATGACTGTTTCAACCAATAGCATATGACAAAAGTGATGCTAGGCTAGTTGCTAGCACTAGTTCTTAAAGTGTGAGCAGCTTCCACCTGCTGTCTCCTGGGATCCAGCCACCATGCTAAGAGGAAGCTCAAGCAGCCCCTTAAAGAGGCTCATCTAGAAGGAACTGAGGTCCCTGGCTATGAAAGCTACACTTAAGCTTCCAGACAGTGAGAATGCGTCATCTGGAAAGTGAGTCTTCCAGCAAGAGATGCACTGACCCAGATGATGCCATGTGTATCAGACATGAGCTGTCTCCTCTGAGCTTTGCCCAATTTACAGATTCATCAGGAAGATAAAAGACTATTGCTTGAAGCCACTAACTTATAGTTCATGTGTAGTTTTGCTGTCAAGTATTATAATGCTGTGGTTTTCCAAACTCAGTCATGCAGCTCTTGGGTACAGAAGCAAAATCAGGCTCAGATTTTCTAGAGCTTAGAATTCATGGAGGGATTTGTGGTGACCTTAGGGATGATTCATCTACTTTACAGGTAGTAGAAGCAATTTCCAGGGTTAATGAATCCCAAACAAGTTTGTGGCTCTTTTTATTTTTCCTTTGCTCCTATTGTGCACATACAACATGAAATGACCCCCAACGGAAGGGAGAAAAAGAAAAAACAAAACTCTAGTATATACACGAGCCACACACACATACACATACAGGCATGCATAGAAACTATGTTCTTTAATGCCACCATAGCAAACATTCATATTCAGTCACCAAATTTTTTGCCAGATGGAACCCAGAAACTTTTCAACAGTACTTCAGTCATTTTCAGTAGATCAGAGACGAAAGGTAAAATGAAGCCATTTGCTTTGAGTAGTGCATTGAGTAGTGCATGATTAAGGAGGATGGTATATGTATTAGACACGTCAAATATTCCATTCTAGAGACATAGGATGATACCTTAGTTGGGATCTAAGTGTCCCCTAAAGGTCACATGGTAAAAGCTTAGCCCCCCCCCATCTTGTTATTATTGGAAGGTAGTGAAAAGTTTAAAAGTTGGGACCTAGTGAGAAGCTTTTAGGTCTTTGGGGTGTTCTTGAAAGGGATGTGGGACCCGGGACTGTTCCTTCCTTCCTTTTGCTTCTTGGTCATCAAGTGAGTATGTTTTCTGCTTTACACAAAGCAATGGGGCCAACCGATCATAGCCTGAAACCTCTAAACCTGTAAGGCAAAATAAACCTTTATTTTTCACAAGTTGATTACCTCAGGTATTTGCGATAATAACAGAAAACTAATACTGGTGACATCCATCATCTGGGAGCCTACTTGAAACCTGATTGTATTAGGAAACTAGAAATTGTCATCTGTTATTTTTGTGGTTCACTAAATGGTGATCACTACTGACTTAGTGTAGGTACCTCTGGAGTCATGGATGATACAGTTACTATTCTCTTTCCTTTACCATCTGAAACAGCTTAATGGATGTGTGACTTGTCATATCTAAGTGACCCTACTACAAGCAATTGCCTATAATCTTGTCAATCTGCCAAGGATGTTCTACCCCATTGGCACCCCCACACAATGCTAGGCACGCATTGCTGCTGAACATACTTGTTGAATGGATGTGGCCAAGCAATGAGATTAGGTATTCTCATCTATACCTACTACCCAGTTTCTAGCACAGAGCCTGGCAAACAGTGGGTGCTGAACAAATGCTCATTAAATTGATTTTGATGGTATTATTTCCAAAATAGTAGCTTGATGAACAAGTAGACTCTCCCCCTCCCTTGAAAATATCAACTCCAAATAAGCATACCAGAGCAGAGCTCAAAGCAAGAACTATTCACAAATTCCAAGTGCCTGGATCCATGGGTTTTAATGAAAGTCATTTTGCAGTGGAGAATGTTGTAGTAATTACAGGCAAGCTAATATCTCTGCCATATGGTTTGAAAGCAGGTCTGAATTCTGAAAGCCACTATCAGCAGTTTTATTTTCTGCTGCTGTTTCTCTGCACCCCACCCCCCTGCCTGTCTTTGTCTCTCTTTCTGCTTTTATCTCTTTCTTTCAACCTCATATTCCCTTTCTCCCACACCATTTTTCTTCATTGGTCCCCCTCTTCCAGCCCTGAGCCAGTTTTAAAACCTTTCGTATGAAATATCCATTGGTTCTGAGAAGTAATTGCAGTGCCCAGAACAGGTCATGACACACCGCCACCTGACCCAGTGTCAAGAGAGAGAAGCAAGGATGCTCTGACCTCCTGTGAATTGACCGTGTCACTTCGTCCTCCAAGTGTGGTTGCATGATTGAAAGAAAAATAATCCAATTAATCTCTCTGCTGCCAAATCACCCCAGTGCAGCACTTTTCAACCCTGGCTACACAAAGAATCACCTGGGGAGCTTTTAAAAAAGTACTGATGCCTGCCCCACCCCCTCACCACTCCAAGATTGGATTCTGAAATGAATAGGTTCGTGGTGGAGCCTGGACACTATATTCTATAAAATTCCCTAGATGATTCTCATATAGAGCCAAAGTTGAGAACCCTGCCCTAGATTCTTGGTCTTGGATAAATGGCAATGAGATATCTCTCCTCTTTCTTCTGTCTACCTGTGGCATTTGGAAGTGAAGTGGTACAAGCGATTAATAAGTAATGCCAAATACATGAAAGCTACTTATTTAGATACAACTGTTTAATAAAATTGACAACACAAATGTTTAACCCCAAATGCATTCCTGAATTATCATGTAGTCTTGCAAAAACTCTAGGAAGTGACAGAGACTGCAGTTTTGTAAATGGAAGCTTAGATACTAGGATCATGGAACATATATGTCTTCTTTCAGGTCAGGGCCCTTTCTACTGTATCACACCAGTTTGCAATAATTAGGAGAAGAGGATCCTCAGACTGAGTGGAGACCTCACTCCAGCCTGTCCTAAAATTCTCACCACAGGGATAATTGGCTTGGAGTAGACTACAAAACTGGGTACCTTGTCTCTCACATGCCATTGTGATGCTTCTCTAGAAGGGAAGAGCCTGGAGTCTTTCTTCAGCAAATTAGTTGATGAGATTAGCTAATGATCGCTTTGGAAGGTCAGAGAGCCCTGAGGCAACAATGAAAGGGGAGCTGACAGGAGCGGGCTGGGAAGCACCAGCTGCTCACTCAGGCATCACAGACAGCTGATGGCGCCTGGAGCCAGGACGGGTCTAAGACTGTGAAGATTTGGAGCAGGGTCCCATGTTTTTGGAGACATGCCTGCTGATTTAAGACCAGGTGATGCAAAGTAGCTAGGGGTATAGAAGAAGGAAATGACTACCAACTGTGAATAAAAAGCAAAACAAATATAACTGGTTAGATTCACCCCAAACTGTTTCCTGTCATCATCCTGCCTGAACCTCAATATCCATCTGTAAAATGAAAACAGTTCCACCTTCTCCAGATGCATCCTAATGTACTGGGAATCAAATGAGATTATGTGTGGAAATTTAGGGTGCTTTGTCCCTGTTAGGCATTTTTATTGAGAGAATAGTATTAGAAAGAGAGTCGTATTGGAAAGATGAATGGACTAAGGGTCAAAAGGTCTGGTATCCTGTCCCATCTCCTTCTCTTGCTAGTCACAAGACACCAGACAAATTGCTTAACTGCTCCCTTTCCTGTAAAATGGGATAATAATCACAGTGCAGGTAGGAAATACCAATAGGAAAGCTAGTGGGAAAGTGCAAAGCAGGCTATGAATTGCTATGTAAATGTCAGGCTCGTATGCTTTTCTAGGCACATCCTTTGGATGGAATGTTGGTAGTGTTTGAATCTTTTGAAATCACTTTCATAATGGCCTCACCATTCATAGCAGTCTCCTTTTGTAACAATATGTTGTCTTAACAGTCCTTGAGGCTGGCTTCTATTACAAATATTTTGCCTAAATTGTTTATGAAAATCTCATGCTCTTTGCTGGGGATTGGTCTAGGAACAAGCAAGTGACCTCAGCTGTGGTCAAGGAAGCACATGGTGAAGTCAGCCAAGGGCTTCTGGGAAAGATGTCCTTGTTCTCAATAAGAAGACAGATGCAGGATGATCCCATTCTATTGGATGCTGTGGTACATGGCTGTGTCACCTGGACCTCAGCAGCATCTTGAGTCCCAGAGGACAGTTGCCTTACAGCACTATGGATGCACTGTGTGTAGCCGAGGGAAGTCTCAGGAAGGGAATAAGAGCTTCTGAGTCATAGAGGTTGAATCAACCACCTCTGAAGCCATTCTTCTTTTCAACCACTTGTTTCAAAACAAAATAATACATTTTACAGCCTGCTTGAGGCTATTAAAATGGCTGAAGCAAAGGTGTCTTAACTGATACACCTGGTAGTTTGACTTATTGGTCGTAATTCTTTTTTTTTTGCTGGGTGGCAGGTACTGGGGATTGAACTTAGGGGCACTCAACCACATACCCAGCCTTATTTTGTATTTAGATACAGGATCTCACTGAGTTGCTTAGGGCCCTGCTAAGTTGCTGAGGCTGAGCTTCGAACTTGTGATCCTCCTGCTTCAGCCCCCCCGCCGCCTGCTGGGATGACAGGCTGCGCCACCCTACTGAGCTGGTCATGTAATTCTTGACGCTTACTTTTTCTTATTAACGTTTTATCTTTGTTATATACCTCTCATCCTCCTTGTTGTAAAGTTTGATGATTGTTAAAGATAGTAGATCTGGCATGTCTCAAAACATTTAATGAAGAAAATGTGCATTGTTCATTGCCTCCCTGCTTAGCAAAAGTCACAGCGAACGTTGGTGTCAGTTTTCCTTGGTATTGGCTTTAGGGTGATTTTACTTGTTTGGTATGTTTGGAGAAAGGAGGATGAGGCTCACAGTGGAATTTGTGGCTCCTGTCCTGATGGGATACGGAAAAAGGGGTAAGAATGAGTGCAGATCTGGGGAATTCTTGTTGGGAGGAAATAGCTATAAGTATAAGAGGTTTGGGAGGAGAGAGAAGCAGAGAGGAATTTCTTACAGACAAATGTAGACTTCAAGGTTTTCCGCTAGGGCCAGGCCTCTTTTGCTGGCTTTCCTTGCCTATAAAGGAAAGTGCAACTTTCTTTTTCCATTCCCTTCTTCCCATGGGCTCAGCCCCAAAGAGGCTCACCCTGACCCCTCTGTCTGAAGAGGGCAAACACTTCAGCCCTCTGGCGCCTTGTGTATTTTGAGCAGCTCATCCAGATATATCTCAGTGATCTAATTAATTGAGGTGAGCGCTGTGCTTCCAGGAACCAGGCCATGAAGCTAACACAGATGCTTAGCATTCAGACAGGCAAAGATTGCAAGACTTGGTTTAAGGTTGAGGTTAAGCTGAGGATAGGCGAACTGTGTGTGACCCACACATACCACAGTGTGTAGTTCAGGCTCTACAGTATTTAATAAATTGAGAGATTTTAGGTGTGTACCTAGATTTCAGCTTTGTCTTTCTTTTTTTTCAAATATGAAGGTGCAGCAGTGTTGATCTTGCCCTTCAACATTGTAAGACATTATTGGAGGTGAACTGGCTGCCCCTTCATCCGGGACATATGCTCTTGTGTTTAGGACACTCACATGAGGTTTGCTAAGTATTGATAGTCCTACTGTTTCACTTATTTCTATGGCCAGCCTGGCTCCTGCTGGAGAGATTAGAGTTTTCATTATTCAAGGTCCAGTGCCCCGGTGACAGAGAGGTTTCATTTCACTTGCCAGATTTGATCAAGTGGTAATGGTTCCTGAAGGGCCATGTTGAAAAAGCTTCTGGGGTTCATTAGAAAAGACCCATTATTGATTGGTGATGTCTGCCCATGGGCACCAGATGGGGACTCATTGTCATCTATAGTTTAAAAGATCAAACTCTAAATATTTTGAAAAGACCTTTAGAGAACTTCCAGAATGGTGTTGGAGAAACAGAGGGACAAGCCACCTGAGTTCTAATTTTAATTCTTCTGTTTCCCATGAGCAGGATGATTGGTTCTTCTAGTTCCTAGTCTTCTCACCTGCAAAATGATAGGATTATCCTGTTTCTATCTGCATCACAGGGTTGCACTGGTAATTAAATGTGATACTGTGCATAGAACAGCTGGGATAACATAATAAGTTTTGCTATCTTTGTTCTCTTGTATTGATTTAGTTTAAAATCCTTCTTGAGACATGCTTATTATTTAGGAGCGCATTATTTGGGAAATTGGCCTCTACCCAAGGCAATTTAGAGATGTAACTTTTGTTTTAGCTTTTGAGTTGCTTAGAAAATTCTGCATATGTTCTTTTATCTGAATATAGAGCCAGGAAAAGAATCTACATAGATGAGTCTGTATGGGGCGCATTTCTTGGTTCTAAGAGTTCAATGTTGGGCTCTGACTAGTCCTTCCCCACTCCTATTGGATATAGTAATGATAATCATAGCAATATTTATAATTATAACAGATATCATTTATTCAGTGCATTCTCTGACATGTCAGAAGAATTCTCCCATTTAATCCTATGATAAACCCATAAATGTTAGTGTCCCTTAGATTACAGATGAGGAAACTGAGGCTCAGGGAATTAAGTCACTTGTCCATAATCCACAGCCATAAAGTTTCAGAGCTGTGATAATTATGATCAGTTAGTGTTCATTGAGCACTCACTTTGTGATAGGCAGTCCAAAGTTTTGACATGAAGTATCTCATTTGGTCTTAAAAGTAGCCAGTTTAGGGAGAGACTTGATTATGTTTTTATCCATGAGAAAACTGAGGCCCAAAAGGTTAATCGACTGCCCAAGGTCACACAGCTAGTGTAAGCCAGGCAGGTAGGATGGTTTCAGTGTTATCTTTATCTTGAGCTCAGGACTGTGGGGCCTGACTCTGTGTTTAGTCCACTGTGCTCTCTGTCCTGTGCAGGCTGTGGTTCTATCTTGAGAAGCTTCCTGGGGGAGAAAGGGAGACAAGGAACAGAGAGAGAGCCATGAGCACATCTCTGGAGGAAATGACAGTTTAGAGGATCTCTTGTCCATAGAGCCCTATAGGAGCTCCACCGTGTGGGTGCTTTCAGGAAATTAATACCAGCAATGCAGTCATACCTAGTCGAGATTCATAACTGGACAGTTATTATTTTTTTTCCCCTGATGAGAAAGAAACTGAATTCTCAGAATTCTATTTGAGAGGGAGAACTGGAGAGATGTTTCACCATGGACTGAACGATTGTATCCCTCTAAACTTATATGGTGGAGCCTAAATCCCTAAGGTAATGGCATTTGAGGTGGGGCCTTTGGAAGGTAATTAAGTCAGAAGGGTGAAGCCTTTGAGAATGGTATCAGTGCCCTTTAAGAAGAGAAACAAGACAGTTTCCTTGCTCTATCTTTCTGCTCTCTGCCAGAAGACACAGCAGGAAGATGGCCTTCTGCAAACTAGGAAGAGCATCCTTACCAGACACTGGATCTGCTGACCTTGATGGTTGACATTCCTACCTCCAGACTATGAGAAATGAAGTTCTGTTGTTTAAGTCAGCCTGTCTGTGGTATATTTATTATATTAGCTCAAACTCAGTGAGATAAGCTCTTTGCTTGAGGGGAGGGGGCGGAGTTTTCTTCAACACCTATTATGGCCCAGAAGTGAGGCAGAAACATCCTTGGTCTGTAAGATCTAATTGTGGATCTGGTGAAAGATCCCATAGTCATCCAAAGAACAGCTACTTAGAATAATCCATCTCATCTCAGGAATTGGAAACTGAGTCTCAGATAGGTAGAGTTTACCAAGAACATAGAGCTACACAGCTAGTTGGTGTGAAAGCTGGGACTAGAATCTAAATTTTCCAATGTCCACTTTCTTCTTGTTTATTGACATGTGGACAGACAAGTAGAACTAATGAAGAAATAATCATTGAGTGTTTACCACATTCCATCTAAGCACTTTGTATATAACAACTCAATTCTCATAAGCATATCAGGAAGTATGATTATTATTCCCATTTTATGGATGAAGAAACTAAGGTTCACAGAGGTTAGAAAACTTTTCCAAGTTTTTATAGTAAATAAGTTCAACTTAAAGCTCATGCTCTAAAAGGAGATGCTGTGTGGCCCTTTGGTTCTCTGTGATGGTCTCCTGAGAAGGTTCTGACTCTGGAAAACAATTACAGGTAGGGATGTCTTCATTTTGGGGGCCTGCTATAACAAAATACCAAGACTGGGCAGGGGTGTGGCTCAGCAGTGGAGTGTTTGCTAGCATGTGTGAGGCCCTGGGTTTGATCCCCAGCACCACACAAACAACAATAAAACAGCAACAAAAAAACAAATACCAAGACTGAATGGCTTGTGAACAACGGAGATTTACTTCTTACAGTTCTAAAAAATGGAAAGTCCAAGGTCAAGGTACCGGCAGATTTGGTGCCTAACTTTGACTTCAAAAGTTGGAATGGGGGCTGGGGTTATGGCGCAGTGATAGCGTGCTCGCCTAGCATGCGTGAGGCACTGGGTTCGATCCTCAGCATCACATAAAAATAAAATAAAGATATTCTGTCCGCCTACAACTAAAAAATAAATATTAAAAAAAAAGTTGGAATGGATGGTGATGGAGTCTCTTTCAAGCCTCTTTTCTAAAGAAATCTTATTCTCCTGAAGGCTCTGTCCCTACAACCTCATCACCTCTAATAGTCCTCCATCTCATAATACCATTAACTTGGGATGAGGATTTCAATATAGTAATACACATGCTCCTTAACTTATGATGAGATATGTGCTAATAAATCCATTTGTGTTGAAAATACCATAAACAATACATCTAACCTAGTGAACATCATAGCTTAGCCACAAAGTATGCTGAAGTTTGGGTTGTTCATCCTGGTGGTCATGGGGCTGACTGGAAGCTGTGGCTCTCTCCTGCAGTCCAGTGTTGTGAGGGAATATCACACAGAATATTGCTAGCATGGGGAAAGATCAAAATTCAAAACTTGAAGTGTGGTCTCTACTGAATACATATCACTTCTGCACCATTATGGGGAAAAAAACATCACAAGTTGAACTGTAGCAAGGCAAACAATCATAAATTGCAGATCATCTGTATCATGGGACCATAAACATCCAGACCACACACGGGAGAGGCAGGACTGGACTATATGTGCTTAGGGCTCCTGATGAGGGTCTGCTGATGCTGAAGTGAGAATGATACCACCATGGGATTTTCTTGAAAAGAATTTCATCTGTTGATTCTGCAGTGGGTGAACATGTTAGTAGATGCTCTCAGTGAGGGTATAAATAAATAGAAATGCCTTGATTTTTATGCCATGGCTGAAAAATATTTTCAATATAGTTATCTGCAAAGATTTAATGAGTTAATATCTGAAAGTTAATTGAAGTACTTAGAAGGTGCTATTTAAGTTCAGGACATAAATTGTTTCAAACTTTGTTTTATGTGAAAAGAATGTCACCTTTGGGTAATGTGGCACACTGTATAATGGTCATTTGGACGGTGCAAGAAAACCGCATCCTCTGGAAACAGGTAGTGCTCCTGGTGCCACTGTCCACTTGACACAGCTGAGCTTGACATGTCCCTCGAGAGTTATGTTTGGGGTGGGGTATACGTGGCAGCTTCAGTTGAAACTGCTGTGAGGGCAGGAACACTCATCGACTCTCCAGCCAGGCCACAAAGTGTGGGGTGTGTTTGTGAATGGCGTACCTGCCTGTGCAGACCAACGGAACAACTGACACCGGTGATTGCTGAAGGATCCCTCATTCCACAGGCCCAAAGTCAAATACTCAAATCCATGTGGTCTTCATATTAATAGTACTATCTGTCTTGTCTTATCTTTCTTTCTCTCTCTCTCTCTCTTCCCTTCCTTCCTCCTCTCTCCCTCCCTCCCTCTCTCTCTCTCTTTCTTTTTTCTTTCTTTCCTTTCTCTCTCTCCTTCCCTTCCTTCTTTCTTTTTCTTTCTTTCCTTTCTCTCTCTCTCTCTCCTTCCTTCCTTTCTTTTCTTTTTTTGTGCAGTGCTGGGGATGGAACCCAGGGCTTCGTGCATGGTAGGAAAGCTCTCTACCACTGAGTCCCCCAAAGCCTGGAACTGCTTCCTTCCTCCCAATATTCTTAAACTTCACAATTGAAGTTTTTCTCTTTTCTCTTTTTTTCTTTCTTTTCCTCTTTTCCTTTTCTTTTTCTGGCTGAGGGAAATTTGTTGTGGATAACCCTCATTTACTACAGGCTGCCTGTGAAATTCTATCAATACAACTCACTGAGATGTATTTAATTTATTGTTGCCTGAGCCCAACACATGTGCTGAGTGGTTCGTAAAACTAAAATGAACTCTTTCTTCCTGACTGACTGTTTACATGTTTATAGGGTGCCTTGCTTTAAGAAAAGCCAATATGGGTAATTCCAAAATTGCAAAAACAAGTGCTTAAGAGATAAATCATTTGTTTTACAGAAGGAGCCATCTCCAAGTTATTTTAAGGTGTATATGTTTGACTATGTAACAGAAATTTGGCTTCGCTAAAACTTCACAGAGATACATTTCACGTTGTAGTTGTTCAGAAATATTGTGATGATGTCACAAGTCCAGATGTGGTACAGTGTTAGGCACATAATAAGTGATCAAGAGTTAGTGTTTAATGACTAGATGAATCTTTCTCTGAGGGCCAGACTTTTTTATCCCAGGTATTCATTAGACATCTCTGCCTTGAGATCCTATAGCAATCACAAAACTTATATATGGTATTTCTTATTTTTGCCCCTTAAATACCATGTCTTCAGTGTCCAGGGAGAGAGGACAGCCTGTGTTCGAATTCTGACTCCCTTGTACTGATCTGTGACTTTAGGATGCTTGTGGAACTTTTCTTTGCCTCATTCCTTAGGATAGTGCCTACCTTGCATGGTTGTTGCGAAGATTAATTAAGAACGGTCACCGTGGACCTGGTACATAACTTGACGAAGTAAACATTCACTCTTAGTATTTCCTTTTATCCAAACACCTGGTTGATGAAGTTAGGAACCTTGTTGTCAAGTTTACCTTCTCCATCTTCTGCCCAGGTCCAATTTGACTTCATCTCTTCCTATTTTTGTTCATCCTAAGATTGCCGGAGTGCAAGATCTGGATTCCTTTGTCCTTCCAACACAGCTTCTGAAGACCAGACCTTCTAAACTTGGATAATTCTCCTCCCTGTTGTGTGGGAGTCCATCTTCCTTCGCACAGCAATCCATGCCTTTGATGAACTGCTTCCTGACTCTAGACCCACATTTCTGCTCATCTTTAGCCATTCCTGACCATTCTGGGTCTCCATACTGGAGCCATGCTGGCTCCTACTGTCCTTGGCCCTCGTTCCTTCTCTCTGGGATTCCCTTAGCCTTCCTGTCTCACCAATACCATTGGAGTGTAGGTTTCTCTGTCATAGTTATAGTCCTGCCGAAAGAATTGCTCCTTCGTGTGTATCCCACAGAAAGTGATGCCTATGTAGAGAACAGCACCTGATGTGATATTAATTACTGTTATTTCTTTTCTGTTTCTTTTTTTTTTGGTATCAGGGATTGAACTCAGGGGTACTCAACCACTGAGCCACATCCCTAGCCCTATTTTGTGTGTTATGTAGAGACAGGGTCTCACTGAGTTGCTTAGCGCCTCACCATTGCTGAGGCTGGCTTTGAACTCGCAAATCTCCTGTCTCAGTCTCCCAAAGTGCTGAGATTACAAGCGTGAGCCACGGTGCCCGGCTCTGTTATTTCTTTACCTGCTCCCTACCTTCCTTACTTCCCATTAGACATTAATTCCTAGTGGGCAAGAAACATAGATTGTGAGATCCATTTTTGTGTTACTAGGGTTTAATATATAATTGCAGCTTGACACATTATTTGTCTGTTTTTCCTATTACAAAACTAAAATCTTCTCATGACCCAAAATATTGCAATAGGAATACATGATTTGGGATATAAAAGTCCCTTGTAATCTATGTATCTGGCATTAACTGCTCTGGAGGTTTATTTGCATCATTTTAGACATTCGTAAATATTAACACATTCGAATGTTTTATAATGGAATGAGAGTAAATAATGATGACGATGCTATCAAAAACACAGTTTTATAATAAAGAGAAATAAACTTGTACTATGTTTGTGAGACTCAAAAGCAAGTCATGTTTTTGTCTTAAAAACCGGATTCCATTAGAGAAGCAATGTTGTTATTCTATATTACCTTCTGTTTTTATAGAATGCCTCCCCATCATAATTTCTCCTTTCATTTGAGAAAGGAAAACACAAATGATGGTGGGATATTAATTTCTCTTTTGAACCTAAGGGGAAAGCAAATGCTTCCACCAAACTTCCATTTAGCTTTGAAGGCAGAATGATTTTTCACTCGGAACTCATGCAGAATTTCAAAGACATTCAGCGCTGGTGCCCGCTCTCTGTCTCAGAAAGGCAGAGTATAAATCTGGCAGGGTCTGAGGGCTGCCTGCCTGCATTTCACAGGGGCATGGAGCAGGGCTGGGCGGGCTCTCTGCCTGGCCTGGGGGTGAGGGCCATCTGGTCTTCTTTATCCCTCACGGCTGGCTTCAGGGCTCTCTCCTTTCTGCTGTTTCCAGGGCTGAAATGATCATCTGATTTGTCACTTGTTTCCACTTTCCTTGATTGTTTCCTTGGAAGCTTACAGAGACTCATTCTGGAGTCTGGTCCATAGCTGTTTCAAGGCACATGTTTTAACCTGATAGTTTATTTTTTGTTTCCTTTTTTTCCTGAGTTCATTGTTCTTCGACACTACCTTGGTTGCCAGTCAGGCATGTCCAGAGTCAGGCATGTTCCTCAGAGGCTTGGAGGCTCTAAAATCAGCCCCAGGCGGCCCAGACTCCCTGGATTAACATAAACCATCCTGCAAGGCCGCCTAGCCAGCACCAGCACGGCTTTAGGCTGGGACAGCAGCAGGACATCCTGTTTGAGTTTAGCAATCATTGCCCAGGCCCCTCCTCCCCACTCCCTTCCTCTTGCCGTCCCTCCTCTTGTCCACCAATAAAACAAAGAAACCTGAAGAATAATCTCTGAAACAAGAGACTTCTCAGGCCTTGATTGTCACACTGGCCTGGAGCCAAGCCTGAGGCAGCCTCAGAAATGACCTAGGAGGGGGAGCTACTGGAAGGCAGTCAAAGATCCCCCCCAAACCAGGTCACCACCCACTCCCCACCATTGACAAACTCATTTGCGTGGCCTTCCTTTTTTCTTAAAGGAGAAATGAAAAGACATTGTCTAGCTAGTATTAGAACTCTTGCTTGTTCAAACATTCTTGTTTGTTCATATATATAACAAAATTGAGAGTGTGCATATAACATGTGAATGTGTGTGTGTCTGTATGTGTAAGCAAGTTTACAACCTCGTGAGTACAATTATTCCAGCTTGAAGCTCTCCTCAATTACTGAAGATGATGTTACTCTCTACATGTATGTCCACAAACAATATTATATACTGTGTTATAAAATTTTATGAATAGTATCATGTTACATAGATCAAATATAGCATAAATATAATCACAAAAGTAGAATGAAGGAACCGGTGTGTTTGCATTCTGCTTCTGTGCTTTTCTGATTCTGATATCTCATGAAAAGTAGATTTTAATGTATTCTCACTTGAAATGCAGCAGATACCAATCACGAGGGAACAAAGCTGCTCATTTATAATATTTTAAAAACTGCAAAAAAGTAAAAATAAATAAATGCAAGCTTAGCAATAAAAGAAGTAGTAAAAGCACTCACAATATGGGGGTGGGGGGAAGAATCCTTTCCTCTGCAGCTGAGGAGGTCTGTAAGAAACAACGGAAGTTTCTACTAATTTGAAAGTCTCCCAGCTGAGGAATAAAACCCCCACTGGCTTATTGAAGAAAGGTCTTGGCACCTCACTCTCGGGAAATGAAACTTTGTTTTGGAAGTGGCCTGTAGATTTGTTACTCACCCTGCTTCCATCAGCCTTTCAGAGGCTGAAGGAAGGGACAGCCTGGAGTTAGTGATGTGGCTTGCATATATATCCTAGTTGACAGCAGCAGATGAACAATGGAAGCTAATTAATCCAATGAAGGCAGCAAAGAAGGAAGTTTTAAGCAAATGACACAGCCAGTCATTGAGCAATGCAGCTTTCTCCTTTAGCTAAGCCCCCAGCTTTTAATTAGCATCAGGATGTTTTGGTTGAAGCCACTTAGGAGGAGGCTCTTTCCCTTATCAGGTGTTGCATTCCAAAGTCAGATCTGGCCAGAGGAGGGGAAGCCCAACACCTCTCCTGACAGGCACCTCTCCCTCTGCTTCTTCCCTTCCCTTCACTCAAGGCCTTAAGGGTTGTGGCCCTGTTGTGGGTACAGCTGGCATCTTCCACTGGATCAGTTCCAGGTAGCTGTTGATTTGGGGGATAATTCTGAACATGGGAGACATTATTGGAGCACAACTTCTAGATTTCCTTGCTTCCAGTTGATTCGAAGGAAGTATTCAACTAATCCACCAATATATGGAGTAGGATGTCTTTCCTCTTTACATATTTTAAGTAGCATCTCTTCAGCCCTATTTCTCAGGACTCAATAGCTCTTTGCAATGTACAAGTTTCCTTTTATCTAAATGGCCAGAACATACTATGTACTATGGACTGGCAGATGGCAAAAATGTGGTTGAGTCAGGCTAATGATGGGATTGTGGGAACCAGGATGAAGGATGCCATGACTATGGCAGCTCTGCTGGTGGGAAAATGGAAAATGCCAAGCATTGTCATAACATAGGCCTCTCTTTTTTAAGGTGATAATGAAAACTACTGGTATGGGGCCCTGCTTTGTGTTGAGCATGGGGCAAGCCTTCTCACAATTGTTCCACGCGATGCTCCATGTTACACACAGTCTAGGTAACTAAGGCTCAGAGAAATTAAGTGACTTGCTCAAGGCACATGGTGGGGCCTGGTTCTCTTTAGTCCTAAATTCAAGCTCTGTTGTTCTCATGTACCACTTTCTAAGTTCCCTGCTACCAGCATTCTCTTAGACCTGAGCAAGAGAGATCCTTGCCCTGGGTGTCAAGCTTTAAAGGGAAACTCCCCATGAGGTAAGTAGGCTTGCAGATCAGGGGGCTGTGTATACCCAGGATTCACTTTCCCCTCAACCTGGCCCCCTTGCATTTTAGACTATATTCTGAATATCTAGGACCCTGGAAGTCCCTGACCAGAGACCCTAGTTGGAGTTGCCAGAATTAGCCAAATATAAATACAGGATACCCAGTTAAATTTGATTTTTAGATAAATAGTATAAGTATGTCCCATGCACTATTTAAGACATATTTAGTACTTAAATTTATTCTTTATATATCTGAAATTCAAACTTGACTGGCAATCCTGTATGTTTTATGGCAACCCTAACTATACACTTCCAGGATCTGGTGGTTTTTTTCTCAATGGTTATTTGAGTAGGATGTTGCATGTATTAGTCAGCTCAGGTTGCCATAACAAAATACCACAGACTGGGTAGCTTAAACAACGGAATTCATTTTCTCAGAGTTCTGGAGGCTGGAAGTTCAAGATTAAGATGTTGACAGTTTTGGTTTCTGGAGAGGGGTGTCTCCCTGGCTTGTAGTAGGCTGTCTTCTGGCTATGTTGTCACAAGTTTTTTTCTTTGAGCTTCCTTGGGAAGAGGAGGAGGGAGGAGTATCAGGTGAGCTGTGGCTCTCTGTTCCTCTTATAAGGCTACCAGTTCTATGACACTAACTCCAACCTTAAGACATTAGTTAACCTTCATTACCTAGAATTCCTGTCTCCAAATACAGGCACAACAGGGGTTTGGACTTCAACATATGAACTTGTAGGGAACAGAAACATTCAGTTGCTATCATATGTACACAGAACTTAGATATGTCCACCTGGGTGTCCAAAGGGATACAAACAAGGCCTCTCCTAGAACTAGAAGGAGGGCCCACAGGGAGGGAGACCAGGGAGGCTTAGAGGAAACTTCCATGGGTGCATCAATTCCACAGGCCCCATAGATTGCTTTATTTTCTAACTAAATTTTCACTTGCAATCTCAATTAAGTTGTGGCCAACTTAATTCATAGAGCATGGACCCTGTTGTTTTCTTTACTTCCATACTGTTTGATAGGCGCTAGAACAAACTACTCAGAGTTCCAGTCTAAGGGAAAGCTAAATGTTGATAGAGATGGCATAATCAGTTTCTTAGTCTGTGAAATGGATAAATTGCTGGATGTCAGGGTCAGAGTGTCTGGCTTTACTATATCAAAGGTGACAAGACCACACATAGGACACTTTACCTCCCTGAGGCTCATTTGTTTTCATTCTTGATATGTGAAAAATACTCCAGCCTGCTGGAGTGGGTGTGAAGGGGAAATGAAATAACATGTGAAAGAACCAAAGTACTTGGTAGGTGTCAGGCATCATAAATGCTATTGAGCCTGGACAGGCAGAAACAGACCCCGGGCTGCTTCTGTTCAGGCTCTGCTGGACCACCCCAAGTCCACTTCTAGTTCCAAGGCCCTTGGGTACTCAAGGTTCCAGAGTTTGGGGCTCCTGAGTCATGGAGCAGGGTTGTCACCTCCATCTAAGGCTTTTGGAACATTTTGGAAGGGAACCCAATGGCATGCCTTTTCAGAATCATCTGGCTCTGGGTTTGCAAACTCAGAATTACTTTGATCCATAGTAACTACAGGATTCCTGTAGTCTAGGACCAACGAGGACCTTACCCACCATGATAGTGCTAAAACACACACCAAAACAGATATTTAAAGACCCCACTGCACTTTATGAAGACTGTTAAGATAAGGTCCACCTAAGCATCATTAAAGACTAACAAAAACTGATCTGCTTTCTAATGTCAGGTGAGTGCTCTTTTGAAGAGGGGCACAAATAGCAAAATATGAAAAGAGATATGGACATTATTTGCAAGTTCTGGCTGGTAGCACACACTGTGTTCAGGGCTCCTTAACCTCCTGGAGTCTGTGTTCACACATCCTTCTAATTCCCTCCCTCCACCCTCTTCCTCTCTTCCTCCCTCTCAACAAATTAACTTCTAATATGTGCTAGCAATACTCAGGAACAACTTCAGGAGGCAGGGGAATATTGTGAAGCAGAGAACATGAACTTTGTTGTGATAAAGACCTGAGTCCCTACCTTAGCTCTGTCACCTTTTGGCTGTGTAATCATGACTAAGTGAATATTGCTGGCCCTCAGTTTCTCTTGCTATAGTGAGTTTTATCACCTACGTTCACTTAGTACAGTGTCTGTTCCCTAGAAGATGCTCACTAAATTATTATTATAGGCTATTATTGAAAATGATGCTATATATATATGCATATATATGATTATGTTTTATGCTCAATAAAACAAATGGTAAGTTCTCAATAAAGCAAAAATGAATGGAATATTTTTTGATAGGTTGCTTTTGCAAACTTTACAGTTTCACAAAAGCAGAAGATAGCCAAAGAAGTCACATGGGTGGTTCCCTCTTGCCCTGTGCCCCCAGCTTGGAGGGCTCCTTTAAGGCTCTGATGTTTGCAATTCTGTCTCCAGCGTGGCCCAACAGTATGAGACACACCTGGCTTCTGCTTGCTCACTGTGTTTGTCCCAACCTCCTCCATCCTGCATTGATTGAGGTCACGTTCAGCTGTAACCATCCCTGATTACCTGCAGGACCAAACAAGTAGGCAGCAATAATTAAGAAATCCCAGGCACATACCTTTCAGATGGCATAATCACCCCACATCTGGTGCCAGCGTCCCGACAAGCTTGCCGCTGTGGTCCACTGTACAAACATTTATACCCGCCACAGGTGAAAACAATTCCACTTTTCAAGGCTGGGGAAGTCTGCTTTGTGCAGCAGAAGCCTTTTAATTATTCAGAATGGTAGTGTCTCTCTCTTTTTTTTTAGTTCAATTATTCAGGGGTTTCTGAGTACATGATTGTAAATTCAGCATTTGCTTGTCCTAAAGCTTGGGCTCGATTGGTTTAGATCCAACCTGCTCTGTGTGTCTGTCAAACGTGACAGTGAATATGGACAAGATAAATGGACATCTCTTTGGCAGAGAATCAAGTACAGAGGAAAATTTATCTCTGCAAATGTTTGATTCACAGCTTCTAGCCAGTATAAAGGGAGTGCTTACTTTCATGATGACTCCCTCCCTTTCAAATCAACACTCTCAGAAAGATGTTTGGAAATCAATAAATAGTAATTTATATATAGTAAAAGACATATTTATTTTAGATAGACTCTCCTCTCTGTTGCCCTCTCGAATAGTATCTATGTGTATCCCTCTTGAATATTTAAAATTGAAGGTAGGCTACCTGCCAGGGTGTTGTGTCTTCTTGTCTCAGATAAGACAGCAACCTAAGGGTGGTGTATCAGAGATTCCATGTTCTCTTTTAGGAAAATGCTTTATTTATCTCAGAGAAACCTGTGGTTTACCCTAAGGAAGTGCATCTTGACTGCTGGGGTAGGTATTTATTTAACATTCACCACCTCTCTCCTTCAGTGTGCTGGGTTCTGGTGGAAACATCTAGAAAGTGATACCTCTTTATTTCTCTTGGATCATTTATTCATTCAACACATGCTCATTGAGTATCTAACATGTGATGCTAAGTTAGACAATGAGGACATAACAGGATACAGATCCCAGTCTCAAACCTCCAAAGGCTTACAGTCAGGCTTGACACAAACATTAATTTTAAAAAAAATCACACAAAATATAAATTAACACACTGTAATAAATGCTTTCATGCAGAAATAAGAGTAAGATGAAGTCATATGACTAGGGACCTAAGATCATGAGCAGCTGAAAAGGGATGTCAGCAAAAGATGGACTGAGTAATGCTGCTGTTTTTGGTGTCCCCAGACCCTTGCATAATGCCTGGCACACTGTCAGTCTATTATGTGAATGAAGTAATCTTTAATGAGGTCCTTTTTGCTCAAGAGTTTCTAATTTTAACAAGTCAAACTTATACATCCTGTTTATTGACTGCCTAATGTGGACCAGAGACTGTTCTCAATTCTTTGGTTGGATAAGTGTATTCAATCCTCCCCCAAAAAACCTATAAGGAAGACATTGGTACAGTAATTTGCCTTAATTATATCCATAAAAAAAAATCAAGGCACAAGGAGATTAAAGCTGTTGATCAAGGTCACACAGATACTATGTGGCTGAGTCTGGATTTGAACCCTGGCCATTAGACTTTAGGACTTCAGTCTTCAACTGCTAAGCTCCACTGCTTCTCATGTTGGCCTGTAGGGATGTGATGAGCTGTGGTGATGGAAAAAAACAAGTGAAGATGGAAAATGGAGAGCATGGGGCTGGGGTTGTGGCTCAGTGGTAGAGCACTTGCCTAGCATTTGTGAGGCACTAGGTTCGATTCTTAGCACCGCATATAAATTAGTAAAATAAAGGTCCATTGACAACTAAAAGAAAAAGAAAAAAGAAAAAGAAAATGGAGATCACGTATTCTCCCAGGAATTAGCACTCTAGGGTCACAAGAGAGCCCAAGAGGAACAGTGCAACCCATCCTGTCACCTGCACGCAGGTTCTGTAGCATCACTGCATCCATTTCTTCCTCTATGACTCTGCAGAGGCTCCTGTTGCCAGCGGTGACTGGCTCTGTCTGGCTGGTGGCCTTTGGGACTTCTGAGAGAATCCACATGCTGGAACCACTGTATTTTGGCTCAGTTTACCGCTGTCCATGCTGCTTTTCTGGAGAGAGCAGCCTTAGCATCATCACCATCTCTCCTTTCTCCGTTGTGGGCTCTGGCCTTCCTGTTTTTTTCTCTTCTTCCTTCCATACTTTTTGAGCCCCATGTGGAGAAGGGGAACATGGCAGGTTGGGGCCTAGATGCCAGCCTGGACTGTAGCTATCTTAAGGTCATCACAATCTGTGCATTTCTTCTAGCCCTGTCCTGTGCAGGGACAATGGAATGTCCTCCCTCCTCCCTTCTCAGGGCAATAGCAGAGAGTTTCCCAGGGAATTTGCTCTGCAGATGTCCTCCCTTCAGTCACTAGACTACTTTCCACCTGGAGTCACTTTAACCCCCATGTCCTTATATTTCTTTCCCTTTGCCCTTTTAATTTTTAAATTTTGGGTATCAACTCCCTTACTTGGGAATTCATGCTCTGTTATCAATTTTCTTTCTCTGGTTGTATATGTCAGTTCAACTGGGTTTACTGTGGAAGGGGCTGACAGATCTCTGACCTCCCTATTCAAACCAGTTCTCTATACTGGAGAGCAAAAACTGTAGCAGAGCTCCTGCCTTGAAGATGAGAAGAAAATAAAGTCCAGTGACTTCAACCCTGAGCTGTGAGTTTTGATCCTTGGAAAACATTGACTAAATTCTCTGCTAGTTAGGGGGATATTAGGTCCAAGCAATTCCAAATTCCATTTGTTTTTCAGTTTAGTGATAAAAACAAAAACAACAATGAAAATATTTGAAAATTATTAAACAATATGCAAGTGAAGGATTTTCATAAAAATTTCAAAGGTTCTCATGTTTGTTTGTGTTAGAAGAGGTGGCAATTTTGGGAAAAATGTAATCTGTTTTTATAAAAGACTGACCTCAATGGGTGTTTTGATTTGTAAAGTGAAGACTTCTGAAAGGCAGAAGGTCAGTCTTGGCCTCCAAGAAGCTAAACTGGAATTTTTTTTTTTCTTCATAGTTAATGGAGTAGAATTTCCCTAACTACATTTCCTTTGGGGAAAAAGTGTGCATTTTATACCACATAGTCCCTGAATATTATTGTTAGCTGTTGGTTGTGTGTGAGATCTTGTTGGGACAGTCATTCCAACAGGTGCAGGAAAACTTTAGGCAGTATGGTTAAGCATAAGTATAGGAGGTCACTGGACATAACTGATGCCTGGGTTGTTCTGAAATGCTCCGAAGTGGTGCTGATAGTGAATCAGGGAAGGTAAGGAGTCATTATTTTTGTGATAGTAAATTACAAAATTGGAGTTGCTCCCTAGCACCAGTCATCTTCAGATTTTCCTTTGGACAGTGTGGGCTTGCGTTAGAATATGCTTTCAGTTCTCACTGAGACTATTTCAAAGGGCTGAGTTGTCATTAAACATCTTGAGGATGCTTGACATTAAAACACCAGGAAGATGATGCAAATAGGTATGGACTAATTTATCTGGACCAATTGCCAGGTTAGTATAACACAAGACCCTGAAGAAAAGTGAGATTATACACCATCACATACCACAGAAACCATAAACAAACAAAAGCTTTTCATTGGCATAGCATACTTAAAATATTTAATTGAATCCAGCAGTATAGTCAACATATCATATTCATATTTTAAAACAATTCACTCCATGTGTCATGGCATATAGGAAAATCTGGCTGTTTGCAAAAAGACAATATTTCAAGGCTGTTCAGAACCAACGAGAATATAAACAGTTTAAAAGGGGCTTGTTAACAATACTGAGATGAAGTTACCACTGATGTTTGGGTTTATAGAATGATTAATGCAATTAATCCATTAGAAAGGATTTGGGGATTTTGCATTGATATGAGGGCAAGGAAGACAGCTATTCAAGTAGGACCTTACCATGAGGTTTCACCAGGTTAGCTCAAATGAGAACAAATACTCTAATCCTCAATCATTTCCCTGAGGTGAGTCAGAGCCCACCTTGCTGGTTGGATGTGCCTATTTGTAAATGGTCAGGCTTGCCCACGGGGGCTGTAAGACACACATGGTTGACAGAGATTATGAAAGTTGTATAGGCCCACACAGTACATAAACATATATCTGTAATGTATTTAAATAAAGACAGATGTAAAAATGTGTCCACTAGATGACAAGACAGCAACATGAATGTGTATTGTTCTGGGTCCTCGTGAGATGTTGCTCCAGCACCACATCAGGTACATGCTATGGCCCAGAGAATATATGTACACATATACTCAGGGGAGCTTCAAGAAAGGAAATTGCAGTTGGCACACAATTCATCTCTAGCAGCCCACCTGCCAAATGTTGGCAGACTATTCAGGGTCACAACCCACATGTTGTGAACCACGATTTTACCTCCCTGGGCAGCATGTGGTTTTGAAGGCAAAGACTGAATTTACATTCCCAGATGCCATATGTACGCGGTTCGCGGACAACTATGGTCTCTTTATACGTACATGGCCACAAATCATTACAGATTGGTGCCTGAATGATGGACTTGATCTCCTGTAAATTCTCCATATGTTTCATCTTACTCCAAAATGAGCTGGAAGAAAATATGCAGTATTGGGAACTTCCGATGGAAGAGTGAGAAGATTTTGCCTGTTATGGAAGGATGGTATGGGAAGATACAGTGGTAATGAAGGAGTAGTTAACTTTTTCTTAATTTCCTTATATGTTCACAAAGCAAGCAGAAAGAAAAAAAAAACAACTTATAGTCAAATCTAATGGGCTGCTGGAACTTTTTCTCATCCTTAGGAATGGAAAGGAAATGGCAGTCTCCATAGTTGAAGAATTTTCACAGAAAAACTCTATGAGTCTGTTTTTTTTATTCTCACTTTCCTTTTGTTTTTCTCCACGCTCTCTCATACTCTCTTATTTCCTCCTTCCTATATTCATACTTACTATTTTTCTCAATTCATAAAGGATTTGTGACAGTAAATAAGAGGAACAAATGCCATGAAACAATAACCTTGGCACTGTGGCAATCAAGAGCACAAACTGATCAAGACCAGTCTAACTTATTACGATGACTGAGCCTCCATCTGACATAGTTACCCTATGAGGTCCTTGAAGATCAAAGGAAGAAAATAAAACTTATGTAATTTGTATTATAACAATGGAGGAAACAAATGACTTTGTCCTATGGATGGATTCCATGGAAGTGTATCAGAGGACAATGGGTTTGAGTGTGGATTTAGGGCCTTCATACTTCTTTTTCTTCCATGACCTATTTCAAATGTATAGCTAAGTATAAAAGATATCACAAATACCCAGTATATCCATTAACTTTCCAGCTTAATAAAACCTAATACTTTTCCATATTTCTTCCAGATATTATAAAGGTATTGTTTCAATATTATTGAAAATTCATGCATACTTTTATTGGCTTTCATTCCCTCCCTAATATCCAAAGGTAATTATCAATATAGGATTTATTATTTTCATACACAATTTATCCATGATTTCATTGATAGACATTTGTTCGTGGATTTTTGCTACAACAGACAAAATTCTTCATAGAGCACAAGTGTTCAATCATCGAAAAATGCATTTGACATTATAACCTTGTACACATACACACATAAAAATATGTGTTCCTCTTTCTTATATCAGGTTTCCTACTAGTAAAAGCCTGAGACAGATTTTCTTATGCAGAGAATGAAGGGAAGTGGGACAAGGTAGGGGAAGAAACTAAGCAAAGTTCCTTGGTCTAGCCTCAACCTAATACCTTAGGGACTTCTAGACCCTGAATGGCACCACAGGTTAGTCTCACCTGAGGAAAGAGGATCCCAAGGCTTTCCTACCCTTTCCTGTCAGTCATTGACTTAAGCCACTTGGTGAGTATTGGAAGGAGGAGTGTAACTTCCCAGCCATTTCTAGTTGAAGTGGCTTCCATCAGTCAAGAGTCAAGGGCAAGAAGAGAGTAGCTGTGAATGGTTGGCAGGTAGGCAGCAGTTGGGTTGAGTGTGCTAGACTCATAATGCGAGTCTGGCTAGCACATCAATAGCATCCACTCCACCTTCTACCCTGGGATACATTCGGATCCTTTTCCCCTATACTGCTCTCCTCCCCTTCCCCACTAAATTGATTTTATTATCTGTTACTGCACTTCAACCTGCATTTTAAAAACATCATTCTAGGGTATAAAGAGAAGGGGAATTGCTGAAATGTGAACATCATCCACATTAGCAGCTACTTCCAAATGGCTCTTCAAAGCACTTTAATCAATTAACTTTTCTGCTACAGGTTCTGATGTTGCCACTTCCATGTTAATACTTGTCAGTGTTTTCAGACTTGAATTTGTACCAAGCTTAAGGGTGTAAATGGATATATCATTACTGCTATAAGTCAAATTTCTGATTGTTACTCAAACTGAGTAACTCCTCATGTTTATGATTCAATAAGGTTTCCTTTCTGTAACTTGACCATTCATGTTCATTCAGCTTGGAGGTGTATTTTTTTCAAAAAAAAAAAAAATTCTAGGAGTTCTTTATATATTTGAAATGTATTTTTTTTGTTGTTTTGGTTAAATTGTTTTATATACCTTCTTCCTATGTATGACCTTTTTACTTTGTGGTGTCTTTTGATGAATAGAAGCTTTAAAGTTTAATAAGCCAAACATCCATATTTTCCTTTATGCTTTAAGCTTTTTGGGTGAAATTAAGACATTTTTCTCTAGCTTGGAGATATGAAAACATTCTACTTAACTTTTTGAAACATTTTGAACTGCTGTTTTTCACATTTAAAGCTTTATTTATCTGAGGTTTTTATTTATTTTTGTACAGCATAGGGATATACTTTTGTTTTATTTTTCACCTAAATGACCAACATTATTATCCCAATTATCCCAACACCATTTATTGAATAAGTCATCTTGTCCTCCCTAATTTGTAAGCCAGCTCTATCATATATCAATTTCTCCTATATATACAGGTCTGTTTTTAGGCCTCCTATTGCATTGATCTATTTGTCTATTCCCAGGTACCAATAACACACTCTTATTATTGCTATAGCTTTATGGGAAATCATATTGGATAGGGAGAAATTTCTCATTTGGGTCTTTAAAAATTTCTATCCTTTTAAATTTCATTAGCATTTTAGGATCAACTTTTTTAATTCCATGAAAATTTCAGAATTTATTGGAATTAAATTTATATATCAACTCAAGAAGGTGATTATCTTTATGGTAGTAAATCCTCCCATCCCTGACTATGGTATTTATGTTCATTGATTTAGGTCTTTTATATTCTTCAGTATTTTATCCATAAAGTTAAAGCATATCTTGTCCTCAATTTGTTTCTCAATGTCTTTTGCAGTTTATTAATATTTGAATGGCCTGTTTTTTCTATTATATCTTCTATATGATTATTGCCAGTCCATAATCGTAGACATACTGCTGATTTTTGTATGTAACTTTTCCTGAACCCACATATTAATTCTTTTTGTAGGCTCTCTTTTTTTCCCCCCAATCATACCAAGAAGAGATTTGCTTATTGCTCTCCAAGTTTTATGCTTCTTATTTCTTTCTCTTATTTTATCAAAACTTTTGTTATAATACTTTAGTGAAGCACTCATAGTGGATGGAATATTTTGCTAAGATAATGCCACTGTAGGTTTATGTATGGTGTTGAAGAAGTTCCCTTTTAATTTATAATCTTAGTTTGTAGAGATTGTTAAAAACTTAAAATTACATTTTGTGAAATTATTTTTGTGTATCTATGAAGGTAACTATCTACTTCTTCAATCTGCATGTAAGGTGTATGCTATGGATTTTCTTATATTGAACCATTGCTACATTCCTGAAATAAATCCTTTTTGGTTTTGGTATATTGCTAAATAGTTTGTTAATATTTTATTTAGGGTTTTTGCATCTGTCTTCAAACATATCCTTTTCTTTTACAGTCCTTATCTAGTTTTGAATCAGAGTTATACAAACACTGATATAAAATGAGCTAGAAATGTTCCTGCTTCTATTATTCTCTGAAAGGAAGATTACCAAATGGAATACAAAAACAAAATCAAGTTTAAATAGCCTGCAAAAGACTTTCAGACCCAAGCTTTTCTTTTGATTATGTAAGTTTAAACACATTAATTGAGTTTTCTGATCTATTTGAGCTTATTTCTATCCTTTTATCTTAGGTTTTCCATTTGCCTTCTTTATTCTTGCTTATTTTCTTTGACTCCCCTAGTGAACGAATATGGTTTCTGCATTCTTTTCTCCCTTCTGCTGTTTTAAAAGCTAGATTGTTTTCCTACCATTTTAGCTGTCACTCTTAAATGTTTAACAAAACACTTAACCATACATTTTTCTATAAACATTTAGCTATTTAATATTTCTCTCTTCCTGCCAAACATAACAAGATCTTAACCTATTTTTTCTACCAATGAACAATATTCCCACTTTCATCTTTCTATTTCATTTAGAGAATTTGTTGTATCTTTAAAAATTTGAAATATTTATTTTCATTTCTTTCTTTTTTTTTTTTGGTGTTCTTTGTTTCATTTTTTCCTTCTGAGTTCACTTTTCTTCTGATTAAGGTAGATCATTTAATAGTTCTCTTTTTGTCTGTGGGTGATAAACACTCCCAAGTTTTTGTGTGGTGAGAAACACCTTCACTTTGTCTTGATAAAATGAAGTCAAAGTGGCTGCAGAATGGTTTAAAAGTGAGAAAGAAAGAGAAAGAGCAAAAATATTTTCCTGAGCCTTAGAGATTTACTGATAGGAGGAAGATTGCCACATAAGCTTCATGCCAGTAAGTGAATTCACCAGAGAGAAGGGTTTTCTGGAGTCTAACATTACCTTGCAAGATTTGAGAAATACCAGAGTGACCAGTTTTGCTTCTTGACCTAGACATTGCGATGGACTTAACACAATTTACAACTACCCTTATTTACTTCAGTTTCCAACTATGGACTTGAGAACAGCCCGAGGCTACCTTTTTTGGATAGAATGCAAGTTCTGTCTAGGGATGCCTGTGTTTCGCTAGCTGCAAATCTATTCTGCACCCAAATAAAACTGTCCTTGTTTAATTTTGAACTCATTTATGATTTATTGGTTTAGAGTCTATACAAATGAAAGATTGGGCAAAAATTATAGATTGGTGGTTATTTCCTGTAATACCATAGATATTATTCTGTTATTGTTTTCAGCATTGACTATAGCTAAGGAAAATTCAACTGAGAATTTTAAAAGCCTTCTATTTTCTTCTATATTCTGCAAGTTCATTATAGTGTGTTCTGATGTGGGTTTAGTTTTATGTATCCTGATCAAAACTTGGTGGTACACTTTCAGTCTGAGTACTTCTATATTTTTTGAGAAATATTTATTATGAGTTCAAACCTTTCTTTTGTCCTTTGTTCTGTTCTTTCCTAAATTGATATTTCGTATATTTTCCTTTTTCTTTGAATAGCTAACACCTCCTCTGTCCTCACTGTTCCAAACAAGTCTTATAATTTTCTACTCCAAATTAGCTTCTCTCATAGTAATTTTCTTTTTCTTGGTTTTTCTCAAATCCAACCCATCAACCATCCTGCTGGGTCTGGAAGTGACCACTTATCATCCTCACTGCTGTCACCTTATTTAAGCCATGGTTATCTTTCTGCAACCACCCCCAACACCCCACAGTCCACTGTTAGCATTTAAATTTTAAAACTGCACTCCTATCCTCAACTCTCTGTGTCATCCTTATCCTCTCCATTTGCTCCATGGTACTTATCATTATTATTATGAAATCTTTTTAAAAAATTCATTTTCTTCTAATTCTGACTATATTCACTTTCTTTTTCATCAGTCTCTAAATACTGGTGAGATAAATAAGGATACTTAGAAGAATCAACATTTTTGTTTATTTTGTTTTCTCTGTGTTCAGCACCTAGAATGATGTCATACACAATAAGAATTCAATACATATTTGTTAAACAAATGCATAGATTTGAGGAAAGATGAATGAACTTAGAGTTGAATCTCTAGCATTTCCTTTTGAGTTCAAAGTTGTTCAGATTAGATATTTTTCATTTAAGTAGGTGAGAGTTGGGGAACTCATATGATGGGAACCGTATCTGAAATAGTTAAGAATCTAATGTGATTTCAGAAAATCAGCATCTCATCTTGCACATGGTTTTTAAAGTAAGGGCATTGTGGCTGCATTATAAGTAAGGAGATGGTGAGACATGCAGAAGAAAAATAGGAAACTTTGCAACCAACCACTCAAAGAAAAGCTAAACAAACAAACAAACCAACTGCCTTTCTGAGCTTATGATGGAGGTGCTGGAAATCACAGGAGACTTTCCTGGGGACATGTGTTGTGTAACAAGCCCTAACAAATACATAGATCATCAAAGAGATTTCTATTTTATATACTGAGAAGCTTTATGATCCAGGAAGTGGTCAGGCCATCTGGGATCTCCAGCTTACCCATATGGAGCTCTGATTGAATATGTGAGAATAAGAAAAGCTCAATTTTAGTGAACATGAGCTGTTTGGAGTCAGCATGGGGGTGAATCAAAGCTGGTGGTGAAACAAAGGGATTTCTTTTCCACCAAACTCGTTTAAGAGAGAGCAGAGGGTAGGCAGTTGTGGCAATAAAATGACAATGAAGGAAAGAATAACTTTCACTTTCTTTCAGGTGATGATGTTATCAAATGCTATCATTGTCCTGAAGGGCCATGTGTTTTCTTGGGATGGGGACTTAGTGAAGAACACCTGCAAACATCACGTTATAGAAAGGAAAATTATTTTTAACTATAAGGACAAGTATACTGTGTTCAGTGAAAGACACGATAACTTGCATTTATATAGCATGCTATGTTTTTTCAAAGTGTGTGTGTATGTGTGTGTATAAAACTTATTTGATTTTTTTCAACCATGTGAAGTAGGTAAGATAGATCCTTTTGAAAATAGGAATTGAGCCATAAGTTTTAAACCAATCCCTCTTCCTTGCCCCACTAGGGTCTAGTATACTTCCAGATACACAAAGAACTCTTGATTACTACTTTTATATGAATTCCAGTTCTACAGTTGAGAAGGAAAGAAATTATGCACTTATTTGTCAATATTTGTCACATAGCTGGTTGTGGCACTATCAGGAGCAAGTCTAGTAATTTTAAGTCTTTTGCACTCAATATTTTGTCATCTGTGATGTCTAATGTGCCAGTGTCCAAGGACCACACTAATACAGGAACAGGAAATACAAGTGTTCTTGGCAACTGTCCTGTGCCAAGAGTCATTGATCTTTCCAATGAAGAACTATTGTTGATTTACTGAAAGTTTAATAACCTACCAATGAAGGAACTATTAAGAACATAAACTCTACTTGCCAGTTAGGGGGACCATGGCATAGTCAATGTGTTGGCTAGAATGCCCAAATCTACCAGCTCAGGATATTATATTCAAATCTCCAACACTGGCCTATCTTCAAGGAAGCAATGCCAGAGAAGTTTAAAAAAAAACAAAGCAAAGTTTCTTCCAACTATAGATGACTTACTGAAAAAGCCTCACTCTTTTTTCTCTCAAAGTCAGCATCCAATACCAACACTGGCAGAGGTAAGAGATTCCTCTTCAGGCTTCCAGTGTGCTTGCCATTCATCGATGAAAATCCACCCCATACTGGGGGCATCCACGTGCTATTGGAATCTTGCTCTCAGTTTACTTCATGAGCAAGTCCACACAGGCTTCTCCATGTCTTCTGCCACACGTGTCTCTCTAAAACCATTCACTAATGGAAATGATCTTGGGCTACTCAACTCCTCTGAGTAACTTAAAACTAGGAGTCAAATTCATGTCTCTTGCTATTTCTCCCATCCTCATATACAATGGCAGAGGTTGTATCTTTCATTAATACTTTTCCTTTCTCAATTCCCTAACTCTTTCTTATTTTGTTAAAGAGAATTAAGAGCTCAGTGCCTTGGTCCCTCCCCTCACCCCCACACATGAGAGAGAGAAAGGGAGGGGCAGTGAATTAAGCCTTAGCACTTTATCATTGGGGTCTCCTTGTACACAAAACTGTTCTCATCTGATCCCAAATGATTCTGAGTCTTTGATGAGACTGAAGCCCTAGCTAACACTTGACACCAGTCTGATGAGACTTACAGGTGGAGAATCTAATTAAACGGTGCCTAGACTTCTTACCAAAGAAATTGTGAGATAATAGATGTGTGTGTTGATTAAAGATGCTAAGTTTGTGGTAATTTGTTGCACAGCATAAAAAACTAACACAGTTGGGCATTAAAAGTTATGGGCCCCTTTTCTTGGACCAATGCTGTATGAAATTGCATAAGTTACTTTGCCACATCCAGCATTACAACTAGAACTTCATAGGATGTTAGAACTCCAGAGAGAATACTATGACAGTTTATCCCTATTATAATTATTTTTTACTGATCTACAAAATCCACTAATCTAGAAACTCTTGAGGACATTCTAGATTTGGAGTATAAACTCTTCTGGGATGATTTTCAGTGCTCTCCATGCATGTGTGTATGTGTGCACATGTGTACACACGCAAGCACACACACACACACACACACACACACACTCATTTTGTGGTGGTAGAAGTTTATCTAATGGAGCCATAGTGGTTGGATGGGGCATTTAGAGGAGTGCAGATTAGTATAGCAAAATCTAATTACAGAACAGAGACATAGCAGGGGTTCTTTTTTCAGGGATCAAATGTAAGCCACAATTGCTAGGTGGATAAATCTGAAACAGAATTCATGGATATTTTGATGTGACAACCAACAGCACAAATGAGTGGATAGATTTGGAGATCTAGGTTCTCATGGAGGTGGCTTGCAGTGACTTTTCCTGCTTTAGAATTAATTTCCTCCTGTAAACCTCTGGGATCTCATATCTTGTTATGTGCATGCCTTCTCTCTCCTGTGGCAGTCCTCTGTGGTAGCTAGGAAATGTTTACCCTAATCCACAGATCATATCCAGAGAAGGTAATATAGCTTGCTTAAAGCAACATAGGAAATAAACCTGGGGTTTCTAATGTCTAGCTGACTGTTTCCTTTGAGATTACTGGAAAAGGGATATAATTGACTTAACAAAATGCGTGGGAGATGCCAAAGTGGGAGGTGTTGAAATTTCCAGTGAAGATAGAAAAGCAACAGAAAAGCAAACTGAGATCAGGAATATAGGCAGGAAATAGCCAGATGTGATTCAAATTGGAGAAAGGGAAGCCAAAACATCTGGGAAACAATAATTTGAAACAGATATTCCCCAGGAGAAAGCAATCTGGAAGGCAGTAGCATGGTAAGAGACCTGGGCAGCACTGTTAAGGCAAATGGGGTCTCTAACACTTATGCGGTGGCCAAAACTGGCCATGTTAGGTTTGGAAGCCACAGATGGACAGAGTTCATTGTAATTCTGTCAGTCTATGAATCTGAAATTGGGCTCTTCCAATCCTTCCTGGCTGTGCATTCAGATCCTTCTGACTAGAAGGGAAGAACATAGGCGATGTTCTGTTAATGAACAGAAGAGAGGGTACTGAGAAGATGATTCTCTCGGTTCTCAGGGCAGCTGGGTATGGCCTCCAGTGTCAGACTTTGACGAATGACTTTGTTTACCTCAAGTTAATTAAAATTTTGTCATGAACCTAGTGTGTCATAAAATAAAAAGATTGGGACCTGTGGACCTAGAAGACCCACACCCCAGCACTAGCTTATTCTTCTTCCTAAATGCTCCTATCAATTAAAAAATTTTCTATCAAAGTGTTGCAAACAGGCAGAGCAGAGTGCCATAATAGGATTCCAGCTCGATGAATTATACAAAGTGAACATTCATCTGTAGATGAATTATACAAGTGAACCAGCGTAACTGTTCTTGTTAGGTCTTTTAGTCACAGCAGTGGAAAAGGTGACTAAAACATGCAACCTCCTTCCGTACAAACTCTTTCTGACCACTACTCATCTTCTGCAAGGGCAACTACTAAACTAAGCAAGAATTTATTTGAGGGCTCATGGTTTCAGGGGTCTTGGTCCATAGAAGGCTGGCTCCATTCTTCAGGGCTTGAGGTGAGGCTGAACATCATAGCTGGAGAGTATGGCAGAGGGAAGCAGCTCACATTATGGTGATCACAAAGCAGAGAGAGAAACTCTACTTCACAGATACAAATATATACCCAAAGTTATGTGCCAGTTCTCACCTCTTACAACCCAATAATTTCTCCTCAGAACCTTCTTGCATTGTCTCACAATGTGAGCTTTTTGGGGACACTTCACATCCAAACCATAACATTCCACCCTTAGCCCCCAAAAGCTCACAAAAATCTCACAATGCAAAATACATTTTTTTCCATTTCCAAGAGTCTCCATAGTCAATAGTTCTGAGATTGCTCAAAGTTCAAGTCCAAAGTCTTCTGAGGCTCAAGGCAATCTTATGTTGTGAGCTCCTGTAAAATTAAAAGCAATTTACAATTATCAATATATAATGATGCAGAGTACACATTTCCATTCACAAAAGTATGGACATAGAAAGAAGGGATAGGACCAAAGCAAGACCAAAATCCAGCTGGGCAAACAAGTCCTGAAGCTCCATGTCTGGCATCTGGGGCACATGGCATCATGATGTTCTCTTCAAAGGACTTGTATAGCTCGGTCCCCATGGCCTTGTTTGTTGTAGCCCAAGTGGCCTTTCTGTTGGTTTGTCTCTGTTCAATTCATGCAGCTTTCCTAGGTGATGTCCCACATTACTGGTATTTCTTAATCTTGGGGGTCTCCAGTGCAACTTTGGCTTTCTCCTTACATCTCCACACTTTGACTTTTCAAGGGTTCCCACAGGGATTCCAACCCTGCTCGCACCTTGCCTGGCCTCCCAGGCCTTCCTTTGAAATCTTGGTGGAAGCCTCCATGAACCCCTAACTCCAGTATCCTGCATTCATGCAAGACCAGCACCATCTGATTGATGCCAAGGTATATCACCATCTTGAGCAGTAGCCAAGCCTCCAGGGACCCTGGCTGCAGCAGCCTCTGAGTGTCTGGGTGGCTGAGCATGTTGAAAAAACTTCCTAGGCCCTGTTGTGCAAGAAGGGTGCCCCACTGGTCTCTTCTCAGGAGAATTGTCACTTTTACTCTCTTGAGCTTGAGATGAGTGTGGTCTTATTAGCTCCTGAGATGCCTACAAGTCATCTTTCTTATTGTCTGTAGGCAAAGTCTTTATCATTTCTGTAGTGGTAGTAATGTCTTTAATAACTGCAACTTCCTTAGCCCTAGTTTTACTCTGGCCTTTCAAGATCACTTTTTCCAAATCTTTCTGCTCTACTTTCTGCTCCTGACTATCACAATAAATTTGGCTAAAAGCTGTCAGCAATATCTATGCCAACTTCTAAATGCTATGCTGTCTAGACATTTCTTCCATCAGATTAAGAAGTCCATCACTTTTAAAACCAGCCTCACAGAAAGTCTCAGGACATGGGCAAAATGCAGACAACTTCTCAGCCAGAACATAACACAGGGAATGATCTCTATTCCAAATTCCAATAGAGTCCTCTTTTTTTGAACACCCTCGAGCCCTGGCTTCACTGATCACAGTCCTATTGCCATTCTAGTCTTCTGAGCTCCCACCAGAATTGGCCATTAAGCTCTGCTTATAGCATCCTAAAGTATTTTCAGCTTGCACTGCCAAACATCTCAAAATTCCTCCTACCAATTCCAAAAAGCTCAAAAAGCTTCTGATCCACATGGTCAGGTTAGTCATAGCAACGACCCCACTTCTTAGTACAAATTTCTGTTTCAGTCAAGCTTTTTTTGCTACTGTGACTAAAGGACCTTATCAGAACAACTTTAAAAGAGGAAAAGTTTATTCAGGGTCTCATGGTTTCAGAGGTCCATAGAAGGCTGGCTCTATTCCTCAGGGCTTAAAGTGAGGCTGAACATCATGGTGGGAGAAGGTGGCAGAGGGAAGCAGTTCACATCATGGTGATCAGAAAGCAGAGAGAGAAACTCTACTCCACAAATACAAATATATACCCAAAGCCATGCCCCAATTCCCACCTCCTCTGGCCACACCCTACCACTTCAGTTACCACTCCGTTAATCTCTGTCAGAGGATTAAATTACTGATTGGGTTAAGACTCTTACAATCCAATCATTTCTCCTTAGAACCTTCTTACATTGTCTTACACATGAGCTTTTGGGGGATACTTCATATTCAAACCATAACAGATTCCATTCATTCTTTGAGAAACCTTTGTTCAGAAGTTGAGGCAGCATTCCATTCAGTGGTGTTACTAAAGAATAGATAGACGTCTGTCCATTTAACATGCCACAGATGAGGCACTAGATGCTATCACTCCCAAGGAGAGAGAATAAAAGGTCAGAACTGAGAGTTGCTACCAGGATTGTCTTTTGGGAACCCCTAGATAACTGGACAGACATACTACTTTTTTTGGAGGGGGTTACCAGTGATTGAACTCAGGGGCACTCTACCACTGAGACACATCTCCAGCACCCTCCACTCTTTTTGGTATTTTTATTTAGAGACAAGGTCTCACTGAGTTGCTTAGTGCCACGTTTTTGCTGAGGCTGGCTTTGAATTCATGATCCTCCTGCCTCAGCCTCCTGAGCCACTGGGATTACAGGCATGCACCACCACACTTGGAGACATACTACTTTTTAACACTGTGACAAAAACCTCTGATAATTCTCTTCTCTCTGATACAGTAGAGCTTTATCACACAGTGGAGGTTTAGCTCTCTGTAACCCAAAGACCTTCCATATGCCTATTTCCCGGCTTCCCGAAACCATTTCTTGCCTTAGAAGAAGTTTATTTTTCAAGGAAGACTAAGTATGTCCTCCAGCTCTTATTTGGAAAAGGAGACAGAAAGAAACCAAAATAAAGTTTAATCTCTGACAGGTCATCCTGCTCTTCTAGTGCCAGCCTTTCTCTTATAGCATGTTTTCTTGAGGCAAACCAGATACAACATGATGCATTATTTAGGAAGCACATTTTGCACTAGAGTGACTGCCCAGGACACTATTGGTATCAGGAGCTAACACTGCAATGGAAAATTAAAAAAAAAAAAAAAGGAAGAAATTAAAGAAAGAAAACTCTCTTGTTTTGTTTGAATGGCTTTGTGATTCATCACTTAAAAAAAAAAGGTTCATCAATTAAGGATCTCCCCTACTCTGTAATGTAACAGAACAAGACTTGGGCTAACTTGAACAATAACAAAGGCATTTGGGAGGATATTGGGAACATCATAGATTTGAAGTTATAGATGAATGGTGAGACTGTGGCCCAGAAACGAGTGTGAGGAACTTGTACTCTTTCTCTCTAGAGGGATGGACCCACCCACCCAGTTTGGATTAGCGCTCACTGCTTGGACCAATTACTATAGCTGGCTCTGGGGTTGCTGGGGTCATCTCATGGGCTTAGCCCATGGACTCTTTACCTCAGGGGCAAATCTGTTATCAGAAAAGGGTCAGAGCTGGTGCTGGCAGATAAAAGCAATAGCCTTACACTACAAGGGTGACAGCTGAAGTCGTCAACTGGAAATAGTAGAAGAGAAGAGGAAAAGTTGTCTGATAAAGATGATAATGTTGGTAAGTATCTATAAGAAATCCTGTACTAGTGATAGTGCTAGAAGCTACATGGAAGGGCTTTACTTAGGCACATAACATAATCAGAGGTAGATTTGTGCAAGATATTTGTTCACTATAGCACATGGCTTTTCTATTAAAAATTATTATACTTTTTAAAGGAAAGTATCTAATTTGGAGTTTTCCCATTCTTCCTATTTTCCTTATTTTTACAAGATGGTTGGTTCTCAATAATATGAGAGCTTCTTAGTGCAATGGTCTGAATGCTTGTATCCCCCATAAAATGAATATGTTGACATCTTAACCTCCAAAATGATAGTATTTGGAGGTGGGACCTATGGGAGGTGGTTTAGTCATTAGGATGGAGCCCTTATGATTGGGATTGGGATCTTAATATAAGAGATTCCAGAGAGTTATCTGGCCTGTTCCCCTTCCAAATGTGAGGGCAAAGTGAGAAGGTGCTATCCATGAGCCAGCAAATGTGCCCTCACCAGACATGGAATCTGCCAACTCTTCAATCTTGGTCTTCTAAATCTCTAGAACTGTGAGAAATAAATTTCTGTCATGTATAAGTTACCCATTCTATGGTGTTTTGTTATAGTAGCCTGAATGAATTGGGAATGCAACTGTCATGTTATAGTTGAATAGTTACATATGTTAGATAGGATTTTGGAGTCCATGTATGTAAGTAAGACCAGACTCTAATTTTTCCAAACTGTATTATACTACGGTAGCTCCCAGGGTTCTCATTCTTTCAAAAAATTACTTATTGAGTCACACTTATGTGACAGGCTTTATGGGAATTTAGATATTAGGAATATAGGGATGCTCATGGTAGACATATTTTTGTTCTTGTGCTTAGAATTTAGCAGGGAAGAGAAATGATAACAGAATGCAATGCGTGTTATTGTGGTAAGAATTCTTAAGATGACATCCACCCTCTAACAATTTTAAGTGTATAATAGATTACTGTTGAGCATAGATACAATGTTGCATATCAGATATTTTTTCTTCATCTTGCTCAACTGAAACTTTATGCCTGTTGACTACTAACTGCCATTTTGCCCATTCCCCAATCCTTGGTAATCCCCAGCCCACTCCAACTCTATGAATTTGATTGGTTCATTGCAGTACTATTTACAATAACCAAGACGTGGAAACAACTTAAACATCTTTAGGTGGACAGATAAAGAAATTGTGTATGCATGCAACAGAATACTCTCCAGCCTTAAAAAGAAGGAAATTCTGCCATTTGTGACAACATGGATGAACCTTAAAAACATTGTGCTAAGTGAAATAAATGTCGCAGAAAAATATTGCATGATTCCACTAACATGAGGTTTGTATGGAATACATTTTTTCATAATCACAAAAATCCCAGATTTTTAAAAAGATCTAAAAAAAGGTATCAATACAAATACTAATACCAGAGCCAATATCAATCAGAGCAGCAAATGTTTTTTAAATGTTTTCATACCTGTTTTCTTGCCAGTAGCACTGGCAGCTGTTTTTGAGGGATGTCCTAGAATCTGATGTATGCTTTATGGCAATAACAGAAGGATTCTTTCTAATGCAAAGGGCAGGCCTCTTGCAAAACTTAAAATTCTGCTTGTGCCAGGACACAGTGTAGACCTAAAGGGTTTATGTTGACTGTTCTAAGAGCTGAAGAATCTGGCAACTGCGTTAGGGTTGTGATGATGATCTCATTTCAGCCCCCTCTCCATCCCCATTGCTTAGAAGCTCTATCATTTGGCACCCTTCATGTGCACAAGAACCTTCTGCATGATGATTTTGTCCATCTTTTCTCTTCCTCAAGTACTAGTTAGCCAAATGTTTTTCTTTTGTCACTGCTTTCTCTCATCTGACGGTTTTTTTTCCTTTTGGAGCCATTTATTGACAGTCATAAATTACCTTTCCAGTTGCCAGCACTGACTTTATTTTTTTTGTAAGTGACGTCTGTGTAAGCTGTAACTATGGGAGGCCACATGCCTCTCCGCCATCCTGCCAGGTGCTGGGTCTGGGGGGGGTGTGTGCACGGGTGGGGGTTGAGCCTTGTCCCTCAAAGGAAACCACATCAGGTGTTCCAACCCCTTCAGAGCTGGGGTGGGCTCGTTGTTCATCCTGTGTGAATGTAAACTTCAGAGAACATGGTTCTTGGAATTCAGGAAGAAATAACACTTGCTAGAAACCCTGACAACGAACTGTTCACAAGACCCCTTCAATTAAGCTGTCTGCAGGTCTTAAAAAGTGTTTCAAAGTTCTAAGTACTTTCTTTCACTTGCAGTATTGAAATCATCCTATGAAGGGCCTGATGCAAAGGTCAAGCAAGGTTTTATTCCAGTTATTTCATATTTCAGGCATACTGAAACCAAATGTATATTTTTGAAATATACATTTCTTACCATGCACAATTCTGTTGTGGTTTCTATTGATCTTGCATCCACTGTGGATTAGGTAAGAGTCACTTTTCTTTCACAGTTGCATTTGACTTCGAGGAGGCTTGTGGTTAGAAAAATATCAAAGTCTGTAATCACTTCATGCTCTGCTCAGTCTTAGGGTAAGCATGGCTGGTGCTTGGTTTCAAGGTGTTGCTAGATGTTAAATAAGGGTTTGTGAACACTCTTAGGTCAGAATGGGGATTTAGGAGCCTCCAATCTGGGGTGTTAGTGAGTGACAGGATGAGGGACCCGAGATTTTCTCAACTGCAATGCCTGTTCAGAGTAGGAAAGGAAGCAGCTGGCAAATTCTGTGAAGGGAGAGCTCTCCAGATCCATGTTTTAAATTTTAAATAGAGGAGGCTTTCTTAAAATATTTTTACAGAATATTTACAGAGGTTCTGAGCAATAAGAATGCGGGGATAGATTGTTTTCTTGCATGGCTGTTTGGGTAGGATTTCATAAAATAAGTGTTATTTTCAAGAAGACTAAGAACAATTTATTATAAAAACTGTGTTCATAAGATGCCAAGTGGTGAATACTGGAGGTAAAGTGGCCGGTTACGCTGGTCATGGGCTCTGGGGTGCTAAGACTTGGAAATGCTCTAGGCCAATTGATGGATTGTGGGTAATCATGATAACAAAGAATGATATTTAATGAATGCTTTGCTAAGCAGTGACTTACATTATTTTATTAAATGTTTCCATTAATGATTATGTCTGTTATGCAGAAGAGGATGTAAGTGACACATTGAATAACTTGGCTCAGATCATACAGCTGGTAAACAATTGAGCTGGGATTTGAACCTAGACATTGAACCTTAATTACAAAACTACACCTGTGTTACTGATTGGATGGCCCCTGTTATCTTGCTGCCCAGCAAACCAATTGAAGAAATCCAGAGCTTTTAGTAGTATATTTCCCACATGAGGAGCCAACCCTTGAGTAGGAGTTCCAGCTCGGGGATGGGTGTTTCCATAATAGCCTGAGATTCCCTTGAGTTATGTTTTGGCTTCTGGGCAGTAGCCTGAGTTGGTGTCTATCTATTCATTCTGAAAACAAGCATAGCTGGGCTATTTTTTCCTTATTTATGGTTTGTGATCACTGTCAGCAAAGGTCTCTGAGGGGTACATTTAAATATGCCACATTTGTATTCTTATATGTGTGTGCTGGGTGAACATTTATGATAAATCAAGGTTTTAGGTGCCCTATGGGGAAAGTGCTGATGGAGAAATACATTTGAAGAAAACTTTTCTCTTAGCAGTAGTTACTTGAGGAAACAGGCTCCATTTATCTTTCCAGGGCTTATGTGAAATGAATACAGACCACCCAGAATCACGGTTCTGCATATCAGAAGAGGAAAATGAAGTACCTAAGCTTAGCTCTGGGCTTCGAGGCTCTGTGCTGTGCTACACTAGTCCCTCTCCTGTCCGTCAGCCCTCAACCCCTGTGCCTTTCAAGCCTGGCAAAACTGCCGAATGCTTGATGCATGTTAAGTCTTCAACCCCAGCCTCATTAACCCCCTTCCCACTGTTCAGCATGCTGTGGCAGTCCCCTAGTGTCATACCTTGCCTGTTTCTATGCTCCAGCACCTTTAAGTCATTTCCTTAGAAACACCTTTTTTGATCCTTTCCCCCTTTCCAATCTAAATTAATTCCTGATAATAATAGTGATATCACTATTTTTTCTTCCTCACCCCACTCACCTCTTATAACTCTGAACTTATTTATATGTCATTTGTTTAATGCTTGTCCCTTCACAAGACTTGAAGGGCACACAGACCCATTACTGACTTGAACAATTATCTCGCTGTGTAGAAGGTGTTTTAAATATTTGCTGAAGGAATGCACTTCTCTTGGGTGATACTGAAACTTGTGCATGCAGCTTGCTTATTATATTCTGCCATTTATAGATCTCTCTGTCTCTTTCACTCTCTCTGTCTCTCTCTCATTGCACCATTACAAACATTCATTGATACAAATGTTTGTAATCCCCAATACTCATCATAGTGGCTGGGACACACAAGTGTTCAATAAAAGTAAATGAAGTTCAGTGGGCCTTGTGTGACGTACACCTAAGCTTTGGCAACATGGAGAAAAAGCCTTTCAGTTCAGTCTAATTAACATTTAAAGTGCCTGTTAAGTGTCAGACTTTATGCATGGTTCTGAGGATATGAAAGTGTGTGAGCTGACAGTCCAGAAAGGGAGACAGATGCACAGAGAGATAATTAGAGGCACTGTTGCATGTTTAGTGAACAGGATGCACATAGAGCAGTGTAGTAGCCCAGAGGCAGATGCCTCACTCCCTAGCTGGACCCGACTCTTACAGGTTCACAATTGAAACTGCACAGGGTGTGCATGTCTGATGGATTCTAGGTGCTAAGAACGATAATAAACAGTGTGACTGAGTAGCAGCTTGATGATGTTGAACCATGAAGCGTGAGGCACGGAGGTGTGGAAGTGAGACCACAGGGTATGCCACGAATGATCTTAAAAATCTTAGGGGAAAAAATGTAATCTTTCCTTTACACTTTTCTCTACTATATGGTCATTGTAATTGCGAGAGTTTTTCTTGGCCATTGAGACCAAGGCCTGCAATGCAGAATGCAGGAAAATCTCAGATACTAATGTTGAATAATTTATTCATTCATTCCTTCAATGAATGTTTGGTATCTAAGAAGAATGAGGCATGGAGAAGAGTAACAGATTTAAATAAGATCCAATGATTGCCTTCAAGGAGTTCAGTATAATGAGGGAGACAATGAATGAACAAGAGTCAAATGCAATAGAGTGTCATAGTGTAAGTCGGTATAAGTTCTCAAATATTTTGGTGTCAGGACTTCTTTATTCGCCTGAATATTTTTTTAAAAATTTGGAAGTTGTTGTAATTAGTTATACATGACAGTAGAATGTATTTGGACGCATCATACATAAATGGAGTATAATTTCTCATTCTTCTGGTTGTATATGATGTAGAGTTACACAGGTCATATAATCATATAAGCAAATAGGGTAATAATGTCTGATTCATTTTACTATCCTTCCTACTCCCGTACCCCCTCCTTTTCCTTCACTCCCCTCTGTCTAATCCAAAGTATCTCTATTCTTCCCTAGCCCTCCTCCTTATTGTGAATTAGTATCCTCATAGCAGAGAAAACATTCAGCCTTTGGGTCTTTGAGATTGGCTTATTTTGCTTAGCATGATATTATCCAGTACCATCCATTTACCAGCAAATGCCATAGTTTCATTTTTCTTTAAGGCTGAGTAATATTCTATTGTGTATACATACCACAATTTGTTTATCCATTCATCTGTTGAAGGGCATCTAGGTTGGTTCTATAGTTTAGCTATTATGAATTGAGCTGCTATACACATTGATGTGGCTGTGTCACTGTGTAGTATGCTGATTTTAAGTCCTTTGGGCGTAAACCCAGGAGTGGGATAGCTGGGTCAAATGGTGGTTCCATTCCAAGTTTTCTGAGGAATCTCCATACTGCTTTCCATATTGGTTGCACCAATTTGCAGTCCCACCAGCAATGTCTCCTGAATATTTTTGAAGACTCCAAAAACTTCTGTTTATGAAGGATACATATACCAGTATTTGTTATACTATAAACCATAACAGAACAATTTTAAAAAACATATGAATTAAAAATCATAAATCAATTACATGTTAACATAAAATACTGTATTTTATGAAATTTAGCAAAAAGATTATTGTTAAACATTTTCTTTTTTGGTACATTAAGATTGTAATAGTGGAATTCATTGTGACATTAATTTGTGCATATAACATAATTTGATCAGTTTCACAATAATAGAGATTGGATTCTCTAGACTATCTGCTTCTGTATTTAGTCTATTGCAATATAATTTTCTAGTTGGAGTCCATGGAAAGAATCCAGCCTCACACAGTTACGGAGTTGAAAAGGGAGGCAAGTATTTTAATGCCTTTATAGATAATTGTGGGTAATCTTCTTTTATACTACCCCCAAACTTTCCAAGTGGTAGTTCCTTTTTTTTAATAACATAGGAGCTCTTTTTTTTTTATATACACATTTGTTTATTTTATGTGGTGCTGAGAATTGAACCCGGTGTCTCACACGTGCGAGGCAAGCGCTCTACCACTGAGCCACAACCCCAGCCCTGGTAGGGTAGTTTCTTAAAAGTTACTTGTGGATTGGGGATATGGCTTAATGGTAGACACTTGCCTAGCATGCGTGAGGCCCTAGGTTAGATTCCCATCACTGCAAAAAAAGAGTTAGAATGTGGAGTCTGAAACCAGTCTTTTTCTTTTTTCTTTTTTGCATTGGGTCATATAAAAATGTATTGCTCTGTCTTACAGTTTGAATTGATCTTTTAACTGGGCATTATTTTGTAACATCAGGCATTAGTCATTTGAAAAATATTGGTGTAATTGAGTGAACTACAGATGCATTTCATTATAAAAATCAAATCATGCTACAAACATAATATAAATAGAATAACATAAAATAAACATAGTCATCAGAAAAGTCATTAATATCATTATTGATCTCATCGGAAGAGTATCAAAGTATTAGGAAATTGTCAAGTTCCTGGCAATGAATTTTTCAACTTTGTCATTTTCTTCCTCGAAAGTTTCTCATCACAGATGAGAATGCCCAAAGTTGTTTTCTCGGAAGTGATAGGCTAATTCCACTCATTTTCTAGAAAATGTCTGCTAATACTCAAGTCTGAATAACTATGGTTTTATGTAATTCACTCTTTCAAGTAAAAATGGCCTCCCATGTAAACACTGAGGACCTCAGCCAAGCCAGTCACACAAGGAGTTTTCCCAAGACACCCACCCATTCAAGAAAACGGTGGCACTTTAAAATATCAAGTGCTTTGTGTGTACTTTCTATTTTATTCCCTAGTTAAAAAAAAAACTGTGTACTGAAAAATTAAGTTTTAATACTTTGTTATGTATTCTTAACTGAAACAAGTTCTTTATTTATTATTTTATTTTTACTGCAAGTAATAATGACCAGCACCGTTTGGTGCTACAGCCATGCTTCCTACGAGGGTGCCAGTGGTTTCACTGACCATGGCTTTTGCCACATCACACCAATATCAACAAAGTTACTCTCGATAAACCAAGAGACTAAATAGAAATCATCCATCACTGAATATTTTAGCATCACTTGTGGTGTCAAGCATTTACATCAAAGAGGATCTTCTCTGATGATTAACTGGTGATAATGTTGGGCATACAGAAGCAAAATGGTCATGTGGGTAGATTCTTCCATTTATAAGGCAAAAAGCAATTCAGTCTTTATGTTTCCAGCTAAATATTTAATTTGACAAGTTACTGTATTGTTGGAAAGTGGCAGTACTGTAAATTCTTTTACTGACTTTTCATCCAGCAAGCATTCAGCAATTTAACTGTACAAAGTTTTATTATATCTGTTACTATATGTGTTTCTCTAGCTAATGCAATTTGATGACTTATCCTGCAAGTTGCCTCTGGGGCTTCTTCATTTCTAGTTTGAAAGATGTAAGCAATAATTTTTGGCTTTTAGGAGCTCATTACATCTGTGTTTAGAATATTTAAGTCCTTTATCTTTAAACTCTGAATCTGTTTCCAATGTATTTTGTTGCCTTTTCTTTTGTATATTATAGAGTCTAATTCAGCCAAGGAGGGCAAATTAGTAATGCCAATCTCTTTCTGAACACAGTTTTTGTTACTAGTAAGTTTCTGCCTATCTACACTAAATATATATTGAATAAGCACTTGAAGAATATTTGTTTACCATATTATGAGTCTGTCAATGTGTATAGACCATAAGCTTTCCCAGCAAACATGAATGATGAAGGTACCACTGCCCCAGTGTTTGGGTTGGGATGTATTCTTTTCTTCCAGATAATGAAAATGTATTTGCTCATTTTTACCTGGTACTTACTGGTCCCCAAGTCTAGGATTATAGGTGTCCAGGGTGAGAGGAGTAGGTTGTGGCTCCAGAATGAAGTCAAGTCAGCTGTCCCATATGCTGGTGATCTCTCCCTACTGGAGTGATCTTGTCCCTGACCTAAGATATGGGAGACAGTTAAAGCCCTGTGTGATGTTATCAGCCTAAAGAAGGGGTTTTAATTGTAGTAGCATGGACTATTAGGGCAGGTGCGGATTTAGAAGCCATTGAGTTCACAGATACATGGAAGTCCTGCATGCTTGAGTTCACCTGCTAATTGATAGAAGGCTGAGTCAATGTGTTAATGCTTTGATATATAGTAGAACTGAATTGGGAGCAAATTTACATGCTAACTTTCTGGGCAACTTTTTGCCATAAGAACTATACTATTTTAATTGCCATAGCAACAAAAGGATCTTAACCTGTAGTAAGATAATAGACACTTTACACTGAAAGGGAGGGGAATGAGCCCCATTGCCAAGTAGAAACACTCTAGAGATTTCCACTCTTGTCCACATTGGGATTGACAGTGCTATTGAAGGAAAAATGACATGCTAACCCAGTCTGTCTGCCTGCCTACCTGCTTTTCTTTTTTTCTTTCATTTCCTAATTCTCTCCTCTTTTTTCCCTTCTAGTCAATGGCTCTCTGACTATGGTGTGGATGAGAATTACTCAGTGGTAGATCGCTTCCCTAGCATGCACGACGTCCCAGATTTGATCCTCAACATCGCGAAATACAAACACAAGTAAAAAAGAAACCTGTCTCAGTGGTGCACACCTAAAATCCCAGCTACTTAGGAGGCTAAAGCAGGAGGATCACAAGTTTGAGGCCAGCCCAGGCAATGCAAAGACACCTGTCTCAAGTAAAATTTGAAAAAGGGGCCGAGGAGGTGGCTCAGCAGTGTAACACTTGCCTAGGCCCTGGGTTCAATCTCTAGCACCACAAAAACACAAACAAAGTAACCACTATAATAATATACAAGTAAAATAATTATTTATTGGGAGTATGTGTAATTAACTAGGGATTATAGGTATTCAAGCCAATTTTGCAGGTAATCAATATTTGCCAATCTTGAAACCTAACTGGATGAGATGGAAATCTACTTTAGTGCACTAAAAATTTTGTATTTAACACATCTGAGTGGTTTCAAAATAAAAATTTTAATACAAATTTCAAAAATAGAAATTGAAATGTGTTTTGGTAAAACACTGAAAACTATGGCTATCTCTAATACTAAGTTTATTTTTGGCTTCAGTGCCAGTTATAAAGGGGTTTAATCATAATTACTTTGTAAATTTCTTCCCTTTTCTTTTTCTATAATCCAGCAACATATCGCACATACCTTTCTTTCCTCCCTTGCCCTGTCTGAGGACACTCTTTTTTGGAGTATTCAAATCTCACAGGAGAATTGTGAACACTAACCCACCAATCCAAGGCAACTCTTAGTGTCTTATTTTGTATTTTGATAGACAACTCCTCCCTATCTATCCCCTGCTAAAACTCACGACTGTCCCCTCTGGCCACACTATAACTGCTTTTTGCCACCTGGCAAACGGCCTCACTGCATTCTGGGTGGCAGGCATTGACCAGACTTCAATACAAATGCTCCTGTCGAAAATGGCACCAAGTTAGGTGAAGAACAAAGATTCTTTGGCTTCAAAGCGGAACCTTCCGTTTCTGCACAGAAGGGGTTTCACACAACCTCGATTAACAACAACCACCACCTCAGGGGAAGAAAAGGCCCCAACTACAAAGAAATGCCAAACAAGCAGCCATCAGCCCTGCCTTTCTCTCCCTAGCGTGTTTAGCACAAAACCTGATCAGGACAGCAGTTCTTTGATAATCGTTTGGACCATGACCGCTGCTAGTTGCACTTCTGCCTCATATAGCTCAGCAATTCATGGAGATCTGAGTGCGTCGTGCTCACCCAGGCTTACAGATGTGCTGTGCATGGACACACTCACACACACACACTCACACACACACACACACTCACACACACTGTGGGTTGGCTAGAAAAGGATTCTGGCGACTTCCCAAAGATTACAGGCTAAGTCATGTCATTTTCTTTATTTGTGCTATTTTTTTGTGATTCCTTCTCTCTTTTTCTCCACATTCTAGTCACTGCTGATATGTGGCAATGACAAATGCATACTGGCTTTAATTACTATACATTTGAGGAAGAGAAATTGAGAATGGTGGAGAAGTAGCAGTTGATGACATAGGGAGAGAAAAGGAATAACATTTTAAAACAATACTTTTTAAATGCTACTTTCCCCTTTCTCTAAGCCCAAGAAAATGAGAAATTGTTTGGAGCCTTAATTCAAAATAAGAGGAGGCAAAGTCCTTAGCAGAGAGAGGTGGGCACTAAATAAATAAACAAAACAGGTAAATTGAACATGCTGGAGTCCCCGTTCCTGCTCATGTGACAGCTTCTCCTAGTTTATAACACAAGAGCTCTCTTGATTCCCTCGATTTCACACTTTCCTTCTTTTCTCTCCACCCCAAACTGTTGGGTCCTTTCTGAAGCCTATGCTGTCCCTCTGGTCCTATCATTAACAGAGATGGACAGGAGCCAGGCTTGCTATGGTTCTTTGCTATGTCACTGGCCACACAGTTGTTGATGAGAATCTGGCCCTGGGAGATGAGGCCATCTGTGGGTGCTTAAACCTATTTACCTCTCTGGCAAGCGGGGGAAGCCTCTCTTTCTCTGTATTCAGTGAGGCTGAAGATGATAAATGCAGTGGGATTAAAGCCATGGGATAAAGTTTGGGGCAAAATAAAAACCCTTCCCCAAAGATAGAGCTCGAGACAGTTATTAACTGCAAGGATCAGCCAATCCCCAGTGTCTGGAGCACCTAGCCAAGGGACAGTCAAGCTCTGGTTCCCACTCTCTGGGAACCGGAAGGAGGCAGACAAGTGGCTGAGTGACAGGCTGGACTTAGGGTTTGAGGAGATGCAAACTGAATTCTGTCAGTCCTTTGTTAAATGATCTTGGAATAATTCTGGGCTTTATTTTGTGATTTGCAGGGCAAACACTCTACTTCAGAGACTGTTTTCAGATAAAGTTAGTGAGTTCAGAAGAAAACTACTACATTTGGACCTCCAAATGGTGTGCCACAGCTTGACCAATTACCTGAACCACAACATTGGAGTCCAAAGGACTTTGGTTGTTTCCCAAAATCCAGTCAACACTTAAGGTTACTAGTGAGGCTATTCAGATAAGCATGCAGTAAGCTCAGAGGTGAGTGCAGATGCTTTGGACAATGGCAGCATCCATGGGCAAGGCCAGTTTATTTAGCTTTATGAGGCTAGGAAAGCTCTTTTGGGGCCCTTAGAGTGACCCTGGAAATGAGTTCATATGTTTGCATTTCTGTTGCAAAATTTACAAAAGTGAGGCATTGAAAGCCCAATGAATAGACTCCTCTCTATTTAATTTCTCCTCCTGTTCTTGGAGTGACCTAAGGCAGGTGAGCTAGAGATTGGTTTAATTTGGGTTTGGTGAGATAGATGGATGAGAATCAAAGCCACTTGCATGGATGGTTACTTTATTGCTGGTCATCTTGGTATAGGAATGGCCTCTACGTACATATTTAAAGCCTAACTCACTGGGCAATGTGACACAAAGAAGCAGGGCCAGACAACACCTCTCAACATGAAAGTGTAGGACAGTGCTTGGCACTGAGAATATGCAGGCACTTGAGGAGAATCTCGTTTGAAATGGGTGAAGCCTCATTAAAACAGAAGAAAGATCAGTGGAGGAGACAAAGGGGAATGATCAGACCTAACTTTCCTATGTACATATATGAACATGCCACAGTGAATCTCACCATCATGTGCATCCATAAGACACTAATTCAAAAGCAATTGTAAGTAAATAGCGGAAAGATCCATAGAATAAAGAGAAGGGAACAGGGAGAGGGAGGAGTAGAGGGAAGGCAGAGTACTGGGGACAGTAAAACAGATTATATTCCATGCTTTTATATGTCAAAACGAATCCTGATGTTATGTATAACTAAAAAGGACTAACAAATTAAAAAAAAAGAAATGTATCGAGCCTTTCATCATTCTGTGGAATGGAGATAATATCTACATTCTAAGGTAAATCTGAAGCTAAAATAAGGTCTGTGGCAGTGCCAAATGTTGCTTGGAATAAATGACTGTAAGGAGAGGCACTTTTCTTTCTTGCTTGCAGGATCTAGGTATCATTACTATAAAAATTAGATATTCCAGAATGCTTGGGAGATTGTTAATAGCTCTATAAACATATTAAAAAACAACCTGATATTGCTTTATTCTCTTTTTATTTTGAAATGAAATAGAAAAATATTGAGGATCCTGGTATTTGTATTCTAGTTAATAGAGGTATCCCATTCTAAATGATACAAAATTTTAAACCCTCTCAAGATGCCTTACAGTAACATTAATAATGAGAATCAAGACCCTCCCAAATGCCATGAGGAGGAAGCAAAGTTCCATCTGATATTACCAAGCAGCTCTGCCTTATCGATTGCCAGGTTCTCTGAGGGCAGGGACACGGCTCTGGGCTTAATACTGTGTGGTGCCTGTCTTGGACATGGGTGCTCAGTAGTGACTCACATGCCTCTCTGATTGTTCTTTTCATTGGTTCCTCACATATGGCCTCTATCCAGTCTGTTTTAAAAATGAAGTTGAAATGGACCACTTACTCTCTATTTGGTATCATTTCTAAAGTAATGGCTGAAATCATCTCTAACTGGAGAGATAAAAAAATAAATAATAAAACGACACCCGAAACATTCTTGTCCATTAAGAAGCAACAGACTGTCTAGAAATAAGCTTTTCTCTTAGAAAAAGTTCCATACATCCATGTCCCCTGCCTAGTCCACCTTCTGTTGCACTGTTTTTTTTTTTCTTTCTTTTCTCTGCATCATCTAAAAGAAAAGAGGTGCCTCATTTAACTGAGAGCAAGTTTCCCCACATTGGACAGCCAGATCTTCATCCCTTTTAGCCCCTGCATCACCTTGGTGAAACTTCAAGAATGTGCCCATACACAAAAGAGAATTTGCTCCTCCTTCTGGGAAACTGTTCCCCCAGGGCCCCATAGGTTTGCCAGAGCCAGTTAAAAGTTCAGCATTGCTAACTGTGCTTCAGGAGGTCAGACCCAGCCAGACCCAAGCTAATGTGCATCAGTACCTAGGGGTGGATGGCAGGTGGGGCAGAGGGAGGGAGGGATGACAGGAGAAAGAGAGAGAGAAGGGGACCCCATGTGTGCCACAAATCGCCTCTCTCCTGCACCCACCCAGCCACAGAGTGTATGAAATAATTCCCCCTTTGTCTGCCAGCTGGCTTTCAAAGCTATGGGGATGAGCCTGCTGGACCTGTCTGGGAGCTTGTTAAACTGCACGGGGTAAGTCAGGGAGAGGGAGGGGTGGGGAAAAGATTAAAGGGCGAACACAATCTGTGTGAGGCAGTGGCCCTGACTCTAAAGAAGCAGATGATCTAAGGAAAGGAAGAGCTTCCCTCTAAGACCAGAGACTGCATGCAATGCAAATGACTCCACACGCAGCTGCCTCTGGCAGGCAGCCACCCGCCTCCCAAAGAATAAAGTGAGAGCAACAATTCCCTCCTGAACCCCAAAGCTTAGTGACTTCAAACGAAAAAAGAAAAGTGACATGCTTTTTTCCCCCTTAGCCTAGTGAACTCATCCATTCCCCCAAATTGTCCTGATGACCTCACCATTTGCAGCTGTGTGCTCCAAACTCTCCCCCTCAATCCAGGGGATCACATCTGGTGTAAGGCCTTGATACCATACCTGGGGCTGAAACATCTGGAAGTGACCGTCTTTGAAAATGCAGTGTTTCGTCACTCCTTTTACTCTAGTTGATGCAGCCGAGGGTTCTTGAAATCTTCATTCATGTTTTCTTGGGAGATAGCCCTCTGATCTTTATGAGGTAAGGATTTGCAGGGAAGGACTGTGAGGTCAGGGGAGTTTCCATTTTTCACCTTTCTCTTCATGAACAATTATAGGCCTGACCTGAGAAATGATACTGGTCTCTTTGAACCGGTCCTGCCTGTGTGCGCTCTTTATGGTCTAGCAAGGACCTCATTGACAAAAGTAATATTATCATCCATACGGATGTGGATAATGATTCCAATCAACAGAAATTAAACCGACTTTAGAAACTTTCATGGAAAAAATGGGCTCAAAGTATTGATATTTTGAGGAAAACATTAATTTAAGAAGGGGCCCCTTTCCTTATTGTGAGAATGTCAATCCATCCTACCAATGTGGGAAAGCAATCTGGTAATCCTCTATATATCAAGGGCCTTAAAAATGCTCAGGTACTTTGATACAGAAATTGCATGTTCAGAAACATCTCATACAGATAATACAGGAATGGACCAAACTATAGTAAAAAAACTTCAATCTAGCATTATCACAGTAATAACAAAAGAAAAACACTTCCACCACCACTACACAAAACACAAAGAACCTAAATAAGTGTCCAATATTAAGAGAGCAGGTAAGTCAATCATGTTGTGTCCACACTGTGGAACATTATGCAGTCACTAAAAACAATGGGACATGTTTCTGATATAATACTTTGTTCATGTAATGCTGGAAAATGCCAGACTACAGAACATAATTTCAACTTCATACATGATGGATATGCAAAAGAATTAATATCTAAATAAATTTCAAAAGAGTTGTTTTTAGGATGGATGAGATAGCTGATTTTTGCTTCTTTTAAATACATTTCTATGCTTTCAACTTTTCTACAGTAAGGATGCCTTACTTTTATAACTGGGGGAAAACTTACATTAAAAGTTTTAATGTAAGTTAAAAATCAAAAACAGGGAAAAATCAAATTGTTTTGCAGGTCTGTGTCCTTGGCAGGGGACTTAGTAGGGATAATAAAGTAAAATGGTGCAGGTATGTGAAAGGTAACATAAATGAATGAGCCAGGCCTGGTATAAGAAAGTGGGAAACTGGAGGGAAGCTAATATTCAACCCCAGCTGATTGTTGTTATGAGGAAATATGAGTGGCTTACAACTGCTGGATCTCATTTTTTTTTCAAAAAAATGTTCTAGATTAAGATTTTTAAGTGAAATCTACTAAGTTTTAAATGAAGGCATAAATTCACAGTTTAAAACATTAGCTGCATGTGTTGGGCAAACAAAATATCCCACCTACTAGGCCTCCTTTTGAATCATGCCAGTTGGACAATACAAGCTTAGTCTTAGGGAGCTGTTTATCAGCAGGGTCTCCTAGGCTTTTCACTTATTTTCATCACTATTAATAACACCACAGTGAATAGCCTTCTGCATTGGTCTTTTCACACCTAGGCAATTATCTCCTGAAGGCAAACTTCAAAGAGATAAATTTCAGAATTGAAATTCAGAGATGAATTTCAAATTATTGATTTTTTTGGATATACATTGTCAAATAGTTTTCCAGCAAGTTCAAATTTATATTTCCTTTACATGTTCATGAGAATCTCCATTTCTAATACTATTGCTAGCAAAGTCCAGTCAAGCTTTTTCTCATTGTTGATGTTAGAGATGAAAGTTTATATTAAGTTATATTTACTTGAATTTATTTAATTAATGGCATTAAATAGATACCCTATGTCTATTGATCTTTGGTATTTTTAAAACAAATTGTATGTTCATATTTTTTGCCTATTTTCAAATGGTCTTTTAAACTTGAGCTTATGGTTTAAAATCATTTAAGATTTTATTTTTGTGTGTACAGTGGATATTAGCCATTTATCTCTCGTGAATTAAATGTCTTTAAAAATTATTTATATTTTACTTTTGTATAATGGAAAGAGTTTTAAAATTCTTTTAACACATTTTGTGAGAGTATTTTAAGTGGGAAGCTCATTTTGCTTAGGAGAGTGTCTTAAAGAATCACTTAATTTATATATAGCCAGGGTGTAATTTATAAGAATTGTACAAATGTGAAATTTTTGTAATTTGTTAACAGTGAAACAAAGGGATAACCATACTCACTGGAGTGCTGATAATGTTAGAAAGAAGACATGATAACAAGAAAGAAAAGGAGATTTTTTAGCACATGTAATTGATAAAGGATTAGTACTGAATATATATAAAGAATGCTTACACATTGAGAGAAAAGAACAGAAAGCCAATAAAAAATAGACAAAATATTTGAACAAACAATTCAAAAATAAAAAATCCAAATAGCTAACCTAAACACTTCTAAAACCTAATTAGATATCAGATAAATATAAATTAAAATATCAATAAAAACAAACCTATCAGATGTTTGTTAATGCCAAATACTTTTGAGGATATGGAATATCAGGAATTCTCATAAATTACTGCTGAGACCGTATGACCTTTGTGGAAAAATGTGTAGTGTAGACACCTACCCTATTACCTGTTATATATATGACATATATTCCCCCCAGGAATATGAATATATATTCCTAGAAACAGCATGCTTAGTATACACACACATAAACAATAATATTCATTGAAGTATTCTTTATAATTTTTCCTTAAAATAGCCATCAATAGTGGAGTACATAGATTATAATATGGAAAACTATATAGCTGCAAACATGAACACATTAAAGCTATGCGCTCTGGCATGGATAAAGTTTATCAACATGTTTTGGGAAAGGACATTAAGACACAAAGAACATATTCAGTATTATTCTATGAGTAAAAAATCCAAAAGAAACCAGGTTATATGGTTTAGGGATGTTTACTTAGGTAGTAAAGCTATAAAGAAAAAAGAGGAAGTAATGATAACAATCTAAGAATATTGGCTATTTCTAGCAGATGGAGTGGTGACTATAATGGGAAAAGGTGTGTGTGCGTGTATTAAAGTATCTGTAATGTCTTTCTTGACCTAGTTATTTTTGTTTGTTTTGTGTATTTTGAAAATACATGTGATATTAAACAACCAAATAGAAATCTGGAGAATAAGAAAAAAGCAGAAAAGTGAAGACACAGGAAGTGAAAAGAAATACTGTGAGGGAAGGAGCTAAACAGCATAAGAAGAAGCCAAAGCCTGCAGAAAAATGTCATTAATTATATATTCCAGGTGTTAGGGAATACAGAGGAGTTTGTAGGACAAAGATATCTAGTAATCAGTTTGGCTTGTTAGTATATCTCTTCTCACTCTAAATTGTCAATAAATTGTGTTAAACATGTAGATTCTTTGAATGAGATTTTGGGGATATCAAAGAAAAGTAATGAAATTGGCATGAAACAGAAAGAGAGGTTTATGTAGATTTAAATAAGGGATTTTTGGAGAAGGGTATGGAGGGGCCATGGGAATGTGAGCCCGGGAGTGTGTACAGAAATGTTGGAGAGGGAAGGTAGAGTTCCATAAACTCTGGAATATGGTGTAAGCCAAATGGATTTATGTTTTCAAATGGCATCTGATCTGATGCTTATAGATGTTGGTTTATGGCAGGATATTCTCTTTTCCTCCCATACAGGAATCTAAAACTCATAGGTATTAAACTTATAGCTTATTGGTCTTTATATTTTGATTTCTGATTTTCCTATATGCTTAAGAAACATTTCTCATTTTAAGCTTAAATCCTTATTTGCCTAAAATTCTACATAGTTTAAGGATAAAGAGAGTGCCTAATTCTGTTTTCCAGAAAACTTGTTCAGCATTTTTCTCTGATAATTGGAAATATCCCATTTAATAATGTATTAAATTTTCATATTTAAATACTTTATCATATTTCATTGATTCTATTCTTGTGCTACTTCTATCTTTTGGATTTCATAGTTCTGTGGTAAAGTTAAAAATCTGACAGGAAAAATCTTCATTGTTGATATTTTCTTGGCATTTCCCCTTTTCAAATACTCTCAGAATCATTTTACTGTGTTCCAAAACAAAACTAGAAAACAAAACAAAACAAAAAATCCTGTGGGACTTTAATAGAGAAGTTATTCAATTTATAGACTACTTTCAGTGGGAATACAGAGTATTTTTATTTGAGAATCTGATGTCTTTAATCACTCAGATATATTTTGTGTGTATATATCCTGACACACATACACATATATATATGTCTTTCTCTAAAATATTTCTTACCAGTTTCAGCACCTGTTATTAATTTTAGAGCCTAATTTTATAGAGATTATCTTATATATTAAAAGATTACCTGCATTGGGAGAGGTTAGTTGAGTTTTAAATATACATTGTCTTTTCTTCCATTTAATAGAGAGTCTTCCCAGATTCTGGCCCTGAATTGACAGTCATTATATTGGGTTGTAGTAGTTTTTAAGTTTCTTTGTTTTTCTGTCTTTCCACAGATATTTCAGTGGGAAGCTAGGGAGGACACCCCAGAAAACTCCAGCCATGCACTATTTTAAAGCAAAATTATGTTCTTTAACTAATAAATAATTAAATTTCAAGGCACAATTTATATGTCTTAGCACTGCTCAGGGTAACAAATTCAGTATGTTGCTTTATTTCAAACTCATTCCTATTACCTTAAATTAATTGTGTACCTAATATCTATACATATTTGCTTGTGGTATGCATATGACTTTGAGGTATGATCAGTATACAAGGTTTGTAGCATGTTTTACCACCCATCATGGTAGCTTTTCATTAGACTAAACTAGAGCAGAGATCTTGCTACTTTTATTTAATTCTAACTTTGGCCTTTTAATGAAAATCAAATGTCAACTGCCCAAGTGCAGGGATAGAAAAGTACTCAACTGTGTGCCTAGAGGTTCTCGAAGTAAAAGGTTGGGTAATTTATATGTTTAATATAAGTGATTTAGAGCCTGAGGCTTTGATCCAATTAAGTAGAGAATCAAATTATCTGGAGATTAAATGAAGATGGAATGAGGAGAAGTCTGGCTGCCTCTTGAGTTTTCTAAAGAAGGCTTTTGGAGAAAAGTGGTTCTCACCGTTGACTGCACGTTGGAATTACTCAAGGACCTTTTAAAAATTTTGAGGCTTTGGCCTCACCCCAAGAGGTTTCAGTTTAATTGGTTTGCTGACCAGCTAAGGTGTTCAGAATTTGAAATTCTTCTCAACTGATTTTAATGTGTAGTTGTAGTTAAGAATGACATAGTTCTCAAAATTCATAGAGCTAAACAACCTGGGGGACTAGTTTTTGTTTTTTTGTTTTGAAAAAGCATATAGCCAAATGTTTTATTTTATTTTATTTTTTTAAATTAATTTATTTAAATGCATTTCAAGTCAGAGTACATTTATAGAGCTCAATTTTTCCATTTCTCTGGTTGCAAACCAGATAGAGTCACACCATTTGTGTCTTCATACATGCACCAAGGGTAGTGATGACCATCTCAATCAACCATCTTTACTACACCCATTCCCCTTTCCCTCCCCCCACCTCCCCCCTGCCCCATCCAGAGTTCCTCCATTTCTCCTATGTTCCCCATTCCCACCCCCCCTTATGTATCAGCATCCACTAATCAGAGAGAACATTCGGCATTTGGTTTTTTGGGATTGGCTTACTTCACTAAGCATAATGTTCTCCAATTCCATCCATTTGCCTGCAAATGCCATAATTTCATTCTCTTTTATTGCTGAATAATATTCCATTGTGTATATGTACCACAGTTTCTT
>CM053399.1:139251082-139281178 GCA_028644305.1 Xerus rutilus | reverse complement strand
ACCATGCACAAAACTCAACTCAAAGGGGACTAGTTTTAAAATGTAGATTCCAGGGCTTCACCTCAACACCTCCTGGTACAGCAGGCTAGGGTAGGGCCCAGAACATGCACTCCTAACAGATGTCTGTGTGCTTTCTGATGTAAATGATTCCTGCTTTACTTTAGGATGTGGCTCTCTGATTAGTCTTCCTCCCTCCATCTACCTTTAACTCAGCTCTCAGAATAACATACTGTTTTAATTAGCTTTGGTGTCTCTATGACCAAAAGACCCAAGAAGAGCAACTTAGAGGAGGAAAAGTGTATTTGGAGCTCATGGTTTCAGAGGGCTTAGTCCAGAGATAGCCAGTTCCATTCCCTAGGGCTTGAGGTAGAAGAGTGTGGCAGAGGAAAATGGCTCAGGACATGATCTGGAAGCAGAGAATACTAAGCTCAGCTAACCATATATATACACCCCAAAGGTACACCCCCAATGACTCACCTCCTCCATCACCCCACCAGCCTACAGCTACTACCTATCAGGGGATTAATTCACTGGATGGGTTAAGGCTCTCATAACCGCATCATTTCACCTCTAACCTTCTTGCATTACCTCTCACACACGAGCTTTTGGAAGACACCTCGTATCTAAACCATAACACCTGTCTCTTACTTTATTGGTTTTGATTGTCCTGAGCTGTGGAAAGCCAAATTCACATACCCCTCTGTGCACAGCACATTATCTTCTTTGGTTAGTGCCAGATCCTTCTAATGAGTTTGAACACTATCCATAAGTATTGGTGCACCCTTCTTAGAAAAGTTACACAGTTCAATGTGTAGATGCTTTTGATATAAATGTGTTGTGCTATGAACCTTACCCTTTCTTCTTTCACCTCACATTTTTACAGTCCATCTATATTGCTAAAATGAAATCCAGTTCATTGCTTCTACTTATACTGCTGCACAGTATTCCTTAGGGGCAACTGACCACTATGTTTTACTTATCTGGTACCCTCTTCATGGATATCCACTTTGCCTCTAACCAACCGTCACAAGAGGCCATAATGAACATTCTCTTAGACATTTCCTGATGGATTTATGTGAGAATTTTTCTGAAATACATACCAAAGAATAAGATGACCTCAACACCGGTTATAAGCTCTCTTAGTTTCACCAGATACTGACAGAATGCTCTCCAGCTGGTTGTGCAGTTATATCTCCTTTTTGGTCTTAGATACTGACCTGCTATGATAGTGAAGGTATTCTGGGGCCAGGGGAGGGGGCTGTTCATGACCCTGTAATAACACTGGCCAGGAAAAGCTGAAAAAAAAAAGTGAAAAGGGACTCAGGCTCTTGAGTTGTGATTCAACAAAAACCTGAGGTGTTTTTATGTTCACTACAACAATAAGTATGAAAATGATTCACTGAATAAAGTGATCACCAGTGATATTTTAAAGCTAAAAGCATTCATAGATATTTTTATAAGTAGAGGTGAGAAATCCAAAGGTCTGTTCTGTCCTAAGAAAAATGAGCTATAAAACCTGGTGACTACAGCTTGATCAGGTCAATTTTATGACCTTGAGTGATGGACAGGCACTCATTTGGAAGTTTTTGCTTTGGGGAAATCATCTTCAAAATTCAGATAACAAATTTCAGATAACAATTAAGGGAATTGCCATTGAAGGGTACGATTCCTGAGAACAGCATGAAATAATAATCATGTTTAGTTAGTCCTTTTTGAGAACTTATCATGTAGCAAGTACTGTGCCACACAATGTATAAACATGATCTAATCCCCATTAATCCTAAGAAGCTGATACTATCTTAATATTCCTTTTAAAAGATGAAAACACTAAGGCTTAGAGAAGTTAACTAATTTACTGATAGTCACATAGTTATTAAATAGTAAAGCCCGGGGCTGGGGTTGTGGCGCAGTGGTAGCGTGCTCGCCTAGCACGCGGGAGGCACTGGGTTCGATCCTCAGCACCACATAAAAATAAAATAAAGCTATTGTGTCCACCTACAACTAAAAAATAAATATTTAAAACAAAAACAAAAACAAAACAAAAGAGTAAAGCTAGGATTTGGATCTTGTGTTTTGTTGTTATTTTTGATTCTAGATTTCTAGCTTATAATGAGTACAGAAAAAACAAAAGCTAAAAACAAAAAACCAAAAACCACAGGTTTGGAGTGAGCCAAACCAGGTTCAAGTTCTCACTTTGTCTATAACTTGCCGGTTTAAGCTGCTGGTAAATTATTCAACCTTCCTGAGCCTCACTTTTTGCAACTTTACAATGGGGCCAGCAATCTATCTTTTATAAAGTCGTGAGCATGAATGAGCAAAATGTGTGGCACATAGTAGATGCCTAATAAATGTTACTGTAGTAAATCTCTTCTTTCCAGCCTCTGGTACAGGTTTGTTATTTATATATTTATTGAATAGATCTAATAGGTGATTAAAATTTTTCAGTTATTATTTGAAGTTCCACCTAGATAAATTTGGTAGGGTAAAGATTTGAGAACAGTGAAAGATGTATTTAAGAGGAAGGGGCCCTAAAGAGATTGCTAGAGGCAATTCTGGTCTATTTTGCAGTTTCCCTGAAGACTGCCTTGGCTGCTGCCTCTTCTAAGCACCGTCAGTGAGTTACCTGACGGATCTCCAGAAAAAGAGAAACAAAGACGGCAATGGAGCAGCCAGACACCAACTCGAACTCGCTTTGCCTTCTTCCCAGGGGCTGTTGCGGGTTCACACAGCCATGAGCCAATGCAAGCTCTCCCAGGGAACTGCTGGAGAGGAAATTAATTAACCCCTGCCATGGCTCCCCAGCGGGGGGCCGGGAATTAAGCTGTCATTCCTCCTGGATGCTTGGATCAGCCCAGCTCTGGCTGGCTCAGACTGAATGAAGGGCTCATCTGTCCTCTCCTCCTGGCTGCCCCTGCCCTTAGACGGAGAATGCTGCTCGCTCCGAGCAGGTAGGATGGGCATTCCCTTTCAGAGGCAGAATTGTGCAGTCACTGCCACTTGTTTCTAGGGTCGGAAACTCAGGAGAAACCTCTTCCAGGGGGCTCAGAATCGGCTACCCCATAGCTAAAGTAATGCGATTTGCAGAGACCTTGAGAAAGTAGCGTTAGCTGTGGACACCAAGGAAACTGTTCAGCGTTTGGGATTCTCTGGCATCTAGACCATTGTTAGCTCTCCAAAGGGAGGCTCATGCCATGTGGAATTCAAAGCTGCTGAGAGCTCCACTTTTAATGAGATCTTTCAAAGGGAATAGCTCAAATGGTCCATCAGAATCGTAATGTCAGGTGGATTTCATGGTACAGACAGATCTGACATTGCCTCCTTTCTTTCTTTCTTTCTTTTTTCTTCTTCTCTTTCTTTAAGGTTTCCCCATAAACCAACAGTAATAAAAAAAAATTACTTAAAGTTCTTCTGGGAAGGTATTGATTTATTAATAGAAGCTACTGGTTTTCTGCATCAATGGCCCCAGGGACTCTCACTGTGTGGTTGTGATGGCTGGCTTACCCTACCAAGCCTCCAGAGCTCCCAGCAGTCGATTTATCAACACAGGATGACAACTTCATTGTTGTTCTTTGGAAACTTTGGCTCTCAAGAACTGCTTGGGGTTTTAGGGTAGGGGAGATGCCTTAGGGAGAGTATTCTTACATGGAGTAGTAAATCCTCTTGAAAAAATGCTAGAACTTTTGAAAATTGAGATAGAACCAACTCCTTGCTTTCTTACTTTTTACTCCTGAGGCCCCCCCCCCAAGGGTATATGTTCCTTTCTGGAACTTTCTAAGATTTCTTATTTCTATTAATTTCCAATCAATAGAAATAAAGCCTTTCTGGCAGTCTAGGACTGTGGGAATTTAGCTTGGGTAACCCAGATGTTATCACATTCCCCATTTTGTGTGAAGGAATTCACGCTAATACAAATAACTCAGATGTCCTACTTGTACTAATTTTCCAAAGGTGCTATAGCAAAGTGCCACAAGTTTGTTATTTTAAAGCGATGTATATTAATTCTGTTATAGTTAGGAGGCTAGAAGTTCATGCTCAGTCTCACTGGGCTAAAGTCAGGTGCCAGCAGGACTGGTTCCTTGGGAGGCTTCAGGAGAGAATGCTTCCTTACATTTTCCAGTTCCTACAGCTGTCCTCATTCCTTGGTGTGTGGCATCTTTTTGCGTCATTCCTCTTCTTCATCTGTTTTCATTTCTCCTGCTGTTTGGACTCTGACTCTCCTACTTCCCTTTTATAAGGACCATTGTGATTAGATCAAGTCCACATGGATGATTCGGAATAAGTTCCCCAAGATCATAATTTAATAATATTTTGCCATATAAAGTAACACTCCCAGATATGAGAGATTAGGATGTGGACAGAGCTGAGGGGCCATTATTGTGACCACCATGCTACTCTTGCTCCCATTTGCTCATGCAGGACTTTTGGCTCCTGCAGTTATCCCCTGAATGTTGTCTGGAGTCCCTATGCATGCCCCCATCCCACATATGCTCACAAAAGACTCCCTTAGAACTAGCCCACTCCTCAGAGAGTGAGCTGAAGATCACATCCAAGGTGTTCATGATCCAGAAGTGCTGGATCCAGGAAGAGATTGGAGAGTGTTTTTCTTTCTGATTTAGGGCTACATTTTGTCCCATGGCCCAACAAACATTGTTTGTGGCAGGAGTTCTACAAGGCACTCCCTTGAAAGCAGCTTCTTACTCAATAGCTTCCTTTCTTACCAGGAATGGAAAATCAATCCAAGAGGTCAAGTGGGGATAAGACACAATACAGTGCCAAACTTAGCCCCTGTGATGTGCCAAGCACTCTTTTATTGCTGAGAATTCGGAGATAAAGGACAATTTTGCCTCCTGAGTTTCCTCATAGACTCCCATTAAGGCAAACTTCTCACTTTCATGAGCAGAGGTATCACCTGGGTTGTTGTTTGTTTGTTCGTTTTTTGTACCAGGGATTGAAGCCAGGGCACTTAACCACTGAGCCACATACCCAGACACTTTTTATAATTTATTTAGAAACAAGATCTTACTAAGTTGCTGAGGTTGGCATTGACCTCATGATCCTTCTGCCTCAGCCTCCCAAGCTGCTGGGATTACAGGAGTGTGCCACTGCGCCAGCTCACCTGGGGTCTTGAAAAAGTGAAAGTTTTGATCCAGTGGGTCTGAGGTGGACCTGGAGAGTCTCCACTGCTAACATTCCAGGTAGCAAGGCTCTAGAGGAGGATGACCATCCACAGACAGGTAATTATGAAGTGTTCCAAGTGCTTTGCCAAAGAATACACAAAGGTTGTGTGTGCAAAGGAATGTACCTAGCCAAGCCTGGGATGAGGGAGAATAATTTCTAAAGGAGATGACCCCTGGAATGAGTCCTAAGTTTGATGGAAGTCAGGATGGAGACAGGAAAGATCTAGAATAGCAAGAAGAGAAGCATTAACTGCAGCAGAGTATAATATGGGAGGATGGTACAAGGTGAGGCTATTGAGCCAAGCAACGTGAGTCTGATCATGTAAAACATTCTAGTCCAGGCTCACAAATTGGGACTTCATTGAATAAACAGTGGAGGGTGAGGGACAGGAGAGAATGGAGGTGGAGAATTGTCTCTGTTGCTGGCTGTTCTGAAGCATCCTCCTGGTTTTGTTTGGTGTTGTGCTTTGGATGTGAGATGTCCCGTGAACGCTCATATGTCAATGCAGGAATAATCAGAAGTGAAATTATTGGATTTTGAGAGGTGTAACCTAATCAGTTGATTAATCTACTTGATAGATTAATACTTTGAATGGATTACTGGTTATAACTATAGGTAGGTAGGGAGGAAGTAGGTCACTGGAGATGTGCCTTTTGGGATTATATTTTGCCCTTGGCTGCTGCTGCTGCTGCTGCTGCTATTCCTCCTCCTTCTCCTCCTCGTTCTCCTCTTCCTTTTTCTTCCCTCTCCCCTTCCACTGCCTTGTTCTGGCTGCCATGAGCTGAGAGCAGCTTCCCCCTTCTGTTCCCTTCCTCCATAATCTGCTTCACCTTGGGCCCAGAGCAATGGAGTTGGTTGAAGGTGGACTGAGACCTCTGAAACTGGGAGCCCCAAATAACATTTGCCTTTTCTAAGTTGTTCTTATCAGATCTTTTGGTCACAGTGATAAAAAGCTGACAAATACAACTGGAAAATTACACGATAGTTAAATGAATGACAGAAAACATTGCTTCTAAAATATAAGCTTCATGTAGAACCCTTGGGTATATCAAGGCAATGCCACATTTGAGGTCAGCCAAGGTCTGTTCTATTCCACAATGGTGGCAGGGGATGAACCAGTTCTGATACCACTGGAAATGATGGTGTCTGGATAGGGTGGGGTGGGGTTCAAGACTAGCTGTGCTGGCCCACGAGGGAGGGACACTGTCTCAAGGCCTTTTGACCACACTGCTTCTTCTCAAGTCTCCTCATCTTAGTCCTAACCTTTGCAAAGTTGTAGTAAAGTGCCACTTTTGTAGAGTGTGCCTGGGTCCAGAGCTCAGAACTCGATCCCATTCCCCACTCCCACCCCCACTCCCACCCACAGATCACAATGGAAGCTGTAGAGACTGATCTAGGTGTGGGTAGCAAAGGAATTGTTTGAGTTTCTTAAATTTTTGGATATTAACCAAGCCTTATTGGATATGTGGTTGGAACATATTTTCTCTAATTGCATATTCATAGTCCTCTCAATCACCCTGTTGATCATTTCCTTTGCTGTGCAGGCACTTTTTAATTAGAAAGGGTTGAGTACTTTCTAATGAGAACCCATTAGTAGAGGTGACACTAGGCCTATGTTCTGAAAACCACTGTTCTTCACCCTTCTAGTTCTCTCATCTGGGGCCACTTGACTCTTTTTTCTTCTCCCTCCAGCCCTGTCTCTGGCTCTTAGGACCAATTTGACCCAATATCTGTCTTGATTCTGTACTTTTACTGCAATGAATTCTGTACATTGCCTGCTCATCCAAAAGTTATATATTCTTTAAGATCCAGAAACTATGAATCTGTTTCTGCTAACATTACCTGTGAGGTAAAGTGTACCCCAAAGACACATGTGTCAAAGGCTTGATCCCCAATGCAGCGATGTTCAGAGGTAGAACTTTTGGGAAGTGGTTGGATTGTGAGAGTTCTGACCTCATCAGTGGATTAATTCAGTGTAACCCCAAAGCTTATACTGGTTTCTTATGCCATACTCTCCATAGATATTATGTATGTTGATACATAACTGAAATATCTATTATTTTTGAAAAAATAATTTTTAATTGACACAGTAATTGTACACATATATGGGGTGTACATTTCAATACACATATACAATGTGTAATGAACAGATCAGGGTAACTGGCATGTCCATATCCTCAGACATCATCTCTTTGTGTTTGGAACATTCACGATCCTCTCCACTACCTATTTTGAAATATTCAATTAATAGTTGTCAACCATAGTTGCCTACTATGCTACAGGACGTTGAAAGTTATTCCTTCTATCCTGCTGCATCCCTATGCTCTCTACCCATTCTCTAGAGCTCCATTCCTCCCTTCCTCATACTCTTCCCAAGCTCTGGTAACCACTCTTCTATTCTCTTTGTGACCAACTTTTTAACTTCCATATGTAAATAATAAGACATATTATTTGTCTTTCTGTGCCTGGTTTATTTCACTTACCATAATGTTATCCAGATTCATCCATGTTATTTCAAATGATAGATTTTCATTCTGTTTTAAAACTTAATAACATGGCCACAATCTGTATTAATATCCTCATGAAAAGTATGGGGCACAATGGATGACTCCAAGTATATTGGCATTGTGATTGGTTGATTCAGTGTAATTAATGGATATTGGTTTATGGTTTAAAGTCATCTTAGAAGGAATTCTTTGGTAATATGTGTCCCATACTCTCTCTTTTGTCCAGTTCTGTTCAATGATTTTTAGCAAGACTTAGATAAAAACACCAACAACTGGTGTATCAGGTAACATTAGCACGCTATAACTCAGATATCATTTGTTTTTCTGTATTTGACTTTAGTTTTGCTCTTAACCTGTCATCTGTCCTAGAGCACCCAATCCATTCCATTCCATTTCGCAGACTGATGGTTTTTCTTCTCATCAATTTAAGTGTTGATATCTCATTCACTTTCAGGTAAAGTATGATCTTTCAGGACTTTCCTTTGTCCCAGAGGACAACTGTGCACAGAGGGAAGATTTTGGAAATAACATCTTGGCCCCAGGAGCAAGCTTTTCAGCTTCTCTGTCTCTTTTGGTAGTGAAATGTGTCCTATTTGTTCACTAAGCATAGACCAGCAACTGCTAATATTAAAAACCATTGGGATGACCTCATGTTCTAGGCCTTCGGTCTTTATGTGAGGCCATCTCATTCCCTTTTTCCTCTTACTGGGGCATGTGGGGACCTATTAATGTCTAGCATGCTCTGCTCAAGCTGCTGAGATTAGGGTACAATACCTCTGAATCATTGACCTAAAGACACCCACTGCTCTGCACCACAGGGCAATCTGTGAGTGAGAGTTTTCCAGGTAAGTAAGACACAAACCCCTGGACTTTGAATCTTCTTCCACCTCTTCAGAATTTTAATTGTCTCCTTTTCCAACTGCCTCCAAAACTTGAGCATCTAAGTCAAGACATTAAAAAACTTGGTGGGAGATGGAAGAGTTGGAAGTGGTCATCATCATTTACTTCACCCAACTGAAGGTCTACTATATGGAAAGGAATTTTCCAGACTCTCCAAGTGATAGAATGTGATTTTGCACAGTCTAACCTCATAGCTTTAGGTATTATAATAGTGTGATGCCCAATAAGTGGCAGTTATTCAGAGCAGCCCCTTAAGTGTTTGGGTTGAGAACACACCTGCTGATGTGTCCTCTTGCTGGAGAACTCCTCAGCTGTACCCAACACACCTCCTAGCATTTACATCACATAAGAGTTCTGGAAGAATCAGCTGTTTCTCTCTTATGAGTGATTTGATGTCCATGTCCCCAAGTGTCAGGAGCATGCCTGGTGACCCTTACTGAAAAGGTAGCAGCAGTGTCAATGTCAGGCTGGGAAAGCTCTGCTAAGTTTACCTTCAGGGCACAAGTCTATTTCTCTTTATCAGCAGTTTTTTCATATTGAGTTTGCTATTTTGCAAAGGATAGCAGCCAAAACTGAGTTCCTGAGAGGTGAAGTAGGGGAAGATAGAGAAAGGAAATCCACAGCTAGCATTTGTCTCATTAAAATCTGTCAAAGTCAGAGGAACAGAAGGCAGCAAAGAGCTAAAATCAGATGTCACTAGCTTTCAGAATATGTTGACATGTGGGGGGAGTAAACTGTAGTGACAATGTGCCCTTCAGCTGCCTTGGATCTCAGCTGGGAATAATAAAGCCCTTTGCAGGCTGCACTGGGGAGGCAGACAGCAGTCTAGCACAGGAGGTGCAAAGGACAGTTATAGCTGATGGGAGACAGGACCTTACAATGACTTCCTGTCTTTGAAGAAGCATTTTCTTTTGCTGAAATCAGCTTAGGAAAGCAGTGTAATTTTGTTTGTAAGAAGTACTGTGGAGCTGGATTCACCATGAACACCTCAATCACCTCTTATACCTGTGTATGTAAGGTTGAAAATATTTACATTTATATTAAGGGAAAAAACAGAACTCCATCCATCCAGAATGATAGAGTAATTTACTTAGAGTGGATGAAAGAATATTGGCTTTATAAATGTAATGTGATATAGTAGAAGCATGGACTCTGGACAGAGAGGGGTGCAAATCTTGGCTCTCCATTTCCTGTTTCCTTCAGCAAATTATGTAATTTCTCAGTGACTCAGTTTCCCTCATCACTGAAAGTGAGATGCTTTTAATATTATTTTCCTGCTTTTCAGATTATTGTGAACATTTTCACATTAGTGTAAATGGCATAATCGTATACTGTATATGATGTAATAGGCACTCAATAAATGCTAGTTTTCTTGTCTTGCATATTTTCTTTATAATTTAGAATCTATTTTATCTAATCGTTTATGTTTTAGAATCTATTTATTTATTATTCACCTGTATCTTAAAGGATCCACTTAGTACTTGAAGCTACCACAGGATGGAATTTGGTTCTCCAGTTTACTGTCTTACTCTGTAGGTTCCAAATCACCACCCACTTCCCCTCAAGACTTCATGAGGTCACATAACCCATGTGCACACCTCTACCTGAGCTCCTTCTCCTCAGGAAAAAGGGGCATTTGAACCTCTTTGGCTGTTCTGACCTGAGCTTTTAGAGGAGGTATTGTTCTGTTGTTACAGGGAAGATAAAGTAGGTCCTGGGGGAGAAATAATTTAGAGAAAGGAAGTGAAGATTTCCTTCTATAGATGCTGAGCAGGAAAAAGATGAAGAAAATATGATAGTTACATAGCTTTTGGTGATCATTTAAAAAGCCAGAACTCAGGAAATCCGGTCTGATAAGGTCTGTTTTTATTTTTGAAAGATTAAATACAATCTTACGAAATATAAAACTTAAGTTCACATACACATATTTTTAAATGGCCTATATTATGAAAAATAATAGTAAATAAAAGTAACACACTTCATAGAACTGAGTCAAAATAAATATCAGTTAATTTGATACTTGCTATGGAGGCACACAGTTAAAATAACTATGGTAATGGTACAAAATATATGGTTCTGTGAATCAGTAGTTCTTTTTAAGTGGTAGATTCATTATTTTAAAGTAAATATACATTTTTCTTTATTCTCTGACCATACTGAGAGGAACCTATTCAGCATCAAAAGTTGAATGAACCTATTTAGCATCAAAAGTTGAATTCTGGGCCCTTAAGCAAAATATCAGGATGGTTCCCTTTCCCCTTGATTAACATGAATTTGCTGTTGTTACATGCAATAGCTAAATCAAACTAGTAGAGGTAAAAAGTCAAAACTCAGGTCCGATGGCATAAGCCAGAAAGGAAAATGTATTGGCAGGATAATGGAGCATCTCTCAGGCAGACAGAAGAATGGAGGGACGCAGCTGGAGCCGGGCAGGCTCTCAGCACTGGGGTACCAGCGCGCCTCTGAGACTTGGGCCATCATTGTGAAGTTCTCTTCCTCCTGCTCTTCTTCCTTTACTTGCTGACTTGTTTCTCCCTCACTGTGTGTCCTCTACAGCGTGGAAAACAAGGCTGCGCTGGATCTTCCTGAGCCCACTATACCTCCACCACCTGGAAGGGTTACACTCCTCTCCGGTCTAGCTGGAGACTGGGGAAGGGCAATCTGGTGGTCCAGCTTGGTCACTTGCCACACCCTCCCACCCCGATAGCCCTTCCCAATGCTTACTCTGGCCTAGGCTCAGTTAACCAGGACCAGGGTCTAGAAACTGGCAACACAGCAGCAGCTCCCAGGTGGAGGGCAGTAGTTCTAGGCAGGATTAACTCGTGTATGGTCCATTAGTATTAGTTCCTTAAAGGGAGTGCCAGACTTTATGAGTTGCAATTCTGCCTCTTTTTGAGTATAAGATCATCTATTCTAAAGACACAGCTGTGGAGTCATTGTACCTGGACTTGAATCCTGGCTCCCTGACCACTTACTAGTGGTATGACTTTGGGCAAATTGCCTGACTTTTTTGGGCCTTAGTTTCCTCACTTATAAAATAAGGATAATGCTGTTTCTTACTGCATGAGGTTTAGGTGAAGATTATAGGAATTATAACTTCTAAATCTATGTGCAGAAGAGGGTCTGGTGCATTGTAAATGTTAATAAATACTGCTACTGTTAAAATGTGAAGAACAACAGTAAGAAAGTTCTCTAGTCTTCCCTCTCTGTCCTCCACACCCACCTCCCACTTGAGATAACTGTAAAAAGCTTGATGTCTATTTCTGCAGATTTTTCAAGCTTGTGTTCATGAGTATATATTTAATGGGCTTATTTATAGATTTTGCAAATTGCTTTTTTAAAAAATTTAGCTTCTTTTGATTTCAACACATCATAGATTGAGACTCATCATTTTCTCAAACTAGTGAGGGGAAAAAATAGATGTGGAAATGGATGTTTATATTCAAAGTAGACCTAAGACCCATAGTCATCAATGTCTAGTAACTTCCTCATTTATATCCTTGGCTGAATTCCTGGAAGTAAAATTTATGCATGTTCATCAGCATCTATGGCTGGCATTCTCATCTACAAGAGAGTGCACAGTGTTCCCAAGCCATTACATTTCCAGACTCTCCCAGAGTTTATTTCTAGTGAAAGAGATTACAGGAAATTATTTTAATGATTTCATTCCTGAAAGAGGTTTCTTATTACTCCCTAAAACCTTTATTGACCTCTCTTTTTATATATGAAATTTCATTTAGAGTATTCTCTGACTGGGGAGATGCAAATCCATAACCGCAATGAGCTATCACCTTACTCCAGTGAGAACAGCTAACACCAAAAAGACTGAAGAGAACAAGGGCTGGTGAGAATACAGAGAAAAGGAAACCCTTGCACACTGTTGGTGGGAATGTAAATGAGTACAGCCATTATGGAAAATAGTCTGGGGTTTCCATAAGAATTTAAAATAGAACTACCATGAAACCCAGCAGTCCTGCTACTGGGTATGTATCAAAAGGAAGTGAAATCAGTAAGTCCAAGAAATCTCTGCACTCCCATGTTTACTGCAGCATTATGTACAATAGCAAAGAAACAGAAACAACCTGAGTGCCCATCAACTGATGAATGGATAAAGAAAATGGGGTACATAATATATTCAAATACTGTCAGTCATAAAAAAGAATGTCATTTGTAACAACATGGATGGAATTAAAGGTCATTATGTTAAGTGAAAGAAGTCAAATGGACAAATTTGACAAATACCACATGATCTCATTCATATGAGGACTCTAAAAAAGATGATCTTGGGGAGTTGAAATGATGGCTACCAGGGCTTGATGGGTGGGTACAAAGTTAAAGTTAGAAATAAGTTCTGGTATTCTACTGCACAGTATGGTGACTATAGACAACAATTTTGTGCATTTTAAAAAAAACTAGAAAAAAGGATATTGAAAGTTTTTATCATAAAGAAATGATAAATGAAGACATAAATATTGTTTAACATGATTTAAATATTATACAAAGTATATAGTTATCATACATTACATGGTGCCTCATTAATGTATACAACTTTCAGGTTTTTACATATCAATTAAAATTAAAAATTAAAATTAAAAATAGAACTTTTTTGATTGATCTGTAGGCTGCTTATTGTTTCTCTGTGGTTATGATTTACCATCTGATTCATCAAACTAAAATCACAGCTGTAATTTTTTAAACCTAATTCATTCATTTTACTGGAAAATCAGTAAAATTAACCAAATCAGAAGATATTGTTATACTCAGAGAAATTGCTCCTTTGGGGCAGAGTTGGAAAAAAAACTTGCTGTTCCATTTTTAAATTCTCCTTGGATCACCTGACCAGTGCAAGCTTCATGGAAGCTCTATACTAGAAGCACATTCAAAAACCTGAAAAACTAAACCTAAACTGTGGAGCCACTAAAGGCAAAAGGAAAAAGCCCATGCTGTTATAGCTTTATAGAAACATAGGACTATCTCACTCCTTGGTTTATATCCAAAAGCTTTTAAATCAGCATACTACAATGTCACAGCCATATCAATCCTTATAGTAGCTCAATATACAATAGCTAAGCTACAGAACCAACCTAAATGCCCATCAAGAGATAAATGGATAAAGAAATTGTGGTGTATATACACAATGGAATATTACTCAGCCACAAAGAAGAATGACTTCTTGATATTTGCAAGTAAATGGATGTATCTAGAGACTATCATGCTAAGTGAAATAATCCAGTTCCAAAACACCAAAGTCAGATGTTTTCTCTGATATTTGGAAGCTAACCCATAATAAGGGGGGAGAGAGGAAGAACAGATATTTATTAGATTAGACAAACGGAAATTAAGAGAAGGGAGGGTGGATATGAAAAGGAAAAGACTGAGGAATGAACCCGAAATAATTTTCCTGTGTACTTTTATGAATACACCATAGTGTATTCATACATCATGAACATCCATAAGAATATCTTCCATACTTGTACAATTATATCAAAATGAATTCTACTGTCATGTATAACTAAAAAGAACCAATAAAAAGAAAGAATAACATGTGAAAAGTGCTATAATTATTTCATATCTTAGAGTCTTCTCTTTCTTAAAATAGATTTCTGAGTTTTGTTTGTTGCTAGCTTTTTTAAAGGAGTGTGTGCCAGATATTTTTTAATTTAAGCCACAAATAGAACTTTCAAGGTTTCTGGTGTGTCTTGCTATGCAGTTTTAAGTCATATAAGTTTTCTGCATATATTTTTTATAATCTTTTAAATTTTGGCAAAATATACATAGCATAATATTGAGCATTTTAACCATTTGTAAGTGTGGAGTTCAGTAGCACTAAATACATTTATAACATTGTATAACCATTACCACTATCTATAACCAAAACGTTTTCCACATCCCAATATATACTCTACCCATTAAACACTAACTCCTTATACCCGCATCTAATCAGTTTCTAATAATCCCTACTTTCTGTCTGTATGAATTTGCCTATTCTAGGCACCTTTATGTAAGTGCAGCATTAGAATGTTTGTCCTTCTGTGTTTGGCCTTTTTCACTTAGTACATTTTCAAGGTCCATTTATGTTGTCTATGTATCATTACTTCATTTCTTATGGCAAAACAGTATTTCGTTGTAGTCTGCTCATCTGTTGATGGACGCTTGGGTAATTTCTACTTTTTGGCTCTTGTGAATAATGCTTCCAGAAACATTATGTACAAATAAGTTCCTGATTTCAATTTTGTTTTTGACATACTCTTATTCTATGACTGCTGGGTTATATGACAGTTCTATAACTTTTCGAGGCTCTGTCGAATTGTTTACCACAGTGGCTACACTGTTTTACCAGCCATCAGAAGTGAACAAGGGCTCCAATTTCTCCATATCCTTGTCAATACTTATTATTTTCCACCTGGAAATGGTGGTACATGCCTATAATCTAGTGGCTCAAGAAACTGAGGCAGGAGGATCACAAGTTCAAAGCCAGTCTCAGCAATTTAGTGAGGCTCTGTCTCAAAATAAATTTTAAAAAATTAAAAGGGCTGGGACTGGGGGCTGGGGTTGTGGCTCAGTGGTAGAGCACTTGCCTAGCACATGTGAGACACTGGGTTTGATCCTCAGTGCCACATAAAGGTAAATAAATAAATAAATAAAGGTATTGGGTCCATCTACAACTAAAAAAGTTTTTTTAAAAAAGGGCTGAGACTATAGCTCAGTGGCAAAGCACTCCAGGGTTCAAACCCCAGTACCTCTAAAAAACACAAACTTAAGATTTTCCTTTTTTATGTTTTTAAATTATAGCAATCCTAATGAATGTGAAATGGTTCTTATAATAGTATTGATTTGTATTTCCCTAATGACTAATGATGTTTAGAATCTTTTCATATGCTTATTGGTCATTTACATATCTTTGAAAAATGTCTCTTTAAGTCTTTTGCCTAGATTTGAATTGGATTAGTTTTGTTATTATCGTTCTTCAGTTGCAAGGGTTCTTTATATATTCTGGATATTAATCCATTACATATATAATTTGCAAATATTTTCTCCTAGTTTTATATAAGTATACAAAACAGTCTTTTATGATTTAAAAAGTTAATTTCTCTGTATCAAAAGTTAATTTCTCTAAGTCTTGCCATTTTTATAATTTGTACTTTTTCCTTTCTTTACTCAATTTTCTCTTTTTAAAAAAAAAACCTAGAATTTTAATATACTAATTTAATCCACTCTTTTTCTACTTTATGCTCCATTCTCTGGTCTTTTCATTCTTATGTTTACTTTGGCTTTTTTCTTTTAATTTTTTGAGTTAGATATTTTAATTTTTTTTTCAATATTGCATTTGTATTTTCCCAGATGCTTAATGTTCTGTTTTTCCTCTGATCCCCCTTTACATGTATCCCATATATTCCAGTGTGTAGATTTTTTTTAACCATTTCTTAGAAATTCTATAATTGTTTAAATTTTCCCTTTTACCTACAACTTGATTAATAAAATATTTTATCAATTATTATGAGGGGAGTGATCCTTTGTTTGATTTATTAATAATTTATAGTTTAAAATTATAATCAAATAGAATGATCAATATACTTGTATGAAACATTGATTTTTTTTATAAACATATACAATTTTTATGAATGTTGTATATATACTTGAGAAGAAGGCATATTTTCTGTTATAAGGGTATAATGTGTGACACATAGTCATACTTTTTAAACTTTAGGTCCTTTATATTCTTACTTTTAGTCTACTTTATCTAAAAGAGGTATGAGAGTGGGATGTTAAAGTCTTCTATCATTAACGTGTTTCTTCATATTTCTCCTTGAGGTGTAATTATTCTTTACATAGATGTTTACTGTGTCATTTGGCATGTAAGTATTCGTAACTGTTATATATGTTCATTGAAAACTGCAGCTTTTAGCACTGCAGAGTTTTATTTTATTTTTAGTTTTGCTTTTTAAAAATACAGTTTGTTTTGAATTCTGTTGCTTGATATTAAGATTATAACTTCTGTATTCTTATGGCTTCTATTATCTAGTAAGTCCATTCCTTTATTTTTGACCTTTTTGAATTATTTAGATATGAATCTTATATTCAGCCCAGAGTTATAGTGTCTCTTTTTTTCTTTTTTGGTACCAGGGATTGAACTCAGGGGTACTTGACCACTGAGCCACATCCCCAGCCCTATTTTCTGTTTTGTGTAGAGACAGGGTCTCACCGAGTTGCTTAGCACCTCACCATTGCTGAGGCTGGCTTTGAACTCACGATTCTTTTTTCTCAGCCTCCCAAAGTTCTGGGATTACAGGTGAGCACCACCGTGCCTGGCCAGAGTTATAGTTTCTTTATGAGCCAATTTGAAAATGTTTTATTTAAATAAGAAAGTCAAGCCTATCTACTTTTATTGTTATTACTGATATTTGTTTCAATTGTCATATTATTTGATATTATAATCGTTATTGTTATTACTGATATTTGTTTCAATTCTGTCATATTATTTGATATTATAATCGCTATGTGTATTAATTTATATTTATTGTGGTTATTCAGGTTCTATATTATTTTGTGTTATATTTAAAATTTTGCATGTGTGTTGTATTTGTTGTTGACTTCATACATATTCCTCCTTTTTAGGGTCTTTAGTCCTCATTCTTATTTAATCTTTTATTTTCTGTTCTGCTGGTATTAAAAAGAGGTTACCTGTTGATATTCACCTATGACCTATACAATGGTAAATGACCTTATTTGACTTTTCTCTTTTTCTCTTCTTTCTGTCTTTCTTTTTTTCTCCCTCTCCCTCCCTCCCTCTCTCTGAGAACATTCTTAGTACTTTGTCAGAACACAAAATATTCACACACTACTTTTTCTCCCATGCCCTCATCATTGTTTTAATTTGATCTCTATAATCATATGTATTATTTGCTTTATCAGTCCTTCAGAATTTTTCAGTTATCTATTGGTTAAAAAGATACTCATTCTTGGGCTGGAGTTGTGGCTCAGTGGTAGAGCACTTGCCTTGCATGCCTGAGACACTGGGTTCAACATACAAAATATATAAATAAATAAAATAAAGGGTTTTAAAAAAAGTCTAATCAATGAATATATTAAAAAAACGATATTCATTCTCTTAGCTAAAACAATGTTTACCAAGAAATACAAAGCAGGAGGCATCACAATACCAGACCTTAATTACAGAGCTATAGTAATAAAAACAGCTTGGTATTGGCAACAAAATAGGCAAGAAGACAAATCCACATAAATACAGTTACTTCATATTAGACAAAAAACATAGATTGGAGAAAAGATAGCCTCTTCAATAAGTGGTGCTGGGAAAGTTGGAAATCCATGTGTGATAGAATGAAATTTAGCCCCTATCTCTCACTCTCCACAAAACTCAACTCAAAATCAATCAAAGACCTAGAAATTAGACCAGAAATCTTGCACATACTAGAAGAAAATGTGGGGCCAATCCTCCAACATATCAGCTCAGGAACTGACTTTCTTAATTAAACTTCTAAAATGCAAGAAATAAAACCAAGATGCCATAAGTGGGATGGTAACAAACTAAAAAGCTTCTTCACAGCAAAAGAAACAATCGAGAATGTGAAGAGAGAGCCTAAAGAACAGGAGAAAATCTTTGCCACTTGCACTTCAGATAGAGCATTAATCTCCAGGATATTTAAAGAACTCAAAAAATGTAACACCAAAAAGCCAAACAACCCAATCAATAAATGGGCAAAGGAACTAAATAGACACTTCTCAAAAGAAGAAATATGAACAGTCAACAAATATATTAAAAAATGTTCAATATATCTAGCAATTAGAGAAATGCAAATTAAAACTACACTGAGATTCCATCTCCAGTCAGAATGGTAATTATCAAGAATACAAGTAACAACAAATGTTGACAAGAATGTGGGGTAAAAGGTACACTGATATGTTGCTGGTGGAACTGCAAGTTGTTACAATCACTCTGGAAAGCAGTATGGAGATTCTTTTAAAAATTAGGAATAGAACCACCATTTGACCCAATTACCTCATTCCTCAGCATATATTCAAAAGATTTAAAATCAGCATAGTACAGTGACACAGCCACATCACTGTTCATAGCAGCACAATCCACAATACCTAAGCTATGGAACCAACTCAGGTGCCTGTCAACACATGAACTGATAAAGAAATTATGTATATATACAGAATAGCATATTATTCAGCCACAAAGAAGAATGACTTTATTACATTTGCCAGTAAATAGGTGGTTCTGGAGACTATCATGCTAAGTGGAATAAGCCAATCCCAAAAAACCAAAGATTGAATGTTTTCTCTGATATGTGGAAACTAACCCACAATAAAGCGGGTGGGAGAGTGGAAGAAGAAAATTCCAGTAGATTAGACAAAGAGGAACAAAAGAAAGGGAGAGGGAATAGGAATAGGAAAGACAGTAATTTTTCTTTGTACACATGTGCAAATACTTAAGTGAATCACACCATCATGCCCATCCACAACAGTAGGATCCTAATTAGAATAAGATATATCCCATCCTTGTACAATTTTATCAAAACAGATTCTACTGTCATGTATAACTAAGAAGAACCAATTAAAAAATAAAATAATAAAAAAGATGCTCATTTTCTAGTATACCCATCATGATGAAAATTGTTTCCTGGGTTCAGGAGTGAAACATTCTTAGAAATTACAATGACATATAACTTTTCAAAAGAATCTGAGCATCTACACAAATATGCTTTACTTGGGAGATGTTAAAAATTTTATAGTGATGGGTTGTATGGGTAAAAATGTCTAAAAGGGAGGAAGGGGTTGAGAAACACTATTCTAGAATTTTCAGGAGTGGCTCATGTATATGTTCCTTAAGTTACCAGATGTTCAAACTGTTTTTTTTTTTTTTTTTGGTGCTGAGGATTGAACCCAGGGCCTTGTGCACGCGAGGCAAGCGCTCTACCAACTGAGCCATATCCCCAGCCCCTCAAACTGTTTTTAATCTGGTCTAGGTACTTGAAGAAAGTACCTAGTTTGCCTGGATATAAAATTCTTAACTTGTACTTCCTTTCCTTGAATTACTTGAAAATTCAGTGTCACAGTGGCCATATTTTGTATTTTGTTCCTAAGAATTCTGATGCCAACTATTTTTTTCCCCCTCATGGATAGTTTGATAATTCTATCTACAATTCCCTGAGTATATTTTTTTCTTTGTCTTAAACATAGGATAGTTTTATTAAGGTAGGTCTATTAACTGATCAGAATGTCCTAGTTCACTTTCTCTAGATTTGTGGTGGACTTTTCAACGAACAGATTTAAGTGCCTTTTAATTTTTGGAACATTTTATTTGGTGATAATTTGGGTATTCATTTCTGTTCTATAGTTTTGCTTTTCCTCACTTACAGACTACAATTATATGAATGTTTGATCTTCTTTGCCTTCTTTTCTCTCTGAAATTTTTTACTTTTTTCCCTTCATTTAAAAATTTTCTCAGTTGTTTTCATACCTTTCTTAGGTACTTCTGTTTTTAGTCTTTTTAGGCTACTATAATCAGAGTGGGTAATTTGTAAAGAACAGAAATGTATGTCTCCCAGTTCTTCATGCTGAGAAGTCCAAGATGAAAGTCCTGGTAGATTTGGTGACTATTGTGGGCCCCATTCTTTATAGATGGTGATAAGTGTCCTCAGCAGAGGAGACATAAGGAGAAAAGGGGTAAATAGGTTCCCTTAATCCCTTTTGCAAAGACATTAATCCCATTCCTGAGGGTGGAGCCCTTATGAACTAATCACTTCCCAAAGGCATCATACATAAACATTCCGAGAATAGCACCATCTTATGAAAATTTCACTTGAATCTCTTCTCCCATGTGCAACTTTTAGTTTATTCTTCTTTTCGGAGATGGTTTTGTCTTTTTCTTCAATTTCTTTCTAGATTTCATCAATATTTGTTGCATTTCTTCCTACTTTTTTCTATGTTGATTTTTAGTTCTAAAATTTATTATCAGCTTAAGAAATTTCTCTAAAGGTTTGCTTGAAGATATTTAATTCATTTGGAGATCAGTTATGGTTTTCTTCTGGATTATAGTTTATTGGGGGAGAATTTTTCAACTGAAGCTCTTTTTTGTTTTCATCTTACAGGATCTTCACATACAACTGGATCCCTTTTGATATTTTATCCCTAGGCATTTTGTGAATAGGGTTCCTAGTTTCAAGAGTACCATCTTTAGTACCAGGAAATGTAGTTTCTTTACTGAATGATGCTGGCCAGTAAAGTGGGGATAGAAAGAGATGCATCTTATTTCTCTAATTTCTATAGAATAAAAATTTTCATGTTTCTCCCTATATTTCTTTCTTTTAACTGCCGTGTCTCTTAAGGTTACCATATTTTCTGTATTTATCTGACTCTCCACCAGAAGCACCGCTTTTCTGAGGTTGCCACCCCCAATATCTTTCACATTTAAGTCTCTCCCCTCAGGTATAGTTGTGATATATCAAGTCCCAGATTTGTGTCCAGCATTTTAGCAATCAATGTTGGACTTCTACCTTTTTGAGAGTGTTTTATTTTCTGTACTTATCTGTCAATTTTTTCTCTCCCCATCTTTTTCATGGAACATATTAAGTTACCTTATTCTATTCTCTGAACTCATAAATATGCAACAGCAATGAAGCTCTGTAGAAATTGGAAAATTGGTGTTATTTCTTATGGGGAATTTGAAAATTGTGGTATTTTCAGGTAATGCTAAATGTGTGGGTCTTGTTTGGTATCATTACCTCTTATTGATTATATAGTTTGTATGAAGATTTGATTCAGGGGGCCATAATTATCACTAATAGGAAACACTCGATTTAACAACTTTGTTGTCTTTTGTATTTCTTCTGTGTCTTTCCTAGTTACTTATCAAAGATGTGAGTACTTAGTGGCTGTGCATTAAATCAATTGATTTAAGAAAATTGTAATGAATCTTTCCTTAAAATTATTTTTTTCCTTGTCTTAATGCTTTGGATAGAAGTGATAGTGGCTTTAGTAAATATCCCACTCTTAGAATCAATCATTTCCCCTGACAGCCACTCTTAATTGGAACACCAATTACAATTCTGAGACTGGCAAATAAAAACATTTCCTTCCTTTACCTTAGTCTTGATTATTTGGGTTAGTGACTTGGAAAATGTTAACGATGTGTTACAATGCCACAGCAATAGTCACCTTTAAAATAGAAATTACTTTCTTATATTTAGTTCTAAGAGAAGAGTATAAGGTTCTAAGACTCTAAAATGCAGATAAATTCTAGATCTTGGTGGGGCGTTTGATAGGAAAAAATCTTCTGTAGGCTTCAGAACAGGAAAGGAAAAGAAAGCTCTATGATATGACTAACAAAAACAAAATTGCTTCTTTTCTCTTGAATTATGGCGAGAGTTTAGCAACATATGTGCCTTGGGTGAAGAAGTGACGAATAAAAGATTTGGGATGGTCCTGTGGTTTCCAAAATAGAAAATAATAAAGATGTTACAAATAGGAGCCAGCAGGGAAGTGGCGCTGGCTCTAGAGGACTAGAAAAATCAGGGCTTCATTGAAATGGAGCTGATGGAAAATATCCTGGGCCGTTTTATAGATTCACTGAATGACATGGAGTATTGAGAAGCTTTGAGTTTTAAAACAGAATTAGATGCTTCCCAAGGCCTTGAATGTGTGCTCTAGAGGAGTATGGTGTCAAGATTTGTGAGCTAAATTTATTTTGCCTAATTAGGTCACCTAGGAATACTTAGGGTCTTACGCGCATTTTGCCCAAGTAAAGTTTGACATGAATATCATACAATATTTCTGTTAATTACATTTCTCAACATAGCATTGTGGCAAGAATGCTTGTATTTTATAAAATCTCAGGAGGATAGGAGAACACACCATCCAGTAATATTTTGCAAAACTAATTACCTGAGGGAATTCAGGAAAATTTGTGCAGATGGATGCACTACACAGGTAATAAGCTCTTCTAAAAGATTAAGTATTCTAATTACAAAGCAATTATTATAATGCATGACAATTTTAAATTCCTCTCATTTTGTGTGGCATTCAGTTTTTATTGGAAAGCAAAACAAAACAGATAAGAATTTGTCATCCATTTTTAGCTTCACTTTTTAATTACTCTTAAGTCATCTTGGATGGATGGCTTTGCATTTCAAACACTATTCAGAAGCAATTTTTATTTGTTTAAAAATTAAACCATGATGAAGGAATATTCACTTTGGGATTTTTAAACTACTGTACTGATGGCATCTGAATGAGTTAATAGAAGCTGCTTCAATTATGCCCTGTGTATTTGTGTAACTCCTATTTTGCTTAATTTTATTTCCATGCCTAAAAACATACAGTGTTCATCATTTATTGTATAATTTTTTAAACATTTATTAAATATTTCTTTGAGACTTTGCAGAAAACTGTAAACATTCACAGAAACCACGTATTCTTGGCTTCTGTTGTGACTTTGTTATTACATCTGAAACCAAAAGGAAAATCCACAAAAATCTAACATGCAAAAAATAAGTGCTATCTTCTGAACTTATAAGATGATCTTGTTCTGTAAATCTGGTCAGGAAGCAAATATTGTGGAAAGGGTTAAAAAAATACTATGAAGCTACACTTAGGATATGGGTATGTGGGGAATGAAGGGGAGAAATGTGTAGTATAGGTACTTTTATTTTAAGCAATATCTGCTAAAATAATTAACCCAATCGAGTCAGTTGGTGAAATATCAACCTTTCTGTAGGAATGAATAACTTGAGAGAGAATAAACAGAAGGAAGGCATTTTATTTTAAAAAATAAAAGTTGTAATGCCCACTTAATTCTCTATACAATGGTCAATTGCTATGCCATTTTTTCCCCAAGTGGTTAGAGACCACAGACCATGTTAGAAGATGCAAATGCAGGCCCTTGCTTTCCTACTGATTTTGATGGGGGTTGCTGTTTGACCCAACTGAAGCCACTGATATGTAGGAAGTTTGTTCGGGAAACTTACGGAAAATATCTTTTTCCCTGATAATGATAGACACTTGGGGGAGAATTCCTGCACCAATCTGGCCTTCCTTGCCCCCATCCACACCACCACTCTTTCCTGCCATCCTGGAAGTTGATGAGAATATGGTGCTTGGAATGACTACAGCCACCTTGCAATGCAGGAAACCATGGCACATGGGAAGACTGGCACAGAAGCACAGCTGGAAAGTATAGATCCTTGATGTTGCTGAGTCACTGAATCAACCTGTAGACTACCTAGCTCTGGTCACTTTTAGTTACACATTCTATTTCATGGGGCCCAACACATTTAATTAAATAGGGTATCAACATTCACACTGAAACACTGAATTGACAAAGAAGCTAATGTGGTTATAGTTACACCATAGGTAATTCTGTTACCTGTAGAGTCACAATGCTCCTTTTGATAATCCTGAGATCTATGAAATTCTCTATCATCACTGTAATTCCACAGCCCTATTCTTAACACCCTTTTCCCACTGCATCTCTTTCATCCCTACTGAAAAACCTTTTACCATTTGTGTTTTGCATTTTAAACCTCCCCAGATTATCTCCTCTTTTGTGATCTCTTCTGCTAATCAACTCCTCCTCTTTCATTAGATCTGGAGGAGTCCTCTCTCTAAGCTCACCATGCTACCTGTGCCCAGTTATGACTTTCCCTCTTTTTTTTTTTTTAAATATTTTGTTTAGTTGTAGATGAACACAATATCTTTATTTATTTTATGTGGTGCTGAGGATCGAACCCAGTGCCTCATGTATGCGAGGCAAGCACTCAACCGCTGAGCCATAGCCCCAGCCCTGACTTTCCCTCTTAACCCTTTACAGTGTGTGCTCACTTTCTGCTTGGGCACCACATAGTTTGATTTTATTATTATTTTAATCTATACATAGGACTTTTTTTTTAATGATCTAAATTCCCAAATAGGTGGGATCATGTGTGTTTTCAGTAATTTGATATCATATCTCATTTATAAATAACTATATATGCTGAACTAAATCAACCAGTATAACAGTAACAATATATGCTAGACTAAGTGAAACAAATGAGATAGACTATCCATATTTAGAACTGTCCCATGAATCTGGGACATAATGAAATCTGGGATATATGGTTGGATGATTTAGATATAACAACCTGCAAAGAGATGCTTGATAACAAGCCAATGGATCTCATAATATTTGTTTACTATTTAGTTTTTTTTTCCAGTCAATAGTATTTATTGAAGCATTTAAAATATATGCTTATATGGAAAATTTGGAAACTGCAAAAAACCAAAAATTATCCAAATCTCTATATTCCAAAAAAATGTTGTTAACGTTTTGCTGTTTTACTTTTCAGTCTTTTTTCTCTGTTTACGTTTCAGCAGAAATTTTTGTTTATTTGCTTTTGCAGCTATTGGCCAGACAGAACTGAGAGCTGTCAGAGCAAGAGAAGGGGAATCACGTGAGGAAAGCTTCTTCTGAGCTCCTATCAATCATGAAATAAAATTACAGTTTTGATTGCTTACTATGCTCCTGATGTGTTCTTTAGTTCTCAGATAATGTAATTATGAAGTAATATTATTATTTGTATTTTAAGGATAAGGTACCCAGTTCAGAGAAATTAGAGATTTTGCCCAAGGTAGAACAGCTGGTAGTTCCTGAGGCTGAAAGTAGAGTCCACAGCTGGCCACTGGACTTCATAGCAGATGTTCTTTTTTTTTTTTTTCTAATGCTTTTACCTAATTGCCAATCAACAGAATCAACAGGGAGCTGATGTTTTTAGTTCCAATCCTTTTATTTTTAAAATGAACAGACTATCAAATAGAATGTTTTGGAAATTAGTCCTGTAGCTTATTCTTTTGCCGTTTCTCCTGAAGCTCTATTGGCTGTCTTGGGCCTCTTTCTATCTTGCCCCTCCATGCAATCCTGAGTACTAGGAACCAGACAAATCATTCAGAAACATGAGAACCAACAGTCCCTAAGATTCTAAGAGTTTTGAAGCATTACTTGATAAGAGACTGATTTAATGTACCCTGCCTTAGGTGCCAGCCTAAAAGCAAGGCTATACCCCACACCATATCCACCTTTTAAACAGGGAGAACCTTTCAAGGCAGAGCAAAGTGGGGAGATTCTAGAATTAAAAGCTAGCCGAGGACAGCCCAGATCTGGTCATTGGGTGTGTTTGTTTTCTTAATCCTGAGTTGTGATCAAAACTGGACACAGCTGTCCTTTCTCAAGGAGCTTTCACTACCAGACTGAGTGTTTGGATTTCAGCTCATTGTTTAATAGTTCTAGAATGCAAAGGGTCACCTTGAGGCAGGAAGGTTAGTAGTCCATTAAGATGGATGGGGAAAGTGCGTACCTTTCACTTGTACTTTATTTCTTTGCTTTCTTTTCTATTTGCCTGCGCATTCAGCAAAGCAAAAGCACATTCACTAGACAGTCTGTTTTTATACCCACTGGGCTGAAAAGTTGATTTACTGAAGGACGTGGATTTTCCAGGAAAAGAAAAAAATCCACAGAGAGTTTTAAAATCTGCAAAATCTTCAGGATTATCAGAGGAATAAGAAATCTTACGCTAGATCCTTTGGTTCTTAAATCAATACCCAAAGAGATTTTAAAGCTCATGTGCTTCTTGGATGGTTCTTCTGAACCTCCTCATAAACGTTCTTCATATAGTATCTGTTAAGAGGCAGAGCTAAAACCAGAACTGTTTATGTGAAACTCTAGGCTGGTGAATTTTTGTTCTGCTAGTTTTCATGAATGTTGATTCAAAGGCGCTGGAAGGGAGTTAAAACTTGCTGTGTGCCCACTATATGAAGGCACTTGGCTGGACACCATGGGAGATCACAGTTCAATCCCTTCTCTCTGATGAAGGAAAAGCAAAGGTAATTTCCTTGAATACAAGCCAGACTCTGAGAGGAATTAGAGATTCATGCAATAGGACCATGGAGGACAGAGTGAACACATTCTGACTGGGGCACTTAGAAGATCTTCTTGAAGGTGAGATTCAAAGCTCATTTTGGGCATCTGGCAGGAGAAAGATTAGCTGAGTGGGGTAGTTCTGTTAACAAAAGGATTAAGGTAAATCAGAACATGCAGTATTGAGAGATGAGAGCTTAGTGCTACTTTCAGTTTCCTGGAGTGGGGATGGCAGAGACCCCTGATGTACACCAACCTGTCTCCTCTTCCTACACATTCAGAAGGACTATATTCCCCAGCCTGCTAGGAAGTGGGGGTCATGTGACTGTCTTCTGGCAAATGGAATGAAAGTAGAGTAATGCGAGCATTTTCTCCTCACTTTCTCTCTTGGCTTGTTTGGCTAGCTGGAGTCAGAGCGTGCAGCAAACACCTCTGAGAAAGCCCTCACATGTGGTGGGCCCACAAAGTAGAAGGAGCCAGGATGATGGAATCAAACAGGGCTATTGTGGTCAAACCGCCTGGTCAAACCACCACTTACGGCGTTAAGTCCCTCAGATGTGTTGCAGTGGGGATGGTAAGTCTGCAAAGGGAGGTCTAAGAGATCTGTGAGATTTCCGCACAAAGTGATTCTAGCAGCTTACTTGTCCATCAGCCCATTTGTAAGAATAAAGGCAATAAGTTTATGTAAATACTAATGTCTGAATTAATACATGCCATCCCTGGGAAGAAGGCAGATCCATTCTTTTCGACGTGGATCTCTATGAGCCATATTTTCTGGGGGTAGTTTTATGCTGACAACTTAACTTTAAAAATGTTGGGAAGCAGTGGAGAAAATTTCTTCACTGAAGAGGAGAGTTGGGCATTTCATAGCTTATGGAAAGAGGAAATGGACTTGGTGTGTTCTAAAGGTGACTCTAGAGCTGGCTGCTGCAGGGCTACTTAAAAATACCATTTGTGGCATTTTTGTTGTTGTTGTTATAAGAGTAATACATGCTCCCTATAGAAAAATTGGAAAATATTAAAATGTCAAGGAATAAAATTATAATCATTTATAACTCTATGATGTTTTGGTCTGTTTCAGTCCTCTTTCTCTCTATATATGTAATATTATATGTATATAATACATCTACATCATGGAATTGTCTTTATCATCCTATATAGGATATATATCTGGGTTTTGTCATTATATTCCTTTATAAACTTGATTTTATAAAGGAATTTTGTGTAATTTTTTCATTATATGAACATAACATAATTTTTAGCTTTTCCCATGAAGTTAAGTATAATTATTTCCAGGATTTTTTCTTGTTGTTTTAGTAAGAATAGTAAATATCATTATTCATAAGTATTTGCCTGGGTTCTTGATTATTTCTTTAGGCTAGATTCCTAGAAATAGAGTTTATAGTCAGAGTTTGAAAAATTGTAATGGATCTTCATGAGTATAGGGAAATGGCTGTCTAGAATGATTCTAGCAGCTTACTTGCCCATCAGCAGAATATGAGATTTTTGTATTATAATACTTTCAAATGCATTGAAAAAGGAGCATTAAAAATTCTGGTTTTTTTTCTAGTTTTCTCTATAACTCAGAGAATCAGGGACAATAAATCCATGATGTATTTGGTAACCTATTTTCAGTTGGCAAAGTGGCTATCTCCTGCTGAAGTGGGTATAAATATTTCATTTTATGGAGCTGTGAGCATCCTCTGATCATAGTATGGGATAAGCCGATTGCATTTAGTACCTGATGAACTGCTAGGACCCCAAAATCTCAGTGGCTTAATGCAACAGATTTTTATTTTTCGCTCAGGCTGCTTGTAATGCAGGTCAACTGTGCATATTCACAATCGCTCCAACCTTGAAAAGGGAATGTGATAAATCATATATTCACTCTTTGCTTTTTCTCCTGGAAGAGCACACGTCACTTTTGCTCACATCTCCTAGGCCAAAGCAAGTCATACGACCACACTGATTATACAGGTGTAAGAAAGGACAATGCCATCATGTGACTAGGAAGAGACCAGAGAACGTTTAATCACCAGCACTAGTGCCATAGCCATGCTTACTTGCTTATGTGTTGTCTAAAATTGGTTTCATGCTGAAGTGATAAAGTCAAGTTGTGACAGAGACTTCATGGCCTGCAGAGACTAAATATTTACAGAAAATTTTGGCCAATCACTGATCTTAGACATGGCCCTAAGGAAAACTATAGCCATTTCAATATGGCTCCCCGCCCCCATCACCCTCTGGGAAGCAGTTATTTGCTACATCTTTCAAATTCAGCTCATCAGATACAACATAAAAACTTTTTTTTTTTAATCTCCTGATGGTTGATGTGCAGTTACTATGGTTGTGGTAGAGCCATGGTTTGGAGAGTGATAAGAACTGAGACCCAATAACTGAACTGGACTGAGATTACATAGGAAAGCCATCAAAATGACCAGGGGGTGCCTTGAATATTGCCATTGTAAGTTGGGTCAGATGATTTCTCAGCAGCACTCGGAACCTCCTCCAGCACTCTGTAGCTTATGCAAGCCTGCTCAGTGTTTTAGAATCAACTTGGATACAAATTTATGGACTTGTGTAAACACATACCTACATAGATACATGCATATAAAGGAAGGAAAAACAATTGGCTCCTCCAAGTTTTCCCATCTACTCTCCCAGCTTGTTGCTGGGAGGTATTTCACTTTCAAATTTGATTTTTAGAAAAATGCTGTGAATTTCTCCTCAGAGGTTTCATAAGCATTTGCATTGCATTGGTTTTCTGGGTGACTTATCAGAGCACTGTGTGAGGTTTTCAAGCAGTATGTCAACAAATTCCCTGTGTTAAGATAGAACTTCTAAACAGACATGTTGATCTAGTGAGGAAATGCTTTTTCTCTTCGTTTAATGTTCAAATAATAATGCACCAATCGGTAATGCTAGGGATGGAATGGGAGACACATCACAGGCGTATTCAAACTAAGGTCAAAGTCTATTCTTTTTAAATGTCAAAAATGACATTCCCTAATACCCATGTATATAGATTTCATTTATTTGTGCACTTAAATTAACTCCTTTCTAATCCAGCTTATACAGCTCCCAAAGACTTCCTGTGGAAGGCAGTTTCTTCTAAAGTAGTCATAATTCACATCCAGCTCTGATTGGAGGAATGTCTTTTCTTGACTTTGTGCCATAGTCGAAGGTATAGAACCACAGCTTTACCTCATTTCAAAGAGTTTCACTTGGTTTGGAAACAGACACTTCTGATAGTTTTTTGTTCTTTTATCTCCTTCTGATAATTCCATCTTTCCTGAGAATATTTGTGCTGCAGCCACTTCAATGTTTATAGCAGCTCAATTCACAATAGCTAAACTGTGGAACCAACCTAGATGCCTTTGATAGATGACTGGATAAAGAAACTGTGGTATATATACACAATGGAATATTACTCAGCAATAAGAGAGAATAAAATTATGACATTTGCAGGTAAATGGATGGAGTTGGAGAATATCATGCTAAGTGAAGTAAGCCAATCTCAGAAAACCAAATGCCAAATGTACTCGTTGATAAGCGGATGCTGATCCATAATGTGGGGAAGGACATGGGAACAGTGGTGGA
>CM053399.1:139201248-139250582 GCA_028644305.1 Xerus rutilus | reverse complement strand
TATTTCTAAGAATCTATTTTGAAAAAAATAATAATACAAACAAGTTAAAAATAAATATGTCAGGATGTAAATTGCAGTCTTGTTTGTAATATCAAAAGTTGACAATGGTTTACATGTTCATCAGTCAGGGAATAGTTAAACAAAATAAATTGATTTAAGAACATCCTATGCAGCCATTAGAAAGAATGCATGAGTACTGACTTGACAAGATGTAATAAAAAGCTTTTATTAAGCCGGGCACGGTGGTGCAAGCCTATAATCCCAGCACTTAGGGAGGTTAAGGCAGGAGAATCGGGAGTTCAAAGCCAGCCTCAGCAATGGCGAGGTGCTAAGCAACTCAGTGAGACCCTGTTTCTACATAAAAACACAAAATAGGGCTGGGGATGTGGCTTAGTGGTCGAGTGCCTCTGAGTTCAATCTCCAGTACAAAAAAAAAAGAGCTTCTATTAAAAACAAGTTGTAGATCAATAGGTATAGCAGAATCCCACCTTTGTGAAAAAGAAAAATGTATAAATGCAGTTATTTGTGAATGATATAAACATATATGCATACATACCTATACTTACATATGCCTTAGATCAGATGCAAATATAGAAAAAGTTCAGGAAAGGAAAGCCCTTAAGTATTAACAACGGTTAACCCTTGGGAAGGTATTGGATTGAATATGTTAAAAGTGATTGGAAACTTTCACTTCTTCCTTTACATGCACACATATGTGCACACACAATCACACACATACACATGTAATGGGATCATAGAAACAATTTAACAGTCTTCCTGTCTTATCTTCCATTACTAGTCCCTGAAAATCTTACAATCTTAGACAAATCACTTTATTCTAGGATAAATTACTATTCACTATTGAAATTGATGAATACTATAAAAAGAAATATAGATTGATCAAAGGGACACCTAGGAAATTGAGACATTGCTTCCAACTGCATTGGGATGAAAGTATAGAGACAGCAAAGAGAGAAGTTTTTACCTCCCATAATAATAAGCTTGGCTTTTGCAGAGCAAGGAATCCACTTTTGAATAGCTTTTAACCTTGCCCCTTCTTTTGTCATCAAAATGCCTGTAAATACCAGGATTGGGGGCACCCACCCTCCCTTTCCCTTTTTGCCTCATTAGTTGGAATCCACCACAGTTATTTCATGAAAGACCCTGAATTCCAACATTTGGACCACACAGTAGGTTCACTCTGCAGACAGAGGCAGGCACAGAAATTTGCATATAACAGTTACTTGATAAGTGTTGATTGGTGGATTGTCAGCCATCTTTAAGGAAAATAACACTATCTAGTGATCATCTTTAAACTAAAAAGTCTATTCTCCTTCCTGTTTGGAAGGAGAAAATTATTGCTTTTCCCACCATCTGATCAAGAATAGTAAACCATTGGTATGAGATGAACTACCACTGAAGATTTTTTTTAAACCCACATTTCCAAAGAGCATTTACAAAGTATGTTATGAGTGGATGCAGACTATAATATTGAATGAGGCAAATCCTTTCCTATGAGGGCAACCATATAGTTAAACCCAAGCCTGTGATGTTGAATGACCCCAATTGGCAACCCTTGTACTCTGTTACAAACAGATGGAACCAGCAATGTGGTCCTTGTCCAGTTTGCAGGAAGACGCCTGTACCCACCATCCCCCGCCATCCATCTCCTCCTTCCCTGATTTGTGTGTGTTTTTGTTAAACAGTGGATCTTGCTATGCTTTTCAGAAAGCTGACAAGAAGCAAGCTGAAAATTAAAAATGGGTGCCGAGAGGCTTTACGGGAGTCTAAATAAACAGCCCGACAGGAAAGACGTGTGGCAGGCTAAGGTTTCAGGCTAGTGGTCGGAGCGAGTTAACAGAAGGCTCTGTTTGTTTTCCCTGTCCCTGCTCTAGCAAATTTATTGGGTTATCTGTCTTATTTTGACACTTGGGTGTTTAAGGTTTCTGTTCTAGGTGTCTAAAGACATAAAAAAATTATTGTACAGTTTACATTCCTAGCAGAAGCTTTGACATGTGCTAGCTGAAAAGTTCCTATCTGCCCATAACTCCTCAGAAAAAGCCTTCCGGGGTTGGGTTTTCGTAGATGATCCAAGAATCTTCTATAGAAAGCCCCAAGAGGAAAGAGTTTCTTCTTTTGCTTTTCTGTGTCTCAAACTAACATCTAGTAAAGTGCCATTTGCTTCCTTTGAACTATTTTTACTTACCATGAAACACACAAGGAATTTCACCTGTGTCTTGCAGCGGGAGAGGTGCCTCCCATCAGTGGAGCTTACACTCACCTCAATTGAGAAGTTACAGTCTGATTTGTGGTAGAAGTCAGGAATTCACAGCAGTGTTGAGTGATCACTAGATGCTATGATAATGCAATCAAAATATTGTAGTCATATATGTAGAAATATTGATATTTTGGTGAGTGATGTCCTAAACCACCCACAAGCAATGTGGATATATTTCCTCTTTCACAATACCAATTTTGAAATAATTTTACTTATAAATTCATACCCTGCCTGTTCCTTAAAGGGATGACGCTGTATATTAACTAATTAAGAAGTGGTAGGGAATTGAGTAATTCTCCAACATAGAATTATTTTATTTTTTCATTCAAATGGTAGTCAGTAAATATTCTTGTATTTAATTATTAGGACACATAAATATCCTCAGTCTTTATATTGTGTTTTATATTTTTCTCCATAATATAGGGACTGGGGATGTAGCTCAGTGCTAGAGTGCTTATCTAGCATGCTAACACCTTGGGTTTGATCCCAGCACTGCAAAAATACATACATACATACATACATACATATATACACACATACATACACCATACATACATACATACATACATACATAAACACAGTCTAATGGGAGCTTCTGGTTTCTTCTCTCCTTAGATTCTATGGTAGACCTCTTGGCTCACTTAGTCTGGTCAGATTTTCATTATACCAGGTGGTCAGCACAAAGTTAAGGCCAGGGGAAAAAAAGTGTAATTTTTTCTTAGAGGAAATAGATTTGTATTCCCTGAGACAATCAAGCATATGACTGATGGTTTCTTTGTTCATTCCTCCTTCTCTTTGGTGCCTTTTTCTCTTTGTTTTCCATGGCCTCAAATTGGAATTTGGCAGTTGCCAGCAACAATTCCTAGTCCTTACAATGCTCTTGACATCGAGGCCACTGGACAAAAGATGTTTTTCCTGGGCTCACTCCTTTCTTGTCACTTACACTTCCATGTCATTTTCACTCTCCTCACTATTAGTAAAAGTTGTCTTAGTGTGCAAAACACAAAGATTGTTTAGATGCAGCAGGCCTGAATGTAAATGCAGACTGATTGAACCTTCACTAGCAGTGACCCGACCTCCATTTATCATTGGTAGGAATGTGTGTAGCCCTTTCTGTTTCTCAGGGTCGTCACACTTTCATGTGCTCATGTACTTGAACAGAACACTGTGTCTCCTTGCTCCTTGCTTCCAGGAGATCCGGAAAAGCCTGTTTTCCCTCCATTCTTCAAGTCCTAAAGGATATGGAGAAACAAGGCATTTGAGAGAGCCAAAGAACATATTCATGTCATGGAGACTATATGGTCCCTTGCTTTTCTATTGATTTCTGACAAATGTGGTGTTAATTAAAACAAACCAACAAACAAAAAAATCAACAAAAAGATATGCCCATGATAGTAATGGAAAGCAACTTGTTTAGTTTATATTGGGTGCCATACTATGTCCTAGTCCTAGAACTGACTTGGTGAGAGACACAAATACACAACACAAAACTTGTTCACTAGTAACTTAAACACAGCTTGAGGAGACAAGATTTATTTAGTACAGAGTTTAATAATAAAAACAAGTGTTTCATGGTTATAAGTAAAAAAGAAATAGATATTTAACAAACAAATTTCTTTCTTGTAGAATTCTTTACAGAACCTTTAATATCTTATTATACAGTCAAAATCTCTAAGAAGAGGAATAATAAAGCTTTCTACATTTTTTGAGCATGGAACTCTTTAAATTATTTTGATTTTATTTTTATGGCATAGTAAGTACAGACTGATAGATTGGGGTCATGGAAGGGTATGAATGCTAAAGTGAAGAATTAAGATTTTACCGGAAGGCACTGGCTTTTCTAGAAAAGGAGTATCATGATTTAGGTGCCAAAGTGAAGTCTCAAGAAGGGAGTGTCCTGGTGACACACTGGGTCATTCGTGAGAGTCCTGAGGAAGGGCTTTCTCCAGGATAAAAGCCAGATTACAGTTAACTGAGACAAATGGAGGCTGGGACAAAGCAGGTAGCAGGATGGATGCTCTTCTTCATCTTAGAAGTAAAAATGTGAGAACAAGACAAATAGTTGTAGCACAAGACAATCTTATTGAGGATAGGGAAGACGGGGGCATGTCATATGATCAAGGAGAAGGTGACAACAAAGAAAGGACCTCAAATGGCCCTTGAGGGAGGCAAGATAATTGTGGGATCAGGTCTCAAAAAGGAGGGAAATAAGATAGAGAACACAGATGGGCCAAGACAGCGAGAAAACAGAGGAAAGACAGGAACGCAACTCTGATCTTACAACAGTCTGCAGTGCGTCAACTAGACCCAGCATACGCATGTTCATTCTTCATTTTAACAGCAATTCTGTGGCATAGAATTTATGACTTTTCATTTGTAGACATGGAAACTTGCCCAAGGTTGCATAGCTTCTTGGCAGATTAGGCAGATCAGGTATTTGAACCCTGGTCTTGCTGCCTCCAAAGCCAGAAAGTCTAGACAAATAGAGAAATATTCTCAGAGGGAGAGAAGATGAGAGAGATCGTGACTGTCAGTTTTGTGAAAAGGTGAGACAAGGGGATTTACCTGAGTGGTGGCTGAGTTGGAGGTGAAGGGAAACAGGCTAGGGTAGAGGAAGAGTTTGGAATTTTCAATTTTAGAAAGTCAGGCCTTCATGCATAAGTTAACTCTGGAGACATATTTACAAGGTAACCAAATCTTTCCGATTATAAGCACAAAAATCATATAATTTCTTGTAAGCCAGGACACTTTTGAGTAAAAAAGCTGGCATTAACTAGATGGGACAACAGAATGATAGTTGTAAACTGTTGGGGCACATGTCATGCTGCTTAGCATTCCCAAAAAGCTACAAAGATAAAATCCCTAATAATAATCTTGTACAGACATTAACTTCCTGAACTTGGGCAACCCAGGAGATAGGCAAGTCTTTGACAGGGGCTGAGGTAAGGCAGAGGGCAGGTACCAGTTATCCCTGGAGATAGGGAACGTGGATCTAAGCATCATGCCTGACCCAGTATTGGAGCAGCTGGATAGTCCTTCCGTCTACAACTTCACATTGTCATGCCAGTGCTCAATCGGTCCCTCAAGTAGGGTTGGAGGGAATCGATCTGCTTCTTCCTCGACTGTGTATATTTCTACTGTGTACATGTATATGTGCATGTTATTTTGTGTATTTGTGAGCATAAAAATGTGTGTAAATGAGATGTCTATATTTTTTCATTGTGTAATTCAGTTTTGCAAAAGAAAATATTTTGTGTCACTGATTTAAACCTCTTTATGAGGTAGGTGCCTTCTGTGGTGAGGGTGGGGGTGGTGAGTGATGAGGACTCAATGTTTCTGAATCATGACCTTCCAGGCTCTTTCAGTAGATGGCCCACTGGTGAGAAGGGATGGTTCCTTTGGATGGGAGCTGGCAGGTTTTGCAGGGATGCCTCTTGTGTTTCAGGACTCTAGATATTCAGTTGATGTCTATCATTGATAGATTCGTGGCTATTTTCTCCTTTGTCTTTTTCACATATTCCATTCCATCTTCATCTTTGAATGTTAACTAAAAAGATTCTGCTCCACTTCACACTTTGTATTGGGAGCTACTGTGTTGTGTCTCTGGCTTTCTGCTTTGCCTCCTCCTAAAACAGGAGGGAATTTATGGATTCCTTCCACACTAAGAGAGCAAAGGGTGGCTAGCATCCAGTTCAGGCTCTCTTTCCTTCTGAGCCATTCCATGAAGCCACCACTTCAACACTACTTCTATTTTGGATTCATGTCATCTTCATGGAGATCAGTCTCTGGCCTAACCCTAGAAGTTAAAATTTCTTCTCTGCCCTTCTTCTCAAATTTTTTTAAACTAACAAACTAGGGGAGTTCATATCCTCACATTTTTGATTTCCTTCCCCTTAAAATTCTCTTTGAATCTCCCTTGCCTTTACTGAAGGGTCACTACTCTCTTTTTTGTTAGGTAAGCATTCTCCTTGATTTTTGTCCATTTTTTCCTTTATTCAAGCTTTGTGACTTCATTATGGAATAGCAGAGAAATGGTTAGAATTACTTGTACAAATATAATGTATAAAAGCATTGGTTTATGAATACCTAACATATTAGGTATTTTGAACTTTCAAAGTTTAAAATTAGCAGCATTGCCAAGTGACAATTTGCACACTCCAATTTAATGTAATGTTTCCACATAACACACATAATAAGGCCAAAAAGCAAAGAGACAGGATGGATATGAATAAAACACCACTCCTGTATTTTGAGTCACAATCTTGCTGGGAAGATAAAGTTTATCAAAACAATAAAGGGTAGAAGGAGGTAAAAGGTGCACATGACAATAACTGTGGGAATTTGCAGGTAAGAGAAGTCATATCTGACTGAGACAATCAAGATGAAACTTCAGAAGGAGATAGCTTTGGAGAGAAGCCTGAAAGGATGGTTAGAGGGGCACATTGGTAACTGACAATAGTTAAGGCCTGTGGAACAGGCTCAGAAATGGATGAAAGTGCCAGGATGTTAGCAAAGCTGCTGGAACGTGGCTGGCCTCAGAGCCCACGCTAGACAGGAGGTCCAGTACAGCCAGAGCTTGCCCACTGACCATGGAGGCTTGGAGTGAATGAAGGAGAAGGAGAAGAATGGTGTCAGTTCAAAAGGGGAACTGGCCGTGGGGAAGGTTTTGGATGGAGAGGAGGAACCCCAAGACCAGGAAATGGAGTATTATCATGGGATGGCTCAGCTTAAGTGTGGCAGTGAGCAGTTAATATGAAAGGAGACTCAAGGGGTGCAGATCAGGAGGGGGACAAGTTCTGAAGCCAGGGTTTCCGATGGCTTATGAACTGAGAGCAGGAAATAGGAGAGTCATGGTTTTCTGTTTTCATTTTCCTTTGGAACTACATCCAATAGCTGCCTGCACACTGATCTGTTTCCCTCTGTGCCTAGGTCGTCATGAGGGAATAGAAAGGTCACCCTTGAAAGATGCCAAATCTAACCCATATCTAGCTGTGCCTAGCTGTGCCCAACCATGGGTTCACCAATTGCTGCAGGTGCCACAGTCTACTATGTCACTCCATCAGCGTTCACCCTTTTCTTGAGTGCTTTCACCACAAGCAGTAGCAGAGTTTGAACAAAATACACACTTTGCCTGCAAATACAGAAAAAAAAAAAAAAGACAAAAACTCAAAACACCTGAGTCAGCTTCAGTGTCTGGAAATATAGCAGTTTAACACCAAATAAAGGTCTGTCCAATGGCTGGTGAATCAAATTAAATTCTGAACAAACAACTCTCTAGTCGCATCTCAGTCAGTTTTACAATCAATGCGGGTGATTTATGGTTCCTTAGGGTTGCATTCTGTTTTCCATGTGCTGGGATTTCCACACGTAGCTACCATTTACCACTAATGAGCAGCATGCATCAGTCCCCGGGCACCTGGAGGGAAGCCACCACTTAGTTTCCTTCAGTGCTTGGGCTCTTTCCCATGTGCTCTTTCTTAGCTGGGTCAGGAGTCCAGGCCTGTTGGATGGAAGCTGTTAATGCAAAATGCTGAGAGCCTTCAGTCTTTTCTCCCAGAAGTATCAGTGCTTTTTGATGAAAATGGCTCTCTGGTGTGTGAAAACCCTTCGGGACAAATTTGGTTCTCCCACCTCAGCATACTGATTCTGATAGTGGGATTTGCAGAGGGACAGAGGAAGGCATTTGATTCCTGCACCATTTCCTTTGTTACCATTTGATAAAAGTGAGTTTTGGGTCTGTGTTTTTATGGGAACAAAATAATACCCTGATGCTTAGCATGGTACCTGGTACTCCAAGAGACGTGGAATAAATGGCGGATGGAAGTGCACGTAAAGTATTTGATTCTTGTACCAAGTGCTTGGGAATTCTCTGAAGAGTTTCTGCTAAACCAGAGAGATTTTAGTCTGAGGGAGGAGACTGTGGTAAAACATAGTCTTTCTACTGCTTTACATATGCCAGGCTCTCCATTCTAAAACCTTCAGTTTTGTTCATTGCTCACGATAATCTTTTTAGGGAAGTGTTGTTGTCATTCTCATTTTATAGATGAGGAAACTGAGGCACAGAGGAACCGAAGTGACTTGCTTGAGGTCACACAGCTGGTATGTGGTAGTGCTAGGATGTTAACACAGGTAGTCTGCCTGCAGAGTCCTAGAACTGAGTCGCTGTGTAATAGGGAATCCCTCAGGCCTTTTCTATTTGGGGACTGGAGTTGTTCCTCCAAGGCTGTTAGAAGACTAGCTGTATTTCTAAATAACAAGAAAAACAAAGATGTATTTGCTGCCTCTGAGTTCTTAGCTTCCACAGTAATTAGCAATGTAGAAGTGAATTCATTCACTCAATTGGTTTCAGACCAAAGAAAGTGGAGGGTGACTGTGAGGCGAAGCAGGAAGAAGTAGGGGTGAGAACAGATATCTGTTCTGTTATTGAGGCAGATTTTTATGGTTTTGAAGATCAAGTTGAAGAAGGAGAAAAGAAAGAAAAACAGAGTCTCTGAATTGGTATTGCAGGTGAGGCTTTTGCCAGGGAGCAAGATGACTTCTCTGAGGTTGGTACATGAACCTCCTCCACTGGAGTCTTGTGGACCCAGACATGTCCCCTTCTGTCTGCATGAGGTGAGTGAACCTTCCAAAGCAATGGAATAATGAGACTGCTGAAAAAGTAATTTCCCAAATGAAACTTCAGTGCACTGGGGAAATACACTCCTTCATGAGTGACAGGTGGAATCTTTCCTTGAGATTTCTCAGATTGAGGGCAGATGGGTTGCTCCTCAAAATATTGTGCATTGAGATCGGCCCAGTGCTCTTTGCATTTTCTAGTTCTTCTTCCTCCTCTACATGTGACTTTCAGTTCTGTCTGAAGCTGAGATAAGTACCCACAAATATTGATCTCAGATCAAATAGTCTACAAATAAGATAACAGGCAAAACATTTTAGAATCTGTTTTCAAACCCAAACTAAATTTCAGGATCCAGGTTTCATAAGGCAAAGAGGATTGCCTGTTTTGAAATTTGATTTAAAAATAGTTCCTAGAAAAGTATTAAGTAAGCCCCAGTACCTCCTGGGAAAACAAGTGGCTCTTAAAATCTGAAACTATATTGTAGAGGGTTTTATGAATGTGCAACATATGGATTAAATTACCCATATTTGAAAAAATCAAATGACAAAGCACACTTGGCAGTTTTATAGAGCCTGAATTATTTGGAAAACAGTCCCAAGATACCTTAAAAATCCCAAATGGAGCCTAGTTTACCAAACATCTTTGAAAAATCAAGTTCAGTCACTCATATTAAAAAAAAGGGATGTCTCCATTAGAGTATACAGAAATAAGGATTCAAAAAAAGTTATCTGATTTTCCTATTCTGGGGGTTCCCCAGATGAAAGAGCCTGGGCCGTGATGGTACCCATTACTTCCTGTAAACCTCAGGGTTGCGGCCAGGGGGCCAAGGTCCATTCTCAGTTCCTCCCTATCTCCCTCGCCCTCTTTCTTGCTTGCTATGAATTTTGGAAGAGGGGCTAAAAGTTTAGCTATTCGCCATTCCCTCATTGTTAAACTCAGTTATTGTTAATGTTGAATATGACCTGTTTTCTGAAAAACAATCTGTGGTCAGTGGGTTAAATACATCATGATTCTTGTGGCTCTTCTTTTGACCATGCTCACTTTGTGCCTTATTGCCCAACTTCAGGCCTAAATACTGTGTGAAGTGTGACTTCATTTACTCTCCTATCTATGGATCAGTATGTGAGGCTGAGGGGAACCTTTTTGACTCTGTTTAAAAATCTTATTACTGTTTAAAAATAGTCATCTCTAAAAATAATTCAGACATTTTTTAGAGCAGGGAATAAGAGAATCAGTGAAGGTACCCAATGGAAATAAGAAGGTCCTTTATTGATTATTGTTACTGGGCATAGAAAGAGATTAAAGGACTTGGCCATGGAGTGCCAGCTAAGTGGCCCAGGGCTCTTTTACTACCATACTCTTTTACTACCATACTCTTTTACTACCATATACATCATATCACATGCCAAATATAATGTAAATATTTCCCAAGACTATCTTGGCATTTCAAACAAATACTATTAAAGTCTTGGACATCAAAAGTATCGCTTGAGATTTATAAATGCTTACACTCTCTTTATCAGCAAGTGAGAGTGGGTAGACCTGAACTCAGGTCTTCAGATTCCAACTCTAATACTCTCTCTGACAAAATATATTCCCTCGTCCTATAAAATTTCTGCACTCCTCAACTGGCATTAAATATTGAACAGAGGTTTATAAAGCAGAGACATGTCGCATGTTTTAGGTTTAAAACTCAACTATACAAGTGCTATTTTAAATAATTAACATGAAAATGACCTACATTTTATATTGCATATGTGCCATTTACTACAGACTTTATTATGGTATGAATTATTCATTTACACACATTACTGAACAGGGCTGTCAACACAAAGCATTTTGTCATTCTTTGTGAGTAGCTTATGGGATGCCCAGGAGCACTTTTGCCTGACGCCCAACTTCAGACCTAAATACTGTGTGCATTGTGACTTCATTTACCCTCATACCTATGGGATCAGAGATTAGCATAAAACACACCCTTTATACTCTTAATTACCATCAAACATACACCTTTCACAAGTATTCCCAATTTACCTGTCCCCCCGTTGGCATCAATGCAGATTCCAATTATGCTCCCAGGTGAAAAGGTGGCAAGGACAACCATATGTGGACACACTGTGGGTAAAGGCACAGAGCTGTTGATTGCTCTGAGGAAGCCTGTCTCCCGCCAGAGCAAATGACCAAGAAAAAGAATGTTTTAGGGGGAGCCCTGTCTCCCTGCATTTCTGAATCATTGCTATTGTTCTGTATCCTTGGAAAGGGGCCATGATCAGGGAATCAAGTTGTGAATATTTGGGGGTAATTTTAAAGTTAAGCCTGTCTTTCTTCTCTTGTGAGAAAAAGTGGTAATTGAGAAAAGTGGTCTAGATTAATCTAAAGAACAATGTGTAGTGCAAATGCTAAGTGTTCACACAGGGAAATAATTGTTTTGATGCCCATTTTTTGCCATAACATTTCTTTGCCTTTGCATCGAATTCTTTTCTTTCTTGGCATGACTCCTCTGTTTTGTATCTAGGTAGTTCTCCTTATTCTTTAAAAAGCAGTATAAACACTGCAACCTCCAGAAAGCCCTAACTAATGGGTCTCATTGAGATGTTTCTCTTGCAGGCCCCCAAGGCAAAACTGGGCATAATGCTTTGAGATGGTTTACTTGTTCTGTAATATAAATTTATTTGCAAATACCAGAAATAGACCCCTTGGCTCCAAGGATCATGTCATTTCATCCATATGCCCGGTCAACCTCCAGTTTTGTGTCTGGCTTATGGTGGATCTTCAATCAATGTTTATTGCATGGCTAATAACTGAGTGGCTAAATAGTGCTGCTGAACACCCAACTGGGTGGACATCCAACCCCCTAGGTGGACATCAAGAAGAAACACTGTTCTTTTCTGATTATGTTTCAATATGTGTCTTGCCTGTAGAGAAGGAAAACAAAGGTGTTCTCCAACACAAAGAAATATGCAAACATACTTTTAGAGTTTGAAATTTTATCTACAGAGAAAAATTCTAGAAAACTAAACATTTTAAAAATATAAAAACTACCCAATGTTTATATCCCCTTAACACAATCATTGAATCTGAATTCGTCATATTCGTTGATTTCCATATTGTTGTAACCTCTCTCTGATTATCACTTAATAGGAGACATAATTGTTTATTAAGCATCTTCCATGTACTGGGCTCAGTGATAAACACTACATATATTATTGCAGTTAATATAAATGATGACCTCATGCACTAGAATCATTAACTTAATATTACAGGTAGCATAGCCCAGGATGAGCTAAGTGATAGTCTAGTAACTAATAGAAACAGATTTTGAACTGACATCTGGGTGACTAAAGTCATTAAAAATCCAAGTTTTAAATTAAATTGAAATTAATAACAAATTAAAAATTTTGAAAAACCTTTTCTTTGGGTCAGAGTTCTTACAATGAACATTGGGTTAAGATTGAAGTTTGCATGACTTTTAGTAATGTGCGAAATTAATTTCCAAAAGGACTGGAGGCTTCAATTTGCAATCTTCCCTACCAGAATACAAATTTCTTGAAAGGGTCTGAGTCTTATTTCCTTGACCTCAGACCCTAATATAGTACTAGGTACATGGAAGCTTCAAGCCAGATGTCTGGGGAATTACATCAAATAAATGGATGCTGTCACAGCATTGTCAATATTCTTTGAAATCCACATAATATGGTACCTAAGAAATATATGAACCTATAAAAGGCAGATTATTTTCTTGTCTCTGAATATAAGGAAAAAAATTAACTTTTTGGAAAGTAGATTGGCTCTGTTGGAACAGTAGTTGGCATCTATGCTTTTGCAAGCCAAGAAGAGTGTTTCTATTTCTGCATAGAAGAATTTAGTGAGTCACTTTTGAAAATATGTAATCTGGATAAATCCCAGACTACCTGTTGGCTGAGCCTCAGCATGTTAGTGTAGTTGGCCACATAGTCCAGCAAGCAAAGGCAATTAAAATGTAGTTCCAGGCTTTATTTGAATGTTTCAAAGGAAATGAAAAGGAATCTAATAACACTTTTGAAAATTCTCCTTTTTCTATCTTTTCCAACTTTCTCATAGCTCCTCTCATCCCTACCAATCTCTAAATTCCCATTTTCAAAACATTATACAAAATTTTACTAGGCTCTTTAACCTAAGGGCCCTTTTGGTTACCTTTAGAGTCCCAAGCGTCTCTCTCCTGGAAGGAGCCCCAGGGCCTTCAGACTGCTGTTCTCCTGACCTCCATGACACCTGATTCCCCTCCTCTTTTGCTGACTGTTGAAAGTATATTTCTTTTATTGCCTTTTTGTTCTAAAGAGAAATTCCTCTGGAAGAGTTTTACTTGAAAAATGATACAAGTCATTCATGGTGGCACACGTCTGTGATCCCACAGGTCTGGCTCTGGAGGCTGAGGCAGGAGGATTCCAAGTTGGAAGCAAGCCCCACCAAAGTAACAAGGCCCTAAGCAACTTAGCTAGACCCTGTCTCAAAATAAAACAAATAAATAAAAGGACTGGGGATGTGGCTCAGTAGTTAAGCACCCTTGGGCTCAATTCCTAGTACCCAAAACAAAACAACCAACAAATACAACACCACAGATCTTTAACTTCATTATATATACTCCTGAGTTATAAGCAGTATTTAGAATCCACTCATTGACCTGAAGAATTGCTTCTCAGCTTATAATAGAGGCTTCTTAGGGCCTCACCATGGTTTGTAGTTGTTCTGAAGGAAGCTTGAATATCCTGGCTGTCTACACCCATAGCTTCAGCTCTCAGGTCACAGTTTTCCTAAAGCCTATGAATATATTTGTCCATCACTGAATCAGTTTCCTAGACTTTGGCTTTCATATTCTGGCCTGTTTCTTTTCTCTGACCTCTCCTCCTCTTCAACTCAGACACCTCCAGCTTCTTGGTAGTTTCCCCTCTGTCAAAACAGGAAAGATTCAGATAGAATTTACCTTATTACATTCAATCAAAATTTACATGCAGTTGCCTCCCATAAGTATTTGTCCTTAAAACCTCTTCCTGACCCACTTGTGACCTGCAGTCTCTTGGGTATATTTCAGGCAGGCTGATATTACTGTTCAGTTGTTTGTAGCTTTTGCCTGAGTTATCAAGTCATGTACCTGATTCAATAGGTTTTATTTTTATAATTTGGGAAAGTGATGTTATAACTTTGGCAACACACACAAATATATATAGAAATAATGAAATAAATTAGAGCTATAATTATACTTTTGTGCTTTAAGGAGAAAATTAAAACAATTAGCATAATCATATTTGTTATTTTAAGCATTTGAAATATTAAGATTAAACTGCCAATTTAGGGAAACTGCATATTAATTTTGTGTTTATAATATGCCATGTGTGATTGTTATTAGATTTGTGACTTTAGTTTGGAAAGAGAAAGGGTATTAGTTTTGTAAACAGTGTTGTATATTTATGAAAATCTGATTGTTTTAATATTTAAAATTTCCTTTATGAGGTTTATAAAAGTTTTACTTATAGGGTATAAGTCTGCCCTGTCAGATTCTTGAAGTTTGTGAATGAATCAGCTATATCAAATTTGAAATGTGTAAATATGTGTCATTCAATCTGAGACGCAAATCCAGTAAGCCGTGTGTGTGTGTGTGTGTGTGTGTGTAAGATTTATTACAAGAGCTGGTTTAAGCAATGCTGGGGCTGGCTAAGCAAGTCTAAAGTCTGTAAGGTGAAATGTTAGGAAGGAAAGATAATGAGTAGGGTGTAATTTCATGAATATGACCCCAAATCATTATGTAAGGTGGAATTCCTTTTTTTCCCTCCTGGGAAGGCCTCTGCCCTGCTTCTAAGGCCTTCCAGTTGATGAAGTCAGGCTCAGCCAGAATAATTTCCATTCATTAAAGTGAACTGAAGGAGGCTTCTAATACTTTCACAGAAGTATCTGGATTCATGTTTGGTTTATGAGCTAAGGGACAGCCACCTAGTCAAGTTGGAAAAAAAAAAGAATCACCAAATGTTTCAGATATATTAACTTAATTTGGAAATAAGTTGTGCTCTTTAGCAATAATGAAACTGTTAAATTTATAATTTAACAAAACTAAAATACATGGTACATTTTTTTGATAAAGAATTCTTGTTCTAAATAGAATAACAAAGTTTATAAATTGGACCTAAAGAGCTAAGTTTTAATATTCATAATTTTAGAAGTTATGACTAACCAAATAGCTGAACATAGCCCTTTCTGTGTACAAATTTTATACATGTGAAAATGAAAATCTTCAATGGACAGAGACAGACAGTGGAATTGGGTAGCATATAAACATCCTGAGCCTTGAGATAGAGATGAAAATTTAAAAAATGAAATTCAAACCAATAGGAAATGAGATTTGAGACCTTTATAAGATATTTGAATTAGTATTTGAAAATGATAAGATTAAGACATTTATGATCTCATGACCCATGTAGTTCAGTCTCAGCTACACTATGATAAAAAAAAAAAATTCAGCAATCAAAAGACTTTTCAAAATAACCTAAGGGTTTACTTGCTTCTTTTTTTTTTTTTTGGTACCAGGGATTGAACTCAGGAGTTCTCGACCATTGAACCACATCCCCAGCCCTATTTTGTGTTTATTTAGAGACAGGGTCTCACTGAATTGCTTAGCACCTCACCATTGCTGAGGCTGGCTTTGAATTCAGCCTCCCAAAGTGCTGGGATTATAGGTGTGTGCCACCGTGCCCGACTTTACTTGCATTTCTTGATGCAATAGTGGATCATAATGATGCTTCTAAAAGGATCCCTCTACCTAACTCCCTCACATAAAACTTCAACAATTCTCTCTGCAATCTTTTCTCTATTTCTTAGCCCAAGCAAGAATATTGGTTTTTCTTTTTTCCCTTCTGCATGGTAAAGCCCCAAATTACTCTTTTAACCAGGGAGAATAAAGGAGAGCTAAAGACTTCGGAGTAGGCAGAAGGTAAGACTGGGACAATCATCGTTGATTGGTTTGCCTCAGGATGGTGAGGCTTCAGTGTTCTTCTATGAGGCAATCGGCCACCCTTTCAGCAGTACTTGAAAATAAGAAAAGAAAAAGCTAAGGTGTTTATTTATATAAAAGTAGCCAATTACACTTATTTATGTAAACTGCATACCATTTGTGCCTAATTACTTCAATGCATAGTCATGATTATGGACCCCATTAACTATGGCTATTAAGATTAACCTGGCCATAAATCTTACTCTAAAGTGACAGTAAACCTGTACATTCTATCCCCTAAAATGCTGCTTTTGCTCAATGGCCTGTGCATGCTCTTGTGTCATCTCTTATAAATTTAAAATATTTGGAGGGCCCTTGTCCACGCTGTCAGCTCCACATCTTTGAACTTCTCTGCAGTTGTCTATTGTATCTCCCAGCCCTCAGCCTCTTCCTTTCCAGTTATTCTCCCCATTGGAATAAGAATAACCAAAAGCTTACATCTTTCCACCTCCACATGAGAGCTTTGGAATATTATTTTTTAGACCTTTGACTTCTTGCCACACCAAAATTATGTTTTTGTTTAAATAGGAATCTGTTGGAGGCATCCTCTTGGAAAGCCCTTGGGCCTTTCCTGAGGAAGTTGGAGTGTGGAGTAGTTTTGTTTCCCAGGGCGTATCTTGACAGGTGTCATTTTCCCTCCATTCAGATTCTTTGTGTACTTTGGATTCAATATTGACTTCTCTGCCTCTGATGCAGTCCTCACATTAGCCCTCAAGGGTGAGTAGTAGAGGAAACCCAGCTTCTGAGTGCCAGTCCCGTGTCACCATTGATAGTGGTAGTCTGTTCTCAGAGCTGGGGCAGTGTTGTGGTCTTTGAGGGTTTCCTCCCCTGGGGTAGGCAGTGTGTGTGTGGGGGGAGGGGATATGTTGCCACCCTTTTGAACGAGCCCTGCTTTGAACTTCAGGACCCCCTTTTATAAACAGGAAGTATCTGGGCTGTGTATTTGTATCAGAGCCCACATTCTGGAAAACAGAAGAAATCTCAGGCTATTGTTCCATATATATGTTTTTTATTATTGTTTTTGTCTGTAGGTGCTCTGTCCCTCCTGCCCCAGCAGGAGAGGAGGACAGGATAGGTCGTGAGGAGGCATTGGGAGGAAAGTGGTGCTGGGCTGGGTGCTGAGGCTGGCCTTGGAGCATGGCATCCCAGGGTGATGTTCAGAAGGCAGGGCCAAAAACGGGAGGCAAATGACAGATCAAAGAGTTGTGAAGTTTTTTCCACCTCCACATTCCAGCCTCTCACCTGGAGTCTAACACAACAGTCTCCCAAGGGGTCTACCTACTTTGAATTCTGCAAAGCTTTCTCCACAGAGCTGCCAGAGTGGTAGTCTTTTTAATGCAACCAGATTTTCCCTTGCCTAAACCCTGCAGTGGCTTCCAGATAAATGTACAGGTTTTACAGGATTGGAAGTAGGCCTCCATTTCCCACCTCATCACCTTCCTCTCTTCCCCCTCTTACTCGGTTTTAGCCACTGGCTTTTTCTGAACCATTCTCCACCATATGGCCAACTCCCTTCTAAACTCAGGCTCTCAGCTCACAGGGCACCTCTGCCAGGTCTTCTCTGACCACCCAGGCTAAACTAGCTTTCCCCTTCTCCCTGTCATTTTCTTGCCATCCCATTTCATTGTCCTCTTAACACTGGAAATTTGTGAAATTGTCTCTTTCATTCATTTATTTCCTGTCTCTTTTCTCTGATTTAAGTTCCTTGAGAATAGATACCTTGTTTGCCTTATTCACCATGAAATTTCCAATGTGTAATACAGTGATTGCTGTATAGTCAGAGCCTCGTAAATATTTAAGAATTAAATAAAACATTCCTGGTACACAATTATAAGCTATTCTTAGAGTTACTCACAGAACAATTGGGTTGCCATAAAGATGACACAAATGTGTGGTGGAGGATTAAGTTTTAGATTCAAATGAAAGTATCTCCCCACAGCAGCTTCAGGTCAGAGGAAATGCATGGGAAATGCATGCCAGGAAAAGAAAAACCAATACAATCACCACTGCCAGGAAATCTTAAAATGTAGACATGTTGGGGGAGGGGGTAAAATAGTCATATCATAAAATTGACCATGAGTGACTTGTAGTATTTTCATAGTGTTATGCCACCATCACTTCTATCTAGTTCTGGGATATTTTCAGCACCCAAAAAGAAACCCTGCACTCACTCCCATTTCCTTTCCCTTCTCCAACTCTTGGTGATCACTATTCCACTATTCTGACTCTGTGGATTTGCCTGTTCTTGATATTTTCTGTTAATGGAATCATAAAACATGTGGTCTTTTGTGCCTGGCTCTTTTCACTTAGCACGATGTTTTCAGATTCTTAAATGTTGTAGCATGTGCCAATACTTCATTCCATTTATGAGTTAATAATACTTAGTTGTGTGGGTCTACTACATTCTGGTTATCCACCCACATGAATTACATCCCTTTCCTACCCTTTCTTTCCTCAGGAAGACAATTGACCAGAACCTGGGGATGTGGGTCCCACTGAAATTCTTTTGGAATAACATGATTCCATTTTGCGTGTTGATGCTTATGTTCTTGTAGCAGACATTGTTTACAGAATTTTGGACTCTAGAGTTCTGGAATTTTAAGAATCTAAGGAATATTCCCTATTCTTCAGACATTCACTATCTGTTAAGAGATATAGACACCTAGGAATGGAGCTATGCAATAAAGTGATAAAGACTTCAGTAGAGTTATGCAGAAAGTATTTGGAAAGCAGAGGAAAGAGTTATTAATTCTACCCAGGGTGTCTCAGTTTTGCCATTAAACAGAGTTCCTTGAGGTTGAGAACCCTCTCTTGCTCTTTATCTTCATACTCTCATCACTGAAAATGATTTCCAGGCATTTATGTGCTCTACAAATTTTGGTGGAAGGAATGGATGAGTGGAGATTTAAATGCTTAATAAAATTTTCACTACAGAAAAGGGAAATACAAAAATTCTAGGCTAAGGGAACAGCATGTATGAGAGCAGGGAGCCCTAAAATGTGACTTGTTCACGGAAGGACAAGTAGTGGGAAAAATGGCTTATTATGACCCCTTTTGACAAAGTCTGAGTCTTACAGAAAGGCAAAGGGACTTGTTCAAGAACAGAGCCAGGTCTTAAGTCTGGCTCCTCTAAGTCTAGAATCTACATTTAACTACTAGGCCAACACTTCTCAAACTGTTTGCCACAGCTCGCTAGTTGATTGTGAATTCAGCTTAGTTTCAATTGGCATCATAAAAATTACAATAAAATTTTAAAAATATCAGCATATATCACACACATTAAATTAATTGTTTTGTAAGTCTTCTCTCTCAGTCTCTCTCTCTCCATCTCTCTCTCTGTCTCTCTCTCTCACACACACATACACATGCACAAATAGGATTAAAATCTGTGTGTGTCCAGCATTAGGGTGAATGTAAGCAAGAGTTGTTCCAAGATACAGAAAAGCTCTTTAATATGGGACAGTGGGATGAAATTTCATGGAGGAAGTATTTTTATTGAATCTTTAAGGACTGTAAGATTTCAGTGGACAAAGAACAGGTTTATTCTGGGTGAATGACTTATATTTCACACAAAGTGGGTATGTCTCTCAAGAATCATCCTGGATTTATATTTTGGAGACTTTAAGCAAAACCAAGGGGTTGAAAGAATAGAATAAACAGTGAGTTCCTACATAGTAGGCAATGGTTGATTTTTGGCCATGTAGCATCCACTTTCCTTTCTTTAAAGGATTTCTAGTTTCTTTGAGAAATTAGCCATCTAGTTGTGGGGGGAGGGGAATTGGTATGTTAATATTGTGATCATCTCTCTTGTTAAGAAACTACCATGGGGCTAAACTTGTAGTTATTAATTCCCAGGTTGGCTGCTTGGTGCTGCTCTAGGTGCTGCTTTACCTTCCAGAGCAGCACAGTGCTTAGTGCTCTTTGCTGAGTATTCCCTAGGGTTCTAATCCATCTCTTATCCTGCTAACAAATATTCTTGATCTTAAGTTAGCTCCAACTGCAACAATCACCTGTTTTATGTTATCTCACTGAAAAATCTACACAGCACACCTGTATGTTAAATGTGCTACAGAAAAGGAAACTGAGATTCAGACAAAAGCCTGCTTCTAGGAAGATGGAACTGGAGTTTGAACCCAAGTCTTACTGAGGACAATGTTCTTTCTTTTTTTTCTATTACTGCCTTTCCAGAGGTGCATATACTTTTGTGCTTAGAAGTTGTTATGATTTTAGGGATTCCTCTCAGTTGTTGTTAAAATGGCTAAAAAATATAAATGACTGTCTTAATACAAGAAGGATGTTTTCCTAAAATAAAATAAGTTAGACTTAGACAGAAGTTTCCTGGCCAAAAAAAAATTTATATATATTTATCAAAACCCCTCAATCAACAAGACTGAGCCTTCTCCGCTTTCAGAATGTTTACTAGGGATTCTGGACAGGGGCTTAGATAATTGAGAGGATTAGAACCAAAGGAATGAAGGAGAGAGGAAACATTCCCTCAGGCAGAAAGGAACCAGAGCAATGGGAAAGGTTTCCTGAGAAAATAGAAAATGTAGGCAAAGCAAAATTACTTTTAAGGACATAAAGAGGAGACGCTTTAGGGTGCAGTAAAGAAGGAGGAGGCAGGAAAAATCTATAGAAAAAAAGAAGGAATGAAGTTTGGTCTGGTTTTAATTTATGTCAATTGACAAATCCATGAAAGCTGTTCTAGGCATGGGTATGTAGTAACTGAAACCAGTTCAGAATGCATTTTTCCTCCTCTCCCTACAAAATATGATACACCCTAAAGATAGAGGTGACACCAACGATATTTCCTGTCTCTCGCCCAACATTCTCCCTTTCCTCCCCCACAATACCTCTGTTTCTGCCTGCAATTCATAACTGGTATAATTAGGGGAATTAAGAATATTCACGAACATAAAATATATGTGTTTAATTGCACTGTCAAACACAAAAGATAAAGAGAAATGGTGGATGAGCAAAATTCTTCTTTTAAGATTTTGATGACACTTTTGATCCCTAAAGACTCACCCATTTCCTGCACTTTCCCAACCTTTGATGAAAGAATAAGTATATTCTATTGTGTCAATTGTATTCAAATGTATTTTATAAATTTTACTTGCTGAATTCTGAAAATAATTGAGGGACAATTAGATAGGCCTGTTTGGCAAATGTTTCTGCAGAAAGTTGACTTTGTCGATTGACTGCCAGGAGTGAAATAGTGGAAGTGAGAAGCTTGTGGGCAATTAACTGACCGAAGCTGAAAGAATTTCCACAAGACTAAAGAGAACTACCTGGTAGATAAGTGGGTAAAAAGCATGATCAGGTTTTTACAGAAAAAATAAAAATGTTTTCATAAGCATGTGAAAAGATGCTTAACGCAGGCAAGATATTGCAAACTGGAATCACAAAAAGATATGTTTTCACACTCACTAGCTTGGCAAAAAATGACAAAAGCAGGCAATACTAAAAATTGTTAAAGATATAGGACAATAGAAACCTCATATAGTGTAGGTAAATCAAAAAAAGTTCAAGTAACTTTGAAAAAGGATTTGGTATCTTCTGATGAGGTAAACATGAATATAATATAAGGTCTTCAAATTTCAGAAAGTGTATATAATAGGAAATATGTAGAAAAGATCATAGAAGCTTTATTTATAATGCCAAAAAGGAAAACCCCTATAGCTCTATGTTAGTCAGTTTTCCAATACTGTAACACATACTTGTGATAAATCAACTTAAAAAGAGAAAAGGTTTATTTTGGCTCAGAGTTTTGGAGGTTTCAGTTCATAATCAAGTGGCCACATTGTTGTTTGGCATGTGGGAAGGCAGCACATTATGGCAGGAAGTACTTAATGGTGCAAAGGTACTTACTTCATGGTGACCAGGAAGCTGTGTGTGTGTGTGTGTGTGTGTGTGTGTGTGACCAGCATTCTAGAGTTTTCTTTGAGGTTATTATGCCCTAGTTACTTACGCTCCATCTCTTAAAGTTCGCACTACCTCCCAATTGTGCCAAGTTTGAGACCAAACTTTTAACACATGTGCCTTTGTGAACATTGCTGATCCAAACTATGGCAGGGTCCAACAGTAGAAGAATCAGTATATGAATTGTGCTATAATATATAGTAGTAGAAAAATGAGGAAACTTGGTACATACATTGATGTGAATAAATTTCGAAAACATAATACTGAGCCAAAGACATCCCCAAAGAAATATTTAATGTGATTCCATTTACTTTAAGCTTATAAACATATATAATGTTGAAATAAATCATCCAGGTTTTATGTGTGTCTGTGTATGTGTGTGTGTGTATAATATAGCAATAGTTGAAAATACTATTTAAAAAGCAAGGTGCTCCATGCTCCATGCTTGTATAAATATGTTAAAATAGACTCTACTGTTATGTATAACTAAACAGAATGTGTAAAAAGAAACCTAGAAAAAACTAATTAACACGAAAATCAAGATGATAGTTACCTTTGTAAAGCAAACAAGGTGGACGAGAGGTGAAGGGCACATTTTTCAAAGAAATCTATTGTTTTATGATTAAATTGAGTAATCAAATAAACAGGTGTGTGTCTTATTGCTACTTATCTTTTGTTGTGTTTAATATTCTCTTTTGCATGTATAAAATATTTTGCAATCTTTTTTAAGTAGAAAGATATAAATCAATAGGAGATGATTAAAGTGAGTCCAATCAGAGTTTTTAGACTGATGTTGGAAGAAATTTCTACTAGGAGATGAATACCCATGTGGCTGATCTTCCCTGGGATTACAGAGACCTAGCGGTCCTGATGAATTAACCTATGGCCTGGGGACGGCAGCTCTTGCCTAGCCACCTGGTGGTGGTGGTGCCAACTCTCTTCTGGTGGAAATTCCCTCTGCTGACTTCCACAGGGTGCCTTGTTGTTCAGAAGTTGTATGGGCTGTAGAAAAGGAGGAAGGCCTTGCCTGTGCGAATGGTGTGATTCCTTCTCGTCGTGCCATGGTAAAGGTGGAGCATGGAGCACTGGAGCACTGGAGGCTATGCCTCTCCAAAAGCCTATATTTTGGGGCTTTCAGAATAAAAAAAGTCAAGTGATAAAATAGGGTTTGGGGTATATTTAAAATCTTTAAATTGAATAAATTACCATCTCTGATATTGAGATAGTGCAGTGCAATATAATTAAGATATTGACATGATAATTACAGGATTTATAAAAAATATCAATCCTGAGTTTTTAGAGACTGTGCAAGGCAGTAATTGAACTACTTTTAAGTCACAATGTGTCTCTGTGTGTATATATAGCCTTTGAATTACAAGTCAAAAATTTAAATCTGATGCAGTAGATCTGCTCTTCCAGAGTCCTAGCTTCTACTTGTCATGGCCTAAATTTAAGAGCCAATTCCAAAATGGAATCCATGATTCTGCTTCAGGAAGATAATGTCACTGGTATCCAGAGATAGTCTTCTAAACAGATTTAAAAACAAGTGTCAGTTCCATCTATTTACCAGAAAATGACATAATATGGCTAAGTAAAACTCCCTTATGTATATATTCCACATTTTCTTTATCCAGTCTGTTGATGGACACCTAGGCTGGCTTCATAACTTGGCTGCTGTGAATTGTACTGCTATAAACATTGGTATGCATGTATCAGTATAATATACTGAGTTTAATTCTTTTGGATAAATACCAAGGAGTGGGATAGCTAGATCATATGGTATTTCCATTCTTAGTCTTTTGAGGGATCTCCATACTACTTTCCAAGGTATTTGTACTAATTTGCAGTCCTACCAAAAATGTATACATGTACCTTTCCCCTCACATCGTTGTTAGCGATATTGTTTGTATTCTAGATGTTTGCTATTCTAACTGGAGTGAAATGAAATCTCCATGTATTTTGATTTAGCCAGAATCAGAAAGTCAAGGGTTGATTGTTTTCTCTCACACATGAAAATGCACACTTGTGAGAGAGAAAAAGAAAGAGAGAGAGAGGAATAACCAAAGGTGATCTCACAAAAATAGAAGGGAAATGAATAGAATAGAGGAAGGGGATTAAGAAGAAGGAAGAAAAGGAGGAGGGCATGGAGAAGTATTGGGAAATGAAATCTACCAAAATATGTTATGTCGCAGTATGAATGTTTCACAATGTATCTTGCTTTTACATTACATTAATTCAAGTTGTAATAATAGTAGAGAAATCAGTAGGATAGAGCAAGTAGAGGAGCAGAGCAAACTTGATCAAATGAGATTGATCAAATTATGTTACGTGCATATACAATATAGCATCATAAATCCAAATATTATATATAATTATATATAATATAATTTTGGGGGGGATTCCAGGGATTGAACTCAGGGTCACTCAACCACTGAGTCACATCCCCAGGCCTATTTTATATTTTATTTAGAGACACAGTCTCATTGAGTTGCTAGCTGCCTCGCTGTTGCCGAGGCTGGCTTTGAACTTGAGATTCTCCTGCCTCAGCCTCCCGAGTAGCCAGTATTACAGGCATGTGCCACTGTGCCCAGCCACATTTTTTAATAAAAAGTGTCAACATTGTATTAACGCAGTATATAGTTGGACAGACAAGGTTTAAACTTTGACTTAGCCATTTCCTACTTTTGTGGCCCTAGTCAAATCATTATCGTTCTCTGAACCTCTGTTTCTTCTTCTGTAAAATAAGTGTATGAACCCACTTTTCAATATAAGCTTAAAAATTGAGTATTTTGATTACACATACATTATATTTTAAATGTCTTATTTATTCTCTCTCTCTCTCTTTTTTTTTTTTTGTGATGCTGGGGATTGAACCCACGGCCTTGTGTTTTTTTTTTTTTTTTATTTAAATGCATTTCAAGTCATAGTACATAAACAGAGCTCAGTTTTTCCATTTCTCTGGTTGCAAATCATAAAGAGTCACACTATTTGTGTCTTCATACATGCACCAGGGGTAGTAATGACCCGTTCGATCAATCATCATTACTATTCCCGCTTCCCTTTCCTTCCTCCCCACTCCCCGCTGCTGCATCCAGAGTTCCTGCATTTCTCCTGTGTTTCCCGTTCCCATCCCCCTTATGTATCCTCAACACTCTACCAACTGAGCTATATCCCTAGCGCCTTATTTATTCTCCTAGAGAGTGGGATCCATGAGAACGCAGTAATATCTGATTCATGTTTTAGAAAATTTCACAGCATTTTTCACTAATCCTTTTAAAGGAATTCTCATGGTCTTGGGATTTTTACATTTGTTATTCTTTTTTTTTCTTTTTTTTAAATTTTTTTTTTATTTAGGCTGACATGTTAACAGTGTAAGTTGATTCATTGTACATAGATAGAGGATAACATATCAATTCTCTAGTTGTAAGTTGTATAGAATCACAACATATACGTAAAGTTAGGGTTATTATGACCATCATATATTCTTTAAGGGCTCATGGCAAACTTAAAAAGTTGGTTTCACCACTTCACAGAGGCTCAGAGTTGCCTACTAGTGACTAATTAGAGGTGAATCTTTATCTACTAGTCTGTGCTCTTTCTGCTAGACCATGATGCTACCTCCGAGCTGTTTTCAGCACATATTTGCTTAATGCATTTGATAGTCTTACTTTCAATAAATGGATCTTCCTTTGGGCTGCCCAAAAGTCTTAACCTCTGCTTTCCCCTCTGAAAGTAATAAGACCTCTTGGAGTACAGTCATCAAGTATAGCAGATGCCTGGCCAGATTCGCTTAGGTAGAGGGCTGCTGCCGGAAGAAAGGAGTCCAGGGCATGCTATACTTATGGCATGAGAGAGTTATGAGAAGTCTAGTGTGTTGTACCTTGAGGAGGTCAAGTTTTAATACTGGGCCATGGCACACAAAGAGCAAGTATATAGGGGAAGGTATAAAAATTGGTATGAAGGCATGGCACTAGGTATGTGATAAAGGAAGGAGATAAGAGGGGACATAAAGATATAGGCAGAGAGGAGCCACAAATCACACCTGGAAAAGCATTAAAATGTGGCTGGCTGGCTTTGAGGGTAAAAACATGGGTTTTTAAAGATTTTTTTCTCCCACTGAGCCACATCCCCAGCTCTTTTTATTTCGAGGCAGGTCTCACTGAATTGCTTAAGGCCTCGCTAAGTTGTTGAGGCTGACCTCAAACTTGTGATCCTCCTGCCTTAGCCTCCTGAGTCACTGGGTTTATGGGCATGCACTACTATGCCCAGCTTTCATTCAGGTTTTATAGTAATATTTTTCAGTAGTATTTTGTTATTAAAAAATTTTGATAAGTTTTGTTTAAAAAAATATATTTTTATATATTTAAAGTTCAAGATCCAGATTTTTGTTTTTGTTTTTTTACACTATGGGAACATAGAAAAGATTCTGGTCTGAATTCCCTCTTCCTTTCCTACTAAAATCAGCCACTGTATCCTTCTGCTTACTGTTATAGCTTAGGTGAGGTGCCTCCCCAAAGCTAATGTGTGGGACAATGCAAGAAAGTTTAGAGATAAAATGATTGGGTTTTGAAAGCTTTAACTAATGAGCACATTCATCCCTTACTAGGAATTAACTGGATGGTAACTATTGGCTAGTGGGTGTGCCTGAAGGAGGCGAGTCACTGGGGGCATGCCTTTGGGATATATAATTTGTCCCTGGTCTGCAGTGTCTTTGTCTGTTTCCTGCTTTCCTCTTCCATACTCTTCCACCATGATGTTTGCTTCACCTCAGGTCCTGAGCAATGGAGCTGGTCATTAGACTGCGACCTCTAAAACTGTGAGCCCCAGATAAACTTTTCCTCTTCTAAAATTGTTCTTGTCAGATCTTTTTGGTTACAGCAATGAAAAATCTGACTAAAAAAACACTATTACATTCAGGATATTTTGCCAAAGACAGGTTAAATCTAGGGGAATAATATATGAACAGAAGATGTGTTGGGAGGAAAATTATAATAAGAGGTGCATGTGCCAGATGTCCACTATTGTGTCAAGGATGGATAGAAAGTATCAGAAAGGTTGTTAACTCATTTGAGTGTATCAATTAAGACAACTCTTCCTACCATTCTATGGGTTAAAGATGCTCCTGATCAGCAATAGGGAAGAATGATAAGGTTTTGAATCGTTAGGTATGGTATTTTCAAAATGCTAGTTGGCACTGTACTTAGTATTATCACCAATATTTGTACTAATTGTTTCTTTTCCTAGCCTCAAGCCCAATTTGAAGGTAATTCATGATCTAATTTTCTCTAACAGTTATTTTCTATATAAGAGTAACAAATATAACCAAAGCTATCTTCAGAGAAGAAAGAATTCAAGCATTGTTCTTTAACTGTATTTGTGACTTTAACAATAATCGCCACTGTTTATTAAGTGTTTGCCTTGCACTAGACACTTCACTTGTATTATCTCAATTTGCATGGCAATCCCACAAGGTAGATTTTTTTTCTGATATACAATTGGATCAAATATAATTCTTAGGAGTTTAGTGATTTTTCCAATATCCGAAGCAGGTAATTACAGAATGTAAGCCTAGATCTACCTGATTTTGAGTCTTAATTACTTCTCTCTACCTTCTACATAGATGAGTTACTTAACTTGTCTGAGACTTAACTTTTTCATTTGGAAAGTAGAGAAATTACTTCCTCCTTCACAGTTTTGTTATGAGGAGAGAAATCAATAAACTACAGTCTTAGTGTTTGTATCCTCTCAAAATTTGTATATTGAAATCCTAACCCCCAAGGTAATAGTATTGGGAGGTGGAGCCCTTAGGAAGTGAGTAGATCATGAGGGCACAGCCCACCCCATTGGGATTCACAATGAAAGCCTACATAAATTCACTAGGGCACATGCAAAATAAAAATGTATAGCTCTTGTTCAAAAATTATTAAGAATTTCAAGACAGTAATAACATGGGGCTCTTCTAAGTTTGGGGCCCTTTGTGAAAGCAGCTCTAGAGGGCAAGCCTGTCCCTTTCATCATATGAAGACACAAGAAAGTGCCATCTAGGACCAGAAAGTGGACCTCAACCAAATCTGCCTTGATCTTAGACTTCCCAGGTTCCAGAATTATAGGAAATAAATCCATGCTACTTTTAAGCCACCCAATCTAAGGCATTTTGTTATAGTAGTCTGAATGGACACAGACAGATAAAAAGCATGTAGTGGGTGCTCAGTAGATGTTGCTTTTCTTTAAAACAAAAACTGAATGCTTAGGAATGGCATTTAGTGACTGGCTTTCAGGCTAAAGTGGAGCTGAATTTCAAGTCTTCACCTTGGATTTTTCAAGTTTTATGGAATTTGGTCAATAAAGAAAAGAAAATTTGCAACACTAAAAGTATATATGTGATAATTATCCTAAACAAGAGCAAGAGGATAGGGTGATTCCATTTCATTTCAAATGATTTCTGTAAAAGTCAAAAAAGGGGATAAATCAAAATTTAAGAAGGGTTTAAAACAAAACCAAACAAAATAAAACCATGTCCATTGGATGGAAATGCAATCAACTGCTTTCTTTTGTCTGTCTGATTGTCTGTAAGTAGCACAACAGCTGAATACACAGACTACTCTGGACATCAGAACCAGACCTGGCTTCACAGAGAAGTAACCTGTGCATAATTTTATCAGGGCCCCAAACTTAGAAGAGTTATTACTGTCTTGAAATTCTTAATAATTTTTGAACAAGAGCTATGCATTTTTTATTTTGCACGTGCCTTACTGAATTTATGTAGCCTTTCTTGTTTGGAACTTTTGGTACCCCTTCCTCACTGAAATGCCCTCAGCCAAATGAAAACATTCCTAGGAGAGTTCTTGGAATGCTGCATTAGCATATTTCTCTCTTTCTTTTGTTTTGGTTAGAAAGCATTCCTTGAAGTTATATGTAATACATGCCATGTATGAAGCTCTAGGTAAGTAGGAATGAAGGTAAAACAGTAAAAAGTGGCTTGAATGTTTTTAAGAAGGAAAAATAACAGTACCATAGCCAAAAATGCATCTGTTGAAGACAATAATACTTTGGAATGACTTCTTTAGAGGGGAGTTTTGAATTTCTATTTATGAGTAGCTCCAGGTAGAATTTAGACATGTATATTTTCTTAAAACAATTAAGATTTTTAAAATATAGGGATTGAACCCAGGGGTGCTTTACCACTGAGCTACATCCCAAGTACTTTATTTTATTTTATTTATTTTGAGAGCTTTTAAATATGTGACGAGTGTTGGGAATTACTGTTATAAACTTTCTGAAAGAAGTGGACACTCCTAGTAAGCACTTATATAATGTCTTCAGAACTCCTCTAGAGTATTTATATGTGATTAACTTTGTATTCCTAAGGTAACAAGAGATTTGTATCTAGTAGGTACTCAGTTAAATTTTGCTGACAGGCGGGAGACTGAATATGACTTTAATTCTATGTTAAAGGACATTCTGCACACAATCTGCAACTAAGCTTTTTGTTCTTTCTAAAAATTTTTGCCAACCCCTGGACAATTATAAAATGACATTCTAAAAAAAAAGAGTCACATTTGTAATAGCATCAAGTAAAAACAAATACAAAACCTATATGCTGCAAAGTATATTATATTGGGGAAAATTTTAAGAAGGCCTAAATAAGTGAAGTTATACAATGTTCATGGACCAAAAGACTTCATAATACTAAAATGTCAATTATCCCCAAATTAACCTGTCAATTCAGTGCAATACGGTTGAAATTTCAGTCACCTTTTATGTAAAATTATCAAGATGAGTCTAAATGCAGCTAGTATTGCCAAAACAATTCTGAAAAAAAAAATTGAAAAAGAACAATATTGTAAGAGTCATATAATCTAATTTTAAGAATTATTATAGAACTTTAGTAATTACAAGTGATATAAGTTAAAGTATAGACAAATATGTGATGGGAATTTTATCAGTCAGTTTTTCATTGTTGTGACCAAAATACCTGATCAAAACAACTTAGTGTTGGAAAAAATTATTGTGACTTCAAGATTTCAGAGGGTCAGAATGTGGTTGGCCAGCTCCATTGCTCTGGGCCTGAGATGAGGCAGAACATTGTGGCAGAAAGAGTGAGTTAGAAGAAAGCTACTCAGGTCATGGAAACTGGAAAGCAGAGATAGAAATCAAGGCACCAGGGTCAAAATACAAATTCCAACTCATGTCCAGTCACACTCCACCTGCTATCAGTTACTACCCAGTAGTCCTTTCAAATTATTAATCCATCCAATGTATTAATCTACCAGTGAGGTCATAGCTCTCATAATCTTATCATTCAGCCCTGAACGTTACTCCACTGCCTAACTTGAACTTTCTGAGGGGACACCTCATATCCAAACCACAATAAGAATACAATAGTGTGTAAGCAGGCATATATGGGTGCAATGAATTGATTGGCAATAAAGACACCAAGGTAACTCAATGGGAAAAGGATATTTTCCACAGTGGATCTGGATAAGTTGAATATATGACCTTGATACATGTCACACACCATATAAAATATTAATTTGCAATGAATCTGAAAATTATGATAGATCTACCCATAAAAGCTAGAACTAAAAAAAAAAACCCTCTAGAAACTATACAACTTTGGATTAGGGGGCAAGGATTTTTAATAGGATATAAGAAAGTACTAACCATGAAAGAAAAACATGATAAATTGGCCTGATCAAAATTTATAACTTCTATTCTTTTTTTTTTTTTGGTACTGGGGATTGAACTCAGGGGTACTTGACCACTGAGCCACATCCCCAGCCCTATTTTGTGTTTTATGTAGAGACAGGGTCTCACTGAGTATAACTTCTATTCTTTAAAAGAAAAAACAAATGAAGAAAATGAAAAGTCAAGCCATAAACTGAGAAGAAAAATATTTGTGTGAGAAGAGAAATGCAATATTATTGGTGTTGAAGATGGAGAAATGGGATGATAAGCCAAAGACTTTGGTTGTTCCCTAGGAACTGGAGTAGGCAAGGAGATAGATTCTTACCTAGAGCTTGTAGGAAGAAACATCTCAGCCAGCCCTCTTGGTTTCAGCCCATTGAGACTCTTGTCAGACTTTTAACCTACAGAACTGTAAGATCTTAAATTTGTGTTGTTTTGAGCCCACTGCATTTGTAATATTTGTTATAGCAGCAATATAAAACTAATACAACTCCTTAGGATTTTCTCTGTAAACAATCATGTTGTCTTTGCATAAGGACAATTTTACTTCTTTCTTTCTAGTCTTAATGACTCTTACTTCTTTGATTTTCTTAGGAACTCCAGTTCAATATTGAGCAGAAAAGGTTAGAAAAGATGTTCTTGTCCTACCCCTTGTCTTTGGGGTAAGGATTCAGCCCATCACACATTATCATGCTAGCTGTAGGCTTTTCATAATTGCTTTCTATCAATTGAGGAAGCTCCCTTCTTTTTTCTAGTTTACTAAGAATGTTTATTATGGAGGTTTTAAATTATGTCAAGTATTTTTTTCCTGCAATTACTGAGATTATTTGCTTCCTCTTTTTTCTACCAATGTGACAAATTATTTATAAATTTTTGAATGTTGAACCACATTTTGGGGATTAACTTCTTTTGTATGTACTGATGGGTTTGAGTTGCTAAATTTTATTGAGAATATTTATCTGTTATTTATTTTTAAGTAATGAATTACCTTAAGCTTACTGACTTAAAGCAACACATGTTATGTCACAGTTTTGTGGGTCAGGAGCTTTCACAATTTGCTTTGGTCCTCTGGTTAGGTTTTTCACAAGAGTGCACTCAAGATATTGGCTATGCTGCATGCTCATCTACAGGCTCAAATGAAGGAAGAATCCGCTTCCACACTTGCTTGAGGTATTGGTAGAATTCGCTTCCTTATCATTGTACAATTGAGGGCCTTGGCCTCTTACTGGTTGTTTTCTAAAGGCTGCTTTCAGACAATACTCTCACTCTTTTGTCACATAGGCCTAACAACACAGCCACTTCTTCAGAACCAGCTAAGTAACATTTCTAGATGAATCTACTAGTAAGACATAGTCTTATATAATGTAATGTAATCATTAGTGACAGCCCATCACATTTGTCATATTTTATTGGTTAGAAGCAAGTCACAGTTCCCACCTTTACTCAGGTGGGTGTATGGGGGGTGGATTATTCAGAGGCATGAACACCAGGAGGCAAGACTACCATAGGTCTATCAGAGCATCTATGTCCATGAAAGATATTAGACCGTCATTTCTTTGAGTGTTTCATCAGGCTGTACTTAGGGTTCCACAGATCATCTGAAAATGCTTCCCATTTTCATGGATTTCTTGCCCTCTTTTTTACTGTCAGCTGATTGAGAAACAAATACCAAGTTGAACTGTTGAGAAGTATATCTAAGCTTTTGTTAGCAGAATATATGATTTCAAATAAAAACAATACAAAAAGTGTGTTTGAAAACAGTATCAATGGTTTTGGATTTTTGTTTTGTTTTGCACATAAGAAATAAATCTACAGTGGCCATCCAAAAGTAGTAGTCATCCCTCAAGCCTCAGTCAAGGGCCTCTGAAAGGGACAGTTGTGCCTAAATTTTGTCAGTCATCTTTCATAATCATCCTAGTTTTTTGATAAAATTCCAGCAGAATTAAACTTAAATAGTTTAAAACATGCATAATCAATTTCTTTCAATTTCTTTAAGATGACTGATCTGGGTTGGCAAATTAACAGCTGGTGATAATAAGGTATAAGCTGGTAGTAGCATTTGAGTTGTATGCACAGTTCTTGTGCATTGAATAACTTAAGAAAGGATTTTTTTTTCTTATAACTCCTTCCTTCTACACACTGAAGAAGGTAGGTCATGTATGTGCCATCACACATGTACTAAGCCCTTGGGTTTGTTCATTGGGTTGGCTTACTCTTCAACCTACTGCAAAGATTGGGCACTGGACATTCCTTTTGTAGCTGAATAACAGTTTAACTTAAAGATGTGCTCACAGTTATGCAGAGGCAGGGGCATAATGCCTTAGAGTCCATTAGACCCTGTTTAAACTGTGGTGCTGCCTCTTACGAGCTTAGCACCTTTGGAAAGATGATTTAATACTTAGCCTAAGCACCATCCCCCCCTTCCTTCACTTACAAAATAAGTGCAAATAGTATTAGTGATTTCAAAGAGTTGTAGGAGAAGTAAATAGGGGTAGTTTATGCAAAATGCTCAACACATAAGAAGTCTTTCATGTGATGGGCTAGTAGGTAGCCTGGTACATCAGGAGCACAGCCCCCTTTCATGCTGTTGTTCTTCACTCTTCCAGGTTGCAGCCTCTGGATAGGAAAGACAGGAAGAATTCTAAATGTAACTTTCTTTTGAGGAAACATTCCTGAAGTAATATGCCTCACTTCTCATACTCCATTGTTCAGAACCTAGTTATTTGACCACCTAGCTGCAAGGGAAGGGGGTGTTATCTCTGGCTGTGCATCATGATAGGTGGTAGGGGCTCTCAGTCACTGCCAAAATACATTTCTAGCCTAATCCTAGCAGAGGGATGAGAGTGAAAGATTGGATTTCCCTCCCAAGTGGTGGAGGTGTGTTTCCTGGGGGATGAGAATAAAAAATAAGACTGTTCAATTGTTCAGAAGATAGACACTGGTATGCTCACAAAATTGTTGTTACATTTTGGGTATTAACAAGATTGACATGACTGGCTGCTTTTGTTTCTCATTTTTCTCCAACTCTTGCTTGCTGATGACCTAAATTATTCAGTATCTTCAACATTTATTCAGCACAGAGAAAAATGACCTTTTTTTTCTCTTGTTTCGCCCCAGAGTCAATGAATTGATCAGCATGGAGTTGTGCTTTTAGAATTCCTTCATTTATTTGTGAATGCATTTGATTATTCTCAAAGTTAAACTCCTTCCCTAAATATCCATTGAGCTTTTACTTTGCACTATGCTTTGGGAATATTAATATATCCTAGATTTGATCTCAGGGCTTGAGGAGCTCTTGTTTACCGATTGAGAAAGTCCAGTATTGCTAAGTTCACAAGATAGCATGGTTGGTACTGAGAGAGAAGTAATCACAGAGAACCTACCTGAGAACTGATCATGAAAGAGGTGCCCCTGAACATCTATTGCCTTGGTAGATGATGTGGTGAATTTGAGAGAAACATAAGACCTGATCGTTCTCCCTGGTCATTCTCTTTTGCAATACTCAGAAAGTAATAAATGCTCTTTCTGAAACCACATCTCATTAAATGCAGGCACTAGGAGGAAAGAGAGATTCATGAGGGCTGAGGCAGACAGCAAATGCTTTTGAATAAGCAAAGCCTCAAAGGTTTGGATAGATTTAAGGGAGTGAGGATGGCATTCTAGTGTGGGAGCAATTTAGACAAAGGCATGGTAAGTGCTGGGCTCCTTAAAAGGGTAAATGGACTAGATGTTATCACTAAATTTCCTTCAAACAAGGTACAAATATCTCATTCTTTGGTCTTGAGACAGCTTCAGAATATTACACAGTAACTTCTGCGCTGTCCTGTGGCTTCTCAACAAATACAGAGCATTGAAATGAATAATGGCAGAGTTGTGCTTAATGCTACTAAGCTTTCCATTCTGAGTTGGCAGCCTCAGTATATAATTTTCTCAGATAGAAAATCTCTGGGCTTGGGATTTTGCCAGAAATTACTTTCCCCCAATTAGATTCTAGGTTGATGCAATCATTGCTTGAAAATTGTCTCAAATTCAAACCATCTAATAGCAAATTTTGGAATGAAGAAGATGGGAGAAATTCAACACACCACAGACGGTCCATTCACTGAGTGTACGACTCAAGAAAAGGAGAAAGAACTCTGAACGTGTTCTGTCTTGGACACAGAGTGGTAGTGCATTTCTCAATGAGGTGTCTCCACCAGCAGTTCCTTTTTTTGGCTTTGCATCAATCCAATTGAATCAAAGAGAAAGAGCACAATTTGATCATGTAATTATAAACTAGGTTTGACAATTTCATTGGGTACTTCTTTCCCTTCTTCATGGGCATATTCCAAAGAGATTGGCCAGAGAGTGCTATGAAATTGTGTCATATGTTGGTTCCCCAAACAGTGGCTGCATACCAACTCTGTGAGTGGACTGTGGGGGAAAGGGGTTGGTTCTACTGGTTGGTGCTAAAATGAAGGGGGCCTCTTGATACAGGTGCTCCTTCTATATTTGAATGAATGAATGAATGAACATTACTAGACCAAAATATCCCCTCATCTATGGCAGTGTGGACTTTCCTTCTTCCAAACATTTCTCCTTAGGGAACATTTCCCAAGTAGGGAACTTTTGTGTTGGTGTACTGCATTTCTCTAGGACTTTTTCTCTTTGATTTCACTTATAAGAGAATACTGGTAGGTGATACAGTTAAGATCCATGAAAATGATTTGTCCTTTTAGGTCTTGTTTTAGGCAGTGTTAGCTGGAAGAACAACTTATTTTGCCTGACAATTGAGCTGACTGGCTTTGGAGCCTTCTTCCTTTAAGTATAATGAGGTTTTCCTGTAGGGCAGTAAGGAACACAGACTTTTCCTGGTCCTACATGAGCTGTATGAATGATTTCAACTGCTCCTTTGGTGGTTCTTTCTTTGATCTCAAAGAGTTTACACACACACACACACACACACACACTCTCACTCACGCTGACTCTGTTTGGGGGCAGGGTGGTTTGCTGTGCAGATCTCTGCAGCATCTCTGTTCAGCCCTCTCCTTTCTCATACTGCCCTGCATGCTCCAGCCATCTAAGCCACTGAAGTCCTATGCCTTTCTTTCCAACCCAGAGAAACTACTGGCCTCCACCTGGATTCTCTCTTCCTGGGATGTGATCTTGATCTCGTTCTAGGATCACTAACCTAAGCTCCCTGTTGTCCAATATCTAAAACTGTTGTTTCATGTTCTTTCTGATTATTTTAGTTGTTTGATGTGGAAATGTAAATCTGGTCATGGTTACTCCATCTTGACTGAAAGAGGAAGTCAGTGCATAAAAATTTATGTAAAAGACCACTCATCAAAGCATTCTTGTTCATGAAGAGTAATTGGAAATAGGCAAAAAGGAAGACAAGAAAAGAAAACAGGAGATGGTATAATATATTGTGACATCCACATAATGTGAACTTTACAGCCATTAAGAATCATGTTTTCAAAGGATATTTACTGATATGAGAACATAGTTATGAAGGATTACAAAAGATATATATACATCTAATTTTATTATTTCAATTTTATAAAAATGTCTATGTATACATTGTAACATAAATATGCTATACATAATTTTATGTATCATTAACAGAATTAATCTATATTAAATTCAGTATGCAAATTAAAAGATATAAATATAACATTGTTATATGATAAAAATGTGTAATTTTATTATATATGAAATGTGTAATTTATGTTACATTAATACACATAATAAACAATGTATATATAATATATTAATACATATAACAAATTAAGCATATAAAGCATATGTACCTTATATAAATATATGCTTATATATATTTTAGTATGTGTGTATAGAAAAGAACATATATATGGTCTTTAATATACTATATCCCCACTTGTGTGCATTCACAAACATGTTCAGAGAAAAAAGACTTGAAAGTAATATACTAAAATGCTAGCAGTTATATTTCACAAATTTTTATGACCAATGAATAACAATTGTCTAATGAGAACATTAATCAAACTCTTAAAAGCAAAAATTTCAGTGAAGGAGCAGGAATGCTAAGTTTTAGCATGTCAAGATATTTATTGGGCAATCTATTTTTAATGAACATAATAATCATCATCATAACAAATATAAATAGCTCCCTTATTTGCCAGGCACTATTCTAAGTGCTTTTTCATGTATTAATCATTTAATCCTTAGAACAGCCCTGTCAATAGTAATAATTAGGCTCCATTGAGAAAGTTGGACAAGGAGATTTTAAGCCACTTTCCCCAGCTAGTAGGTGGCAAAGTATGATTTAACTGCAGGCAGTGTGACTTCAGTGTCAGTTTTTTATCCCATGGCATGGTGCCTCGCTCTGGAGAACAATGGGGTTAGAAAGGGCCCAAGAGAATTTCTTGCTGCAGGCTGGGTTGAGAGCCCCTGGTGCAAGAAGACACCAGCAAGAAGACAGGAATAATTGCATGAAGGGGCTTTCATCCAAAAACTGGGAACTGGGCATTTGGCATGGTGTGCTGGACTTGTTCTGGACCAAATACCTTATGTACTAGAGCCATGATTTGAACCCAGAACTACCTGCCTCCCCTGGGTTTTTCTAGTTGTAATCACATGCCTCTTAACATGACATGTCTGACATCCAGGGATTGAAGCTCTAACTTTGCTTTCTTGCACTCTGCCAACTATAGAAAATAAAGATGTAGTAGGAATGGGGATGTGCAGGAAGGAGAGAAGAGGGTTGTTAAAAATGGGCACACTGAAAATGAAGTGGTTCAATTTTGGCCAAGCCCACTCCCTGAGTTGCAGGGACTACACTGGCCCAGCAAATCTGAGCAGGGAGGAAAAAGGCTGACACAGATTCTGCAGAATGTCCAGCAGGGCTTCCCGTATGCTGACACCCTGGGGTTATTATTGCTTTGGGTACATGAGATCACTCAGAATGGAATGTTCATTTAGGTTTAAACCCAAGCTATAAATCAAACATTTCTCCTTTAATATAGGGAAGTTTTAGATTATTTTTCAAGAACACTTGGGTGCAAAGTGAGGTAATCTTATATGGAAAGGAGGATAAATAACTGAAACTGTGTTCCCACAAATGTATTTAGCCTGGAAGGAACCCTATAAGGACAACTGCATATGTAGCACATCTGATTTTCCCCTTGAAGAGGGTGTGAGGTGTTTTAAATGAACCAGCAAATTCACAGGATTCTAACCCCCACCTTAGATTCTGCCTGCTTTCTGCACTAGAGATGTCAAAAATTATTGAGTACTGCGTTCTTAAATTGACTAAATGTTCTTTCTTTTATCCATACAGGTCTTGTTTACAATCATTTCTTAATTCTGCATCCCAAACTTCCAGTTTGCAGAGGTAAAAAAATCAATATGAATAGCTTAGTGCTGACAAATGAGGCTCCAATTACCAATACTTACATGCAATACAGCAAAGATTCTCATCCACTTAGCTCTACTTTTTCCTTTTCTTAATGATGTTTGGCAAGGTGGATCTAGTTATTATTCATAGTTATATCTGTAAGCACTGTTTTTCTTCTAAATGTGCTACTGTTTTAAAATAAAATTATTTGAAGGGTGGGAATCAGCAACTTGTTATATAAGATTCTAAAGGTTTGTCAAATAGCAATATTTTCATTTTTGATTTTGTATTATCTTTTTGGCTAAAATAATGAAAGGAGAGATGAAGGAGCATCCCCCAATGGACAATGAGAACCAGATAATAGTCTCTTAATAAGCCATTAACATGCTGATGCCAGACTTGATTATATCCACTGATGTGTTAAACCAGCTATTTTCAAACTTTAATGTACACCCTGGTCATCTGGGGATCCTCTTAAGATGCAGATTTGATTTCATCAAGTCTGGGAGGAGCCCAAGAGTCTACAATTCTAACCAGCTCTCAGTGGGTGTAGATGCTGCTCCTCCGTGAGAAATAAGGGTTAAAGAACTTTTGTGTCAGTTAAGGTCTTGGCAGAAACAGATGGCAGGCTCAAATTGGAAACTTGAGAAGAGATTAGTAATGGGCTTATTTATTTATATAAATGTGGGTATTGTTTAGAAAAGCAACAAGAGGTGGCATGGAGCCTTTCGCTAGTAAGGCCTGAGAGGCAACACTAACCCTAGATCTTGAGGAGTGAGGTTGACAGTCTGGAGCAGGATGTCTGATTGAAAACTGTCTTGCCATTCAGTAGCCAACCCAGAGTGACTCTGTAGCCAACCCAGAGTGACTCTGAAGGGGAAAGAATGGGGGATGGTAATAGACATACAACTGCATCTCTTCCTGCCCTCCAGCTCTACTGACAGTGCCTCCATTTGCCAAACCCAACAGAAGGCAGTAGGAAGAAGGTTCATACCATCCACATAAGCTTCCTAGGGCTCCTCCCCAGAAGGATGGAAAAGGGAAAATGAAACTGGAAAGGAAACAGGAAGATATCCAGTAATGCATTTTATCTAAATTCATAGATGCTTTAAACATGCCTGTCATAGTTCATCTTGCAATTAACTGTAAGAGGCACCCTTGTCAAAAATGTACCACTAAGTGGAAAAAATGCTGCCAATCAAACCTCTGACATACCATTGATCAGTAAAATGGATCCTAATTTGAAAAATATTAAAGTTTGAAAAAATATATCTTAGAGTTGGTGAAATATAGCAGTGGTTTCTTTTTCTTAAATTGTGTCCCATACCAGGGGAAGGATGGTGTGAAATTCCATAATTGTCTGAACAAGTGGATATGAAAAGAATTTTCATCAAAATGTTTTCTCCCTTCCCTCAAAACAATTTAAAATATAATTGATATATCAATAGGATATAATAATCTACTACAGGGGCAATGTGGGAACAATAGGTTTAGCCCAAGCTGTTACTGACTATGGACTTTTTGGGGTCAAAGCTAAGACTTGTTTTCTTATAGTTTGAGACCAAGAAGAGGAAGAAACTGGTAGAGATTCAATATGATGTAAGTTCGAAGCCAGGCTTTGATTGCTACACTTAGGTTAATGAAAGTGTGAAAAAAGAATTATATGTAGTGGAAGAAATAGGCTACTTTAGGTGAAATTTTATTTTGGAGTTGGTTTGGTTATTTATAGAAGCTTTTTAATTGTTTTTGTTAACATGAAGATACCACATATTAACAGCTTCTTTTTTTTTTTTTTAATTCCTAATTCTGTTGGGTCAATGTCAGAGCAAAAGTGAAATTTCCTGCTATAAAATATATGTCAATTATTTCCTTGTACTGTAATTTAGTGATTTCACACTTAGGCCTAGGTGCCAACCCGAAGGATCTTTGTGTAAGCTTTCAGGGGTGACACCAGAGTTGCCACCGGCACAATCTATTCCCCCTTTACTCTTAATGACTCCTTCTTTGGAAGCTCTTGGTATATTTCTTTATTCTTTCTCTTAAAAAACATGACTTTCCCCCCCAAACCAAAGTTGATACCATTTCAAGTCATCAAAGTTTCTAATGTCACTACTTCTTAAATGGGGAGAGGTCAGATCTCCATTCTTTTCCTTCCAGGAAATTCCTTGGTTTGCTTGTATATTTGCCCACACCAGAGGCCTTCAAGTTAAGTGTCCCAAGGGGTGTTGGGTATGATAGCATTTAGGAAGCCAAACATGATCTATTGTATTATTCCCCAAGAGCAGTGAATGTCTCTGCTTCTATATTGCCGGACTATGGGGGCTGCTCCAATATGTCTCTTGAAAACAAAGATCTGCTCAAAGGGTAAAATATTGTCCACTAATACAGACCATATAAGCAACAGCACCTTTTACATGGCAGCTTCCCTCATGTTATTGTACTACAAAAATATGTGAACAAAGCCTGTGAGGGTCCCAGTTGGATGGTCAGGCTAGCCCTCAGTAATGTGGTGACCAGGAGTACTTCTGCTCCTCTAGTTTCTTTGTTGATTTCACCTACCCCTGGGTGCTATCCTCATCCTTTAACATATTCACAGAAAAATGGGTGAGAAACCCTTGAGATATTAAATGGTTCTAGAGAGACCACAAAGTCTCTAGAAAGGGCATTTCTGTAAGAATTCTATAGATAAAACAGAAGGGCAAGTGGTGGGAGGATGTGAAAAAGAAAGCAAACAAACAGAAATCACCCTTGGAAAAGAGAAAAAAATCAAAGGAGATAGAATTTTAAATAAATACTATGAAATGGAATATTAAGGCTGAAAACTCAAGTATGTGGTAGTAAGAAAGAAGTAATATTAACCATCTTGAGTATTCATAGTGGCATTAGAGTACCCAAATGGATTAATGAATGAATTACTCAATTTAAAGCATGTATTGAATAACTACCAAGTGTTGGACACTATGGTAGATGGAGGAAGTAAAGTAGTGACCTTCACAAAAAAAGCAGTGACCTTGACAAAATTCTACCTTCATGAGCTTAATGTCTAGTGAGAAGCAGGTCTTACACAAATATCTACCCTCGTGATGACAGATGGGCAGGAGGAATGTGGTGGTTATGGGAGTGTGAAGGAAGGGTACTTGGCCTGACCTGGAACATCTGGAAAGTCTTACCTGAGAAAGGGATGCTTAAGCTGAGAACTGAAAAGTGAGTAGAAGAAGACAGGAAAGTGAACTGAATCATAAAAGATTATGCAACTAGTCAGCACAGCACAGAAAGTTTTCATGCATGGTTCAGCGGTTATTCAAGGAGACAGGATTGCCAGGAAGGGTAAAGTTTGGGCATATTTACATAAGAGAGGGCAGCAGGAAAAATTTTGTATTAGTATTTTATCATTACTAAGACCTCATGTATCACAGCAATAGAACAAAAAAAACAAATCCTAGAATTGAGATACCTAGAAGTTGAAGTCCTATCATTCTACTTCAGAGGCGGAAAAACTATAGTTCTAACCTTTAATTGTTTTGTGGAGGTTTGACATTTGGTTAGTCTTTGAAGGGAGACTGAGAAATATCTTTGGAAAGCTTTTGGGGGCCTCGCCTTGAACTCAGGCACAAGACTGTTTTCATTTCATTCTGCTGAAACCATTTTTGTTTATTTGTGTAAGGGAAGAGTTCTGCAATTTTATTACAATGAAAAGTCTTCATGTGATATAAATGCTTAGATCAGTCTGGTTAAGGAACAGAAAGTCAGTACAAAAAAATCATATGTAAGCAGATTTCATCTCAGAAAGGGTAATGATTTCATTGCTTAAGGGAGAAGAAAATAAAGACAAGTGTCCTTTTCCAGGTGAATGAATTATTAGATTTAAATGATTTATCATCATTGAATAGTAAGGTATGGACAGGGGACATTATCCACTATTCTTCCCTATATCCTGAAAGAACTCTATTCACATATTTCAAGAAATACCATTGTCAATCATTTCTTTCATAAGCCTACTAAAGGAGTTATACAATCTCCTTTGGGAAGCCTGTGCCATGTTATTGTCATCCTTTGATGGGTAATGTCCAGTTGCCTCTGGTGTCTAACCTAAATTTGTCTGCTGTTACATATACTTTTAATTGTTTTTATCCTATTAACAATGGAAGCAGCAAATGCATTACCATCTGCAGAATAAAGTGCTGTGAAGCTTTTATTCCTCTATTGTCTTCCTCTTCATTCAGTTGTACTTATCCTAAGTCAATATTTGAAAAAGAAAACAGTATCCAAAACCAGTGTCAGAGGAACTACAAGAGTCAAGTAGGAGCATCTCTGAAAATACCAGGTCAGAGCTACTCCTTATGTAAGTCAAGAAATGATGAGAGATTCCCCCTGAGGGAGCTTGACTTGGATTTAACTTGATCTTCCCCTTCATCCTGACTTTCACGAAGAGACTGTCACGAGTGGAACATGGGTTCTCTGAAAATGACTTGCAGAAATGCTTTTCATCTGGTATGCTTATTCAAGGGATCTGAGGAACCTGATTTTTCCCTTCCACTTGAGGAACAAAGAGAAAATGGTCAGTCAGTGTCTTTGGGAAGTTCTCTTTTGGGAGAATATCATAATGAGTTCTTCATATTTGGAGCATAAGTTTGGTTCCTCTTTGGTCACAAGGACAGCTTGGTTTGTTTGCTCTGGATCCAGTTGCTACAGATAGGAGATCAAATAGAGATCTATGGGATATATACGATGCCATGGAGATATCTGTCAGTATCTATCCTGATCTTCCCTCCACCTTGAGGGATATGCTACTTGTCCTACCTCTCGCTACCTGACCTTCCCTGTGAGCAGTTTTCAATAAACCTTACTTCTTGCATTCTGTTTTCTTTGGTCTCTCAGAAATGTATCTCACTACTATGACACAACTGGTTTGTGGACAATCTTAAAGGATCATGGTGATGTTGCAGTTGATTCTCATAACTGTATTCCCTAAGTCAAGGTTATAGGTGGGATGGATAGTGGAAGTTACTTATTCTAAGTATGAGCCAAGAATTGTAATTTCTCATGAATTATATCAGTTCACAGTGGCTGAAATTCAGGTTGTGGAGGGAAAAAACTGGAGAGGATCAAGAATCTCCCCCAAGCCTATAATCCCAGCACTTAGGGAGGCTGAGACAGGAGAATCGCGAGTTCAAAACCAGCCTCAGCAATGGCGAGGTACTAAGCAACTCAGTAAGACCCTGTCTCTACATAAAACACAAAACAGGGCTGGAGATGTGGCTCAGTGGTTGAGTGCCCCTGAGTTCAATCTCCAGCACCAAAAAAAAAAAAAGATCTCCTCCAGTATCACTACCATTTAGAACAATGTCTGGCATATAGTAAGTTCTTGATAAATATTAATTAAATGAATGAATGAATGAATGACCACATTTAGGACCATGAGTTAGTGCCTTTAACTTCCAGTCCTCAAAATATCATATTGGGCTGAGGTGGGGTAAAAGTCTGCATGATAAGATCCCGATATGGTCCAGATACTATTTCTCATGTGGAAGAATTATTGTCCATGGACACATTTGGAGGAGCTGAACTGGAGGTAGTCCTTCTCTCATGATAACATTCTAGGAAAGAACATAGGCTGGGAATATGTGTAGGAACTTGTGTGTCAAGTACTCAAACTTTTGCAAAGTGTGGCTCAAGACAAGGCACATTGTATAATCTGAACTTCTGTGGGCATCTTCCCTGCTGCTCCATGATGCTCTGGAGTGAGGTACTCATGGGCAGGAGCAAAACAAAAACAGAAACAAACCCAATTATACTGTTCAGGCTTCAGGAGCTATTATGCTTTGAATATGAAGTATCCCCTGAAAAGCTCATGTATTGAAACATAATCCCCAATGTTTTAGTCAGTTTTTTCACTTCTGTGACCAAAAAACCTGATGAACAATTAGATAGGGAAAAGATTATTATGGGACTCATGGTTTCAGAAGTCTCAGTCCATAGATGGCCACTCTATTCTTTGGGGTACGAGGTGAGGCAGAACATCATGGTGGAAGAGTGTGGCAGAGGAAAGCAGCTGAGAACATGGCACCAGGAAGCAGAACAACTTCACTCTCCAGAGATGAAATATATACCCTTAAGCCACACCACCAATGCCCACCTTGCACCACAACCTACCTGCCTTCAGTTACCACTCAGTTAATCCCTATAAGGGATTAATTCACAGATTGGGATAAGGATCATAATCCAATCATTTACCTCTAAACCTTCTTGCATCGTCTCACACATAAGCTTTCGGGGGACACCTCACATCCAACCCATAACTAGCAATGTTCAGAGGTGAAACTGTTAGAATAAGAGAGCTGTAATTTGGGTGCTAACTGTAGGCAGGGAGGGCATGGCTGGAGGAAGCAGGTCACAGGGGATGTACCGTTGGGGATTATATTTTGTCCTTGGCTCCTTACTCTCTCTGCTTTTGATTGTCATGAGCTAAGCAGCGTTCCTATACCTTGCCCTTCCACCATGATGTTCTGCCTCAACTCAAGCCCAGAGAAATGGAGTTGGCCAACCATGTACTAAGTCTCTGAAACCGTGAACCAAAATAAATTTTTCCTCCTCTAAATTGTTCTTTTTAGGTATTTTCTTACAACAACAACAAAAAAACTTACTGACATAGGAACTGTTGAGGAATAAGGAACCTGAGATACACATAAAAGGGGAAGGTGTAACAGAAGAACAAGGGATAAAGACATGTACGTAAATCCCTGTGGTTGAGACAAGACTGACACTGTGACAATAGAAACAATACCTGTCAGGGGAGGTCCCATGGCCACAGAGGAGTGGACAGCAAGGAACACAGACACATTTGCTTCTCCTGGCAAGGAATCTACTCTGTGGCCTACAGCTGAGCCAGTGATTGCAGAAAGACCACTGCAACAAGATGAGATTCTACCTTTTCCTCCTCAGTGGGAAGCCAGAAGCAGGCAAGTGAGACACTGTGGTTGAGGTTTGGAGGCTAGGGTTGAAAGTGAGTTCTATATCCTGTGATGAATCTTAAACTTCAGTACTATGGGAGACAGGGCTAAGAGGCCCTGAGGCAGGTGTTTTGGCAATATTGTGCAATGTGGTCCAATAAAGGAAAGACTGGGGAGAATGAGCTATTTAAGAATACAATCAGAGTATCTAAGTCATTGGTATTACTGGAAAGGAGATGTCAGAAGGCTGCTGTTATGCACATCTGGTGAGATTTCTAATGGATTTGACTTCACCAGAGTCCCATACTCTGAGAAGGAAGAGTAGCAGGGGCATTTGGTGTTCGAGTCTAGTGAGCTATGATGTAGGAGGACATAGGAGGATAGTAGGGTGTGATCTTTTGGGGTCATATATCTTTGTGGGCAAGAATCTTGCCAATAAGAGTTAAATCAGATCTGAACTCTCACTGTCCTTGCATTTTCTGTAACATATTTAGGTTAAGTGGTGGTGGTGGTGGGGTGGCTTTCAAAGGGAAAGTTGCAAAAACACAGGTTTTAAAAATTAATGTAGCAAACAAGCCAGTTTTTCAATATTAATGAGCATTGTTTGATGTCTGTATGTCTGAGTAAAAGCATATTTGGGGAAAAATTTGGAAACTATTGTGGGTTTGTAATAAATATTTCATAATCAAACACAATAGTACATTTGGCATTCATATATACTATTTTAAATTTAAAAGATATACAATAAAATATTGCCATTCATTAACTACGAACAGTGACTTGGGGAGCTGAATGGGTGTGGGGAAAATTTACTTTCCATTTTGTATTCTTTGAGCTATTTGAAATTTTCAAAAACAATGTGCTTGTGTAATTAAAATGTTAGTCAAACAATACTATTATATCCTAGGCTAGTCCTAGAGATAATGATGAGATGAGAAAATTTCAATTTGGGTGCTCTGTTCTCATGAAACTTCTTTTCTCTCTGTCTTTCACCCTTCATCAAAACCTTTCCATTGGAGCAGCAGTGGTGTAGATCAGAAGTAAAACATATTTTCAGCATGTACAAGGCCCTAGGTTTGACCCTAGTACCAAAACAAACAAATACATAACCACAAAACGTATTCTCCTTCCCATTAGAATATAAATACTGGTAAGAGTTTAAATAATGAAATTCTGATTCATTAATAATTAAATCCTTAAGCTAAAAGAATTAAAAGCAGACCTTGGCACGTTTCCTGAAGAGTTTTAGATGTAGGAACAGTAGTACTCCTTTCCTAGTTTCCTTCACCTCTCAAAATTCTCAGCCTTATACCCAACTTCTTAATATCTTCATAACTAAATTCCTGAAAGAAATATATATTTTTTTCTCTTTCAGAACTAGTATAATGCATATATGGTTCTTCCATTATAGAAGTTTCCTGGTCTGACCTAGGGGAATATGTGGGAAGGTGAGCTTGTAGGAATTGGATGGAATGAGTTGCGTAGAAATAAAGAGGCTGAGGCCAGCAGTGCTACCCAGGGGGATAGCTAGGCCACTTTCATGGTCAGTGTCTGGCAATGAATGAGGTCTTGGCTATTATCCAGTTGTGACTGGGAGACTGTTTTGCTCTGGAGAGTCCACCTAGGTGTTGGAGTATGGTAAATTTTTAATAATAAACTTCTAAAAAACAGAAGTGGGAGAATAGAAAAGAAGGAAGAAAATTCTGATTTGTAGCATTTCTCAATTCTAATGATCAATTTCAGCCTACCAAGTTGACATCAAGTCACTGAACCTCGAGCTGGGAAGAGATGTGTAACATTGGCTCTCCCCAGCCAGGGCAAATCAACTTTAGCATACCACTGCACTTCAGGCTACTTGAATATATTTTTAAAACCAATGTCCTTATTGTAATTAACATATTAGTTATTCAACTTTCAGCTTTCAGGTACCTGCTGAACTCACCAGGTTTAAATAGAATATTCTCCTCCTTACGTAAGTTACAGATTTTAGTGCTTCACAAGAAGTGAGGCATATATATATCCTTGTTTCACAGCAAAAAGTCAAGATGTGCTGCCTAATGAGGTATTATTTTGGGAGGAAAGCAAGTGAGCTCTGACCATTGGTTTATTATTTGCAATATTGCCCTGGAAACCCATTATCAAAGGAGCAATAGGTATGTGGAAAGGAAAAGAAATTACTTTGGCTTAGAGCAAACAATATAACAGTGACACCAAACTGAAGGAAATGGGGTCTGGGATCCTGTGCATCAATTGGTAAGTAATGAGAGAGAGTCTGAACTCCTAAAGGAGAAACCCACAGCAGAGCCCTGCATTAGCATATGCCAATTTATTGCAGGTTCTAATGTAGGCAGAGAGGCTTCTAGATGAATAATTGCTGAAGGGGCAATTGTGGGAGTCATCTTTCAAAGAGATAAGTTTTATTTTTTTTCTCAGGCCACTGCAAATATGAGGTTAATAATCCTTTCAATGGGAACTGCGTTATCATAAAATAACTTAAATGCTACTAAATGGTATTTAAAATGATTCCCAGACACTGGCAGACTAGACTGAAGGGCAATTCGGCTGCTAATGCATCTCAAATCTAGCATGTGAGAAGGCATGGCAATAAGGCCACATCAATGGGGTCGAAATTCTTCTGCATGACTCTTTTTGTTTCTATGTTTGACTCCCATCCAGTTTTTGGCAGTCTGCTTCATCTATCACTTCTTTCCACCTGTTTTCAGGTCCTTCCCTGATCTGGGCTCTGATGTGGAAACAATTGTGTCTGTCTGCCATTTCACCCCAATTCAGCACCTGGCCAGGTGTGAGGTGCTGTGCGGCTTCTGGGAAGGGGAAATCAGAGATGCACGCAGCTTTTCCTGCAGCCCAAAGGGCAAGTAACTAGATTGAGAATGAAAGAACGAAAGAGCTTGGCAGCGCATTTTCATTCATTATGCCCCCCACCTGCCTGAGCGTGCTCTGATCTCAATAAAAATATGTTCATCTCTGGATGCTCTACTGCAACCTGAAGACCAGAGAGTTTCACAAGCTCAGAATTTGTGATCTAATTATGTATTGCATAAGTGAGATCTATATGGAGATGTGTTTAAGGTTCCCAGCATAGTAGTACATCAATGAATGGCTTACCAGTACCCTGGAGTCAGGGCAGTTTTACCAAGGAAAAGTGCAGTTAGTTGCTCTTATGTTTCTCTATTAAGACACATAATGATATAGACAGGGTTATTTAGGTGGTTTTTCCAGAAGGAAAACAACTAGGGTGCTCCCAGTTCTTAATTTTTTTAATATTTATTTTTTAGTTGTAGGTGGACAGAATATCTTTATTTTATTTTTATGTGGTGCTGAGGATTGAACCCAGTGCCTCATGCGTGCTAGGCGAGCACGTTATCACTGCGCCATAACCCCAGCCCCCAGTTCTTAATTTTTTTTTGTTGTTGTTGTTATTTGTGGATCTTTTCACTGTGGCAAAATACGCACAACATAAAATTCCTAATTTATTTTTAGAAAGAATTTTATTCCAAGAAACAACCTGCAGCAGCTCCCTCCCCTGCTTTTACCATGGGGAATGAAGGTGGGAAACACAGAATCTTCCATCTCCTTCTCCAGATTTCAGTGAAAATGTCAAGAAGTGGTAATGGAGGGCTGCAAGCACAAGGACATTTACATCTCACACTGCTGACAGACAGCCAGCTGGTGATGGTGCCCTGGAGCAGCCATGCAGAGAGAAAACCAGCTCAGAGCGTGGGAGGTTGGTGGGATCACAGGCTGAAGCGCTCTTGGTAAGGAGGCGACAGGAATGGTGGATTTGCAGAACAGCAAATCTGCTGCCTTGGGTGTCACTCACAGAGCTCTCTGCAAGTAGACCATAAATAAACTGGAAGAAGGAGGTCGAGTGTGTTGCTGTAAGTTACTCTCTCCAGGAGATTTTCCTAGAAAAGAGGTATTAGTCAAAAAAGATTTCGGGACCCAACAACATTTCCGTGCTTGAATCATCCTGGTAAGTAAAAAAACATGGTGCCTACATACAAAATCAGGGTGAATCAGAGGCAAGTTATCCCCAATAAATACAGCAGCCTGCTTAGGCTGGCACTCTAGTTGAGGACATCGAGTTTGTATCCTTAATTCCTAGAATGTTGTCAAACAATCATTAAATAAAATCCAAGTCAACCAGAACAGAGACCTGAGGTAAAAGGAACCATAACCAAATTTATCTGGCCTAAGATTGACTGGGCAGCATGGAATTCACTCAAGTTCACTCAAGGCCAAAATTTGAAAAGTCAAAATATTTTTCTTTTTTTTTTTTTTATTATTTTTATTTTTTTCCCAAAAGTTGCATTTTAATACATGTTGGCAAACATAACAGAAAAAAACAAATTATCAGAAGCTGTACACACTATTCACTGAAAACATTTGTTGAGGCAAATAGAAAAAAATTGTTTCAATCATAATTTTTCTAACTTTGCACAAAATTATAAGCAGATTACATTCTTCATATTAAACATCTTTAT
>CM053399.1:139040621-139200748 GCA_028644305.1 Xerus rutilus | reverse complement strand
TTTTTTTTTTCTTTTGTCTTTTCTGATACTTTGTTTTCCTGCAACATCCACTTCAAATTGCACTTTAAGAGGCAGCACTGCTAGTACTCTGCATTAACAAGTGTACTGGTTTCCTAGAGCTGTCTTAACTAATGACCACAAACTTTGTGGTTCAAAAAACATAATTTTATTTTCTTAGAGTTCTGAATTCCAGAAGCTCCAAATGAAACTGGTAGCAAGGGTATACATCCTCTCAAGGCCCTGGTCCTCCCTCACTCTTCCAGCCTCTCAAGCCTCCAGATGTCCCTTGCCTTGTAACTGCGGAACTCCAATCTGGGACTGCCTCTGGCTCTGGGTCTTCTCTTCTGACTCTTATAATGGCACTTGTCCTTGGATTTAGGGCACATTTGAAAAACCAGGATGATCTTATCTCAAGGCCCTTAATTTAATACCTGCCAAGACTCTTTTTCTAAATAAGACCAAATTCTCATGTTCTAAGGCTTAGGGTATATACAACTTTTGGGGGCCACCATTCAATCCACTACAAAAATTACTGGTATTTTCAGGCATAAATACTCCAAGAAGTATAAATATGTTAAGCTTTGTTTCTGTCTCCTAGTTCCTGTCCTAAGCATTGACTGAGGGCTGTCAGGGGGGCTGCTTTTTGATGACGATAAGGGACAACAAGGGATTCTTTTGGAGCAAAAAGGTCTCCAGGTTAGGGCAACCAGGCTGGGTAGCTCTGAAAGGTCAGAGCCCAGGTAGAAGGCAGAGCAGAAGAGGTCAGCTAAGAGCTGAAGGACAGAAAGGAAGCTGGGTGTGAGTAGCATGGTTCTGGAAGCAGCTTCTCTACCTCCATGCTGGTTGGTGGGTTTTGTGGCTTTTACACAGCTGTAGTTATTGAGGAGTATTTCTGGGTTGTGGAAAGGTGGAAGGGAGAGGAGAAAAATCTCACCATCTTGTTCTAGTGGGGAAATGAACTAGAAGCTCCAAAAACCTGTGGTGACCATAGAATCAGACTCCTCGCAGCAGGTGGAGCAGGCTCAGCTGAGAGATGCTCTGATGCTGCCCTTTTGCACCTGATCTGGTGAGAGGAGGCTGAAAGTAGTGAGGAGCCCTTTAAGAGCAGCAGAACAATGCCAGGGGGCTCTGCTCAGAGATACCCCACTTTCCACAGCAACTACAGAATGATTGGCCTTGGCAAGTCAGTCTAGAACCATTATGATTTGGATCTTCAACGTCCCCCAACAGATCATATGCTAAAAGACTTTGTCACCAGCAGCACTATTGGGAGGTGGGAGAACCTTTATGAGGTGGCACCTAGTGGAAGAGAAGTCATTGAAGGGAAGCCCTGGAAAAGAATATTAGATCCCTGGCCCCTTCTCTTTCTCTCTCACTTCCTGGCTGAGATATGAACAGAGCTCCTCCACCATGCATCCCACCATGATTTGCTATGCTGCCATAGGCTCAAAGCAACATGGACAAGTGACCCTGGATTAAAACCTCTAAAACCGTGAGCCAAAATAAATCACACTTCCTTTTAAGTTGTTTATCCTGTGTATTTTGTCACAGCAATAGTCCCTTTGAGGGTACTCAATCTCCAGTTGTAATACAGCTCTTTCATCTGTGATATTTTGTTTCCCTAGCACTTGGGAAAGGATATTTTATAGATATGGCAATGGGCAGAAAAATCACCCTATTGTTTTTCATGGTTGTAGATTATTTGAGAAGAAACCACAGCATCAACAAGATCATCAGACCGGATTATCAGGGCTGCTTTGATATTCACAGAAGTCAAGTTTGCAGCTATTGGATGCAATTGGGAGCTTTCTCACATATAAGAGTTCTCTTTCTTCCCTAGCTCTTCAGCTGCAGAGGATAGTGAACTCCTTGCTGTCAGAGCATCAGTACCTTTGATTGAGCTTAGGATAAGATGCCAGAGCTGCTTCTGGCCTTCTCCCCTCTTTCAGCTCCCCAAAAAGCTGGGGGCAAGCAGGAGGCAGGAGTACTCAACTAGTTTCCAAACTAGTCTTCCTTCAGAATTAAAGAAGGGGGCACCTGTACTGTAGTGAGTCAATAGTTAAATAGAACACACTTGTCTTTGAAATCCTAACTGCTTTAAAATGTATTTTCAAAATAAATTTTATTGCTTATATTTGAAGTTTATAACAAGATGTTATGAACACATATAGATAGTGAAATGGTTATTATACAGAAGCAAATTAAGATATCTATCATCTCATATAGTTACTGTTGTATACACCTGTGTGTCGAGACCAGATAAAATCTACTTATTTAACAATAATTCCTAATACAATGAAATTTTATTAACTATAGTCTTATTGTTCATTAGAACTCTAGCTTTGTTCATGCTGCATATCTTCTACTTCGTATATTTTGACCTACATGTTACCATTTCCTCCTTTCTCTGGCCTACCCCTTGGTAACACTGCTTTATTCTCTGAGTATTTGGAATTGATCTTTTGCTTTGATTTGTTTTAGATTCTGCATCTCAGTGAGGTCACGCAATAATTTTCTTTCTGTGTCTCACTAATTTCATTTAGAAACGGCATTAGGTTCATCCATGTTGTGGCAAATGGCAGAACTTCCTTTTTTTATTTTTATTTTTGGGGTACTGAGGATTGAATCCAGGGATGCTTAACCACTGAGGCACATTCCTCACCTGTTTTATTTTTAATTATTTTTTCAGTTGTCAATGGACCTTTATTTTATTTATTCATATGTGGTGCTGAGAATTGAACCCAGTGCTTCACACATGCTAGGCAAGTGATCTATCATTGAGCTAAAACCCAGCCCTTATTTTTGATTTTGAGACAGGATCTAGCTAAGTTGCTTAGGGCCTTGCTAAGTTGCTGAGACTGGCCTTGAACTTGCTATCCTCCTGCCTCAGCCTCCTGAGCCACTGGGATTACAGGCATGTGTCACATGCCCCACATCTTCCTTCCATTTTAAAGACTACATAATGTTCCATTTTATACATATACCTGTTATGAGCCAGGCTATATTGGCAATGACCAAATAGACTCCATTTTACCCTGAAACTCCACGTCATGTAAGAAGTGCTTCTCTCATGGGAGAACTCCACCTCTGTACCCACAACAGTTGCTTAGCATAGCATGTTTGGTAACACAAAATGGCAATTCTTATACACTGTACTTGTGCAGTCCTAACCACATAGAATGTCAGACAATGTTTGTCTAGATGTTAGTAACCATTCTTTAAGTTGTACTCAATGAGGGTCATTTTGACCCATTTCCTCTTCTGCTTATGATTTTAGATCTCATGATTTTTAATTATGGTTTAGAATCATAGCAACACACTTATGATTAATGTACTGACATGCTTTACTTGTGGTTTTGAACTATAAATGGTTTTCTCTAACCCCTGGAGGGGATCGAAGGGTACAGACTTGCAGCCTGCCCCTTGGTCCGCTGGCTGGTGAATCCAGACCACTTGCTGGTGAATAAATGTTCCATCTCCTGCTTTAAGATTGATTCAGTGATTTATTGAAATCTTGCCAAGACATACTACACTTTATGCACCCACACTCCCATGATAATGGCAGCCTTCTTCACAATAGCCATTATATGGGAACACTCTACCTGCTCTCTTTAAACTCCACCTGCCCTTTGGTGGCTTTCCATTCTCTACCCAAGGAACCTATTGTTAGCTCCCTATATTCATTTCCTAAGGCTATCATAATAAATACCACAAATTGGGTGGCTTAAACAGCAGAAATTTAAAAAACAAAACAAAACAGAAATTTCTCACTTTTCTGGAGGCTGAGAACTCAAAACCAAGAGTTTCGTGACCATTTTCCCTCAGAAATCTGGAGAGAAGAACTCTTCTTGGCCTCTTCAAGTTTCTGGTGGTTGTAGCACTCTGGCCTTCCTTGACTGGCAGTCACATCTCTGCCTCCTTCAGTCTCTTGTCTCCATTTCTCTGTGGTGGTCTCCTGAGTCTGAGTTCTTTCTTTCACCAGAGCTCCCTGGTCATAGAAAAAGAACACCAGGAGAGCTGAGAAGCTGGGTGTGCATGCTGTTCCTATCAGGCTGAGAAGCCGGGCCACTTACAAACTCCATGACCCTCTCTTGCTTTTTATCATCTAGGAAATGAATATGCTAATGCTTATGCATTTATTAAATTCTAGGGGACTTCTTGCTCCACTCAGTCTTAATTTTTTATGTGTCGTGTATTAATTTTATAATCGTTTCCTTAGAAATAAGGGGAAATATATGTAAATTTCTGACATCTGTTCCAAACTAGTAAAGGGCAATGTTATGAAAGGTAGCAGTCCAGGTTTCCCAGAGAAAGATCTCTCTTGATTCTTAAATCCATGAAGGATGTTGACAAGGGAAGATGAGAACCTCTGGAGTGGAATATTCAAAAGCAAAAGAGAGGGACTCACACCCACAAGCCATCCAATCTCATATTAATGTGCTTCAAAGAGGGTACAGGAGGGAACCTGCAAACCCCAGCCCACATTGCCCACTTGGGTTACCCCACAAACGAACAGTATTGGGCTTGACTAGCCATCTACAAGTGAGGCACCAGGTGGCCATGGGACAACATAAAGCTTTGAAGTACAGTCTTCGTGGCCTGGTGATGTAGTTACAAATTTGAGCTTTATTTCTGACTAGCTTAGTAATATGACCCTGGGGAGGTCATCTGACCATTGTAGGCCTCCAGTCCCTCATCTGTAAAATGGAAGTAATAATCCTATCAGAGAGTTGTTCTGAGGATTAAATAAAATGTGTAAAGCAGTTAGCATGGCGCCAGGCACATACTAAGTGCTCATTACATGCAGTTTTATCATTATTTCTGTTCCCAATTTCATTTCTACTTTGCTGCTCCAGTTAATATGAGTTGTTTCCAGGCTATTAAAAAGCAATGAAAGTAGTAATACCAAAGTAGTGACACGAAATAATGTTTCATAAAAAAGATACTGAATTTAATTTGGATTTAGTTCAATAGAGAATCAGATTTTTCGAGCTGGCTGGAGCTTGCAAATTTTCTGTTATTTCTTACACATAGAAGCCAAAGTCCAGAGTAACTTGTCAAAATCATATAAAGCAGAGACAGAGTTGGGTCTAGGAGCCCTAGGTTCTGTCTTAGAGTTTTGTCTACTGCAGTGGAAATAGTCATTTCCAAGAGCAGGCAAATGAAAAAAGAAAATTAAAATGATTTGCCATTTGGAATGTTAGAGAAAATTCTAATCCTATTAGATTATTGCTGAGGCTTGAGGGGTGACATATTGAATGACAACTTGTTCTATACTCATCTAAGACTTCTACCAGAAAAAGCTCTGAATGAAAGGATAGCAAAATAAAAATACTCTCCTTGTCTTTTTTCTTCCCTTAGGTCTCCCTCCCTTCTTCCCTCCCTTGCTCTCTCCTTCCTTTCTTTCCTCCCTCCTTTGCTTCACTCCCTCCCTTCCCTCATTCCTTCCCCCCCACTCTCTGATTATTTCCATGAGGCTAATAAGCACAGATTAACAAAGGCTGCTAAGTTGTATCTGCAAAATGGCTACCAACGAAACCATTAATTGTCCTCCATATAATGGATGATAAATGATGGTACTTCTTAGTTAGGTGGTAAAGACAGGAGCCTTATAAATGGTGTGCGTGAGCTAAGCAGCAAGTCCATGTCAATTTCTTAGGCGCACATACAAGGCAATAAGAACATAGTATTAGTGCTTAATTGATAGTGTTGGAAAATTAAAGCCTCCCTGGGGATATGAAGGGAAAATGCCGGCATTTGCGAGGACATGTCTCATAGTCTCCTGTGGGAAACTATTGACATTAATGGCATATAAATCTGATTCCTAATACTGAGCTTATAAAATACTTCTGAGAATCAAATGCTGATTATTCTTGGTATAGTGGGTAGAACTTCAAATACAAATTCTTGAGATTTGGATTTTAATGCCAGTCCTCCATTGATGTGCTTTTCTCATAAATTCAGGTAACTGTTTTTCTCTAAGACTCCTAATCTGTCAAAAAGAATTATGTTCTCTGATAGATAGATATTATGTTCTCTGATAGATATGTATGAAGAGTTTTAATTTTGTTAGTATTCTGCATACATATACATACACACTGTATACATGTATGTATATAGAAAAATAATTTCTTCAATTAGATTTTTTTAAAACACTAAAAGTATGAGAATTTTAGTTTAGGTACCTAAGACTTTATGGCAAAAATAGGATTGATGAATGAAACTTTGAATTAAACCTGCAAATATTAAATATGCTTATATTAACATCTGCTAAAAATTAAAATGCTACATTAAACAGAATAAATGACATTTTATGTCTGTGACAGGCAGGTCTTAAGACTCCCTCTGATATTTTCATGTTTAAGGTAAATACCCTACATAATCTTCTCCCCTTGAGTGTAGGGTGGGTTATCACATCCATGATTATGTTATATCATATGGCAAAGGTGAAAAGAGTTTGAAGATGTAAAGCCTCAAATCAATTGACTTTTTTGAATTAATCAAAAGAGATCATTGAGCGGGCTTGATTTAATCAAGTGAGCTCTTTAAAAAGGTTAATAGGTCAGAGATTCTTTCTCTAAGACACCATCAGTTCTACAGCTGCAAGAAAATGAATTCTGCTCACAACCATTTTAAAGATCTCAAACCATAGATGATACCCCAGTCAGCACCCTGATTATAGTTTTGTTAGATATAGAATAGAGGACCCAGCTAAGTTGTGCCTGAATTTCTGACCCATGAAAAGTGAGGTAATCAATAAATAGATTTAAGCCATATTTGGGGTTAAGCAGTGACATTTGTGATCATTTGTTACTTGACAATTAGAAAATTGGTGTGGTCAAAGACCTAGGAATTAGACCAGAGACCCTGTGCCTAATAGAAGAAAAAGTAGACCCAACCCTTTATCACGTCAGATTAGGCCCCAACTTCCTTAACAAGACTCTAAAGCACAAGAAATAAAATCAAGAATCAATAAATGGGATGGATTCAAACTAAAAAGCTTCTTCTCAGCAAAAGAAACAATCAATGAGGTGAAAAGATAGCCTACATTCTGGGTGCAAATTTTTGTCACACATCAGATAGAACAATAATCACTAGGATATGTAAAGAACTCAAAAAACTTAACAAAAAAACAAACAACTCAATCAATAAATGGGCTAAGGAGCTGAACAGACACTTCTCAGCAGAAGAAATGCCATCAATCAACAAACATATGAAAAAATGTTCAACATTTCTATCAATTAGAGAAATGCAAATCAAAACTAAGATTTCATCTCACTCCAATCAGAATGGCAGTTATCAATAATATAAACAACAATAAGTGCTAGTGAGGATGTGGGGGAAAAGGCACACTCATATATTGCTGCAAAGTGGTGCAACCAATCTGGAAAGCAGTATGGAGATGCTTTAGAAAACTTGGAACAGAATCACCATTTGACCCAGCTATCCCACTCAGTATATACATACCCAAAGGACTTAAAAATAGCATGCTATAGTGACGCAGCCACTTCAATGTTTATAGCAGCTCAATTCACAATAGCTAAACTGTGGAACCAAAATAGATGCCTGTCAATAGATGAATGGATAAAGAAACTGTGGTATATATACACAATGGAATATTACTCAGCAATAAAAGAGAATAAAACTATGGCATTTGCAGGTAAATGGATGGAGTTGGAGAATATAGTAAGCCAATACCAAAAAACCAAAGGTTGAATGTTCTCTCTGATAAGTGGATGCTGATCCATAATGGGGGTGGGGAGTGGCATGGGAAGAATAGAGGAACTTTGGTCAAAGGGCAGGGAGGGGGAAGGGGCACAGGGCAGGAAAGATGGTGGAATGAGATGGACATCATTGCCCTAGGTTCATATATGACTGCACATATGGTGTGATTCTACCTCATATAAAACCAGAGAAATGAAAAGTTGTGCTCCATTTATGTACGATGAATCAAAGTACTGTCATGTAATGTATACCGAAGTAGATTAGATGTAGAGGTATGTAAAAAGTAATATCAAATTTTATACTGATTTAGGGTAGGGTTAAAGAATTAACATGAATATGGGGAAACATGAATATTAAAAAGAATGTACTTGTAAAAATATATGTTAAAATATATATAAATATACAGTATCCTACACAGGGATGAATAAAGCGAGAGTCGTATGAAAATATATTATGTAAATATGAGAAAGCAAGGATGAATCCTGTGTATGATATACTCTGATAAGTATGCAAATTTAACATTGAAAATTGGAAATAAAAGTTGAAAAGAGAAAAGAAGAAAATTGAAATGATGTATCAATTAGTCAGTGAGGCTGTGTATAATGTCTCTATGTTACTTTCCGATGGCAAATGCAACAAATTGCCACAAATTTAATGGTCTAAAATAAAATAAGTTTATTCTCTTACGTTTCTGGCGGTGAGAAGTGCAAAATCAGTGTTAGTGAGATAAAGTTAAGGTCCTGGGAAGCTGCCTCCTTCTGAACTCTCTGAGGGGACAGTCTTTTTGCCTGTTCAGTTTCTTGTACTCCTTGGCTTATGGCCCCTTTGTCCATCTTCAAAGGGCATCTCCAATTTCTGTATTCATCATCACGTTGTGAAATATCAGCACATCTAGATAATACAGGATAATCTTCCCATTTCCAGATCTCTAACTTAATCATATCTGCAAAGTTCCTTTTGCTTATAAGGAGATGTTCATAAATTCTGAGGACCAGGATGTGGACAAATTTGGAAGCCATTTTTCATCCCACCACAGTTCTCCTGGTGCTCAAAGACTCATATCCTTTTTTTCTGTGAAACACATCCACCCCATCTCGAGGTTCCCATCTCACCCATTGCACTGTTTTTCCCCCTTTCTGAGATGAAGGTGAAGCTTTGTCGATGGTGTTGCTATGGTCTGAATATAGTTGTGTCCCCCAAGGGTTGATGTGTTAAAGCCTGGTCACCAGCATGGTGCTACTGAGGGAGGCTATGGTGGGGCCTTTGGGGAGGTTCTTAGGTCACTGGGGGAGCATATCCCAAAATGGATTGTGGAACCTCAGTCTCTTCCTCTCTTTTTTCTTCCTCCTGGCTCAAGAGGTAAGTGGTTTCCTCTGACACACACTCCCTGCCGTTGCCATTCAGCAACCTCACCAGAGGCCCAAAGAAATGGGACCACCTAAATTTGGACTGGACATTTCAAACTGTGACTTTAAAAAATATTTTCTCTTTGTAAGTTAATTCCTGAAGGTATTTTGGCATAGTAAGGCAAAACTGACTAATAATAGTAGTGATGATGGAAATGAATGGAAAGTTGAACCCTCTAACTCTTCTAATAAATGGCCCTCCAGTTTCTCAGTTCAGTGTGCTTGAGGCATCAGTAGGCAAGCTTGTTGGCTGTAACACATGTTCATCAAGATACCCTGGGAGGATTCTCCCCAGTTTTCTTAGAAAGCATAAAGTCTGGTCTAAGCAGTCTTATTTCAAATGTCTAATTGTTAACTCTCCAAAGAGAGTTGCTGAGAATCATTTATACCTAGTACTGAGGTCTATTCTTAGACTTGCCTAATGCTCTTTAAGTATCAGGCCTTTAGAAATTGATTTCCATGGAAGGCTTTGCCTCTCTCTGTTATTCTTTGCAAAGTACTGGATGCTTTAGCAGTTAGCAGGAATGCTGTGTGGAGCCAAAGCACACTGCCTTTCTAACTTGAATATGCTGCCTGTGTTTTCTTTGGTTCATTTACAAAATCAACTGTACAATAATGGCTCCCTGAAAATGTCCTCAAAACAACCTGTTAATAAGACAAGCCAAGTTTATTCTTATCATGGTAAGGGTAATAAATACTGATAAAGCAAATACTTGTGTAATTGCCACCTTTCACCTTGACAGAATCTCAGTGTATCGCAAGGGCGGAAGGCAAAATCAATACATTTATTGGGTTTGGAATCTGGTTCAAGACAGGTCTTTTAGTATCTGGTTCAAGACAGGTCTTTCAGGTCTTGATTAGCATTGGGTAAGAATCATGATTTAGTTTAGAATTCGTGGACACATTAAGGCAAAGATTTAATGCCGAGGATTCAAAGAATCTCAGAGGGCAAACATTTGCTGCAGCTATTTGATGCTATCTATTGAAGCATTGGACAGGTTAATGTTTATTTAAATGGTTTTTAAAGGAAATTTCTGAAATAAACAATAAAGTTGTTTGCAACTCTTACCTTCCTGGAGAAGTTTTTCTTGGAGTAATGAGGTCATGTTTATGAAGACAGTGGCATATTATAGTCACATTCATGTGGATGGTTAAGTTATGTGGATATAGATGGTTTGGGTTTTCACAACAAATATTTTTTGTGCATATACTAAGAAGTGGTGAGAATATAATGCGGAATAGAAGGAACTTGATGCCAAGAGTCCACTGGAAGAGATAGAGAAGTAAAGAGGCAATTATAAAAAAGCTTCAATTACACACACAGGATGGAAGAATCTTACAAATGTTGAGGGAAACTAAGCAAGACCAAAAGAATGCATGAAGCCTAGTTTCATTTATAGAAATGTTTTAAAAAATGCACTAAGCTAACTGATTTGTATTATTTAGGGATGCATACATGGATTGGTAAACATATAAAGGAAAGAAATGAAATTATTACCTTAGACTGCTTTAGAAAAGAGAGGGGATTATGATCTGGAAGGGATGCATAGGTGTTTTGGGGATGCCAATGATGTTGTGTTTCTTGACCTGTGTTGTATGTATATACACAAGTATTGGCTCCAGAAATATTTTAAAAAACATACATGTGTGGTTTTTAGTTTTTATGTTTATTTCACAGTAAATTATTTGGTAAGTTAAAGTAAAGTACTTTACCACTGACTTATATCCGCAGCCCTTTTTATTTTGAGACAAGTTCTCACCAAGTTGCCCAGGATAGTCTTGAACTTGAGATCCTCCTGCCTCAGCCTTCTATATAAGCATGAACCACAATGCCTGGCTGAAAATGTATTTTAGAACACCAGTTGTATTATGGTGTCATCTGATAAGTGCTGAGACAGGGAGAGTACTGAATGACTAATTGAAACTATAGCAGCATTTTATGGCAAATTTAAAAATCAATGTGGAAGGCAAACATCTACACTTGATCAAAATTTTTTAAGACCTAGTAAAATAATATCATTTTGTACCTACTGAAGCATCTCTTACTAAATTTAACAAACTGCATAGAATTGAATTTGCAAAACTCTCACATGTGCATGACAACGCTCCTGAATTCCCTGACATAGTAGCCCAGGTAAGAGATGATCCTAATGTTGGTTAGGAAAGCATCAGTGAAATTTGACAGATATCAATGGATATTAAAGGTATTTAGGAATTTCCATGAAACATTTTGATGGTTACTTGAATATGGGAGAATAAAAGTTGATAATAGCAAGTTCACCAAATAGCAAGTTTATGGCATATGCTGGTATCATTGCTGGAATTGGAAAAACAAGAATAGTTTCTGGAGGCAAAAAAGTGATAAATATAGCTTGGGACATTTTTAGTTTGATATCTTATCCAGTGCTGTATGTATGAGTACCATGCTTCAATGACAGCTATGAACTAAGCATAAAAGACTAGAAGAGAGTAATTGAATGCAGATAATAATTAAAACCAAGGAATGAGGAGCAGATTGACCAAAGGAGAAGTTCAGTTTCAGGTCTCTCCCCTGTTAGTACAAGAAGGAGCAGTGGACAGTTTTATATCCCTTCAGTTTTAATTTGGACAGAGCTGGAACAAATCTTCTATATATTTCAGGGTCATGACACTTCACAACAAGAGCAACTCCCAGGGATTTCCACTGAATCACTTTATTTTTAATTTATGGCAACATAAGCATCCCCTAAAAGTAAAATATTCTTTTGAGAAACAGCATGAATGTGGCCAGTTATTCAGGAAGCAACAGATATAAGAATGGGGTGAATTAAAAGTTGAAATGTCTGTCTTCACTCCAGAGAGTTCTCATGAGACGTAAACATGATCTCTCACAGTAAGCTGTGCACCACTCCCAAATTCCTAAGGTTGCAGCATGCAGATGGTGGCATAGGTTGTAGTGTCCAGAAACCTCAATTATGACATAGATGAGCAGAAGCACACAAAGTCCCAGCACACTAGTCTCCTGCTCCTAGTTTTTATCCAGGAAGCCTCTAATTGATTTGATCCTTCCTTGACTCCTATCCCTTGATTTGCCACACCTTTGCTGTTAAGGGCTGTCTTCTTGTTTCTGGGCACCATCCCATGAACTTAACTTCAGTCTTCTCTTTTTTGATCACTTTAGTATTACTTTAGAAGCAATGAAATTTTCTTCCTGTGGCATTGTGTCAGTGTTCAAAAAGCTTTAGGTTTTGGAACATTTTGGACTTTACATGTTCAGATTAGAGATGCTCAACCTATACTGAGATAAATAGCTTATTTTTTTGGTAACTTTAAAAAATAAATTTAAATTTGCACAAAAGCTTCAAGGATAGTGCGAAGAACTCCTGTATGCCCTTAATCCAGATTCACCAAGTGTTTTAGTTTTGCCCTTTGTCTCTTTTGTTTCTTCATTCCATGTATTTATTGGGACAAAATTGGAGACATGACACCCTTGACCCTACACATTGCATGGTGCTTATTTTAGATGAGCTTCCTTTTATGTAACCACAGTTGTTTTCAAAATCATAAACTTGACCTTGATATTATTTCATAATTCATAGTTTATATTCAAATTTCATCAGTTGTGCTAATAAAATTACTAATATTTACTTTTGAGGATCCAAACCAGGATCATACAGTATTGCATTTATTGTCACGTCTCTTGGGTCTGGAAGAGTTCCTAAGATTTTGTCTTCTTTGACTTGACCCTTTTGAAAGGTATGGGCCCATAATTCCCAAGAATGGCCTTCAGTGTGGGTTTGATTCTTCCCTCGTGAGTAGATTTGGATTCTGCATTTTGGCCAAAATTCCTTAGAAGTGATGGCTTCATTGACTTTGTGAGTTGAAGGGAATTGTTCTATTGTATTTGGGCTGTTCCAATGTCGAATCATTTTTCTTATCTCAAGTTCAGTTATTGAGTCAGCTATTTTTATCTGGAATATATACACCAATAAAAAGAAAATTAAAAAAGAGCTTGTGTGCCATCCAAATCAGAAGCATATCATCCTGTGGGGGTAGAGTTTTAGTGACTCTGATTTGGTTGTGTGTGTAGGGGGGGGGCTGTTAATATTATTATAGTAGAAGTTCTGAGAAATCCAAGTTTGTGTTAATAGAAGAACGTGCTTGCCAAAGGTTTAGACTACTAACCTCTGCATCTTGGCAGCGTCTTAGATGAAGGCTGAAATAAGATACCTAGGTTAAGATGTAAATTCCAATAGAGTGGGTTCAAGAAGGTTACACACCCCAGAAAAATCCAGATGTGAAGTCACTATAAACAATTATCTTAGCAGAAACTAAGAGCTCTTCAAATAGTTTCCAGTTATAAGAATGCACAAGCACAGACAACACAAGCCTCAGAACATGAACAACATCTAGGAAAAATGGAAAAGAATCCAGCCTATCCAGGAGCTTTTCCTTGAGCTACTCAGGGAAGATGTTCATATCCAAAGAGAAGCTGGGATTGACACCCAGAACTCTGGTGAGTGATCTTTGTGGTTTATCTATGTATTTTTTTTACATGTTAGCTGTATAGAAAAGAGTATATGATTCTTTTTAGAGAGTGTGACTTTAGTCATCTCTCAGTGAATGTTTTTTTCCCCATAATATCTGGAGCTGTTCACCAAGAGCCCTCTGGATGAGGTCCACTCTGCCTAGCCATTGCAATCATGAACCTGGATGGCCAGAGCAGACTGAGGCAGGTATATGCAACTCTATCCTTAGAGCGAGGTGTCATATCTAACAAATAAAACTATAGAGCATCCTGTTAAATTTGAATTCAGAAAAAAAACCCAAAAGCCAAAAATAAAAAAATGACTTGTCCTGCAGTTCATGTCAACCCTGCTCTTAGAGTAAACTCAGCCTGCCTTTCTTTGCCTCTCTGAGCTGCTTGGAATAGCTCTGCAGTGCATGAGTATCATTCTTAGCAAATCCCTGCTTGGGCCCTTCCTTACCACCTTTTTATTCTAATGGGTCATTGGTTTCCAAGCTATCAGAAGCAGTACCTTGTAATGGGCAGAGGACTGTTAGAGATAGGTAGCCCTGCAAGATGAACAAAGAAATTGCTTGGCAGCAAGGGAAGAAAAAGAGCAACTAAAAAGAAATCAGATAAAGAATTAAAATGGCATAGAAGGATAGGGCCACCACAGAGTAAGAGGATCAAATATTCTTACTTCCCAAGGGTATTACTTTAATACAGACCCTACTGTCACTGGTGTTTGATATGAAGATCAGAGACATGAAGAACAATTCAAATGATGTTTAGAACAGCTTTTGATAATTCTTCAACATCCTTTTCAGAAATATTAACAAAGTAAATTATAAGTAAATAGATACTATTTACAAAGGCGAATCAATGTATGATACATTTCATGAAGACCTTAAAACCAGTTAAAATCTAAAATGACAATGTTTGGGCATTTAATAAGAGGCAAAGCTCTGCTGTATGCAAAATCAACCATCTAGAACAGATTGTTTCCTGAGACTTCTACACTGTAGACATTTTCCTGTTATTCCTTTTATTATTGGTATATTTCAGGTGATCATGTTAACTGAGCTGGAATTATATGAACAATTTCCTTAACATCTTATTTTCCTTGGCATATGGGGACCCAGTTCTCTCCAAACAATTAGACTTTGAGGTCATAATTTCAACTGACTCAAGTCATACCTGTTGCCTTAAGAGTTTAACAAGCTTTTAGAAACCTTGGGACCCAGAAATACTATCTTAAGTCATTTTGTTGGGGAGAGGAACGAAGAGAAGGTGGGCTGTTTTCATTTCCAAAAGAAAATTTCTTTACAGAAGAATTGACTCCTCGGGGTCCTTGTAAAGCCATGAAATTTTCCTGAACTAAAATATCATTTAATTAATACCCATGTTCTATAAATTTTTATGTCTCCATTTTGCAAAGAAAGATAAATATGTCTCAAAGCTGGGCTGTGCAGATGGACAGAATTCTCTTAAAGTAGGTCCTTAAAAAATGGAATATGGATATAGACACAGTGAGACAGTCAAGTGTCAAAAGAAATCTGTCGGCTTTTCAGCAGTTGAATAATTCAGAAGATGTGCATTAAGCCAACTTCTTAATTTCCCATTTCCCCCCTTTCTAATTCTTTCCTTTTCATCCTGTGATCTTTCTTCTCTCTCCCTCAAAGCTATTTGTTGCAGAGATGCCCTGGAAAGCAGGTGGTCTTCCTTATATGACAGCATCTGCTGCTCAGAATGAGAGGCAAAAGATCTAAAGGCAAAGGAAATGAAACCCGCAGTCCTATAAATGCCTTTTAAAAAATAGCCTTGTTTTTGATTATTTTTCGTTGAATCAACTGGAACATTTTTATTGTTCACAATAAAACAAATTGTCTAAAGACAATGATCCTTCCCCCTTTTGTATTTCTGATACTAGAGTTTGTTGCTTTCCAACCATTTTCTGGATCAGGTTTCTTCCTACGATTTTATAAATGGTGTGGGTGGCTGCAAGCCCTCTGAAGGTTTTTCTTAAGCCATTTGTTAATAATATCCTCTCAGCATTAAACTCAGCCTTTATAGTTGTGATTGTTGGTGAAGCTTCAAGGGCACAGTGGTGTTTTTTATTCTCCCAGCCCTAGAGGAGAAAAGAAATCCCAGGAGGACTTTTGGCTGGCTTATTATCATCCAGAAACAAGCAATCAGAGAGCTGAAGCTGGAAGGCTGAATATTTTCTTTTTAAAGCTGTCTAAACCTGAATGGACAGTGTGGCACAGCAGAAAGAAAAAGGGCTCAGGGATCATAGGGACCTGAATTTAAATCCCAGGTCTGCCACTTCCCAAATGTGTGATGCTGGTTAACAGAAATTTTACACTTTAGGTTCTTACCTTCATATCAGTAAAACATATGATGTCCCCTATTTTACAGGTAGGAAAGATTTCTGAACCTCAGTTTCCTCAAGTAGCTATATTGTACCCATACTACAGGGTTGCTGGAAGGACCTCACAGAGCTTTTAATTTGAGCCTTAAACATTACCTCCCTGTAAGCATCACCTCGCCCTTGTCTCGCCCTTTCTTCATCCAGCCCACATGATCATCGTCACACATCCATGTGGTAGTAGACCTAGCATTCTTAGAGTGTCCCCTGCCTGCTACAGGAACATCTAGGTGAGAAGGCAACCTGTCCCAGCCGGTCATGTTGCAGTGAATGTTCATTCACAAATAACACCCTTTGTCTAGTCCTGGAGACCACCAGGGGCAGGGTCTACCTCAGTCCCATCCCTGGTAGTGTGTATGGAGGAAGTGAGGTCACCCAGTTTCACAGAAGGCACTTCCTTTTGGAACTCCTGCCCTTTTTGTTCTTTTCGGGTTTTCCCCAAAGCTATAAAATGCAATAATATGTTCCTAAAAGTCACTGTTCTAGGGCCACAAAACAAATGTTTTCAGTTTGTCTGAGGACAAATGCCCCTCACATGTCTCTAGCAGCTCATCAGTTGGATACTGTTTTTGGAATAATAGAAACTGTCAGGAACAAAAGTTGTTTGCCAACATTTGGCTCTGTCTTCTCACTGTCCCTGTCTTCTCTCTCCTCCTCTTCCCCTCTAGGCTGGTGTCCCTCCTTGCCCCAGGGTGACTGGCAGGCACATTGATAGTCCTCACAGTGGGATGTTCCCATCTTCATGGAATCATGTGGATATCCCGTGCCTTTCAGTCCTTGGTTTCCTGGGTTCTTTCTCATTTCTGCTTTCAGCTCCAGCACCAAGTGCTTGAGATGTCGGTTGACCAACACCCCATCTAAAGATCTAATGTGGAATAATGTGCTGGGCAGTAAAGAACAGTTATCAAATTAATTGTGCTTATGTTTACATTTCCAGTGGGTAAGTTAGAGAATTAGGCAGCTGATTTGAAGAGTATAATTAAGTACTACAGTAAAAGTAAACACAGCAGATTATGTGAGTAAAGAATAGACAAATCATAATGGTCTTTTTTTTCTTATCTATTTTTCCCCTTTAAAAACTTTTTAAAAAATTGTATAACTTTACTGGGCTATAATTTATATAGCATAAATATAATTCAATGATTTTTAATAAATTTATAAAGATATGCAACCATCAGCACAATCTGAGTTTCAAACTCGCCACCCCCAAATTCTCACAAATCTGTTTGCAATCGATCCCCCTTACACAGTCCAAGCCCCAGCAAACACTCATCTGTTTTCTGTGTTTAAAAATTTGCTTTTTTTGTACATTTCATGGAAATGGGATCATAGTATACAGCCTTGTGCATCTGGCTTTTTTCATTCACTATATGCTTTTGAGGTTCATATTTTAGCATGTATCAATGTTCCAATTTCTTTTGATTGTTGAAAAGTATTCCATTGTTAGGGGTATATCACATTCATTTATCCATTCATCAGTTTGCTAGGAACTTGAATTGTTTCCAGATTTTGGTTATTAATGTTGCCACAGACATTTATGTTCCAGGCTTTGCATATGTTTTCATTTCTCAGGTAGATTCTCAAGAGTGGAATTTCTGGGTCCTTTGGTTCATTTATGTGTAACTGTTTAAGAAACTGCTAAACTTTTGCAAAGTAGATGTGCCATTTTACATTTCCATGAGCAATTTATGAGGGTCCAGTTTTCTTTTACAGACCTAACAACACTTGGTATTGCCTTTTTTTTTCAATCCAAGCCAATCTAGTTGATGTGTGATTATAACTCATCCTGGTTCTAGTTTCCCTGAAGCCTAGCAACATTAAGCCCTTTTCAATATACTTGATAGCTATTCATGACATTTTGCCAAGTTCTTTACCTAATATATGATTTGCAAATATTTTTACCCACTCAGTGGTTTGTCCTATCATTTCTTTTTTTAAAATTTATTTATTATACTTAGGTATACATGACAGCAGAATGCATTTTGATTCATTGTGCACAAATGGAGCACAACTTTTCATTTCCCTGGCTGTACTTGATGTAGAGTCACACCATATATGCAGTCATACATGAACCTAGGGCAATGATGTCCACCTTATTCCATCATCTTTCCTGCCCCCATGTCCCCTCCCCTCCCTCCTCTTTGACCAAAGTTCTTCCTCTCTTCCCATCCCCCCTATTTATGGATCAGCATACACTTATCAGAAAGAACATTCAGCCTTTGTTTTTTTGGGACTGGCTTACTTTGTTTAGCATGATATTCTCCAACTCCATCCATTTACCTGCAAATGCCGTAATTTCATTCTCTTTTATTGTTGAGTAATATTCCATTGTGTATATATACCACCTTTTCTTTATCCATTCATCTATTGAAGGGCATCTAGGTTGGTTCCACAGTTTAGCTATTGTGAATTGAGCTGCTATAAACATTGAAGTGGCTGTAGTATGCTATTTTTAAGTCCTTTGGATATAGACCAAGGAGTGGGATAGCTGGGTCAAATGGTGGTTCCATTCCCAGTTTTCTAAGGAATCTTCATTCTGCTTTCCAGATTGGTTGTACCAATTTGCAGTCCCACCAGCAATGTATGAGGGTGCCTTTTCTTCCACATCCTCACCAGCACTTATTGTGTCCTTGCATTTTCTAACAGTGTCTTTTGAACCGCTGTGAATTTTGACAACATCCATTTCATCAGTTTTTCCCCAAATGACTTGTACTTTTGGCATCATGTCTATGATACTCCTCACCTAACCAAAGTTCACAAAGATTTTCTCTTGGGTTTTCTTCTAAATGTTTAAAAATTTTGGCTTTTGCATTGATATTTATCATCAATTTTGAGTTAATTTTTGTATATGGTGCTAGCACAACCATTTGTTGACAAGGTTCTTTTTTTCTCAATGAGTTGTTTTGGCAACTTTGTTAAAAAACATTTAATTACCAACAGAAGGTTTATTTTTAGACTAAATTCTGTGTCATTGGTCCAAAGACTATGCTTATATGATATCACACTATCTTGACACTGTAGCTTTAAATAAGTAATTTTTGGGTTTCTTTTTTCAAAATGGTTTTGACTGTTCTAGATCTTTACATTCCCAGTTAAAATTTATAATTTTATCAATTTTTACAAGAAATTCTTGAAACACAAACATGAACTGTCTCTTCATTCATGGATATAGTCTTAATTTTCAGCAATGATTATAGTTTTGATTATACAAATCCTAAATTTCTTTTGTTAAATTTATAGTTAAGTGTCTGAATCCATTTCATTTTTATAAATGGGTTTTCTTAATTTTATTTTTTGATTGTTTGTTGATTGTTGCTAATTCACAGAAATACAATTGAATTTTGTATGTTGATTTTGTATCATATGATATGGATAATGTTATTTTAGTAGTTTTGAAGAGTGTATGTGTGTGTGTGTGTGTGTAATAATTTCTACATACAGGACCATGTTACCTGTAAATAAAGATGTTTTTACTTCTTCCTTTCCATTCTGGTTGCCTTTAATTTCTTAGGTAGACAGCATTTAATTTTTTACCACTAAGTATTAAGTAGCTGAAAAATTTTTCATGGATCTCCTTTTCCAAGTTGAGTAAGTTCCCCTGTGTTGCTAGTTTGTTAAGAGACTTTAATCATGATTTAGTGTTGGATTTTGTCAAATGCTTTTTCTACATCTACTGAGATGGCTATGCAAGTTTTGTTAAGTTGCAATGGCATATTTATTTTCATATATTAGTCAACTCTACATTCCTGGGACACAACTCAGTTGGTCTTTGATAACAATCCTTTTTATATGTTTTTGAACTTGGATTGATAGTATTTTTAAGGGTCTTTGCATCTATCTGCATGAGAATTATTGGTCTATAATTTTCTTGTGGTGTAGCTATCTTGTTTTGATATCAGGAATAATGCTGACATAATGGAATGGAACAGGAAGTGTTCCTCCCTCTGCTATTTCTGGGAAGAGTTTAAGAAAAATTGATGTTATTCTTCTTTGTTTAGTAGATTGTACCAGCAAGGCCATCTGGTCCTGATCTTCTTTGTTGAGTAGTTCTCTCTTTGTTTTAAAATGTGTTCATATTTTCTATTTCTTTAGAAGCCAATTTTATCATTTCTGTGTTTTCAGAAATTTGTTTATTTAATGTGAATTATCCAATTTGTTGGTTGACAATTGTCCCTAGTGTAACTCTATATGATTCTCATGATTCTTTTAATTTCTATAACATCTGTAGTAATGTCACCACTTTTATTTCAAATTTTGGTCATTTCCATCTTCTCTCTCTCCTTTCTTAGTCAATCTAGCTAAAAAATGTTAAATTGTGGATCTTTTCAAAGAACCAACTTTTGATTTAATTGGATTTTTGTATTGTTCACCTATGCTGTATTTCATTTAGGTCTGCTATAGTACTCTTTACTATGTTTCGCAAACTTGTGTTTAGTTTGCTCTTTTTCTAATTCTTTGAGGTGAAAAATTGGGTTATTGATTTGAAAAAAATTTTTCTTTTTTTTAATGTAAATGTTTACAGCTAGCCATAAATTTACCTCTGATCATTCTTTTTGCTATATGTTGCATTTTGATATGTTGTTTTATTTTCATTCATCTCAAAATATTTTTCTGATTTCACTTGTGATTTCTTTTTTGGACAATTTAAGAGTGTCTTTTTTGATTTCTGCATATTTATGCATTTCCATTTTTCCTTATGTTATTGATTTCTAGTTTTACTCTATTATGTTTTAAAGAGAAACTTTGTATTATTTAAATCTCTTTAGATTTACAGAGATTTGTTTTGTGGCTTAGTATATGGTCCATCCTGTAGCCTATCCCATGTGTACACGAGAAGAATTTGTTCTGCTATTGTTGACTGAATATTTATCTGTTAGGTTTAGATGGTTAATGCTATTGTTTAAGTCTATATTCTTGTTGATCTTATTGCTAAATGTTTTACTGCTTTCTCTTAAGGAACCTGTAAATACATTGGGTCTACCTGATAATACAGGATAATGGACCCATTTCAGAATAATTAACCCAATCACATTTGCAAAGTCCTATTGTACCTTTTAAGGGAACTTATTTATAAATTTCAAGATTAGAATGTGAACATCTTTAAGATGCTATTGTTATTCAGCCTATCAAATTAACTAGAGCTGGGCGCTGTGGCACATGCCTGTAATCCCAGCACTTTGGGAGGCTGAGACAGGAAAATCATGAGTTCAAAGCCAGCCTCAGCAACAGCAAGGCAATAAGCAACTCAGTGAGACCCTGTCTCTACATAAAACACAAAATAGGACTGGAGATGTGGCTTAGTGGGTAAGTACCCCTGATTTCAAACCCTGGTACCCAAAAAACAAAAAAACAAAAAACATTAACTAGATCATCTTGGCTTAGATACTTAGATACTACAATTAGCACATTCACTAACTCCTGGGTCAGACAGCATTGACTCAGAAGTGAGGAGAAAAATATACAACTACAATAGTATAAGGCAAAATTTAACATCAAAGTTGTGTTTTGAAACATTCCCAAATCATCAGAGTGATGCATATTATTTTATTAGAGTAAAAGAGGGCTTCAACTTATAGCACAATGGAAATCAGGCTGGAAAACTGCATTTGGTATGTTTATTATATTTAAAATATTTAATCTAACTTGGTAAGATATTTTATATAGGAGCGTCATTCTTTCTTATGCTCCAAGATAGGAAAAAATCTGAGGCTCTCCTAAATCTTTCTGGGGTATTTGGTTGTCCTCCCCCCTCTTGGGGTGGAGAGGAAGGGCATAAGTTTATATCAGAGCCTCTTCATATGAGTTTTTATGGTATAGTTGTCATTCTCAATAACAGTCATAGAATTATTGCCATGTAATCACACAAAATATGTTTCATGGTAGGGAGATTTTATAAATTAGGGATTATTTTCTGCTAGAGTCTTTTTAAGCAGAATTTCAGAAATATTGTTTATTCTTCTTTATTTGTGTGACTCACATTACGTCCAACTTGAAAGACCTTGATCTGACTTCTATTCAATTAAATTTTACTGCTTTGTACTCCAAAACTAAACCATAACTATAACCTTACAAGAAAAGTTATGGCTGAAAGAAAGAACATCACAACATATTAACAGCCCTCTTTCCATCATTAAAAAAAAATCTCTAGTTGTGAGTCAGGAAGTTTCTGACCAGTAGGTTCATTGTTAAATGTCAATGCTCTAAAAGTTGTTAGATTTTATTTAAAAGTTTTTGTTTGCCAAGGTGAGGACTTTTGAAGGATAATCGCAAAATCCAATGGAAAATTATGTGGCAATTTCTTTGATAATCTACCCAGAGTACAGTCAAATGATGTGATTTCATTTCCTGGTTTTGAAACTTACAATTTATATAACCTGGGGCAAGTCAGTACCTTTGAACCTCACTTTTCTCATCTGTCACACAAAGATAATACCTACTTCAGACAGTTTTAAGTGTTAGTAGAGTGTGCTTTGAAAAATGTAATGTACTAAACAAATGAAATGGATTGTCCCGTCCTCAAGTAGAACCCCCCCAATCCCACATCTTGAATAATATTGATGGACTGGTGCATATGTGAATTATCATTATAAGGACAAGCAAAAGGAAGTCTAAGCAGAGTAAAGGAAGGAGAATGGGAGAGGGAAGGGAGAATGGGAGGGAAAAGGGGAAAATGGAGAGATCATGACTTGAAATAGAATTCCATGCAAGTATGATTTTGTTGGGATGAACTCAACTACTACGTATAACTATAAAATTCAAAAAAAAAAATGGCACTGGGCATGGTGGCACATGCCTGTAATCCCAGCAACTCAAATTCAGAAACTTAGTATGGCCCTGTCTTAAATAAAAAATAAAAACAAAAAAAGGGCTAGGGATGTAGCTCTGTAATTAAGCACCCCTTGGTTCGATCTGTCGTATCAAAACAAACAAAAAGAATGAATATGTTTTGGGAGGACAAGTAATCCATTCGAGTGTATTATAGGTTGTCACTTTCTGGATTATGGGACTGATAGAAAAAAATGTAGGCTTTTTATCTCCCTGTAAGCAAATAAGTTTTCCCTTCACTTTTTTTTTTTCCAGTATTGAGAATTGAATCTGGCATACTATATCACTGAGCTATACCTCCAGACCTTCTTACTTTTCATTTTGAGACAGGGTCTGCAAGTTTCCAAAGCTGCCTTTGAACAATTCAGCCTCCTGAGGGATTACAGGCATTCACCACTGGGCTCAGCTTCCCTTATGCTACTTATCCACAGCCCCAACTCTAACCAGCCATCTCATAAATAACTGGCATCTGGTTAGGAAAGTTTCAATATACATGACAAATCTATCCCATTAGAGGAAAAAGGAGCTGAAGACACAGGCTCCCTTATTGATGGGTCAGATGTGCCATATTTATGCCAGTAAAATAAAATGCTTGGTCAGGAATTGGGTCACTAATAAATAGGAAAATTTATTTAATAATTTATAAATAGTTATAAGCATTGCCTTTTCAAATTTTGTATTTTTAAATGATAACATTTGAAATAGAATGTGTGATTTAGAGGTAGATTCATTGACAATATGAACCTTATGGTCCAATTTTGTGAATATTTATATGATACACACACACACACACACACACACACACACACACACACACTCACTCACTCTCCCAGAGTTCAATTAATTGAACAAAATATTACTTGGAACTTTTATTATGTCCTTAATTTCTACTGTGGGTTCAAAATAAAATTAATGCTCTAGAGAGAGATAATTTCTTCCAACATTATCCAAGAAGAGCTAAGGGAAATGTTTCACTCAAAATAATTTCAAATGATTTATAGAATGCAATGAAGTAGAGATAGGTTTATTTTTTTCAATTTTATTTGGAGAAAGGAGGAAAAAGAGGGAAGTGGAGTTCCTTTGCTCATTAGTGTCATTCTAGTTCATGGAGGTTCACAGATCATTTGCTCTCACACTCCATCACTAGAATACAGCCATATGGTCACATCTATCTATCCCTAGGTATTTTATTTTACTCTTTGCTTTTTCCTGGTTCTAGGGAAAGAACCCAGAGCATTACACATGCCGGGCAAGCACTCTACCACTCAGCTACACCACCAGTCTTATCCCCAGGTCTTGATGCTGTCCAATCTAGCTTCAAAGGCCAAAGGGGTATTGAGCTGACTGACCTCAAGGCCTGCACTGTTTCTCTGATTGCCTGAAGCTAAAGAATCTGATTTCCGTTGAGACGTTAAATAAGGAATTACCCCAAATTCAGAAAACTTTTGGATATGATGAGTCAAAAACTGTCTAGTACCTGTTTCATAATTAATTGATTAAGAAAAGGGTGTGAACTCGGACTGTCTAGACACTTTGAAAATTTCTTTCTTTTTTTTCTTTTGGCACTAGGGATTGAACCCAGGGGCACCTAACCATTGAGCCACATCCTCAGCCCCATTTTGTATTTTATTTAGAGACAGAGTCTCACTGAGTTGCTTAGCACCTCACTTTTGCTGAGGCTGGCTTTGAACTCACAATCATCCTGCCTCAGCTTCCCAAGCCACTGGGATTACAGGCATGTGCCACCTTGCCCTGCTGAGAATTTCTAATGACTAATACAAACATTTAGTGGTCATTCAATGAACGAGGAATAGAAGCTTATGTGGTAGATTGCATTTTGCAGACAGACACAGCAACATCTCCCATTCCGCATCCTCATTTAACAGCATGACCTTTGGCCTCCTTTCATCAATGGTGAACCTCCTTTCATTCCTCTTATATCTGGGTGATATGATCATGTGTTACTTGCTTATTTAATCATTAATCTAGCCAGCTACCCAAGTATTAATGAGTGCATATGCAAGAGCACTTGATCTGTAGGTATTGAACTGTTTTTTTTTTTTTCTGGTATGATAAGGTCTTGGTAGAGCAAGGAGATATGTAGTCTCAGTTTGGCTTTTGCATTTTGGAAAAATAGGTACTATTATAAAATATCAGGCTCTTATTAACATATGAGCTAATTTAAATCTCACAATTTCCAATTTGATAGGAGCTATTAACATTTTACACATGACTTACGTGAAGCAGAATATGTCCATCTGGCTCTTATTTGAATTTGGATACTAAATCTCAATTTCTAAACTTTTAAATGGTCTATCTATGGATTATCTCTACCATCACACAGCAGTTTAGTGGAGCATGGAGAACATGGCCTACAAAGCTGATATGATTAGGTTCAAACCCCAGCTCTGGGTCTTTAAATACATGTCCACATGAAAATCACTTGAGGGGCTGGGATTGTGGCGCAGTGGTAGCCACAGCATGCGTGAGGCACTGGGTTCGATCCTCAGCACCTCATAAAAATAAAATAAAGATACTCCGTCCACCTACAACTAAAATAAATAAATAAATATTTAAAAAAAAAAAAAGAAAATCACTTGATATTGCCAAGCCTCAGTTTTCTAACCTATAAATCACACATAACAGCAGCTCCTCTACTAAAGAGTTGTCATACAAATTATACTCAATTAATATTCATAACAATGGCTAGATAAAATGTTAAAATTAAGTATTCTTCAACCTCTCTCTCATACTATGTGTTCTTATTTCAGTTTGACTTAAAATTTGATTTTGTGAATCATGTAATGGAAATTTAGCAGAAGTATCATCTCCTTGTTTACTCACTTGTGAGAGCACTTGATCTGTAGGTATTAAACTGTTTTTTTTTTTTTTCTAGTATGATAAGGTCTTGGTACAGCAAAGAGATATGTAGATTGACAGAAAAGATCTTTATGAATCCATGAATATACTTGAATGTTCATTTCTGTAATGTTTCTGCCCCTAAAATATCTCCTTTCTTGATTGGCATATTCCTAACTGATATAATTATGTTGTTTTCTTGGCAGAATGCTTCAAATTGTATTACAGATGAACACAAATGACACTAATTCACCAAAGTAGTAAAATAAAAACAAATGATTAGCTCCTAAATTTTTTATGATTGGGACATTGTCATTAAATTAATGCAATTGTGAGGGTGGGGAAGGTGATATTAATAAAAGAGGCTGACTGTCCTATGGACCGTGTCTGTTATGGGTATCTGCCTACATAGGTAATTCAACACTGGGTTCTATTTTGTCATTGTAATAGAATTTCATCTGACTTCTCTTGTCGTGGCCACATAGTTTGTGCTGTGCAATTGGGGATCTTGGTGTTGCGTATGCCCTACCAAGAGCTATCTCTGCTCTCTCAAGGCCTACCGAAAACTGAGGCAGCCTAAGAGCACCAAAAGAGATTCTGGCAATTTCACAATGGAGATGAGTCAAGGAGAGTAAAGTGTCAAACCCCTTCTGCATATGCTGCACCAGATGGAGATTTTTTTAAAAGTTATTTTCACAACAGGGAATTGGGAAGCAGCCAATGTGGTGACAGAACATTCAGATGGGAGTGTCTCAGGCTGTTCAGGCTGCTGTAACAAAATACCATGCACTAGGTGGCTTAGGAACAACAAAAATTTATTTCTTATTGTTCTAGAAGCTGGAAAGTACAAGGTAGAGGTACCTGCAGAGTCAGTGCCTGGTTAAGGCCTGCTTCTTGGCTTCTTGGTTTCTTGGTTCCAAGATGGTGCCTTTTTGTTGTATCCTCCTAGATGGAAGGAGCAAGAGAACTCTGAGCTCTCTTTTATAGTCTCTAATCCCATTCCTGATGAATCTACCCTTAGATCCTAATCACTTCCCACAAATCCCTACTTCGAAATGCTCTTACACTGGATATTAGGTTTCAACATAAGAATTTTGAGAGGGGCCTCAAAAGCTTTCAGAACATATAGCAGGGAGGAAAAGATGAAATGGAATCCAGAGCCCCTCTGTTGTGGTACTTTCACATTAGTTGAAATTCCCTGGTCATGTAACCCTCTCCAGGGTGTGAGCACAGGCAGGGCAGGGCAGTGGTCGACAATGAATTATTTATAGGACAGATGTACGGGATCAAGGAAAGAGATAAATAGGAATTTACAGTTAAGGAAAGAAAATTCAAAGGCAAAAGAAGAGAATGAAGTTGAGCAGAAATTAACAAACACATCATCATGAACTTGGATTATACTAGACACAAGATGGCTATCAAGAATAATAGAAAAGTCAGTCTCATTCTGATTTGCATGTCCCAGCTTCAAAATTTTAATTCAGCAAAACACAAATCCTGAGTTCCTGCTTTGAAAAAAACTGGAGGTAGCTAAGGAGGATGAAATCCATATGTTTCCAATTCATTTACACAAAACTCATTGAAATTCTGCTCAGTGCAGGGCGATTGAATGTCATCTATGCCAATGCACAGCATAGTAATCATTTTAAGCCATTTTTGACGCTCCAGGAAGTCTCCAAGAATAAACAACATGAAGCCCCAAAGGCCTAACAGTGCAGTCTGAAAGGGAAAGCCAAAAATATCTGAATGAGAGTCTACATTTCCAAATTCAACAGTCTGTTGTGAAGAATCCAAGGATATTTTGTGATGCCCAGAACCCCAGGAAATGACAATCAGGGCATGGCAATTGGAGAATAAGTAGAGTCCTCACAAGCAAATGTTATGCGGGGAACAGGACATGACACAAAATCCAAACGGAACTGTGGGGCTCTATGGAAGTAAGTAAAAGTGGACTGAAGAAAGATATAAAGAGTAAAGAGAGAGAGGGAGAGAGAAAGAGGGAGGAAGGCAAATAGAAGTTCAAAGAGTTAAAAGAAAATTCCAACTTTAATGAATAAAGGTTTACAACTACAGTGCTAAGTGGATCCAATTTTTCTTTGTTAAGTGGATCCAATTATTCCTTATCTCAATGCCTTAGTGTATTTTATATAGTGATTCAGACACAGTGCAGGGGCACAACTGTTCATAACCACAGAGAAGATGATAGAGAACATCTTTGCCACTTAGCAGCTTCAGTAGTGATTGGGGAGAAAGGCTAAAGACAAACATAGGGGAAGATCAAGAGTGGGTTAACATTCTGATATGAGCAACTGTAAAGGTGCTGATGCCCTTATGGAGATAGGTAAACTCATGTGGCTGATACACGTCTGTGTGGCATGGTAAGGAAATGATTGCCTATATACATTTGGGCATCATGAACATATTTGAAGCAACAATATTGAAATCCAAGAGTACCTGAAAACTTTGAATGATAATAGCTAATATATGGATTATCTCATTGATCCTTACAATGGCCCTGTGAGCTAACTACAGTTATCCTAAATTTACATATGAGAAAACAGGGAATAAAGGATTCTTCTCACTGTAACGGAACCTTCCCAAAGACCATAAAAGAGTGGGGTCCCCAGTGAAGAATGAAAGTCCTGCCTCCCCTATTTGAAGCTTAATACTAGTTCTGTAGTGTTTTACTCTAAAGTATTAACAGACTACCAAAGATGACCATACATGTTTTAAAGCCTCCAAAATGAAACCCAAGGATGAAAACAAGCGAACAGGGAGGAGATACTTTTAAAAAACAAAAACATCCCAAAGCCAAAAACAAAACAAAACAAACCCCTCAAACCCACAGTAACAGAGTTGAAGAATGTCTTAATTTGTGGTTCAGTATATGACAATTTTTAGTGTAAGTTTAGTGTGTGCTACACTAGGTTATACACCTATCGCAATTATTGGCAGTACTGTTCTACATGAGTCCACTATGTCGTGTTTGTTAGCATATGGTTCACAGATTCTCTATCCATCCTGATTCGTTATCTATCAATTACTAAAAATATGTAAAATGTCCTAGTATTATAAAAATTGCTTGTTTCTTCTTGTACTTGTCAATTTTCCTTTATGAATTATAAAATAATATATTCTAACAGAAGATGTTGAATGTATAAAAACTTAGTCTGATCTAATATTTAATACTGATTAAAGCTTTATCATTGTGAAGTGATCACTTTTATTTTTAGTGATACTTTTTTCTTGGTATTAATATAGTTGTTAATTATTTGGATTAGTGTTTGCCTAGTACACCTTTTCCTATTATTTTGCATGTAAGCTGTCTCTATTCTGTTTTCTATGATTCAGTTGTTAACAGAATATAGTCGAATTTGTATTTTTATCCAATCTGATAATCTTTTATCATTTAGCTGGTGCATTTAGTCCATTTACATTTGATAGAATCAATGATACATTTGGGTTTAAATCTACCATCTCACATGTGTTTTGTAATGTTACTTCTTTTTCATATTGTTTTTCCTTTTGTCCCCAATTATTTACATTTTTCAATTTTTCTGTTAATTTGAAAGTCATATAATTACATAATATTCCTTAGTTTAGGTCATTCTTCCTCTCTTTCCCATCAAAACAGCAGAATAAAAAGCAATTGAATAGACCACAGCTTTATATCAGGTGCATCCAGATTGCATCTGTCAATGAAAATTTTAACTTAAATCCAATATTATAAAAATCCAGGGTCCAATATTTACTTATTGTAATAGACAATGTAATCACCTCTTTGAGTTTCTTCATCTGTGGAGTTGATTTGTCATAACCTTACACCCTATAATAAATTTATGAAGTTGATATAAAGTCAGGTGTTTGAAAAGCATCAAGCACAGACCCTAACACATAGCAAGTCTCCCATCTTTTTCTACAATGTACCTTGATCAAATTGAAAGACACCCTAGATTCTTAGAGTCAAGTAGACTTGAAAAGTTAAATTATCTTATAAATGGCTGACCTTACTTATTTTTCATTGATTCAATTAGCTTCAGTGACAATTCTGATCTTGCAACCAAGTTTTGGGGTGGGGGGAGCACAGTAGCACTGAGCCTATCAAAACCGATACATTTCTACCCCTTTCCCTGTTCTGCTCAGCTCTACAGGGTGACAAACACCGGAAAGCTGTATTTCCCAATTCCTCTGTTAACTCATTTCTTGTGAGATTTGACTAATGGGAAACATCAGCAAGAACATGAGTACAAGGAAGAATGAAGTTGAGCTGTTACTTCATTTTCTCTTTGCCTTGGGAGCCATCTTCCTTCGGAATAGATATAGAATATTCCGAGCTTTCATTCAGTCATGTCTGCTTCTGGGTTCTCCCAATACCCCTTAATTCCTCTAGTTTATGGGAAACAACAACTTCCTGATATTGCTAATCTCAGGGTTGCTAATCTATGTTTTCCTGGGTGATTTCTAAAGTATTCCATCATCTTTGTAACCAGCCAGCTGGATTAGATACCTTCTTTTGTAAACACATAAAATGGCTTCTGTTTTCCTAGTTAGATCATGACTGAAATCTTATAAGTGATGTTGTATGTGCGAGTAATTGTATTTAGGAGTGAATTAAAGTGGGTAGTTACCACCTTTAGTGACTGTGGCTTCCTATGCATGGCACCAAAATGTTAACTGTTGAACTATGAATTAGCTAGATGCTCCAAGAAAAAATGTTAATTGGAGTCATCAAATAACATACTACCCTCAGTGAGATGTGACACTATGAATTATATGAACATTTTTATAGATGTTCAAACATAGTTGTTGACTGATTGATATAATAGTTCTGAAACCATAAATATCACAAATTAAAAAAAATAGTATCCTTCCTTCCTTCTTGGGCTAGTTCCTCATTCTCTGAAAGAAGATAGAGCTTGTTGCTCATCTTAATATCTTTTTATTGCTAGATAATCCCAGGGAAGTCTCTTTCACATAATGTTGCCCTTTAATGGCAACTGTTCTCTAAATGGGAAAGAGATCCCAAAGACCCAGCACGTGGGGGTATTGATAGAATATTACCTAATAGTTACCATAAGATTAAGGGGTATCCTGAACCTAAATTATTCTGGGAGGATTTTTAATCTAATGGTTCACATTAGAAATATCGAGCTCCTTATTTAAAGGAAAGTGTACTAGGAGGAATTACTTTAAAGCATTCCATTTCTTTCCTTCTAGAGACAGCTCTAATAACTGGTATTTCCCTTCCCAGCTGAAGCTGTTCTCTTGTTTTATTTGTCTGGTTGCCTGTTTCAGATTTTCACTTCCTTGTTTTGAATGTTGACTCCTTTAATTACTTTGTTATACATGTGCCAAGAAGAATATTTTTCAGTCTAGCTCTGTGTGCCTGAAAAACATAAAGCAATTTCTCTAAATAATATCCCATTTGACACATTATTGGCTTTTGCTGCTTTCCCCCAATCTAGGCCAAAGTAGAAAAGCTTTTTCATCAATGTGGACAGATCCTTGTAACAGATTTGATCACATATGCATGTTATACTATGCTTCAGGTGGTTAAAAGTCAAATGCTGATAATATTGTCTCCATGATGGAGTTGCCAACTAAGTTTTAGACATTCAAAAGGGATAACCTTGGAATGCTCAAAATATTTCAAAGTCAACAAATATTTACTGAACATCTGCTGTGTGCCAGGCACTGAACTAGGCAGTGTAAGGATACAACTAAAAGCTTAGAATTTTGTAGGGATTATAGTGAAACAAGTTATTTAAAGCACTTAGCATTGTTTCTGGCATGTAGTAATGCTCAATTAGTGGTATTTATTACTAATAACCTCGTGTCTTGTATTCAGGTCCTGGATTTTCCCTGCTCAAAGTAATCAATCTGGAATAAGTATGCATGCCCCATGATCCTGGCCCACCTATGTTTATTTCTCATATTATCTACTTTAACCTAACTGCAAACCCATGTATTTTATCCATCTACCACTACTATTTTCTCTCTGTTGCTATCATCTACCTATTTCTAACAAACTTATGTACTTTAACCTTGGTTCCTGCTGTGGCCTGAATATCTGTGTTCCCCTCAAATTCGTATGTTGAAATCCCAACTCCCCGGGTGGTGGGATTAGGAGTTGGATCCTTTGGGAGATGAATGGGTCATGAGGACACAGCCCTCATGATTAACATTAGTGCTGTAATAAATGCAAGATCCCAGAAAGCCAGCTCCCCCTCTGCCAAGTGAAGTTACCCTAAAAAGACAGCTGTCTGGTGTATCCTCACCAGCCCCTGCATCTGCCAGTTCCTTGATCTTGGACTTGATAGCTTCTAGAACTATGAGGAATAAATGTCTATTGTTAAGTCCTCCCAGTCTACTTTATTATAGCAGCCCGAACTGATTAAGACAGCTCTAGCTCCTTCCTTTCATCCCCTTATCTTAATAATGATAATAATTGACATTTAACCTGACTTTAACTTTAGCCAGGTACTATGCTAAGTATTTTATAAGCATTTCCTCATTGAATCCTATTGCCTTCCCTTTTTCACTTTTGAGTGATAAAGACTTAGATTAAGTAAGCTGTTGGCACAGTTAGAAAACAGTAGAACTAAAATTTGAGTCCAGGCAACCTGACTTTAAAGCTGTGTTCTTCAGTGCATGACTATGTTGCTGAGCCTTTAGGCCTTGGTGTTACTCCTTGGTGATTCCAGGTCAGGGATGCTGTTCTGGACCTCCAGTCCTTTTTGATTCTTGGTGGACTTGGGCCCCTTCTGAGCTCTAACAAGAGAGAGATCTCTACATGGTTTTCCTTGTTGTTCTACATGGAACAACCCTGGTAGTTCATGTTAAAAAGAACAGTTTTAATCAGAGAGAAAAACATTGCTTAAAAATTGTGAAAGGCAATATGTAAGATTAAGTAGCAAGTGAGATTCTCTGGGAATGATGGGCACTGAGCAATGCCACTGTGAAATCATGGTCAGCCAGCACTGAAAAGTGCATTTCCTTGTGTTACTGTAGATGATCTGCTGCTTATCAACCTGCAAATTCTTTTTCTGTCTTTCTGAAGATTGTTGAGGTTCAGTTGTGACTCTGGGTGTTCTCCTTGTCCTTTTACTGGCCCCCTTGATTTCCATACAGTTTGCTCTCAAGATGTAACCAAGTAAACTCTGAACAGCATTCTCAACAGGAAAATGTTTCTATCCCAGAGGACATATGGCTTCAAGACAAAGATGGGCTCAATTTGCATTTCTGTTGACAACTAATTTTAAGTGTCCATGAAAAACTCCTTGGTGTTGCCATTCTGGCAGAAGGCTGGGCATTGTCCGCCTAAGTACTTCCTTACTCTGTGAGTTGCAGTCACCAGATACAACAGAGAAACCACTGGGTCAGTCTGTTCTGTATTCTCCCTTTTTCCAGAAGTGATTAGATGGTGTATAAGATGGATGGCAACAAACCTCCTTTTTGAGGTACTTGCTGGCCACTCCATACTGTGGGCACTTGTTCTTATTCATTTGTTTTGGGCTGTTTGTCCTCAGTGGTTCTAAAAAAGCATGTGGGTTTTGGTACTGTGCAGGTGCCTTACAGATGGAACAGGATGGAAGACATCATGCTCATTAAAATTATTCTTTGGAAAGGAGACCTGTTAGTGTTCAGAAAGACTTTTGATACGATAGCAGCTAGGAGCTTAGCCAGCTTCAGTGTGAGTAGACCTTGTTCTTAGTTGCTACTAATGCACAGGATCTTTGCACAAGCTCTTTTTTCATCATCAGCAGATCTGACTCTGGAGCCAGCTTATTAGGTATAAACCCCATCATTCACTTGCTCTGTGATCTGGGGCAAATTATTTGACCAGTCACATCTTGATTTTCTCTCTCATGTAATTAGGCTTAAAAAGTAGTTCCATTACACGGTTGTTAAAATAAAATCAGTATACACGTAAAACCAACAGAACAATGTTGGCACATAGTAACATGTTGTGTACCCTGTCATGTCTATGTGAAACATAGTTATTTTCATTCTTCCTTCAAATTTCAGTTTAAGTTCCATTTCCTCAAGGACACCTTCCCATCGTATAGATCAGTTGCTTTGCAATCTGTGCGTCTCTGCAGTTGTATGCTTATTAGTGTGACCGCTGGATGATGTCTATCTTCCCACTAGGCTATAAGCATTGTATATCCAGTGCCGGGCACAGGGTTTAGCACATAGCAGGTTCTTGAAAAATTTTTGCCAAATGCATGAATGAATGATTCACACATAGGAATGTTAAAAAGCAACTAAGTTGATAGATTTTATTGAATTCAACAAAGTTACACTGTTCACTAATTCTGTATCAGACCCTGAGCTAGAAACTGGTCAGGCAGAGATGGAAAAGATGGTTCATGCCCTCAGGAAGTCTCTAGTAAGAGTGGTCAGCTTTATATCAGATAAATCATAGCACACTAGGATGAAACCTATTTAAGCCATGTGTCCACCCTCTACTGTGTCATGCTAGCAACAAACAAGTGTAAGTGGCTGGGGTAATTTTTGCTTCACTGAGTATTATGGAAATGTTATAGATTAGAGATGGATGTCCCCCCAAAGCTCATGCGTGAGACAATGCAAGAATCTTCAGAAGTGGTATGATTAGATCATTAGAGATTACAAGAGTTGTAACCTAATCAGTGCATTAAATCACTGATATGGATGGGGACTGTAGGCAGGTAGGGTGTGGTTGGAGGAAATAGGTCACAAGCAGTGTGACTTTGGGGTTTTTATTTTGTCCCTAGTGAGCAGAGCTCTCTATGCTTCTAGATGGCCATGGTCTGAGCTGCTTTCCTTAGCTGTCATGACCTTCTGCCATGATTCTCTGCTTCACCTTGGGCCCAGAGCCACAGAGTAGCCTGACCACGGACTGAACCTAAAAACCATGAACAAAAATAAACTTTTCCTCCTCTAGCTTGTTCTTCTCAGGTCTTTTGATCACAGAGATGCAGAGCTGACTAAAAGAGAAAGCTTAATGAGTTAATAAGAGATGTATGCATGTTACCATTGGGCCTATATATAAACAAACAAATAAATAAAATGGAATAATCAGAATTCTCACTGTGAAAATAATTTACATTTCTTTGGAGCTTTATCATTAACATCAGTTTTCTTTTATGATATTCTGGATCATTGCATAGTTTTTATTCCCATTTTACTAGATGAGAGAAAATGTGCAACCCTTACAATAAGCCAATGAAGACTAAATCCCAGATTTTTCATTCCAGTCACTTGGTCTCCTGTGACCCAGCAAAAGGGCTGGAATGGGAGGTGCCTCCACAGCCCTCAGTACAACCCTGCCTCCCAATGTTAAGTGTGCTCAAACCTTGGGTCTGAGGTGGCTCAGAATCTGATATGGCTTAGATATGAGGTATCCTCTAAAAACTCATGTGTGAGATAATGCAAGAATTTTCAGAGGTGAAATTATGAGATTATATGGTGTAACTTTATCAGTGGATGCACTGATATGGATTAACTGGGTGGTAACTGTAGACATGTAGGATGTGGCTAGAGGAGATAGGGTCACTGGGGGTATACCTTTGGGGTTTATATTTTGATCCTAGTGAGTGGAGTTCTCTCTGTTCCCTGTTGCCATATCCTGAGCTATTTTCCTCTACCATGCTCTTCTGCCATGATGTTCTGCCCCACTTCGGGCCCAGAGCTATGGAATCAGTCATCTATGGACTGAGATGTCTGAAACTGTGAGCCAAAATAAACTTTTCCTCCTGTAATTGTTCCTGTCAGGGCTTTTTGTCACAGCAAGAAAAGAAGTTTACTAAATTAATCCTATTTCTTTCATAACTGAAGTGATAGGCTTTCTCCCTTGTGATTACAAGCCCATTTGGCCCCAAAGGCCCTTCTGCGGAGGCTTAGCACATATACCTGAAATGAGGGTACTGAAAGGTGCCTAAGCATGTCCCTCAACAAGGAGGCTTAGGACTCAGAAGGAAGCCCAAGGTCATCTATCTCTTACCAGGAGTAGCCTCCTCCCTGGGCTCTGTTTCCAACAGTTAAGCAACTGTGGTTTTCATTCTTGCTTCAGGAACCATAACTCTATGAATTATAAAATGTACATCAGTTCCAAAAGTCCTGTCTCCTGCTTCTTCTAGAAGGTTCAGATGTCCTTGTATGAAAAGAATCCTTGATGCCTCCTCAGCAATTTCAGAGGAGTAAGTTTAGTTTAGATCCTCAGGGGAGTAAGTTTAGTTTAGATCTCTCTTGTGACTCTATCTTTAAACAAGGCTGCTCTTTTTCTTTGCCCAAGCACCACACATTCTCATCATTTCTTTTTTGCTTATTATGTAACTGTGCTTAGCACCTGCCCTCTAGAAAGTGCTGAACTATCGGCAGACTGGAGATCCCCAGAACTGTGCTCTCTTGACCCCAGCCACTTCTTCCACAGTCTGCCTACCATGGACAGTGTCTCCATGTGCCACACTTTCCAGACCAGGAAGCACCAAACACATGCCCTGCCATGAGATGACAGGCTCCCCATGACAGGTGCCAGCCTCCCCTCCTTTGTCTCTTATTGGTGCAACCACAGTGCAGTCTGGCACCTGAAAAGCAGGGGGGTGGTGTCTCGGCAGCAAGCCTACCTGTCAAGTGCTTTTGGGATTAGGAGTGCCCATTACCAACTCCCCGCTCTGGGAAAACTTGATGGGTAGGCATCCTGCCAAGAGGCAGAGCTCAAAGCCCTTCTGTGCATGTGCTTCTCAGACCCCCGACTGGCTACTTAGCCATTTGGCCAGATACCAACTTTTCCAGCAGTGTTTTTGAGACCTACCCATCTTTAGCTTGGCTGGATTGAGCAGACCCACTATCAAATCTATCAATTTTCCTTCAGGCAGACCCTGAAACAGTTTTTTGGGTTGGGTCCATGTCTTTCTCTTACCCTAACTGTCCCCATTCTCTCCTCCACCAGCAATGTTGATGATACAAGATTGGTTTTGTTCTTTTGAAACAAAGCCCTCGTTCTGAGTGGATGTTCCAAGTCAGAAAGCCTGGCTGTGTTTATCCTAGGCCATTGGCTGGGCACTCACATGCTTTTTGTATTTGGTAAGTGACAGTATTTGCGAGAGCTGATTGCCACAGCAGGCAGAACAGAGACAGGACTAGCCAAAACATGTGTCGGTAACATATGCTGCAGGCTTTTCTTCTTTGCTTGGAGGACTGACACTTCCTACAGGAAGAAGTAATTATTTTACATGTGCATAGATTACACTGGAATGAAACAGAGGGGAGGGACTGCTGCTATATAAATGAAAGAAGAAATACACACAAGCCTAGTCACCCCTTCTTATGGACTGTGTGACCCACAGAAAATTATTAAGCCTCTAAACTTCATCTACCACAAGTGAACACAGGGTCAGTTCTCAGGTTCATGGTGAGGACTGAACTACAAAATGCATATGGAAAGCACCTTGTGTTGGCTCTCAGGGGAGCACCCCTTTCTTGTTCCCCGGGTCAACTTTCCTGGAGAGAAAACAACTGTGCAGCCAGCCTGGTTCCATTTACTTGCACTGTCACTGACGAGTGGAAGCCACCAGGACTCTGGACAATCCTGGATAGTTCTGGAACCACTTAGAACCTCAGAATTTACTTCATGTATTTTCATGCAGCCACAAAGAATGAGTTTGAAAGTGGATCCTAGGGAAACAGAACCAAATGGAACTCAGATTCCTGCATTTTAAGAATTGTTGCTTTAGTCATTGGTGGAATTCAAAAGAATTGGGTGACGCACATTGGGATGGAGCTGGCAAGGCCCTTTGATATCTTGCTGTAAGCTCAGAAGTCCTGGCAACAGCATGGCCACCATTTGCTATGTTATTCCATCTTAACCAGCCTCTTCCCACCCTAAAGCTGGAATCATTCTGCACTATGTGCACAGTATGAGTTTCTCCAGCTGCTCTCCACATTCCTCAGAGCAAAATGACTCCCCAGCTTCTCCCACAAACCTGTTTATGTTGTAGCAAGCACCACAATTTCTTTAAAATAATAACCACAAAAATCATTCCATCTCGCTTGACATACAGACTTTCAAGAAGGTATATATTGGATACAGGTTGAATGACTGATGATTGCATCCGTTCATTGAGCATATCCTTTGTGCTGGATACTGTGTCAAGCAAATATTTACATAATTTACAACAATCTTAGGAGATTCCTTCAACTTTATCTTACAACCAAAAGTCAGACATGTTAAATTGCCCAATATCACAAAGTTGGTAAGTGGAGGAAATAAGACTTGACCAAAAATAAGCACAGCATTTAACCTCTGCTTATTCTGAGTGAATAATTATTAGAGCTAGAGAGAACTTCCTCAGCATCCCCATGACTGGCACCCCTGATGCGTGTTATCACTTCCCTATGGTTTCAGCTCTGCGGGTCTCCTGATAGAGGAGCCATCTTGTATCCTCACTTCTATGACTGGGGACCTACCTCATTCTCCAGTTCTTACAGCTAGATACCTATCTTCTTCCTCTGTGCCCTGTCCCTTCAAGTCTTCAGCACTGAGTTCCAAATTGCCCTGTGAGGGTGCCACACCTGGGGAACAGAGACATGTCCCCAAACCTAAATTCAGGAACTTGGGCTTTGCTGCCAATTTCCATAGTACCAACATTAGGAGGTTGCCTGTCTCTTGTTTGTCTCACCTGCTCCTAAATTCTTATCACTATAGTTGCGCCACTTGTGGGGAAAATGTTGTTATCACAACTTCTGCCCGCTAGTGCCTAGCATTGGTTTTTGCACCCACTAGATACTCCCTTCTGCCCCTTTCACTCAGCCTTGCACCAAGCTGTCCCACCCAGTTAGGCAGGCCCAATTCCAGATTCCAGCTCTTCCTGGTCTACCCTGTTTTCCAGCAGTCAGCTAGGACAGGCCCCGGGTGTCTCAGACATAACAGAATACATCTAGCCCAGGCCTCATGGGGCCCATTTGAGGCCCAGGGAAGATCAGGATTTTGTGTACGTCACAGACTAGACACAGCAGAGCTAAGACTTGGGGCCAGACCTTGGCTTAGTCAGTGTCTTTCCATCACACCATGCTGCCTCCTTTCTCCCCTCTGTCTATATTTTCCCCTTGCTTTCTTTTTCTTTTTCACCCACACCTTTTTAATTTAAGTTTTAACATCTGTTCTTCCTTAGCCCATTATTTCTGTGACATTTTGGATTATGTTGAATTTCCATTTCCATTTAAGACCCATCCACTTTTCTTACTTAAAAAACACACTTTAAGTCTGCTTTTTAAAAAATTTTATGTAACTTTTTTTTTCAAATTCAGTGTGATTCTTTCTTTCTAGCACCTTTCTTGACTTCTCTTTCTTGCCTCCTTAGTAGCAGAAACTATTTTCTGCCTCCATGCAGTTTTTCTTCTTCTATTATCCATGCACTATAATATCAGGCTTGTAATCTAACAATCCATTTTTGCTTATTATTTGTGAAACTAGTACTTTTAAAATGCAAATGAAGAGAGTGGTAATGTTAGTTCAATTTCTGATATTATCTTGCATGGAAAAGCTCTTTTTTTTGGTACTTTTATTGACTCTGCTGAAAAAAAAGATCACAGACAGGAAAAGGGCAGGAGAAGGAAAGCTCTGTGGATAAAAGTGGCTCATGCTCTGCATACTGAAATATGTGCTGAATTTTTATTCCTAAGTCCACCTGCAAAGAGCACTGCATTGAGGGTCAAGCTTCTAGTCTTGGGCCTTCCACATCCACCAGCCATAGAAGTAAAGTAACAGTTGAGGTCCTTTCTGGGGTAGTGGACACAAAGACCCAGGTCACCTGAGAGAAAGCAATTAAAACAATGAAAAGGTCAATAACAAATATTTAAGGGGCACTATTCTAGGTGTTAGGCCAAGCACGCTGACCATGATTAGCTTGTCCCTCTCTCTTCTCTCATAAAGGTTGCCTCCTTATTATCTCCACCTAACAGATGAAGAACTTCAAGCTTAGAGGTTACGTAGCTTGTGGTAGAGCTAGAATTCAACTTCAGGAAGCCCAGCTCTGGAACTGTTGTTTCAAATTCCATAGAATATTTTAGGAAGACTCCATTTTAAAACAGTTAGCCATACTTTAGAATTAAGATGAGCCCAAAGGGCTGAAATTCTGGAGGATCTGACCTATATATTGCCAGACAATGGAGAATTATCACTTTCTGTCTGAAATCTGCCAGTTCTAATATTTTTAGACCTCATTTTTTAAAGTGATAATATTGTAATTGTAACCATAATCCTAAAGCCAGTTACATTTGGTCATGATTTCTAAAATTCCAGACATTTGACATATTGGACTGGATAATTCTTTGTTGGGAAGGGCTGGGTTGTTTACTGTAAGGTGCTCCACAGCATCTACCCTCTACCCACCAAAGGCCAGTAACATATCTCATCCCTTGCCTCTCCTTTCCTTTTTTCAAGAGTCTTGAAGTTAAGACAATCAAAAACAACTCCTGACGTTGCCAATCATCATCTGGGGAATAAAATTGCTCCCCAGTTGAGAACCATTGTCTTAGATGTCACCTAAAGCATGGGTACCTGACTTAAAAATGATCCTTATGGGGCCATGTTTTACATTTTACTCACTCATCTTTGCTCCAGAGTTTAACTAAAAATGGCATTGCCACTTGAGAGATGGTGTGCAGAACATTTAAATCTACTTCTCTTGCTTTTCAAAACTTCTTCCACTCAGACAGAATCACTCAATTCTTAGACATCTCATCTCACTACAGCTGTTCTTTTTTTTTTCCCCTCTTCAAATTCTTTTTCAATGACCTTAATGAGTCATTTTCTTTCTCCTCTTCTTTTTTCTTCCTTTTCTTCACTCCTATCTGAGCCAAATTATATTCTTAGCTGTTTCCAGTAAGGAATAACTGTTCTGTTATTGATAACTTTCTTTCAAGGAATGGAAAGGCAGCTATTTTGACATGAAATTGGGTGAGATGAAAACCTAGCATCACCAGTCTTTAAAACTTTCAGAAGTGTGGAAAGATGTCCCTTTCAAAATTTGGAGAGAGCTTTTCTTCTGCAGCTTTATTTTTCATTGCAGACCTCCACTTTCCAAAGGAACTAGCATATTCTTAGCAAATCTATACATCTTCATGAAGTTTTCAGCAATTCAATATGAACAGTACTGGCAATAACACCTAATATTTATTGAGTACTTACTATATGGTGGGTGCTGTAAGTGCTTTACAAATACTGTTTTATTCAATCATCACATTTCATTTAACAAGTTTAGAACTTACTTCAATCCAGGCATCAAGTTAAGGGTTTGCATATGTAAGTGTGTGGATACTCAGAAAGTTTAAATGATTTCCCCAGAGTCAATCAAAGTCAGAATGAAGGCCCAAGCCTTGGTCTTCAGTGCCATTACATTCATTTCTCCTACTTTCCCCCTCAATTTCTATAGGTAAGATAGTACTTTTTTTTCCCTAGTATACACTAAATCTAACTATCCATCTATGTATATAGATTTTTTTTGAAACCTGAGAACTGTCACAATATATGATATTCCTATAGTGGAAATGCAGTTTGAATTTCAAACACCTGTGTCTACCAATATAATTTTGTAATATACACTCCTTTAAACGGAGATTATTTCCCCTATTGAGCAATCACAGACACTAGTGGGATCAGGGCCATATCTATTTTAAACAGTATCTACTGGTCCTTGAATTTTAAAAGGCCAAAGAACTTAAGAATAGGCACATTTCTTTTCGGAAACTGAGTTTATTTATAAAATATCTTAATGAATGAAGGCAAATGTGATGCAGTGCCTTATTAAAAGATGATAAAAATCAATATAAGAACCTTGCACTTCTTCTTGAATGTAGTTCACAAAGAGAATTTGTGTAGATCAAATCTTACACTTTTACATTAACTTGTGTCACAGAACATGAAGAATATTCCTACCATAAAGAAAAGATTTTAGCCAGATTGAAATCATTTAGTAAGGAATGGGTCCTGTCAACAGCCAGGCACACGGACAGCTGTGTAGAGCTGAAAGTGCTTTGGAGGCTTTTCAGTTCTTTCCAGATCTTTGACAAAACTTTCCGTGTGTATGACTTTCTCCCTTTGGTCAACTTTGTCCTCATTGTTCCAGTCTAGTTGGAGAAATACCTACATAATAAGTAAGGTGTTCACTAATTTGTTCAGAATAATGCTTTCTTTGTTGGCCAGGGTATTCATAACCTATTAGATCAATGTTATAATAATATGCTGCCAACAAATACTAAAAATCAGGCATTTCTTCAGCAAATATTTAATTTTTTTCATAGCCTCTGGGATGAGAAATCTGTTCCAAATTGTTTCTATCAATCTCTCCCTTGTCTACTAAAAATTAAAAGATGAGTCACAAACATTTCTTACAACCGACATTTTTTAATTCACTTTTTCATGTATTTCTCTCAGTAACCCTACAAATGAGGTATCATATCCATTTCACAGAAAGAAGAACTAAGGCTCAGAAGAATTCAATGACACGCTCAGCCATGAAGTGGAGAAGCGTGGGTTTGTCACCAGGTCTGCTTGAGCCTAACGCTCTTATTATTATTATTATTATGATTATTATTATTTTGGTACCAGGGATTGAACTCAGGTGCACTCGACCGCTGAGCCACACCCCCAGCCCTATTTTGTGTTTTATGTAGAGACAGGGTCTCACTGAGTTGCTTAGCACCTCGCCGTTGCTGAGGCTGGCTTCGAACTTGTGATTCTCCTGTCTCAGCCTCCCTAAGTACTGGGATTACAGGCTTGCGCCACCGCGCCCCGCTAATGCTCTTATTCTTCTCACATGACCATGCTGCTTAAGTTCTTTCTGAATACTAAAAGTTTATTATCCTAGAAAGCTATAGGATCATGTTTCTTGGACACCTAAAAATTCCCTTACAGGCTTAAGATGCAGATTTCCAAACTCTGAAAAATCCAAATCTGTGGTTCCTTAATGGACTTTAGGAGTTCATTCCTTAATGAACTCTGAAATTGCATTTGACCTTTTGTACAAGTGTTGTGTTTACATCATTTAGAGAATGTTTTTCATCAGATTCTCAAAGGAGTTTCTGATCCCCCAAAGAGAAAAGAACAAAGAGAAAAGAATTGTGTCTTGTCATTTTTTTTTTTTTTTTTTTTTTTGGTTTGGGATCCGTTGCTGAGATTGAGGAAAGGTGGCCTTAGAATCAAGAGAAGCCGTCTCCACAGTGTTTCCCCACTCCCACACCTGTCTTTACTCTGCCTCAATTTTACTCCACTCCTCTTGGCTGGGGCCCTTCCTGTTCCCTTATTGCAACCAGATCCCACTACCACCTCACTCACAGCAAGACATTCTTGCTCTGGACAGAATTCCTTCTACTAAAAATGATGCAGAATTGTTTGCCCTCTTGTCTGCATTAACTGTAGAACTCAGCACTCAGTGACCCAAGTTGTCTAACATTTTACTGTAAACAGGATACAATTTATGTGAAAGAATACATTTACCGTATTCTCTGTCGCCTGAAGTCTGTAGAGAACAAAAAAAAAGAAAAAAAAAAAAACACTGGCAACATGACCCTTGGGCAAAATGCTGATGGCTACATAATTGACTGAGCAGATAATTATAAAACATAGTTCCATATTAAAACACAAAAGATGTAATTATTGCACTTTATAAACTAATTAATGAACACTAACTCAATTCAATAATTAATAATTCATTATTTAACTTCTAATTAAATAATCATCCTTCCTTTCCCTGCAAACTTTGCTGGTGGTTTAATTGCTCTGGGCCAAATATACAAAAGAGCTCTCCTTCTCTGTTAATTAAACAGTGAAGAGATTTGAAATCATCATAATGGGGAGAATTAGGGAATTTAGACTGTAGTATCCCCCATTTGAAAGAGACAAGAGCATCTCCTAGCCTCAACTCCCACTCAAAGCTTTAATTAATTAAAATGGTCCATGGTAACTGACTGAAGAAATCAATAAGATGCTTGGTTAATAGAAGGTTGTTCAAGGTACAGATCAGGACTTGGGAGCAAGGCAGGAGCTCATCAGACTAGACACAAAATCAGGGTCCACCAGGGCACCTGTGCTGGAAACAGCAGACACGGGCACACGTGATTCGCTTGTGCACATCTCTTCCCAACTCTGTTTTCTGATATCACACTGGTGTCTTGAAATCAGTCATCGTAGAATTACTTACACTCTGGAAATTGATGCGCACTACAGATCAGGGCTAGACTCCCCTATGCGCAGGTCCCCTCCCTTCCGCTTTCCCCTTCCTCCCAGGAGCCCTGATTGTTAAGCATTTACCAGCATACTACTGGCCCTAGAGCAGCAGAGGTGACCTGTGGCTGAGTTCCAGGTTGTCTGTTTACACGTGTCAAAATCTCAGGATTGAGGCTGGCCTGCGGACTGAAGTTCTATCCTTGGGAACCTGGGAGAAACTGATGTCTCCTGAGTCAGTCCCCTGTGATCAGTCTTGTGGCAGCCCTTTGAGTTAGCTCATCTCAGCAAATTCTCAAACAGTGCTGTGATAGATGTTGTTATTCCTAGTGATATTTTGATTAAAAAGTACATCTTTCCCTCACAATTATTGCTAATTTTAAACTTATTTATAATCCATTGTTAGTGGCTTGGTCTTTAATTAAAAAAATTTTAATTAGTTCTTAGCATTTCAATAAATGTTAAGATTGTTCTCTATTTGTAAAATTTGTGCATGCATACCTCTGTGTGTGTGTATATATATATTCTGAATAAAATTTATGGCTTTTATTCTTTGATGTTTATTGAGGGCAGAGAGGCATTCTCAAGTCCTTCATGATGTTTTGTGTAGAGGTCAAGGAAAAATGGAGCAGTCTAACATACATTTTCCTCACAGAAAGGGTTTCCTCTGGCAGGAAGTGCTGGTGGGAGTAGGGTGGGGGTTATGATTGGGTGAAGTCAACACTGAGCTACACAGCATCAAATACTAAGACATGATACATCTGCTGCTTCCCCCTTTTCTCCTCTCTCCCAATTTTTTCCTTAAAGGGCTCATTTTACTTAATAGTCACTAGTAGTTTTGTCATCTGTAAAATTGTATTTATGGTAATACCCACCTTGTACCTACCTTATACAAACTGAGTCAGCATTTGCAAGGCTTTTTTTTACAACAATTCCCTGTACATAAGGAGAATTCTATAGATGATTTCATCAGTGATAAAGGATTCAGCATAAACACACATGTGGCGCTGGAAAGGGTGGGATTTACCCAGGAAGTTGCAGGTATGGTTGCCAAAGAGCACAGGAGTGCGGGAAACATGAGGAGGTCCAGATGACTGGTTCCCACCCTCCTCCTTGTCTGTCATTTGCAGTCTCCTGTTGCAGCAATTACACCCTCCTGCCTGGTTGCAGGAGAGGAGCTCTTCCCTGCTCCCCTCTCCCTAGACCTCTGATATGACTACCTTTTGGTCTACCCCATAGTAATTTATCTCAATCACACGTGTGATCCCATGACTTCTCCCTGAAAACCCTTCACAGCCCCTATAGCTTTCAGAATGAATTTCAAATGTGATGGAGCAATTTAAAAGGCTAGTCAAATCTGGCCTCCACTCCACTCTAAAGTCACTTCATGCCATGCCCCTTCCCTCCAGCCATAAAGAATCAGTGCATGGTGCTCAATCCTGCATGGTGCTCAATCCTGTATGGTGCTTTATACCTGTTGGCATATTATTCTCTTTGTCTAAAATGTGCTCTTCAGAGAGCTTCCATTAAGCAATATAATATGTAAATTTTCTGCTCCATCGAAGTTCACCTCCAACATCACCTATTCAGTGATGCTGATCCAAAACCCCTCAAGTTATGATCCCAGAGTACTCTTTGTGTAACTCTGGCCTTGGGGAGCCTGTCACTGTAAAATAACTGTTTGCTTGTTTCACACCCCCCCTCTGCCACCAGGCACACACCCTCCCACATGCCCATTTCCCAGCAATTTTAGGTAACATCAGAGTTGAAAGTTATATTGCCTGGGTTCAAATTCTGGTTCTGCCAAGGACTCTTGTTTCCACATTTGTAAAATGAAGCTCATAAGCATAAGCACTTCTATGGTTTGAGAGGGTTAAATGCAATGACCTATGTAGTATCTCAAAAACTGCCTGACATTTCTTAAGTGCTCAGTAAATTTGACTATACTTTTCCTTGAGATTGGTCACCACTCAACACTGCCAGATCAGCACTGTGGGTCAAGTGCAGCACATCCCAATGAAGAGTAGGCATGAGGGCATGGACTCTGCCATCAGGTGGATTGGGTTTGCAATGCTGAGCTGTGGCATATCTAAGACTTGTTTAAAACAAGTTCTTATTTCACATAGTTGTTGTGAATAGTAAATGAAATCAAACAACTCACTTCCCCATGCAAATACTTAAAATTTTAGGTCTCATTATTAATTGGCAGAGAAAATGAATTTGATGGGCCAACGTGGGTACACAGCTCTACTGTTGTTTTCTACCTGGGACATGGACAATTGCAGTCTCCTGACCATGCATTGACCCATGGGCTCTGTAAGGACCACAGTGCTCAGCTGAGACCATGCTATTTGGCCCCTTGGCCTTCCAAATAACTTTGGTGACAAAGATCTGGCTCCTGCTACAGTTGCACCTTAAATCCCTAAGCTAAATCATAGCCATTGATAAACTGCGGGGAAGTGGGAGCAAGAGTGATGGAGAGGGTGTGTAGTCTGGCCTGAGAGGCTCACTCAAACTTTCAAGTAGCCTTCACGATAAATCCAGGACTGTCGCTTGGTGATTAGTTAGAGGAAACAGAAACTGTGGGACAAAGCCAGGAAATGACCTTAGAGACTAAACATGGTGTATTTTATTTTAGGGCTTTTTCTCACTTAGAAGTGCTGCCAGGTTGTTTAAAGAGAATGAGTGTTATCAAGGAAGGATTTGGGGAATCTGCCAGGCTTTTGACAACATGTGGTAAAAGATTTACAAAGCCCGGAATCAAAGGAGGAGGCCGGACAGGAGGATGTGTACTCGAGGTGCTGCAGGTGGGCTTGGGGTTGACAGGACGGTTTATTGCCCTTCGGGGAGCTTTCTAGTAAGCGTGATGGACTCCATGAGGCGGAGCGGAAGCCCGAGCAGAACGGCACATTTCTAAGGACAGAGGAGTGAGGGAAGGGTGGGAAGCCATCTGGGTCAGAGTTAATGGGGAAAGGGGGTGGAGGGCTGAGGCACAAGCAGGGGAAATGAGACTGTGGACACTGTCTTGCCCCCAGTTTTAGACAGATGAAAATCAGAGAGCTGTTCGAAAGAAGAAGAAGGAGAAGGAAAAGAGGGAGAGAGAGGCAGAGGGGGAGGACAATTTAAAATCATTCCCAGGAAATGAAGAGGAAGAAAGGTAAGTACAGAGTCTGTCTCACATTGCCCAGTACTGTCTGAACCACTAACACTAAGGCATCACCATCCTTAACATAACAAAAGACACTGGAAGCTCAGACTGGTTAAATTCACCCAATGTGTGGCAAGTGGAGGAAATGAGTACTGTACCCAGAGCTGATTCCAAAGCCTTTACTACTTTGCCTTGAAAGGGACAGGCAGGTGGAGCTTCATACCAGCTGGTAGGAATCTGTTCTTCTTTCTTAAGCAACTGCCTTGCTACACATGGTTGTAATGGTGGAGGATTCCCCAAAGCGTAGGCCCAGGGGTCTCCCCTGTGGTTTCCCTGCATCCCAAGGATGTTTCTGGTTTACCAAACATGAGTGTATTCATATTCTCTCATCTGCAGAAAATCGCCTACAGGCTTCTCTACTTATTATATCACAAAATTGGCATAAGCCTGTTTATTTTTAATGATACCATTAACTGAGGCATGCAAAGTGATTCTGAGGCCATTTATTCCCTCTGTTAAAGACAATCTGCAAATAGTTTCAGAGGTTTTAAAAATGTGATAAAATAATAGCTCACAATAGCTCCAATTTATGGAGTGCTTACTATGTGCTAGGCACTGTGAGAAGTATTTTATGATCATTGTCCTATTTAATTGAGAACTGGTGACATGCAGGCAAATCTGGTCTGTAGTTTGGAACAGTGTTTTCAAAATATAAGTTTGAATGTCTTAAGGGAGCTTGTGCTCTGTTTTTTACAGTCCATACCATTCCTGATTGCTACTCCCTGAACTCATTTAGGTTATCATCAGGCGGTTGCATTTGTGACCTCTGCTTTAAAATAGCCTGATGATATAGATCATAAATGAGCCACAGTTTATTGCCAAGACCAAAAAACAAACAACAAAAAAGGGGCCACATGACCAATGTCACATAGTAAGGAAGTGTCAGGAAGTTAGGATTTGAAAACAAATCCTTCTGACCAGAGAATATGCGCTCACCAATATTTTATATTCCCATACTGTCATGGTGAAGTCTCCTCAGGAAGGTATTGTTTCTTCCATTAGGTACAAAAGAAATGGGCCTGAATAATTATGTAATACCTATGTGGCACTTTCTACTTCTTTCTATCTCTCCTTTTCTCTGTTCACAAGTGCCTGTCATTTCTACTTTTCAAGAGCAGGAAAGACTATAATTATACCCAATATCAGAATTGCAGGCCATTTGTCATTCCAGGTCATTAGAAGGTGCCTGAGAGGTGTGCCACAGCTTTTTAGGAACAGAAACTAACAACTATACATGGCAGCTGATCCAAAAGAGTGAGTCATTATTATTGCTACAGTCATAGCTATTATTGTTGTTGTTGGAGAAAAAGGCACACTCACACATTGCTGGTGGGACTGCAAATTGGTGTAACCAATCTGGAAAGCAGTATGGAGATTCCTTAGAAAACTTGGAATGGAACCACCATTTGACCCAGCTATCCCACTCCTTGGTCTATACCCTAAAGACTTAAAAACAGCATACTACAGTGACACAGCCACTTCAATGTTTATAGCAGCACAATTCACAATTGGTAAACTGTGGAACCAATCTAGATGCCCTTCAATAGATGAATGGATAAGGAAACTGTGGTATATATACACAATGGAATATTACTCACCAATAAAAGAGAATAAAATTATGGCATTTACAGGTAAATGGATGGAGATGGAGAACATCATGCTAAGTGAAGAAAGCCAATCCCAAAGAACCAAAGGCTGAATGTTTTCTCTGATTAGTGGATGCTGATCCATAATGGGGGTGGGGGTGAGAAGCGTGGGAGAAATGGAGGAACTTCAGATAGGCCAAAGGGGAGGGAGAGAAAGGGAAAGGACATGGGGGTAGGAAAGATGGTTGAATGAGATGAACACCACTACCCTAGGTACATGTATAAAGACACGAATGGTGTGACTGTACTTTGTTTACAACCAGAGAAATGGAAAATTGTGCTCCATGTGTGTACTATGACTTGAAATGCATTCTGCTGTTTTAAAAAAATAAAAAAAATTTTAAAAAACTATTACTACCAATGAGCAGTTAATAATGTTCACCCAATTATCTAGTACCACCAACTGAAGGGTGACATTTGCCTTTTATTTTCTGACTATATCTTTCCTGATTAATTTGCAAATTAAATTATTTATCCAGGTTGACCAATATTCTTGTTTTATATACTGCACATAGATTATTAGCTTTGACCTGGTTATTTGTTCATTTATCACTCATTTATTCAGCAAATATTTATCAAGTGACCAAGTGCTAGGAACTGGGATACAGAGTGATTAGAATTGCCCTTAAGGTTAATACATTCTACTGCAGTGTTTTCAAACAGCAGGACACAATTCATTAGTGAGACATAAAAATAATTTACTGAGTCATGACAAGCATTAAAGAAAATAAAACAGAATAGAATAAAAAAATACTGAAATGAACTTTGGGTAAGTATTATTTCACCAACATTTCTTTCATAATATCTACGAAACTGTTGCAACTATTGTGGATGACATAGTAAAATATATTTCTGACAATAGACCAAGATCAAAAAACACTGAATGCCACTGGCCTGGTGGTCTAGGGAAGGCGGTAAAGAAGAACAGATGCTTGAACCAGAAGATGACCAGATGGCTGAATTACAAGGGTTTTCTTTGCCCCTTAGGTGTTTCTCAATAAGTCAACAGATGTCCACAGACTGAAAAAACACTTGAAAACACTAGTCCAAAAATCTCTTTGGGCACTGGTGCTTCAAGCTTTGGGACTAGACCTCTTCTTGGCCTTAAAACTTCTCCCTCCCCTATCTGTAGTGACTAAAATCAGTGACCTGCTCTTCCTCAGAGCTGGAAACACATATACATGAATGTGCATTTCCTATTCTTTCTTTTTTTAAAAGTATTTTTTAGATGTCCATGGAACTTTTTTTTTATTCATTGATTTATACGTGGTGCTGAGAATCGAACCCAGTGCCTCACACATGCTAGGCAAACGCTCAACCACTGAGCCACAGCCCCAGCTCCCTATTCTTTCTAAATTTATAAACTTTTAGTCTTTCCTTATCAGAGAATCCATGAATTCTAATCATATAATCACATTCCCAAAGCCACGGAGAGCTTAAATATTTACAAGGCTGAGTGGGAACTATTGAATGTAGTTAGGCTGTCAAGCTCCGCAGCCTTGTCAAAAATGCAGTAGTAGCCTTACTGCTGAAGGCCAAAGCTGGGAAACCAATTCCTGGGCCAAACGTGGGTTCCAATAAAGTTCACATTTCTATTCTGGTCCCTTTGCATGTGTGTTTGTGGATGTGAGTTTCAGTGATTGTTTATTTTTTCTAAGCCCTTTGTGAGGTCTCTTGCAAATCGCTTTCCAGGTCTGGGATTGGAATTTTCTGCCTCGCATTCTCAAGATTTTCAACCAAATCCAGACGACACAGTTCCGTTTTGTTTGGATTTGTTTTTCTTTAAGTAGTCCTCCAACTAGGCTTTGAAGCAAGCACCCCGGGATGATAAATGAGAGAAACTCACACCTCTTTGAAGGACTGTGATTCCACACTGTCTGCCTGGAGCCTAAGCCGAGTAGCTCTAAATTGATTTACAGAGACAACTGGTAAAATGGGAAAGCATTTCCGTGGAAATGCGGCTAATTAAAGGCTGGATTCACTAGCTCTGTCCTCCTTTTTTGAGTCTTTCTTATGCCAAGGCTTCTTGAGCACTGTGTTTCTTCACAGGACAAAAGTTCCATGCCTCTAGGATGCCCACTGGGCTGTATAGTTCTTTGCAAAATATATTCCTAAGTAGAGAGTTAGACAACCCTCAAAGACATGGCTTTGGAATCATTTGCCTTCCTCTAGTGGGGACGCAGAAGAGCAATTGTTTTCCTTTCCAGTTTGTTTTTAAGGAACAGCTGCTTCTCCAGGCATTTGGCTATCCCTTCTGTAAGCCTGAACAAAATCACTAGGAGCTGAAAACTGGGTCAATTTAAAAAAGTAGATACCTTAAACTAAACGGATTGGGCTTTTTCTCTCATGTGAGTACTCTTTCTAGCAAAATCCAAAAAAAGGTACTTTGACATATCTTGGAATTGGTGGTGGTTGGCAGGGGGCTTTCTGAATGTAAATAAAATGAACCAAACCCTTTGGTTTCCAAACCAAGTGGTATGTGAGGTCACAAATGAGTGACAGCTAAAAAGATTGTGCCATTTCCAAAAGCAATAACTGCTACCCAGGTAATTATTAACAGTAACCAAGGCTGCTAATTCTCTTCCTTTTCTCTATTACCTCCTGCTCACTTCACTGCAGAGTTCCCTTTATGTTTCCATGGAAATGCCGAGTAGTTTGCATGAAATAGTCTTTAAAAGCAAGCATGGGAAACCCATCCTTTGTGTATTGATCTTATTAACTACATTCTGTTGCACCACTTTGATATCAGATCAAATGGATCATGTCAAACCTTTGGACCATGTATTTTGCTCCATGTCCTCACTCAAATCTTTTGTGGAAGAATACAGAGCGGGTGTGATTTGAGGGTCAGTCTGTTGTAGATTTCATAACTGAGTGAACAGATCTTTCAGATTTCATAACTGAGTGAACAGATCAGTATATAAATGGCAAGAGATGTATAATGTCATTTTCCCTTCTGTTAGTAATGGGAGCATTAATTCCCACTTAAATTTAAGATTATTTTCCTAAATCATTCCTATTTTTCACTCCAGATCTCTATCCTCTCCATGGCCATACCTTTCCCTGCTTTTGTTCTTGAATCAAGTAAGTTAATGCAGGTGAACATGCCTGGAATAATGCATGGCACACAGATAGTTCAACATATGCCTTTTAAAATCCCTTTCTAGTCTGTAATGTGATCATCCTTATTAGCAAATAGATGACTATTCAAGTAAACATTTACTGTTCAAGGAAGGATAATATCAAGGGACTGGGTCCATTTGTTTGATTTTGTTTTTAGTAGTTGTCAACTCATATTGTTTATTGTCAAGTTCCAGGATAAAGGATCCAGAATGAATTTGGTGAGAGAGAAGCAGCAGAGACCTCTTCTTTAGGAACATAACCTAGTTGTAATGATTCCTTTTGTGTGCAAGATAGTACATTCACTAGTTCATATAGTATACTGAGTTCAAGAATAGGGAGAGGGAGGGGGTATAGTCATTGAACACACAGACACTGACCCCAGATTGACTTGGCTTCAATCTTGCCTCTGCCACCTACAGAATGTGGAACCTTGGGCAATATGTCAATCATTTTGTGCCTTAGTCCCCTTGTCTATCAGCTGTGGCTAGAAACATACTAACCTTTGAATGTCATTATAAAAATTAAATTAGTGTTTATAAATTGCCTTTAGAAATGCCTGATGCATGATAAGGATATTATTATGATTCAGAAATGACCTTCATCTTTGTAGTATATAGTGAAAGGATACTGGGTGGGTAATATAAGAAAAGATGTGCTTTTTGAAGAGAGAGAAGAAATTTTAGAAAGGCATAGGTTATATATATGTGTGTGTGTGTGTGTGTGTGTGTGTGTGTGTATTATAGATGTATAAGGATAAATATATAGCAATATATAAAATTTTATAAAAATCATATTCATATATAAGATTTTTCCTTCTTGATACATATGTAACATATGTTATTATATATTAATATTTATGTGGATTGTACACATACACACAGATACACTCTATACTTACCTTCCAATTTATGTAATTCTTTAAAAAATGAAAAGTGTTCTATTATTTGTATAATGATGATTACTTATTTAATGTGAAAGTGTTCATTTTCAGTCTACGGGTCTTGTATCTGGATGTGTGCATACATTATAATATACATATAAATGTGTACATGTATGTTTATGTGTATGCATACAATATGTGTTAAATATATGCATGTACATGATGGGTAAACTTCTAATTTGTGTTTCTTCAAGGGAACAAGTAAAAGATAAAGACTAGTGAAAAACAGTCACATAGGAAGTACTCTTTCATACATTTTTATTTAAATGATACTGAATTTCATAGGCTCTTCAATTTCAATTTTTTCACTTAACTTTCCTAAATTTAAAAAGTAAAGATAAAAGTTTCAATGCCTCTATTTTGTGATATAGAGGAAAGAGCCTGAGCTGGGAAGATCAATAGATTTAGTTTCTCCTTCTAAGTATAAGAACTTGAGCAAGTCACTCACTTTCTAAGACTTGTGGGGATTTTTTTCTATATATAAAGTGGTAATAATTTGTACTGTGTTAGTCAGCTTTACATCACTGTAACAAAGCACCTGAGATGATTAACTTATTTTTTTTAATTATTTTACTTCTTTTTAGTTGTACATGACAGTAGAATGTATTTTGACATATCATACATTCATGGATTATAACTTCCCATTCTTATGGCTGAACATGATATGGAGTTATATGGGTCATGTATTCATATATGGACATGGGAAAGTTGTGTCCAATTCATTCTACTGTCTTTCATATTCCCGTTCCCCCTCCATTATGAAGGGAAAAAGGTTATTGTGGTTTGTGATTTGAAGATTACAGTCCATGATCAATTGACTCCACTGCTTTAGGCCTATTATGAGGCAGTACATCATGGCCGGTGTGCATGGTGGAGCAAAATCCTTTACATCAGAATCTAGGGAGTAAAAAGAAAGAGGAAAGGGTGAGAATCCCACAATCCTCTAAAGGGCACATCCCTAATGACCCAATAACTACTCAGTAGGCCCCACCTCTCAAAGGTCTCATCATTTCTCAATAGCACCACCCTGGGCACCAAGCCTATACTTACCACATGGACATGTGCAGGTCATTTGAGATCCAAACTGTAGGGAGTAGGAAGGACTGAGTGCAATTACATATGCCAAGTGCCTGACATGCAGCAGATTCTCTAAATCCTATTATGATTATTATCAGTTATCTGTCATCTATTTTTTTATGTTTATAGCTTTTAAACTATAAAAGAAATATGTAGTTAAAATAAGGAAATACAGACAAGTGAGCATGAAGAAGAAGGAGAAAATATCTGAAGAGAAGGAGGAGAAAGTAAAGTAGGGAGTAGCCAACAGGAAGGAGAAGATGAAGAAAAAGCAGAAGCACAGGAAGAGAAAGACCACCTGCACTGTCCACCTAGGATGATCATGCCAATTTCTAATGTATGGATAATCCTTGTGGCAATTCCTCTATACACATATGCAAAAATCCACATGTACATTCTCAGTAGATACATATCTTATAAAATTGCCACTCCCCCAGGCATGCTTTTTAGCACCCTTATTAACACTTAATAATATATGATAAACATCGTTCCATGCCAAAAAATCGAAAAGTTCATTATTATGACTAATATGCATACAGTGTTATGAATGTTTAATTTACTTTTATTCAGTATCCATGCCTTTTATAATTAAAATCTGTTATGTTTTAATTAAATCTTGTTTGTTTCCATGAATACATACTCAGACAGTTCATATTCTTTGTAAAAATTGCAGGTAGAAGCCCATTTTCTTTCATCTCTTCTGATCCACAACTATGCACTTTCTTCCTGCCTTTTGTATTCTCTTTCTTCTCAGAGAGAATTGCTGTCAACAATTGGGGGTATATCCTCCTGTACTTTTTTCTAAGCATTTGTGTATATGTGTGTGTGTAGTTGATTTTCTTTCCAGTTACTTTTAATAATCAGTCCTTGAATTTAAATATATTTTCCATGATTTAGGAATATTTAGTACTTAGAGGAAATATTTACACAGCTTTAGTCAAAGAATAAAATAAATCATACATAGTTTATAGTTTATTTATCTTGAATTATGCATAGGATTAGGTTAAATCTAGAAAATCAGCTGCCTCAAATGCTTGTTGGTAGTGGATGGACATGGGTGAATGGAACATCAATTATAAGTAAAACATATTCAGAAAATCACTTAGGAGTCAATGTAGAACATTTTACATGCAGTTCATTTAACCTTATGAACTTTTTCATAAGTTTCACAATTATACATCTACACTTATAACCTGAGTGTGTCTTTCTAATCCAAACACTAGAGTTAGATATTGCATGTATAAATCAATACAGAATATATATTACATTTTCATGTTTTTTCCTAGTAACAATATCCCATTGAAAGCATCTTGATTTCCTTAAGACCATAATAGAATGAAACTAAAAAATAGTGTGAAATGATATTTTTGAATTATATTTCTAAGAAAGAAAACAGATTAAATGGATAAGGTAAGCAAAGATCTACTTGATATCATTTTTACACTCCTCCCAATGTTGAAATCACTGGACTAGATTTTCCAGTCTATGGTACAGATCTGAATTAGTAAAATTGTCATGCACACTTTAAAATTAGCTATTGCACTTGTGAATATTTTCAGGTGATGACAGAAAGAAGTGCTTACATAGCTAATCCTATACTAGGATGATTTAGTACCGATCCTTTTTCTTTCTGAGGATTTATTTAAAATACAACCTTATGTAATCTGGGTCATTGAGTAGAACTTGAAATTGGTAACTGGAACCTAAAGCTGAGAACAGGCAGAATGAAGGAGACTGCACAACTTTTTAAAATGATTCTCAAAAATACTACACTCGATCCCATCCAGAAGCATTAAGAGGTTAGCCCTGTGGTCACTATCCACCATCCAGTTCTTACCCCTGTCAGAGTTTACATGGGAAGACCAGAAGTGAGTATAGATCACGGGAATCACGAGAGTTGGCAGTCCCAGGCCTTGTGGTATATTTATACTATGTCAGCCTAGCTAAGCAGGAGCTGTTTCCCAGAATTCCCTTCTTAGTATTTGGGGGAGATTGGCCACTGGAGACTTTTGCATGAGAATTGGAAGGTGGAAGTGAAGCACCAGCCATGTTTTCTCTCAGAAAGTCAAATGCTGTTGCCACTCAAGCATGTTGAACTGATTTTATCTGTGAGCAACCCAGCTCACAGATCTTCTGGTTCCCATCTGATATCCTTTCTCAGTTAGCTCCTATTCCAAATGTCCAAGTGTATGTGTAGTCCATGACAAAGGGCACCAGCTTCTACAAGACTTCCCATCTTAGAAGTTGGATACGTGTAGGTGGCAAGAGACTGATGCAAGTTCTTACCCCCTCTACTTTATGTCTGTCTTTTCTTTCTGATTGTTTGAGCTGCTGATGTTTGCCCAGCACCAGAATGCAGGGCAACAGTTGTATATAAACCATATACAACAGATAGGCCCTCCATAGTCAAGGGTTCTGCATAAATGTATTCAGCCAAGTGAATATCAAAGATATTCAAAAATGTATTGCATCTATTGTGAACATGTATAGACCCTTTTCCTATCATTATACCATAAACAATACAATATAGCAACTATTTACATAGCCCTTACATTGTATTAGTGTATTGGCTTTTTGCCATTGTGACCAAAAAACCTGAAAAGAAGAGGAAAAATTTATTTTGGTTCATAGTTTCAGAGGTTCAGTCTGTAGATGGCCAACTCTACTGGTCTGGGCCCAAGGTGAGGCCCAGGGCCTCACTATCATGATGGAAGGGGGTGGTGGAAGAAAGTAGCTCAGGACGTGGCAGCTGGAAGTACAGAGAAAAAGAGGCCATCAATAGGCCTAATTCAGGCTATGACCCCAGTGACCTATGGCTTTTAACCATGCCCCATCTACCTATAATTATCACCCATTCAAATTACTAATCCATCAAATAGATTAATCCATTGATGAGGTTACGGCTCTCATCATTGCCTAAAAGCTATATCTCTGAACTTTCCTGCATTAGGAAGTCTCACTTTCAAGACATGAGCTTTTCAGGAGACTTTTCTAGATCCAAACCATAACAATCAGGGATTGTTAATAATTTAAATTATCTATAAATGATTTAAGGTATATGGCAGAATGAGTGTAGGTTATATGCAACCATAACATTTATTTAAGGGATGCTAGCATCCAGATTTTGGTACCCAAAGGGTAGGAGGTGAGGGTGGGTGTAGGGGTGAGGAAACACTGGATTTATGTCATCTTTAGGTATCCGTGTAATATATATAGAAAGATAAAAGAGAATTACTTGGAGACTAAGGGATTTCCAATGAAAGGGAGACAAACATCTTCCTAACATGCAAATGCATGTTTTTCTTCTGAGCTGGAAACCTGAAGACTCTCCTCTGGGTTCTCCTCTGGGCATGGAGCAGAGAATGGAGGGGAAGTAAGAGGGAGAACTCAATGCATCCTCTGGAGTTCAGGGCATGAGTGAACATGGAGTCTGGGGCCTGACTTTTTCCCAAAGATCTCTGTAGATCATAAGCTGGTCCACAACATAGTGCGTGGGGGGGAAAGATGGGAGTAAATTCCTACCTACTGTACCCACTGGCATGTATAAAAGAACTTCTCCTCAGCTTCAGTGCAAGAGATAGAAGCCATAGTACTGCCCAGGTGCTATCAAGTGAGGATTGCTCTATCTGGTGAGAGGTGTGAAGGTGTGGAACTGTGGTAGGAGACAATGGTAGACACAGATACCTTTCAGCAATGGAGTAGTGAGGTGAAGGTGACTCCTGTCCCCCAAAGTCGTATGAGGACTAGCCAAGTGCAGAGGCCACTAGTGGCAGACAGAACCCAGCCAAGCCAGAGTGAATTGAAAGATGCCTCCCACTATAGACAGCCCTCCAGAGACCTTCACTGTCTCCCAGTTCCCCTTCCCAGAGGATGCGGAGACCCAGAAGTGGGTGGGATGTGTCAGAGTCAGACCTAAGGGAGGGAGAGAGAAGAGGATTTAAAGGAGAAACCCACTTACCCTTATCTGTGCAGGTCTCTTAAAATGCTGACCAAGCCCGTGCTGCAAAAGACCATGAGAAGAGATTTGTGATCTCGTGGGGATTCAACTTTCAGACTGCGTGGAACTAATTCCATTTTAAATAACTAAGTTTTAACAAAAAGTAATGGAATATGCCCAAGAGAGCTCTGATGTAACTGTTGAGAACAGTGGTTAGTGAAATTTAAAGCTGCGTCATGTTGGAATCCACATTGCATTCAGACATTTCAATCAAGTGAATATTTTATATGCACATAAATGAATTTATATACACATATATGGACTTACATACAGATATATTCACATATGTATACATGCCTCATTTATATAAAGATAACTAATTTGGAAAGCCTGAGAACCTAGTGGTACCTGTGCCACACACCTCACCCTGCCCAAGAGAGACATTACTAGTTAATCACTGCACTCATTCACACTGAAACAGGACTCAGGTACAGCATCCTTTTCAACCCAGCATGCCAGACATTCTGTTTATCATCACTGTTCAAGATCCCAGAACACAGTTCAGGAACAGGGAGTCTCATTTTAAGTAGTCAAAATTGATCTCAGGAAAACCTTTGCCTTTTATTTGCTGAGTCTATTTATTCTTACTAAGAACATACTTCTAGTATACTTTATCAGCTGTCATCTGACTTATCAGTAATAATAATAGCAAGCTAATAAGAATAATAGCTAATTAAGAGTTGTCATTTTACTACAGAACAACAACAAAAACACTAATAGTACAAAATCAGGATGCTGACAAAATGAAGGTGATGTAAACAACTTCCACTCACTAAGCACTGACCTGTGTCCCAGGCCCCCTGATATGTGTTTCCTTTTATCTTCCCAATAGTGCTTTTTAGGAAGGCATAAAATATGTTCCCATTTTATAGGTGAGAAAACTTAGGCTCATAAAAGTTAAGTGACTTACACAAGAATACACAGTCAGTGTCAATCCTAGGTCTTTGTAACTACAAAGCATATAATATTTTCTGGTCACTGCATAGACTATCCCCAAAATTTCTGCTTTAAATTTCAAAAAGTTGTCTTGTGTCATGGAATATAGGAACCCTACAGATGAGACCTAAAGCATAATTTCAGAATAGGATAAAATGGAATTTGATTATTAGAATAGAATAGGAGTTAACAATAGAATAATACATAATGTTCTGATAATTACCCTGAGTCATTAAGAAAACACTAAAGTAACATGTTCTGTAAATAGGGAAGCTAATTAGAATATATTTTTATTTCATTAATTAGCATGTTTCAAACTATCAAAGAAATGTAGTTATTATGTGCATATGTTGTATTCTATTATATATAATGTAGTCTGTTATTAAACCAGAGACACTGGATACTTAAATTTGTGGCTGTGTTCATATATGTGTAGACACATGTGTACATACACATGCACACGTGATTTCTGAAGAAGAACTATTAAAATTCTTTTTACCAGCTGATTGTATGTCTCTACCTCCATCTTTCAGGTCATTTTCTTATGATAAATAGCCTTAAGATTTTTTTCTTTTTTCTTTTTCTTTAATGAAACAAGGAATAAAATCTTAAAGTTCTTGGTCATATCTGACCATAATTTTCCAATTTTTCACTTTCTATTTAGCTCCTGGTTAACTCACTGGCCCTTGGTTTCATAGAATAATTTCACATTCTGTAAACAGTGTAAAATTACATTCCTCCCCCTCTGTCTAATAGAACTTCTTTGGGGAGAATCCTTGCTTGGTGTACTCAGGAGCGCCCATTGCCTATCATCAAGACCTTTGCTTCTGGTTAGGCAGCATAGTGGGCTAGTTAACAAAAGGAACTTTGGATGGGTCAGGGTGGAAGGGGTGGGGGGATGGGAGTGGGAAAAATGGTGGAATGAGATGGACATCACTACCTTATGTACATGTATGAAGACACAAACGGTGTGACCCTATCTTGTTTGCAACCAGAGAGGTGGAAAATTGAGCTCTATATATGCACTATGACTTGAAATGCATTTTAAAAAATAAATTTAAAAAATTGATGATTAAATAAATAATAAATAAAAAGAAAATTTTCATCTGTAAAACTGGCCAATATCAGTGTCTATTCTTTGGGTCACTGTAAAGATTGAACAAACTAACATATATAAAGGCCTTAGCATAATAATGGGCACAGAGCAAGCCTTCAACACATGTTTATTAATTATATCATTATTTCCTAAGGCTTTTTTCTTTTGGGATTGCCAAGTGGCTGAGGGTCTTTGTTCCAGTTTGTGCTATGGGATAATTTCTTAGGTCCAACAACTTACATGAAAGAAAGAGGGCCTTCAGATTTGCTGGACACTGTGATCAACTGCGGAGGAAGGAAAGGGCAACCACTTCTCTTGGAGGTGATTATCAGATGCATATAGATTAAAATTAAACAGATTGTTCTCTAAGTGCTCTTCCCTCCACGGATTTTATTGTCAAGTTTTAATGCTCAAATTTGGTTGCAGCACAACTATTTCCATGACAACAGATAACTAGAGATATAGTTTGGGAAATTATTTCATTGTAATAACCGACAGACTGGAGCAGCAGAGAGAAGATCTCTCATTTACTATCAGATTCTTCAAAGAGAGAGAAAAACTATGTTTTCTTTTTAACAAAGTTATATTGTTTTCAAGTTTGTCTCATTCAGAAATCTTCTCTTTACATTAACTCAGGTTCAGTTATGAAGTCCCAAAGTACAAAAAGAAAACCCATTGTCTTCACAGCACATTGTTGGGCTTGCTTAATAAAAGCAGCGCCTGCTTTGTTTTGTTATAATCCTTCATTCTTTAGGATTTAATGAGACAACACACTGTATTTTGAAATGAACACATATGTAAAACCAAGTCGATTTCCTCTGGGGATAAATCCCTTATAAAACTCCAGCTCAACAAATTTAAATATAATAATGGTTTTGACTAAATCTGTACCCAGTGAAATTCACTAATGGAGACCACCCCATAGTTCAATACGACAAAACAAAACAAGAGAGTCCTGTAGGCAGGTGGTCTCATACACAAATTCATGGTAGCTTATGTTCAATTATTAACCGGAAGGATTCAGGAGTAATATAGAGTTAACACTGTTCCTTTTACTTCTTAAAAAATATCCCTTCTCTTTCTTCCCTTTCCCCATTGCAGATTCTCAAGTGCTTAGTGATGTGCCCGGTTTCCCTGGAAAAGGCCAACCATCATAGTCGTCATAGGCTCAGCTAAGCTCTGGTCAACAAAAATGTCCTCCCCCTGTGTGGTGTTAGGCCAATGGAAGGAAACCTCCAAAGGTAAAATGAAAGATTTGGGGTGCAAAGGCTATTGTGTAAATGAAGAGTGCATGAGAGTAACCCATGCTCTTTTTCATCCTTTGTAGAGGTCAGAAGAAATCAGTATCTATTTTGTACATATTCAGCATTATGTATGTGAAAGAATATCAAGGCTAAGAAAATCTTTTTCAGAGCAAGGAAAACAAAATCACTCTGGGCTTTTCAGCCTAGCTACTACCAGTATATATGTTTTCTCTGTAGATTTTTCCATAGACACAGACATATACAGATACACAATTGTAATTCTTAAGGATATGCAGTTTTTTATCCTGTTCTTTTTCATTAACCAACAAATATTACTTCACAATCATCACATTATTTTTCATCAAATGTTACTTCAAAATCATTGTTTTAATGTTGGTACTAGGGGTTGGCACACTATTTCTTCCCAGCCCAATCTGGCCCATTGCCTGTTTTGTAAGTAAAGTTTTACTGGAACACAGCCATGTCCATTCATTTTTGTATTGCCTATGGCTGCTTTCATGCTACAACAGCAAAACTAGCAGTTGGGACAAAAACTCTATGGCGTGCAAAGCCTAAAATATGTACTGTCTAGCCCTTTATATAAAGTATTCACCAACTCCTGGCATACATTTCATCAAATGAACATTCCATAGTTTATTTAATCATACCTCTTTTTCTGAACATTTGGGTGGCATTCTCTTGTCTTCTTGCTAACATCTCAATGAATATTAGGCTTCACACTATTTTTATTTTTTAAAACAAACTTTCATTAGTCATGGATATTTTAATAGCCCACAATTTCTATATAAAACCTCATGAAGCTGGGTGTGGTGGCACACGCCGGTAATCCCAGCAGCTCGAGAGGCTGAGGGTCAAAAGTTCAAAGCCAGCCTCAGCAAATTAAAGAGGGCCTAACAACCTAGAGAGACCCTGTCTCAAAATAAAAAAAAAATTTAAAAGGGGCTGAGGATGTGGCTTAGTAGTTAGGCACTCCTGGGTTCAATCCCTAGTATAAACAAACAAACAAATTCATGATACAAAATGGTTTGTCATATCGTGGTACATTCTCTCTGACAATGGGGTGCTCACCATGTGGATAGAGAGCAGGAATGGACTTTGGCTGACCTGTGGCTATGTGGCTAACTGCTGGAGGATCATTCTGCTGCTGTTCTAGGGGTGGTTTTCCAAGGTGAGTGTGCCTTACGTGTTCCATCATTTGGCTGGTTTCCATACGTCATCTTCAGTGACCCTTTTCCCTCCTATACAGATTTGCTGCACTAAATCCTTCTCTTACCACAATATCCAATTCACCAAACATAAAATGAACACCAAACAGGCAGCAGAATGAGCTTCCTAATTTGTGGGGCCTGGTAAAAGGAATGGAGCAGGTTTCCTTTTCGAAAGCTATTATGGATTTCAAGACAGAAACAGAAGAGCATTAAACCAAGTACAGAGCACATCTAAGTGGGGCCCTTTATAAACATGTAGGTTACATATGAAGTCAGGCCTACAGGTAGGTGGAAGATGTGTGAGGAGGCTACAGCTAATTAGGATCTTGTTAAGAAGACAGCCAGCCCCTGCTGTCAACCCCTTTTGGAACCACTAAATTGGCAATGGGCAGGGAAGAGAGAAAAATCTTGAAGTATTTGACAACTCTGCTTCTTGAAGCAGGGGAGGGTGGGGACAGGCATTTCTGTGGCTTCCCAGGGAAGTCACTGTGAACACACCAACCTGTAACCCCCTATAACCTTCTTGCCCGTTCTGTAATTAAGAGTGTGAGCTCTTAACTGAGTTCAAGTTCTAACTCTGTGATGTCCCAGGAGCCAAACCTAAAGGAAGTGACTTTCAGTTTACTCACCTGCAAAATGGGTCTAACAATGGCACCTGCCTCATAGGGTTTGTTTTCATGGTAAGTGCAGTGAAGGTCCTTCTGACCATGCCCTTGAGTCATTTGTGGATCTTGCTAGTGTTACACTATCATGTACCACACTGATCATTTTTACTAAAAAAATAATTGACATCTTGCCGTACAAGAAAATACTAATTGGTTTTCTAACATAGAGGCCCTGTGTATTGTGCTGAGACACCTTCCAATTTCTGGTGAGGCAGTGTGGGCTTGTCAGCGTACATAGACAGCATTGAGCTGAGGCCCAGGATGGTAGTGTTATTGGTATTACTATTACTCTTCTGGTGTGGAAAGCAGATGCTTGCCTCTGTACTAGAGAGGGTGGTACTAAATGAAGCAAGACTTCTGGATCCCATCAGCATTTATCCAAGTATGGACCATGGAAGCAGAGCTGAGGGCTACTCTAGATGTTGAAAAGCAAAAGAATTCCTTAAATGAATGAATCATGGAAATGATTGTTTAAACTCCCATGAACAGTATTCTCAGCTTTAATATGCTAATGTGTATTATACATATCTAACAAGGGGCCTTATTTTATATTTTCTATGGAATACATTTTTCTGGGGAATATAACATAGGTCTAGTGTTCTCAAAACCACATTTGGGGAGATACTGCTCAACTAAATATTTTAGTGCTTGATCAGAGTATGTGTTGCTTTGTGAAACCTAATTTCTCTGGCAGAGGTGATTCTTAGCTAGAGACCTCACAAACAAGAGACATGCCTATGTAATGCTCCAGTTCACATCAGAATAGTCTTTTAAGACTTTGAAGAAGATGGCTTAGCCCAATCCCTTTAGTGATGAGGCATGCAGACAGCATGGAGTAGAGATGAATCTCCACCAAGCCCAGACACTGCCATCCAGGGTGGACTGAGTTGCCTGTTTTCAGAGCGGCACGGTGGACATAGTTCTGATTCCCATGTGATTTAGTGAAAAGAAGGCAGGGCCTTGATATCCTGTGGGTAGCTATGCTTATTCTCAGCATGGCAGGTTAGGAAATAATAAATTAAGCAGGAAAAGAAAATTAATTGACTCCATGGGCTTTTTCCCTTCCTACATAGCTTCACTTCATCCAGGCTCCGTCTGCAAAAAGAATTCTCCTTCCCCAAGCAGACCCGGGCTGACTCTCTGGAGGGTTGTTGGGTGCACTGTAATGCATGCACAGAGCTACCCACATGGAAAGATGCAACTTCTTGGGAAGGAAGGGGCACTCCTTCTACCCATCCTTACCCCACTCATCACTGGGATATAGAAGGACACAATGTCTTACACAGGGACAAGGCAGGCTTCACCCATGGAAATAAAGGGCTGCTCCACTGGCCTTCAGCTTGCTCCTTGGTGACTTACAAGATGTATTACCACACTTCCACTTTGCTATTTATTTAAAAGTGAGGGTGAGGCCATAAGAGCAATGGATGGGAAGAGAGAGGCCAAAAAGGTGCCCTCTGCTCCTGGACACCATGATATATACTTTATCCTATCTACGTGGGTCAGGTGACCCTTCTGAAATTAAAAAACATAGTAATTCTAACTTGTGTACCCTCCTTGCTTCCCCTAAGCCTTCTCATATATAACTTTCCTGTCTCAACAGTGATTCTGTTTTTCCCATGAAATGTTTCTTTGAGTATAGGGGAGGGAATCTCATATTTTACTATTTAACTGCTTCTATATTTCCTTTTGTTGTTGCTGTTGTTGTTTATGCCAAAGCCAATCTCCATCCTTTAATTCAAAATCAGAGTCTTAACATTATAACACAGTGACATTTAAGAATGACAAAAAGTGGCAGATATAGAGGCTGCTAGAGAAGGGATTCATGTGTCCTAAAGCTGGTTTGCAATCTTTGCTGAGCTTTTATGGCAGTTCTTGTTGGTTGCTAGTCAGTCTATACTCAGTGTTATGTTTGTCTTCTGAGTTTCTTTCCTGTTCTCCAAAAAACCTGGATAAACTCTTTGAGAATAGAGACCCCATATGTTGTATAATGAGATCTAGCACAGAAAGACTCCATAAGCTTCTGTTGGGGGTATATTTCTTTCTTCTGACAATTATAAGGCAGTCTGGATCTAACCTACCTAGATCAAATCCTGTTTCTGCTACACCAGCTCCATACTCACTGTGTAGGCAAGTCAGTTAAGCCCTCTCCCTCAGTTTCCTTATATAGAAGTGGGGAGTTTTAAGCAATGGCTATTAATGTGCTTAGCGCTGCTCCTTTTACCTGGTAATACTTCATAAAGATTAACCGTCATTAATACAAGGTGATATAATAACATTCACTTGCACATTAGTTGAAAATCTTTTACGTAGTAAATATCATTGCCCTGCCCCCACTATCTTACAGCTAGAAAACTATCAAATCAGAGAAATATAGTTTTCTTGTTCCAGATAACACAGTGAGTAGCAGGGCTAGGATACCAACCCAGGTCTGCTGACCCCAAACTAGAGTCTCTGCATCTTCCCACAGTCTGGAGCTTCCAGGATCCTGAACTGGGGGTATACATAGTCCCTGACACCTGCCAAAGTTGCCACCAGTAAGCAGAATGAAGAGGGAGAAAATAGGCCCTTTTGGGGTGTCATCTTCCTAGGTGTGGGAAGTCAGCACCCGCTGACTGTTTGGGGTCTCCTGAGTCTCCCTGATGAGCACCTTCTGTGACTATGGCTCAGGGATATGGGGGGAGCATGCAGGAGATCAGCTCTGTAATTCCCTAACTGCTCACTCACGGGCTGCTTAGCCAGAAGCCACAATGACAGCAGGGATCCTTTCCATGATGAGTAATTGCCCTGTCACACAAATCTATTTAGACCACATCCTTCTGGCGTACAACCACCAGTTGATTTAAGATGCAAACCTTTTTGTAGCTCATTGACAGAAGGATGAAATATGGAGTTTACCCAGACTTTTCTTTGCTGAAGTATTTATTGTAAATCATTAGTTACTGTGAGTTGCTACCCATATATCAAGCAATCCCTATCCAGCTCCAGGTGCTGAAAGAATTCTCTGTGCTTTTCTAGAAAATGTACCATTTGTCCAAGAATATAATTACTGTACACATTTTTAAAATCCCAAGTTCATATATTCATATGGAGAAACTCAGACCCAAGGACACCCAATTAGCTGGGAACAGCCAATGTGGTTTTTAATGCAGAAACCACAAGTCTTTGGGGATGCTTCTGAACACGGATAACTAACGCCTCACCTATAATTCAGGCTGGCAGCCAGAGAGGGGAGGAGGTGGACAGACAGGGCAGAGTATCCCGCCTGTGCCAAGCCTTGCGTTAAACACTTTATATAGTTCCTTTAATTCTGACAACCCCTATGGGTAGGTATTATCATCATCATTTTACAGATGAATAAATTGGGCATCACCATCTTACACCACAAAGCAGTGGAACCACAATCTGCACTGAAAATGATTAACCTCCCCAAGTCTTTCTGCTAGATCACCATACACAAAGACTTACAGTCTAAACTAGCTTATTTCTGGCTTTTGCTGGTCTGATTTTTCTGTGGGTGGCTTTGTAACAAAGAGGATGACTGAGGTCCCCCATCATCAGGGAAACTGTTAAACATGAAGGAGGAAAGCTGCTATGTATAGCAAATATTTTCATCTCGCCACCAACAAAGATCAAGCACAAGAAATCTGAATCCCCACAGGGGTGGGAGAAGGGGTAAGGTTCTATTTCCCCCTGTCCGTTCTATCCAGAGCCTGCAGCAATATGGGCAGACAATTAGTATGAACGGATTTGAGCAAAACACCAAATCTGATTGATGCTGAAAGCACACCCATGTGGGAGTACACAAAGGGATGGAGAAGAGGGGTGGTCAGATGAAGCAGGGCCTGTTTAAAAATTCTAATCCTCATAAGCTTCTGAGGAAGCTGCTCTTTTCACTGGGTGGTTTTTAATATTTATTGCCGAAGGCTGTTTTAATCCTGATGAAAATAGCATGTCCTCGGGAAAAGAAGTGCTGTAGCTAGAATGGATGAATGTGGCCCTGGTATTTAAAATGCCTTCCCAGTTCACAGAAGGTAGAGGTGACCTGTAAGTGAATCTTGACCAAGTTCAGAAAGGACTCCTGTCAAGAGGAAGTTGAGTTCAAAGAGGGGTATGTGTGTGTCACTTCTGGCTGAGTTACTCCTGAGTGGAAGACCCAAATTTCTGGTAGAATAGCAGCCCATATGGCCTACAGGTGAGAGGGACAGAGTCAAAGTTCATCTGCCAGGGTCTCAATCCCGTTTCCAGTCTCTAAGTCTCAGTCTCCTCATCACTAATATGGAGATAATCATGAAGGCAGACCTTGTTTTGTCTTGATATCAGTTGAGATAATGAATGTAAATCACTTGTCATGGATTCTGGCACAGAGTAGGTGCTAAATATCTGAGACCACTATAATTTTTATTATGGTATGGTTTTCCCCTCAGGTTACTACTCTTTTTTTTTTTTTTGCTAGAAAATGAGGATGTCAAATATAAACTAAAAGAAATTCAGAGGGTCTGTTGGAAAGAGTCATGGAAAATTGATGATAAATCTTCTATTGATAAAATGTGGATTCAAATCTGGCTGAAGTTGGGAGGGAAATAAGTGCTCCTCCTATAGTAAAAGACAGAGGCAAATTGTGTACTCAGTTAGTATTTTCATTGGCAGATAAAATGTGTTGCTTGCATCCAACCATATCATCATGTAATATCTAAACAGAGCTGAACCTGGGCAGAACTGTGAAGACAAGAAGTTTGTCTGTCAGGCCCCCAGATGCTCTCATATGCCTGTATTTTGGTCAATGGAATCATTTCTAATCAGTGCACATTTCTTTCTATGCTTCTCCCTATCAGCAATCATGCATCAATGACTGAAGTTTCCCTTTCTGTCTTTGGGTGAGTCCTACCTCAGAGTGACTGTTCAGGATGATGCTGACCCCCTCCTCTGGTCTGCTCAGGCTCACAAATGGGGAACTCAGCTTCTTCTCCCCAAGATAGAGACTAAGAGTTTAAGACCTTCATGACCTGAAAGATGATGGTACCCCCATTCCTATATGAAAGTCAAAATGAGAACAGTATCAAATTGTAAAACAAATTCATCTTTTAAAGTGACATAAAGCTTAACTCTAAACTGGAATTGCAGTATCTTCTTTTTAAAATTCCTTTTACCTTTTCTTTCTGTGCCCCCGCTTTGTTGGTGCCCTAACCACATGTCTAATACGACTATGGAGAATTCAGCACCAAAATCCAATTATAAATATTAAGAAGAAATAGTAAAGATTCTCTTCTAGATTAAATTGTGGACATCTCTTCCAGTCTTGAGGAAAAAGCCTTACACTCCTTCTAGTTCTTATTCTCAAAAGCACATCCAGTTTGCTTTCCAGTCTTTTACACCATCGTTTGCTTAAATAACAGGTAGTGTGGTGACTAGATGTCTCTCTCTCTCCTGCTTCCCTCCTCTCCACTCCATTCCATGTACAATAGCAGCTACAAGCCCCTGCTAATTTCACTCTTCCAGCTCTGTCTCTCTGAAACACTTGTTTTTAGTCACTCATCTCCTTCAAAAGTTGGAGAGTGGTGGTTTCCTTCCAATCTTTCCTTCCCTGTACCCAAAGAACTCCATTCAACTGTCTTCCCACGTGGCCTCCAAGAGGTTAGCTCAGCAAAGCACATGTGTCTGATCATCTGTAAAGCGGGGAGAGGCCTTGACCATGGACTAAGCACATGGTAAGCCATCTCTTGAACAGCAGGCAACAGTGATGGAGGGTAGAAGGACAGACACTGGAGCTGCACTGCCCAGGTTCACATATGAGCCCCCTCACTTTACAGCTAAAGGATCTGCTTCAAATTCCTCACTTATAAAATGGAGATTATAGTAGGATAATAATTCTGTAAAGATAGGCAAAGAGTTTAAATGTGCTAAATGCTTTGAAGACTGGCATCTGAATGAACATTAGTTATTATCATTCTTAAGCACTCCTTGCTTAAGAGGAAAGGGTTTGTTCAAAATACCTAGTGTCTGGATGAAAAGGACCCGGTCCCCAGGCATTCTTACCTGGTTTCCTCACAGCCTGGGTCTTGTGGTTCATAGGACAGCCATACTCTGAGAATAAAGTTCAATTCTTTTTGTGGGCATTTTAAAATTTTCTCCCAAAGGATCTGAGCATTCTGAGACCCCCACATACAACCTCCACCCTCTCTTCCTTTCTTGGCCATCAGGGTTGAAAAAGAGGATGAAGGAAAAATATATTCCTAGAATAGAGATAGTGAGGGGAAAGTTTAGTATTGGATTAATTGAGATTTTACATACATGTATGTATCTTGGTGGCAGGGATTGAACCCGTAGACATTTAACCACTGAGCCACAAGCCACATCCCCAGCATGTTTTTATTTATTTATTATTATTTTGAGACAGGGCCTCACTAAGTAGCTCAGGCCCAGGGCTTAAGTAGCTGTGGCTGGTTTTGAACTTGTGATCCTCTTGCCTCAGCTTCCTGAGCCGCTGGGATTACAGGTGTGTGCTACACACCTGGCTGAGACTATAATTTTTAATTGTATTAAGATTGAGATACCAAATTCTGGTCTCAAAGTATAAAGGATATGCAAGGGGGAAAAAAAGAAGAGAATCAATATTTGTTGAGAGCTAATGGGCCAGTTTTCAATTCTTAAGCCTTATAACAGTCCTACATAAAAAGAATAATTATCATTATATAGGGAAAAGAACCTAAAGGCCTAAGATATTAGCTCTCACAGGAGTTAAATCCTCTCACCATTCCTCAAGTTGTATTGCATTTACTCCTACTGAAATTCAAAATGGCAAAGGGTATTTTTTAGTTATTTTTAATTAATGAAATCTCTGTTCTCTGGGAAACAGACCCCTCAACTCCACCTGCTCCCTGCCTGTTGGAAGGGACTTCTAGGTTGAACATAACACTCTCTGCAGAGTACTGAAGGGCTTCCGTAGCATAGACTGGTTCCATGGCAGACTATAGGAAGAGTTCCAGGCCCTGGGAGAGCAGCTGAAGCTCAGCGAATGGAGCCTCAGTGTCTCTGGGTCAGCAGATGGCAGCCAGTGCTCCAGCCTCACACAGGCGGAGGCCCTCAGAGGTTGGGCATTCCCTGATAGCATGCCAGGTCCTGGCTCTCAGTCTGAGAGTGTGAAGTGGGGCTTGAACATTGTCAAGGGTCTGGTCAGCAATTTCCCCCAGGCATGACTTGTTAATCCACTGTGGATGAGCCAAGATGAACAACCCTGCAGCTGCTGGACCCACGGGTGTCCAAACCATTGAGACATAAACCGATTGGCTATGTTCTATCTGGGAACTTGTGATTAGAGCAGAGGATGACAGTGTGGTCTTCACCAACTCTTGCCCACAGGATCTGCTGTGTGGGTGAGTAATTACCCTAGTTATGTTGAGGCTTTCTTTCCAGAGTCTCTTGCCAGTGGTCACAGTTTGTTACTGCTTTTTAATTTTGCAATTGGCAATAAAAAATTCATGCTTTGGGATAATGAGAAATCATAGTGTCTTCCCTAATGCAAGAGATTGTTTTCACTCCTCCCAACATGTCCTTTTCCATTGGAAGCATAGCACAGCCGGCTCCTGCACAGGAGAAAGCAGCTCACCTGGAGTCAGCTGGCTTTCCATTCTGCCCTCAGCTCTGCCACCTGCCAGCTGCATGAACTTCTTCAATCTACTTGGCCTCTCTTCACCTCAGTTTCCTACCACACAAGGCTACTGGGGAGATTAATTACCAACAAATAAGATAATGATGGAAGGATGCCTAGCAATCGTGGGGGCTCAGTAACTGTGTCTTTGAAAGATAGTTATTGAGCCGCCATGATTGCTAAGCAACCTTCCATTATTAACCGTGCGATTATGTTCACTGTGAGCATTAATAATTGTGCTTTATTAATTAGTGAGCATGAAGTTCCAGGCTCTGTTACCAGTGGTAACAGGGGATATAATGGCAATATTCAGGAGGGCTTAACATTCTTCTGGGAGATTGACATAATTTGAAAGTAGGACAGTCTACCCTACAATGACCATTTACCTCGTGCCATCTCCACCCAGGCTAGGCATCATTCATGTGGGCTCTGGCTCAGCCTCTTGGAGGAGGTGACATGGAGTGAAGCATTAACAAGGCCCTCTGCCCTGAGTACTGTAGCAGGTAATTAATTGTGTTGAATGTTTGCACATATTTAATGTTTAGAATAAATAACTTTATAGATTGTGATGTAAACTGTTCAGAGGAAAAGTGAGTATGCATGGGTGGTTAGATAATGTGTTTTAGGAAGGACAAGAACAAATTTTTAAATGCTTATGAATTTATTTGCATGTGGTTCGAAGAAAAATTTAACTTCTCTATCAATTCTGTGAACTTACATATTCTGTTCTTTGAAGAAAAACAAAAATTTCAAAAGTGTATTTATTTTTTAAATACATTAAGTAAATAATATTTAAGTCAGTATGTTGATATTCAGTATGTGGATGAAGTTTGGGAAATATTGCTGGAAGTAATATAATCTACTTCTGAATAACCTGTGGATGGAAAGAATCTCTTTTGTGTGAGGCTCTGTGATCTTGGGTAGCTGCTTTCACCTTCCTGTGCCTCATTTTCCCCATTTATTAAATAGGGGTAATTATGATGCTGCCTTGGAGTTGGAGGTTAACATCTATTACACATTTAAAACACTGCTTGGCATGTGTTGAGGTTAAATTAAAATATGAAAGAAAAAAATGAGGGTTATATTAGTTTGGAGGCTGTTGCTGACTAAGTGAACTGTGGTGGCACTGGGTGGTTTTGCAGGTCTTTAACAGCAAGAGTGGCCACCTAGCCCACACTGGTGAAAACTGATAGGTCAACAGATTGGCCTGTGGTTCCCAGGAAGGGAAACCCAGAAAGGAAGAGGATCCCAGCTTTGACATTCAAACACTTGTGGGTTACTTAAGGTCACAAGTACTTTACTGTATGACCAGGGAAACCACACACTTGAGCAGCTGGGAGCATATTCCTGCCAACGTACAAAGAGCTGATGTGACAACAGCATGGGGATTTTTCCTGTGAGGCGAGTGAGTACCCAGTCCACTGAGCTGACTTTGCTCTAAACCTTTGAGCCTCTCTGTTCCATTGAAGTCCTGGGCTCCCCTGAGACTTCCAGAGGCATGTGAAATAATTAACCAATTCTTGGCTCTGACTTTTTTAAATTCTGTGGATGAACATTTCATTCCAATGGTTCCCAATGCTCACCAATTTGAATTGGATGACACAGTTTGTACATAGAGCTATTTGTTTTACCCAGAGGTGGATGTATTTTAGTTCTTACCCACATTGCATTTCTAACTCATGATGCATCACAACCAGGTTCAGAATTCTAAAATTAAATTATTCAGTAACACTTATTAAGTTGATCAGACACGATAGCAAACACAGAAATGCTGTTATCGAATGCCTGATGAAGAAAACAAACCTCTACCTCCAGGCCATCCCTCTTGAGCCTCAGACCTATGGACACCCCACTCCCAAGCATATGATGTTACACTCTTGGAGAGTTTCAATACACAGTAGAATTCAAGGTATTGAGAAATCCTGCACCAAACAATCCTATTTTACCCAGTCATGCTTACTGATGTCCCCCTTTTTAAGTGATAACATTATTTCTGTTTCCCAGAAGACATAACAAAAGATGCCATTTCAACATAGATGGGGATATAGAAACTCAGGTGACTTACCCTACTACTTTTTTCCTCATCCAGATGGTCACAAAGTCTTATTGCTTTTACTTTAGAGATGCTTCTAGAGTCCCTCCCCATCTCTTTACCCTTGATGCCAAAGCTTTATCTTACATCCTTCTTATGTCTAATTTGAATATCTAGACTGTCTTATCCACCTTTAACCTCTCTCCTCTATAATTTATCGTTTATCATTTTATTATCCTAAAGATAAATTTTGAAACAATACTTCTCCACTTAAAACATCTCATGAATCCCCATTGCCCACACGATTCGCCAAAACAATTTTCATAGACACTCATTCTCAGGACAAAGTATAGGATGGTGGTTACAAGCACAGCATTTGGAATCAAATAGTTCTGGACAGGCCTTGGGATAGTTATTTAGTCCTCCTAAGACTCAGTTTCCTAATCTATGAAGTTATCATAGTTATATTACAGATGTACAGGGTTATGGTTAAAGATCGTGCTTGTACAGCACAACACAGCACCTACAATACTGAAAAATGCTTCTGATTTCAGCCATTTTTATTGTTACTATCACTGAAGAACTGAGCCTTAGCTCTCCAGTCTCATTATCTATGTTTCAGCCATAGTAAACATCTACTCCTTTTTCAATATGCCAGGCCCTTGCCTTTCCATAATTTTGCACTTTCTATCCCTTCTCTGCACAGAACTATTGTCTGCATTTGCACTGAAAATGTTCTCTGTCCAAGAGACTACTGTGCAGGTTGAAATAAATAACTATCATAAAGATCATGTACTTTTCTGTACAGGACAGTCTGAAACCCTTGGTCAGCTTACTTAGAATTGGGTAGAAATGTAAACCTACTGATTTAGCACACATGATTTTCCAGACTCCTTCATGAGTGAGGGAGCAAGAGTTCTTAGTTGACAGATCCAATTAGAGGAAGCAAAGAGAGGGACTCTACAAGATAACATGCCCGAAGCAAAAATCAAGAAACAGGAGGACCAGGCCCAGGAAAAGATCATTTAGCATAAAGCATAGTTCATAAGAATACCAGAGAATTCAAGCCCAGTTTTAAAAAAGCACTGACTGAGTTAGATGCAAGAATTGATATTCTTGACAAGAACTCTAAATCATCAAAAATTATTAGTTACACCGTGTGTGGTGGCACACGTATGTAATCTCAGAGGCTCCAGAGGCTGAAGCAGGAGGATTACAGGTTCAAAACCAGCCTCAGCAACTTGGTGAGGCCTTTAAGCAACTTAGTGAGACCTCCTTTTATTGTCTCAAAATAAAAGGAGCTCAGTGGCTAAGCACCCCTGAGTTCAATTCCTGGGGGAAAAAAAAAGAAGAAGAAAAAAATTTAGTAGTTACAATAATATTGTATCACCTTTATGAAGTAAGTGCTTGTGTGCCAGTATTATGCTAAATGTTTTTCATGTTGTTTTTGACTCACTCTCATTGTAGAGAGTGTTATCAACTTCACCCTGCATTTTACAAATGAGAAAAATGAGGCATAAAGAGATTAAAAGACTTCCTAGGTACATGGTTAGTGAGTGGCAGAGATCTATTGGTTCTAGAGTTGGTGATCCCAACCGTTTATAAAATTGCCTCCTTATAAGGCTCTATGGTTGATTAGTTCTACTTTAACAGGCATGGAATAATATTAATAATTAGTATGTACAATTGAAATGTATCCTAGTATAATTTTATAGCATGACACAGTTTTTAAATGTTTAAGAAAGTTAACTTCCCAGAAGAAAATGTAATGGCTGTGAGCATCTTTGTGCTACCCATGCCTATTGTGAAAAATCAAAGTTTTAACCAAAATTGTCTGTTTTCCATCCTCCCAGGAGGTTTCCCCAGCTCTGCAGCCCCAGGGATGCTTGCGATGGGAATGACTGGATTCAGTGCTCCTCTGATTTTGGTTTTGTCTCCGGGCCAGAGAAGTGTGTCAGCTTGTTTCTCTCCTGCCTGTCTTGGTTCTTCCACAAAAGCAGAACCACCTCTGTGGGGGATATTCCCTATTCCCTGTTCCTTCGAGCTTGTCCTTAGGGTGTCACCTTTTAAAGCCAGCCCCTTGTCTCTCTTCCTATTCAAGCCAGATCCTCCCTCCCTTGTCTAATTCTTAGCCAAGCATAGCAAGGCCAGCTGGTGAGAGCCTTGTAAAAAACAATGGCACCAGACCCTGCTTAATGGAACACTGCTTGTGCCAGGCGAAGCTTCCTGGATCAGAACAGTTGATTTTGAGCTGTGGCCCATCCTCTGACCCATATTGACATGCTGTGTTCAGTGGGGATTAAAAGCCTTGTGAACTGGAGTAAGAAGAGGTAGAAGAAAGAAGTCATTGTGGGTCTACAGGGAATCAATACTGCATCTTTGAAAAAGCCTGTGTCTGTTCTCAGACTGACCATCTGGGCTATGTGGCCCCAAATCAGCTACAAAAGAGGGAAGAGAATAAATTGGGATGGGAGAACTTTACAAAGGTGGGTCTATAAGGTAGCTTCTCTGGGAAGACTAAAGAGCATCCCAGACAAGAGAGAATGGGCTTCAAGAAGAGGAGAAAAATCTTAGATTGGGATGCATACCTGCAGTTCATCTATCCTTCCCCATGCCCTAGCAACTGTTTTCCAAATGAGACTACATAGATATATCTGTAGCACTCATAATTTCTTCCTCAGTTCTTGAATGCTGTTAGCACACTTTTACAACAGTGTTTTTATTTTTGATGAAATTGACGTTGCTGGTAGATTCCAAACTTGAAGCTTATGGGGCATGAACACAGTGGGAGGTGGTGAACATTTAGAGAGCTGGTGTCCCTGCTTTAGGATTCCTACGGCAAAGGAAGTGGAGCCTCCTCTACTGGAAGATTCATGGCTTCACCTTCAATGGGCTGGGAGCTAAGTCAATGAAGACAGCAGCAAACTGAGAATATTGATGTGTATGTGATGCAGAAGAATTCTCAGGCTAACCCTGAGTATGCTTGGAGCAACAACCTTGTGTCTTTGAGACACTAAGGAAACCTGTGCTGGCTCACTTCCTGGAATTGGAGGGACTTTTAGGAAAATAGCTACATTTCCATGGGAGGCCAACTCTCCAGATATTGCTGTCAGCCCTGGCAAATGTGATGTTCAAGCGGAATGCTGAGAGGTTGATGTCGACGAACATTCACTAGTCAATAAAGATGGCAAAACTGAATCTACCAAAAGGATCTTGTGTTGTATTAGTAGGAAGGTAGGAATTTAGTGATTTCTTATGTGTAATCAATATTTTGATTCAGGAGGGAGTTTTACTAGTAAGGTCTGTCCACCAGGGTATCTAATAGCTCTTCTTTTCCACCACATTCCAGTGGCCAGAGGTCCAGCTGACTGTGACTCAGCTCTACCGGCACATCTTCACAGGCACCTCCAATTGTCTAGTCCCAATGAATGCATTGTTCCCAGACTCCAAACTTGTCTTCCTCCCATGTTCCCATCTTCAGCAACAGAACATCAGCTCTTCCAGGGGAGAAGTTTCAGCATCTCCTTTACTCCTCTCTCTCTCTCTCTCTCCACCATCCAGCCCTTCACATACAGTTGCTTTTCCCCTTTTATCACTGCCTCTGGTGCCATTCAAGCTCATCATCTTTCACCAGTCTCAGCATCCTTTTAAGAAAAAATTTACTGAGTTGAAATTGATATAATATTAACCATTAAAAGTGAATATTTCCGTGGCATTTATGACAATCACAATATTATGTGACCACCATTTCTAATTTCAGAACATTTTAAACATGCGCAAATTAGGGCCATTCCCATCAAGCAGGTACTTTCTATTTCCCCTTCGCCCATCGCCTGACAACTACCAGTCTGTTTTTTGTTTCTATGAGATCTACATTTCATATAAATGAAATCATACAACATGTGGTCCTTTGTGCCTGACTTCTTTTACACAGCATAATGTTTTCTAGGTTCCTCCACACTGTAACATGAATCAGTACCTCATTCCTTTGTGTGGATGAGACACATTACATTGTACCTGTACACTGCAGCTTGTCCATCCATTCACCCATTGGATGTTTGGCCAATTTCCATCTTTTGGCTATTGTGAGTATTTCACTATCAACACATGGGCACACGTATTTGCTTGGGTAGCTGTGTGCAGTTCTTTTGGGTTGGATACTTAGAAATGGAATTGGCAGGTCATAACATAATTTGGTATTTAACTTTCTGATGAACTGCCAAGTCATTTTTAACTATTTTCATTTCTACCAGCAATGTATGAGTGCTCCAGATTCTTCACATCTTCACCGTCACTTGTTATTTCCCAATTTTTAATTATAGCCATTCCAGGGGTAGAAGAAGTAGGCAGTTGTGGTTTTGACTTATGTTTCTCGAATGACTAGTGATGTTCAGAATCTTTTCATAAGTGAATCAGTCATTTGTATGTCTTTTTTAAAGAAATGTCTTCTAAAGTCCAAGATTTTTTGTCAAGTTGTAATGGTACTTTATATATTCTGGATACTAGACCCTTATCAGACATGATTTGAAAATACTTACTTCCATTCAATAGGTTGTCTCTTCACTTTCTTGATAATATCCTTTAATGCAAAAAAGTTTTGAAGAAGAGGGGGGATGGGAGGGAAAGGGGAGGTACTGGGGAATGAGGTAGATCAAATTGTTATGTACATGTATGAATATGGCATAAAGAATCCCCCTACAGTGTCCAACTGTAATACATCAACAAAAATAGGAAAAAATTTTTTAATTTTGATGATGTCCAGTTTATTATGTTTTTCTTTTGCATTATATCCAAGAATCCATTGCCAAATCCAAAGCCATGATGCAATCCAAAGCCTAGGTACTCCAAGAGTTTTAGAGTATTAGCTCTTTTGTTTAAGTCATTGATTCATTGTTACTTTCTTAAAATGCATTTTAAATCATATTTCTCAAAGTATAATTTATATATATTACCAATTTTTAACATAAAAGTTGATGAGTTTTGACAAATGCATAATTATCACATCGCCATCTCTAAAACCATGACTTAACGTTTCCCTTGCCCCTCAAAAACTCCCCTGCTTCTTGTTATACTCAGTAACCTCTCTAACTCTGGCCCCTGGTAAGAATTAAATTACTTTATGTCAATACATTTTTTTTTCTCTAGGATTCTATATAAATGAAATAATTTTAGCATAAGGTGTTTAGATCTGGCTCTTTCATTTATGATAATGATTTTGGGATTCACATAAGTTGTATCAGTAATTCATTTCTTCTTTATTTCTAAATAGTATTCCCATTGTACCCTTTATGCAACAACTTATCTATTCCATCACCAGTCGATGGACTTTTGTTTCTAGTGTTGAGCTATTGTGAATAAAACTGCTATGCAGATTTCATAACAAGTCTTTTTATGGACATATGTTTTTATTTTTCTTGGATAAATTCCCAGAAGTGGGGTTGCTGAGTCATATGGTAAATGTATGTTTAACTTTATAAAAAATTGCCAAACTGTTTTCCAAAGTGGGTGTATATTTTCAATTCTCAAGAGCAATGTGTGAGATTTTTAGATGCTCCAAATCCTTAACAACACTTGTTATTGTCCACCTTCTTTTATTTTAACTATTCTAGTAGTGTGCATTGATATATTTTTTGTTAGACATTTTTTAAAGCGGTTTTAGGTTAAAATAGGAAAATTTCACAGGAAATACAGAGAATTCAGATATGCTCTTTTTCCCCACCTCCTCAAAGATTTCATATGGTATGACATAGGGATACAATATTATTTATTTGAGTGTGGGTATTTAATTGTCCCAGGACCATTTGTTGAAAAGACTATTCCTTTCTTTGTAGAACAGTCTTGGCACCCTTGTCAAAAATTAGCTATAGATGTTTGGGCTTATTTCTGGAATTTCAATTTTATTTCATTCATCTATATTTCTATTCTTTTGCAAGTGCCAAGCTGTTTTGATTATTGTAACTTTGTGCTAAATTTTGAAATCAAGAAGTACAAGTCTTCCAACTTTGTGGTTTTTCAGTTTTGTTTTCACTGTTTGGGGCATTCTGCAATTCTACATGTGTATTTTCTTTGTGGTGCTGGGGATTGAACCAAGGGCCTTGTGCCTACAAGGCACATACTTTACCAAGTGATCTATATCCCCAGCCCTCTATATGTGTTTAGGGATAAGTTTCCCATTTTTTAAAAAGGATGTTGGAATTTTGAAAGAGATTGCCTTGAATGTGTGTATGTGTATTGTATATGTGTGTGTGTGTGTGTGTGTGTGTTGCTTTAGGTAATATTTTCATCATAACAATATTGTCTTCCAATCCATGAGCATAGGATATCTTTCAATTTATATATTCTTTAATTTCTTTCAACAATGTTTTGTTGTTTTTGGTGTACAAGGCTTTGACCTCCTTAGACTTATTTCTAAGTATTATATTCTTTCTCATGCAATTATAAATGCAATTGTTCTCTATGTTTCTTTTTCAGGTTGGTCATTTCTGATGAAAAATGCAATGTTTTAAAATTCTTTAATTTACATGTTAAAATTATACATTATTTATGAGGTATAGTGTGATAATTCAACATGTGGATATATGTAAGCATCAAATGTGGATCATTAGCATTTCCTTAAAACTTAGCATTTCTTTGTTTTGGGATTCTCTGAATTCCTGTCTTCTAGTTCTTTATAACATATATAATAAATTGTTTAGAATTATAGTCACTCTATGATGCAGTAGGACATTATAACTTATTCCTATGTTATGATGTTATTTTGGTATCCATTATCTAACCTCCCTCTATCCTCACTTTCTCTACCCTTCCTAACCTTTAATGACTACTATTTTACTTTCTACTTCTATGAAACCAGCTTTTTAAACTACTCCATATAAGTAAGAATATGCAGTATTTGCTTTTGTATTCCTGGCCTATGTTAAGTGAATAATACAATGTCCTCCAGTTCCACCCATGTTGCCTCAAATGAGAGGACTTCATTCATTTTTATAGCTGAATAATATTCTATTGTGTATAGATCACATTTCCTTTATCCATTGATGGACACCTCAGTTGATTCCTTTTCTTAGGTAATGTGTGTAGTGCTGCAACAAATATGGGCATGCAAATATTTATTTGATATACTGATTTCATTTCCCTTTGATACATACTCAGTAGTAGCTGGCTAATATGGTAGTTCTATTTTAATTTAGTTTTTTTTTTTTTGGAGGAAACTTCATACTGTTTTCCATAATGATTATACTAAAAAGATGACTGTGTTTTCTATGTTATTCTTGTATCCTGAACTTTTTGTGTCTTGAAACTTAATTGATGTCATTTATTACCTCTAGTAAGTTTGGGGCTTTAAGAGGGATTCTTTGGGATTTTTTTATGTATAAGATCATCTGTGACTAGAAATAGTTTTCTTTCTTTTTTCCCGATTTAGATACCTTTTCTTTTCCTTTCTTCTCTAATTCCTCAGCTAAACTTACAATACAGTGTTAAATGGCAATGATGAAAGTGGGCATCCTTATTTTGTACATGATATATGGAGAAAGGATTTCAATATTTTATCATTGAGTATTATTTCCCTTCCCTTGACACTGGGTTTGAACATTACCTTGTTCATAAATGTCCTTTATTGTATGGGAAACATTGTTTTATTCCTAGATTTCTGAGTATATTTTTTCCATGAAAGTATATCAAATTTTGTCAAATGCTTTCTCCACATCAGTGATGACTCTGAGGCTTATTCTTTCATCTTATTAATGTGGAATATTAAATTGAACTATTTTCTTATATTGAATGATCCTTGAATTATAAATCCTACCTCATCATATGTTGCTGATTTTCTTTTTTTATTTTGTTTCATCTTTCATATTTCATCCAGGATTGTTGCTTCTGTAATCACAAGTAATATTGACCTGTATTTTTTTTAAGTGTCTTTGTCTGGATTTTGGTATCAGGGTAATGATAATGATTTTGGTATCAGCCTCATAAAATGAGTTGGAAATTTCTCCCTTATTTTCTCTTTTCAAAAGAGTCTAAGAATAATTGGTGTTCATTCTTCTTTAAATGTTTGGTAGCGTTCACCAGCAATGCCAGCCCAACTATAACTTTACATTCCTTCTTCCTAGAATAAACACCCTCTGTTTGGGGAGGATCTGAAATGTTCCCCCAAAAGCTTTTGTGTTAAAGGTTTGGTTTCCAATGCAGCATTGTTCAGAGATGAGGCCTTGGGGATGTGACTAGATCATGAGAGTTCTAACACCTTCAGTGGATTAGCCTAGTGATAAATTCTAGCTTAACAGAATACTGGGAGGTGGCAGAAACTTTAGGAGGTAGGACCCAGATGGAGGAAGTAGTTCACTTCAAAGTAGGCCTTGAGGGTTTATTTTGTTCCTGTCCCTTTCCTCCCCTACCTCTGTCTTTCTCTCTCTCCTTTTCTCCTGTCCCCATCTCCTGTCCATCATGAGGTAATCTACTTTGCTCCATCACATGCTTCCTACCATAGTCTATCTGTCTTCATCATGGGCCCAAAAGCAGTGGAGCAAAGTAATCAAGGACTGAAATCTCTAAAACTATGAATTAAAATAAATATTTCTTCCTTTAGGTTGACTTTCTTGAGTATTTTGTCATAGCAACAGAAAGCTGATTAACACACAGTGAATATAGTCTTTCTCATCCAACCATAGTGATCTTCCAAAACATCAGTCATCTCAAATCACACCACTGCTATAAACCCTTCAATTGTTACCAATTTTCTGTAGAGTGAAAGTCAAAATCATATTTATGATGTTGAAGATCCTTCATAAATGGCCTCTATTTACTGTTCCAGGTTCATCTACTGCCGTGTTAGGTATCTGCCAACCCCTTCACATCTCCTGCTGCATGCAAATGCACAGCATGTATATACTCTCACTTTTGTCTACAAGGAATGGCTTTTGGTTTCCAATATGAATCAAGCTGTTTTGGGCCTCTGTGCCATTGCACATTCCATTTTGTTTTTACCTTGTACACTACTGCCTATGTTGTACACCTGGAAAACACTTCCTCTTCCTTCAAGACGTAGCACAGATATAACCTCCTCAATGAAATCTTCCCAGACACCTACTCTCCCTAAGCTAGAATAAGACAACTCTGCACTCATTTTTTTTTCATTGAAATATTTTTGGGTGCCTTTTTCAGGCTTTTCAGTTGGTTTCAATGATGTGACATTACTTTAAAAATATGCACCTCTTCCTTCTCTTTCCTCCATTGATGTTAGGCTTGACCATGTATTATTCTAGCCACAAGGTGGGTAGAAAGAGTTCATTTCCTTTCCCTTGACACTGAGTTTGATCACGTGACTTGTCAGCAACATCATACATGCATAGAGACTTGAAATGTGTCTGTGCATGTGGATTGCCACTGCCTTGAAAACAACTTCTCCTGGGTAGCTGCTGCCCCATTAGCCCAGACCCAGAATGAATACACTTGGAGTAGACTCAAAACCAACTTAGTGCAGCCAATGACACAGCTTAGAGCAGAGTCACCCAGGGAAGCCAAACCTAGATCAGACTACCTACAACTGCATTTAGAAATTGCTTTTCACATAGCTTTATTGTGGCAATAGTTGACACAGGGGATTTTTTTTTCTTCTTTTTTGTACCAGGGATTGAACTCAGGGGTACTCGACCACTGAGCCACATCCCCAGCCCTATTTTGTGTTTTATTTAGAGACAGAGTCTCACTGAGTTGTTTAGTGCCTTGCTGTTGCTGAGGCTGGCCTTGAACTCACGATTCTCCTGTCTCAGCCTCCCAAAGTGCTGGGATTACACTAATGCATCACCACACCAGGCTGACATAGGGCATTTTTAAAAAATATAATTTTATTTAAGATATTCCAAAAATTACCAAGAATGCTACAGCAAATGTTTCATGTACCAACATCCAGAATTGGCAGGCAGGTAAAAGGACCATCTGGAGGTTTTTCCATGTGGAATAGTCCATGAATTAAATAGTTCAGTCCTTGAGTGAAATTAAATATTTTGCTGTCTCTCTTACATTTGTCATATTTGCTTATGTCTTATTTCTTTTACAAAAGGAGCAAAATACTACAGATCATTTTTGCAGCATTATTAATAGAACCTTGAAGTCTGAGACTATTTTGTTCTTTGTATACCAGTGGCTAGAACAATATTTGACATATCCTAAGTGCTCCATTAAATGATTTTTGTAAGAATAACTGAATAATAAAGGTATGCAGTCAGAGACAGCTGGCTGCATACTTATAAGGTCATTTTGGGGACACTCAACATGTTTTTACTTTTAAGGTATCTATCATTTTGAAACATGAATAAATAAAGAATTCTTTACTAGTAAGTTTTTCCATCTTCCTCATTGATATATCCCCATCCTCATATACCATCAGGGTCTCTTCATTGGTTTGAGATGTATTTGTCATGAAGGGTATATGATAAAGACAAATGTCAGCTTCTTGGGGATGTTTTCTTTTTAGGAGAGATATAGTCTTTTTTTTTTTTTTTAGTTGTAGATGGACACAATGTCTTTATTTTATTGCTGTGTATGTGGTGCTGAGGATCGAACCCAGGGCCTCACGCATGCGAGGCAAGCGCTCTACCGCTGAGCCACAGTCCCAGCCCAGGAGAGATATAGTCTTAGTCAATAAAACTTTCATCATTTAAAGTCATTAGGAGTAGTATTTGGGGATGAGGGTACAAGTCATCTGTCCTAGGTATTAAAGTCACATTACAAACAAGGCCCCCTCCTTCAAAGTGAAAAGATATATTAAGTACATACTCCCTATGCTGGAACTGCATATATTACCTCATTTAACTCTCAATGTTCTTGTATTGGTAGGTTCCTTGGCCTACTGTCTGAAGTAGTTCCAGCATATCCGTGTGAGCCTGGACATGAACTTCTTCTTCTGAGGCAGGTAAAATGAACATCTGGAGGTTTCTCCATGTGAAGAAGTCCATGAATTAAGTACAGTTGGGCTTCAAGTAAAATTAAACATCTTGCTGTGTCTCTCACATTAAGTATTCCCTTTATTCATTTCTGACTGGGTGAATTTTCAGCCACACAGGTAGAGAAAATGAGTCATTTCTGAGTGTCCACTATTTGCCAGGAAAAAGCATGTGTCTTTCTTGTCCTTCTCACTTGCTCTAACTCTGTCAGCACCCTGCATATGCCACCATTTCCTTCCCAGTACCTCACAACACAACCATTTTGAGCTGCTGTTGTTCCTAAAACTCGCCCTGTTGCTTCTGACCATCACCTTTGTGCTGATGTCTTTAACCTAGAGTGTCCTACTTCCTTGTTTTTTCAAGAATGGGTCCCAAGACCAACATAATCAGTGTTAACTGGAGCTTGTTAGAAATGCAGAATCACCCCACCCCAGGTACTGAATCAATTTCATTTCCATGTCCTTTGCAGGCAATCAAGCTTCAACAGATATTTGAATTTTGTGACTAGCCATCCCCAAGTGGGACAATTTACTGTCACCATATTACAAATGCAAAATCTGGAGCTCAAGGAGATTAGAGTTGTGTTATAAGTGACAAAGTCAACATTTGAGCACAATTCTCCCAGTTTCAACATTCATGTTCTCCCCTCTATATTATGCAGCAATTTTAAGAATTTCAGACGATGAAGAGAAATACCTTAGAATACTGAGATCATCTTCCACACATAAATAACATGAGGTAGGCAACTGCTCACTCTAAAGTCAGTTTGTAATGGAGAACTTGCTGTAGGAAAACAAGGTCATCATAGAGACTGATGATAGAGAACGATGGAATGCATTGGCGAAGCAAAAAAAAACCAAAATCTTTGGTGATTTTAAGGTCCATTTGCAAAGATCAGTCTACTGAGTGTCCTATGTGTGCATGTCTGTATGTGTACAGTGCCTTTCCAAAGACAATGCACTCAAAATTTGCATAAATAAATAAATGAATGCCTTTGTACCCAATGTGTGTAAATTAGTGTATGTACATATTGAATATCTCTGGATATATTTATGTATGTGTGACTATGTATTCCAGCCCCTTGCTACTCAATGGAAAATGGTAGCAATGTAGAATCGCAGGCACCACCTCTGACATACTGAACCAGAATCTGCATTTTTATTCAGGACCCCAGGTGATTTGCATGCACTTGAAAGTTTGAGAAGCACTGTGCTAACCAATCCCAGGGATGGCTCTCAGGTTGGGTCTAAGCTCAAGATACCAGAAATCTGCCAGGAAGAAAGACGCTTCAGTTACCTGCAATTCACTGGACTCAATATCTTACCCCTCTGTTTTTTACATTCCTGTAGACAGAGAGATCATTTAACACTTGAGAAAGATCATGCCCACATATTACCACAGCCTACAGAGCATATCTGAACTTTTGTTGACACTTTATGATCCAGACTGATATTAAAAGTTTTCCTCTGCCAGGACATGATCATTTTTCTCAGCATGCTGAAAAACCTGCCTCTCACATTCAATAGGGCTATCCATCTACCTCTTTCTCTCTACCTTGTCTAATTTTCCTCTTCTCTGCCTCCTCAGCCACTCGGTTAGCAAGAAAATAACTTTTCACTCACCTCAATTCTGACAACTCATAGGATTAATTTTTATTTGCTCCAATACCCCACTATTAAGAAATTAGATGTGGATATCTGTCTTTTTTGTTTTGCTCCATGGAAGGGAAGATAGGGAACAATTAATATTTCTAAAATTGCTAAATACTTTGAAGAAACTTATGCCCTTTCCTTTCCTTGAATTTGTCTTGGAAATCATGACATGGGTTAGCTGCATTGACACCATCTCTTTTTTCTTCTCTTCTATTATTGTCCACCTGAGCTTTCTTGAGACTATGTAAGTTATACTAGGGTCATATTTCTTCTATCTACTAGAGTGATGTGTTCTTTAAGTTTAAAAAAAATGTGTCATTTGGAGCAAGCTAAAGATAACAACTAGTGATTATTTCTGAGCAACAGTGCACTGGAGCTTTTCTCTCTAAGCCTCTCTTCTTAAGAAATTAATAAAAGTGGCTCATATATCCTTTTGCTAAAGATGGCATCAAATGATCATATGATGCAAGTGGTGATATAGTATTTTACAGGATATTATACAGTTATACAGTTGGAAAACCAGCTTAGTAAATGGTGATTTTATAAATAGGAGCATGCATTTGAGACAGGTTGAAATTTTAATTGGCAAATCCCAGAGTGTAGAAGTGTCCATTTTTTTTAGTCTCTGCAATCGAATTGAACATAAATCTGAGCACCCACCTATCTGTACCAGCAGGAAATGTAAGCTATCAATAATCCTTCTCAAGGGTCATGCAAATCTCTAAGGATCTTACCCAGCAGCTTATTATCAGGGAGATCTCCTGTCGTCACATTTTGTCCGCCTCTGAGATACCAGTTATCCCAGACACATGATCTTTTCTGGTCCAATTAGGACATAGGACTATATGGTAGGGCTAGAAGCTCTGTGTTCAGAGCCCACCTGCCCTACATTGCCTCTTTCGTCTCTGACCTTTTTATTCTAAGTGAACTCTGTCTTCTCTCTAAATATCTGTAAAGGTATTCCTCAGCTAAATCTCACTGGGTTTAGCTTTTACAAAAGACGGGAGATATAACTGTCTTCAAATAGCTGTTGCTCTCTGCTCTGCTAAAATCCTTGAAGCCAGGAAACATTGAGAGTCCAGCTCCTTGCCTGAAATGCCTGGGAAAGGGAAAGATTCAGTAAGTCAATTCTAAGCTTACAGCTCAGAGGCACATCCAGACTGCTCTCTGTGCAAACAGCTTGTATCTCTCTCCATGGTCATCTTCTAAACCTTGCAGCAAAGAGGAAAGGCCACTGTTCTCTTTAGTTCATGGCCCAAGACCATCATCAGGTAGTCCAAGCAAGGTCCCATTCTGGTTTTATTTCATTATTTTTCTCTTTTATCTCTATGTCAAATCCCATCCCTCAGAGAGTTCTCCTGAATATATCAGCATATATTTTCTAAGAACAAGAATATTTTCTAACATAACAGTACCATTATCAAAATCAGAAATTTAACATTACAATACTGTATCTAATCCAATATCCTTTTCCAAATTTCACTCAATTTTCTAATTTTTCCTTTTCTTTTATTACAATTTTTCTCCGGTAAGATCCAATTAAGGATCACTCTTTACACTTATTTTTCATTTTTATTGAGCCTCCTTCAGTCAAGAACAGTTTCTAATTCTTGCTTTTGATTTCATCACATTGAAATTTTTGAAGAGTATGGGACAATTATTTTATAAACTGTCTCTCAGTTTTGAACAGGAATAACATTAAGTTCATAGTGTTTTTTAGTGCATCATTTTAGGGTCCCATGATATAGGTGGGCCCTAAAATTAGGGACATTTTTGGCCTTTGGTTATGGGATATGTATCATGTTTCTCCACTTTATGATTAATAAGTAATTTATGGGGGAATATTTTAGGATTGTGTAAATATCCTGTTTTATTAGCCCACATTCATCTATTAAATTTAGCTCTACTGATAATTTCTAGTGCACATCTGTGAGTGTGTTTATACTTTACATAAATGAATTTAAACTTTAAATCTTTCTTTTTTCATTCAACCCTAAGATTTCCTCATATTACCATTTAGATCTATTTATTGCTTTTAGCTAAGTCATCACATACTATCAAGCATATCATCTATATTTTGTTCATCTTCATTAAAGTTGAATCTTCCTCCAACTTGATAATAATATGTTTACAAAGTGTTGGGTTGAGAGATGGCGCCTAGACAAAGGGGGGCTGGGCATCTGAAGTTACCCACGGGCCAAACGGTCAACTGCTCACCACTCTGACATCAACCAATCATCAGTGAACACGCTGACCTCTGAAACTGGCCCATACCTGTCACGGGGCCTCAGCCAACCAAAAAGAGACACCTCTTTATGAGAACCCCCCTCCCCTCAACCTACCCATAAAAATGGCCTCTCCCAGTGTTGGGCACGACTTCTCCAGCCCACACTGGTGGACCAGTGAACCTCTCCAGAGATCGGACCCCAGTAAAGCTGTGTTTTTACCTTTTCGGCTAGTGGTCATGGTCTTTACTGCTGATCTGACCTTACACAAAGAATATTCCAATATCTCTTCCTTTATGGAACTGACTGAGAATTTCTCCGAGATGTATACCCAAGTGCAGTATTGCTGGGTATAGGTACACATATGCTAATTTCACCAAGGACTATTTTTTTGAATGACTATGCTAGTTCATGCTCCTGGAAGGAGTGCACATGGCTCTTTTCCCTGAGTCCTCACAAAACATGGCATTATGCAATTCTTTCATTTTTTCCAAACTGAAGAGGATAATGCATTCCTCGTGGGTTGGAACACCTCTGCAAATGCTAGTCATTTAAGTTCCTTGTCTTTATTTTTTCCTTGAAGTCGTTTGCCATTTTTCTATTGAGCATCCTATATTTTTATTCTTGCTTGTTGGCTTTCTTTGTATAGGCCAAAAGATAATCTCATTTTGTTTTGCATTGAAATTGCCTTCTCTTATTCACCTCTCATTTGTTAAGTCAGAATATTATGTCTTCTACTGAACAGAAACAGGAGTGTGTGTGTGATAACATGGAGTACAGTTCCAAACTCACAGTGACATGGAATGACTCTGAAGATGAAAACTCTTGTAGTATGTTTAAATTAGTCACCAGACAATTCGGTTCCGTGATTATTCATCTACTCTATTTTATTTCCACATATTGGAAATAGTTCAGAGCTGCCAATGGTCCAGTCATGAGAGCATAGACTAAATGTGTGTAGCTTGGGAATTAATCTTGATGCTGTCAATCACTACTGATGTGGTGTGAATGAGTCATTTAAATGTTTTGCTCCTCAGTTTGCTTATTAAATTAAATGAGCTGTTTGTCCTGTTATTTTGCAAATGACTACTGGGAGGACAAAATGGAAAGCAAATCATATAAATGTGCTTTATAAACCATAAAGTACTACATATATTTAAGGGGAGTTATGACCATTATGAGCTATCATAATCATTAAAAAAAGTGTTGCTGGGAAAAGCTGACATTGGAAACAGTATCACAGCCTACCCTTCTACACATCCCTCCCAGCTTTCTCCTTCAGCTTAAGGGCTCAGAAACACCCTTACATCTGTAATAGTGTAGGCTACATAACCAACTTTACACCGTAGGCTCTATATTGGACTTAAATACCTTCTCATGAGCATTATTACACTTCTCCATACATCTTCCTTTTGATTAGGAGAGAAACTACCTATTTTTATATCCAAAATATTTTTTAAATCTCCACCAAACATTTTCAAGAAAATTCCCTCAAGATCCATAACTTGCATATCCTCTGTGGTTTGTTGAAATATTTCTACCAAGTGCCACAACACAGATCTAAAAGCATGTGGCATAACACTTAAGAGCTCAGACTCTGGAGGCAGAATGTAGAAGTGTGAATTCTGTCTGACAACTATTTGCTGTGTGATCTTGGGCAAGTTGCTTTGCCTCTCTTTCCCAGTTTCCTATTCTGTAAAGTGGAAATAAAAATGATACTTTAGAGGGTTGGCACGAAGAGTATATTAGTTAACAAAATTAAGCCTAAAATAATAGTTTATTATTATTAAACTTGATAAAATTAAAGCTACTTTCTGGAATTCACAGAAATGAAAACAATCATGCCCTGAATTTGGGAGTTGTACTTGTTTTAAAGGATAAAGAGAGCTAAGTGCACTAATGACAGAAAAAGGGGAAGTTTTCAAAGTTTTCTAAGTTTCCATCACCTGGTTGCAAACTTTGTCCTCATCATCTCAGTGTTGAGCCCTGCCCTCAAGGACTATGAAGTCCAAGAAAGTAAGGAAGTACTAGTGAGCTGCCTCCTTCTCTTCTACTCTCCATTTTCTTGCTATTGGAAAGAGAAGGCTGCATTAAAACAGAGCTCAAGATCTGGACAGGCATGTCCTAATACCTGGAACTGAGGAATCAGCAGGTCAAATTTAGAGTGTAAAACTGGAAATGAGACCTGGAGATGAACTGAGACCTCAGAGCAGGGTCCTTAAAGGACTTGATCTGTCGATGACCAAAAGTTGGTAAGGGGAACTGGGCTGAGAGTCTGGAGCCTGGTGAGCAATAGAAAGAGAACTGCATCCTGGTACATGAAGCCAGAAGAAATGTTGTCCCTTAAAACCATCAAAGCAGCTCTCCCCAGGAATAGAGACAGAAGACCGTGTCTGACAATCAAATCCTAACAGAGCAAATCAGAACAAAACAGTTATTTTGTCTGGCAAAGCAGAGGGTGAGGAAGCCAGTATCTAGACAAGCCAAGGTCAGGCACATAGTGACACTAGCATATGTAGAATCCAAGTAGACAGTATGGAACACCAACACAAAGGACTTGAAACCAGTGGCCAATCTGTCCAGCCAAGAATCATCTTAGGGCTTAGTTCTTAGGTTAAGTTCTGAAGGCAGTCTCCATGAGAGGTGAGAACAGGTAAACTTGGGTGAGACACTGTACCTTGCCCCAGTCAGGTACAGTGGCCAGGCTGCAGGTGAACCCAGGTAGGGATAATCCATTAGCAAGCTCCAGAATGAGCCATCTTGGATATTTCAGAGATACTACTGCCTTCTTTGGGGAATTTATATATCCAAAATTGAAATGAAATAAAAATAAATAAATACTGGCCATAACCATACATATAACAATAAAAAGATTACACTGAAAATCGTACTTAAATTAAACAAATGCAACTAATTATACATATTTCATTATGTTTTAAAGAAAATGTACAGAATGCAAATACCTTTGGGATTTCCAGGACTTTTCTCTACAGTTCACTTACCTGAGAGGCTTGAGTAGTGCCCAAGTCCTCTCTCTCTTGACCCGTTGCTTTTTCCTAATCTCTGTTTCTATACTGCTTTGTGCCACATTGGATCCTATTGACCTTTAGGTTTTACTACCCTTGTTGCTATTCACATTGCCAGGGACTGTGCTACTCACTGCAGTGAGCCGTGTGGCCAGCCTTTGATGGGCAGCAATAGGACTTCCCTCATCATTATTGCCCTCTCTTGTATGTTCAATATATGGATCCTCTTTTTTCATTTTCAAAATATTTTTTGTTGCTGTGTCTTTCAGACTGGGGTATCATCTTTTAATCTATAGCTGTGTTAAAATTAACAGGCAAATAACAGAATACTGTAAGCAATGAACATGTCCTGAAGGACTACAGGGTTAAAGCCAGGAAAAGGCGCGCACACACACACACACACACACACACACACACACACACAAACCCCAAAACAATAACAAAAAACAGCCTCCAGCCCAAACAAGTCAAGTGAAGAGCTGGGTTTAGTCTTAGAAATGAAGCACTCACAGGAACAAATGTGTGGCATGATAATAGATAAAAACCCCAAACAGATCATTCTTTTTGTATGCCTCGTATATGCCAGGAACTTTTTAATCCTTTTACTAAACCTATGAGGCAGACATTTTTATCTTTCTTTTGCAGACGAGGAAACAAGATGTAAAGAGGTTTCATAACTTAGTCAAACCAAAATGTGATAGAGCCTTGACCTGGACTCAGGTCTAGCTGATTTCAAACTGTAGTTCCCTACAATTCTGTGTTGATCTAGATGGATAAGAGAAACGGGGGGAGATGAACATGAAGAATTCATAGATCAGAGTTCCACATACTTGGAGGACCTTCTGATATTGCCGTATTTCCTTTGTGGAAATGATAAGTATGTTTAAGAGCTCAAAATGCATAGTCAGAATGTCCAAGGAGTACTAAATGGAAGAATTCATATGGAAGCAGGTAAAAAGCCCACAAGTAAGGTAGACCAAAACTGCTGAGCTGGGCTTTTGGAACTAGAGCCTCAGTATCACAGACCTTTAAATCAGGTCATTTGTGGTTTTGGGCCTACGCCAATCATGGTAACCCTACTTCTGCTTGCCTGAGACTGACAATTCCATTATCTTCCCTTAGGGATGAGCATCTGGTGCCATTTTAGCCAATAAAAACTTGAGGGAAAATCTACTGGCATGGAGGCTTCTTGCCTGATAAAATGAAAGAAAATTTGAAAAAGCCTTCCCTCTTACCTTATTGTTTAGGACACTGACCAGGTTAATATGTGGCATTTGACTGTGGCAGCCATTTTGTGATCATGAAGGAATCATAAAGAATAGGAGCATCCTATGGAATAATATCTGACCCTCATGAAGCCTTTGTGTATTGTTGATAATTGGAAAGTACTTCTTCATCTCATTTCATGCTTAAATAATCCTGTGAACTGGTTAATATATCCTCTGGAAGGATCTAAAAATCTGTAGATTCAATCTAAGTGACAACATAATGGTAGAAATAAAGGTACCAAATGTTTCCAGATAGTTTTCTAACTGATCCTGTATGGCGTTTGGAAATAATTTCCAGTGTTGCCTAAGATGAGCTCATGAAAGAGGCTTTGAACTCCAGATCCTCTGGATGTGGCAAAGAAAATCAATTCATGTTCTGAAGCACAGGTTTGCATTTTGTTCAGAAAAGAACATTGGGATAGTTAAAGACAAAAACAGCTAGGCAAAGCAATCAAATGTACGCATGCACTTGACGCAATTTAGGGGTCAATTACTGAGGAAATGCCAAAGTCTCCACATCATTTCAGAAACTTAGAGTTCAGACCTTGAAAATCCTCTCTCATAGAGATTTTATTATCATTTGTTTGGAGAAATTTCACTCTAGGGTTTCAGGGAACTTTATTGTAGCTTTAAATCATTGGAACCCATATTTCTACCTTCCAAGTAGAAATGATGTCATTCTATTTAATCTTAAGGAAAAAGTCTACAAAGTTAGTAATCATTGGATATAATTTGATGTTATAAGGTGGCATTGACCTAAAAATTGTGGCACTTGTAAGAAAGTAAAATAAGGGGGAAATACATTTATTCAATAGTTATGTAATAGAAACCATATGCTACATGATCTGATTCACCCAACATCCTTATGAGATAAGGTTATCAATAATCTGTAAAAGTGGGAAAATAAAAATTTAATAAAACCAGTTTTCAATGTATGATAAACTGGACTATCATTCTAAATGATTAGACTCCATTTGGAAGCAAAAGTGTATAAACCATTCAGCTAATTCAGTTATTCAATTTTTAAAATTAAGCCGAATAACCTTGTTTTATTCCTCATTAAAAAAAAAAAACCGCTACTAGCTGAGTAAAAAAAAAAAAAAACTTTTAGCTAATTATTTTGAAATTGAACAACCACAGCAGTGGAAAGGATCTCAGACAAGCTGGTTAAGTGCATCTGGTTTGGGGGTATCTAATGTGATTATCCTTGTACTTCATTTTTCATGAAAGTCATTTAGATGAGTTACTTTATTAAATTATCCCCAAGTCCCATGAAGTATGAATTATTCACATTTTACAAATGAGGAAAAAGTTTGGAAATATTAGCACGATGCCAAGTTAGAGAGCAAGAAAATGGAAAAGGCAGGACCCGCATCCAAGTAGTCTTGCTCCAAAGCCCATGCCTATCTTTTGCTCCTTGCTGTAATCACAGCATGATTTTATTTTAACAGATGATAGAAAGAGATTCCTTTGAATTTTTAAACCACAAAATGAACTACTTCACTAAATGTAGGGTCTGTTAGACCATTTTTCTTAGATGAGAATTTTATGTATTTCCTATTTTGCTCCCTGAAGGAATTTCTGAAGGAGCGAGGAGAGGGCTGTGCTGTTATTTCCAAGTGATGCTGTAGGAGTGACCTCCTGGGCAATTGCTGCGGCTGTGTCCTCTGCAGGAGCACACTGGTAGCATCATTTAGGTTTGTTTGTTTGTGTTTGTTTTGGTACCAGGGATTGAACTCAGGGGTACAACCACTGAGCCACATCCCCAGCCCTATTTTTGTGTTTTATTTAGAGACAGAGTCTCACTGAGTTGCCTAGCACCTTGCCGAGGCTGGCTTTGAACTCACGATTCTCCTGGCTCAGCCTCCCAAAGTGCAGGGATTACAGGCATGTGCCACCACGCCCCACTTATGTATTTTTAATATGGTGGTGCTGCTGAGGATGGAGTCCAGGGCCTCCCACATGCTAAGCATGGGCTCCACCCTTGAGCATCCCCACACCCATCCTTCTGATTTTTCAAGTTCTATTTCTATGCTTTGTAATATGGCCTGATCATCAACAGAAACACCCAGTGACCCCTCCCTCCCACCCACCAACCTCAAGCTTAGCATTATGATTTAAATAGGCAAGTGGGCAGGCAGAGCCTTAATCAAGTTGGACATTAATGTTAATTGAAAAAAAATGATTTGATGGGAATTGGTTTAAGATATGAATGTGAGTCTTGCCCTCCCTCTTAATGAGTGACTTTGGGAAGTTACTCAATAATTCTCAGCCTCAATTCCATTATCTAGAACGCTGCTTCTCAAACTGTATTTTTTTTTTTGTAAATTTTCAATCTATTTGAGAAAAAGTACTTTTATAAAATATCTTAAAGTAAATTTCCAGGAAAATTAAATAGGAAACAGGCATATAAAAAAATATATTCTTTTTTTATATTATTAGATTCAATAGGCAGAACGTTTTTCTGATTGCTAGTAGTTTCTAAACACCTACTTTCAGTTTCTGTATCATCTCATCATGGACTAGAAAGAGTCCCCAGCCTGCTCTAGTCGAGGTATCACACTTTGAATAGCACTGATCTTTACAATGAAGGATGAAAACATCTTTCTTCGTTGGAGGATGGTTATTAGAATCCAAAAGCATAATGTGTGTGAAGAGCTTAGAAAAAATGCCTGGCACATATAAAACATGAGAAAATGTCACTCTCTTCAATAAAATTAAACCTAGCACTTCTAAAGAAATAGCACTAGTACAGAACAAAATCTCCTGGGAAAGTAGGCACCAGGTAAAAGCATGGCTGAGGGTTGTCCCCCAGCTTTGCATTTCTATCAACATTTTCTCCTTTCTCTCTCCCTTCCCCCTCCCTCCTCTAAGTCTCTGTCAATTGTCTTCCTGCTACCACCTTGATATTAGTCTCATGGTGGGACAAAATGTGCGACCATGCAGGGGCAGAAACAGATAATAAGGAACGTCATCAACCCAACTTACAGGATAAAATGTTCTGGTTGTAACCCAGCTTGTTTGCTGTTTGTTTCCACGAACCTTTTGGCATGGAAATTTGTGAGTCAGATTGGTGATCACCCATATCTCTTCCTTAATTGTTATTTGTCCTTGGCAAGTCACATAATAGCTCTGGGCTTTAGTTTCCTAGAGTATAAAATGGGGGAAAAGTAATAAATACTTCATAGAGTTTTTATGATGATCAAATGAACTGAAAATATCAAGAGCTGAGTATAGTACCTGGGACATAGAAAGCAACCTACTCAATCAATGTCAACAACATCATCATCATCATGAGGAACCTCCTGGATCCTTCAGCCTCTCAGCTCCTGGTCAGTCCCCTCATCTCAGAACTAATTCTGAATGGTCTCTTAGAGAAATATCTTTCTAAACAAAGTCTCCTACCCAGGAGAATCTCAGTTATGTCATCTACTTGACTGATATCCATACTTTCTAATTGGGAGATTCTCCTTTTACCTGAGTAATTTGTACCAGGAATAATTTTATCTGTTAAATGAGAATCCTCCACCTACCTGGAAGTGACTTGACTATATAGGCCAGCTGTCTGCATGTCCCTATTATAGCTCTCACATAACATGTAATACAACTTACAATATGTTTTGATATTGATATGCAGAAACCATTTCCTTACAGTAGCTTTTGTATCCATCATATAGTATCACAATGATGCTATACAACAAGCCACCAGAAACTACACAATAATAAACACTTATTATCCATGCACGTGGTGGGTGTTCTAGGAGGTTTTGCTGATCTTGGCTCAGCTAAGCAATTCTTCTGGAGTCAGTCAGACTTGCTTATATCTCTGGGGATTTGCTGATTATTGATTGGTATAGGATGGGCTGTAGACTGAATCTTGAATGCTTCCAAAAGGCACATACATTAAAGACTTTTTCCCAGAGTGGCGCTATTGGAAGTGGTAGAGCACTTAGAAAGTGAGGCCTTGGGGGAGTTCTTCAGGTCACTGGAAGTGTGCTCTTGAAGGGGACTGTAGGACCCCAGCCTACCCCCACCACGTGTTCATGAAATGAGGAGTTTTGTTCTACCACATGCTCCTGCCATGATATGCTGCCTTGCTACAGGCCCAAAATCAGTGGGGCCATCTGATTATGGAAACCTCCAAAATTGTGAGCCAAAACAAACCATTCCTCTATAGGAGTTAATTATCTTGGGTATTTTGTTCCAGTGACAGTAAGTTGACTAAAACAAGTGGTCCAAGGTGAGTTGGCTCTGTTCTATTTATCTTTCATCGCCTAGAAGATTAACACAGACCCAAACTCATGACCATGATAGAGGCAAGAACAAGTGGAAACTCATAAGTGCTTTGCTGGTCTCTGCTTGCACCACACTTGGTAATATCCCATAGGCCAAAGCAAGTCACAAGGTTGAGCCCAGAGTAGGACTGGGAAAGCATGAGTAAGGTAGATGACAGCGGGCATGGGTAGTGTGCTCATTCAAAGTTAATTCTGCCTTTTCCCTATTCTGTTCCCGGTGTTCTTTTCCTTATTTTACCAGGAAAATCACTTGCTGATTTAGATACTAAGTCAGGGTCTTATACTAAGCCAAGATGTTATAGAATATGCCCTGTAGGATTTGGTTTTTTCATTTTTTAAATGGAATGTGTAGAGTACTTTTTCTTTTCTTTTTTTTCCCCCTCCTGGGCTGAAAAGTAGCAAGAGAAAACAGATTCATTTTTAATAATGGATATATGAACATTTCATGTCATAATCCCTAGGATAGTTTATAATTCCTATTGGGACCAGTCTTCATCCCAGGCTATTATGGTATTCTCAACAAATGAATTTAACATCCAAGGAGTAATACTAAAATAGCTACTTGTTAGAGTTGAATGCTTTTTTTGTAAAACCTGCAAAATATAAAATGAGCTTCCCTACTGGAGGTAGACTCTAGGGAGATTTCCTGTTTTAGGAATTTGATCTCTTCCTCTATTTTCCTTTCAAATAAGAAGGGGTGGAAAGTACTATATTTTTCCTTTCTAAATGTGTCTCTTAACTAAGTAGAGAATTGCTATTTACATTTCTTGAGGAGGAAAATTGTTTTAATTTGCACAAGACTTCTTAGGTGACTTCTTAGACAAAAGGAAATGTGATGTTGTTCCTCAGTTAACTTGCCAGTTAGTGACTTCATGGAAGGTTTCCTGAAAAACATCACTGATTTCAGAAAAGATTTTCTTTCACTTTAAGAGCAAAATCCAAACCTCCTCATCCCCCTTGCATGAGAGGAGCTACCTGAGCATATACATGATTGCATGTGGCAATGGGAAGGACAGGGTCCTTGTCTGGACTGGAGCATGCTTGCAGTTGATTTTGCCTCATTATTTGTGCTGACAGGGTCAGATGGCTAGTTCCTCCTGGAGATGTGTAAAGCAAGTCAACAGAAGTGGGTAATGGTAGGACCATGATTTTCGTAGAGCCTATCCCCACACTTATGTCACTGACCTCACACTCTTCCACAGAACTTGAACTCCATAGTCAGACTGCCTTGAGTTAGTATTTTAACTAGGCCATTTACAAACTCTATGACCCTAATATTTTGAAATTATTTCTATGAACTTGAGGTTAGTCATATGTAAAATGAGAATCTATTTCTCAAACCTACAGTAATAACTGAAATGTAGAGCATCACTAAATGTAAATTCCCTACCATCCCCATTTCATCTCCAGTCCCCTTCTCAGTACCCCCCACTTTCTAACCCGTTGCCTCTTGATCCTCTTTTCTACCTCAAGCCTCATAGGAATCGCTTAACCAGGAGAAAGCGGGAAGGCAGCTTTAAAGAGATATATCTTCAGTTTGATGCTGAAATTTTCTGTAGACATCTCTGCAGAGAAGCAGTTTTCTTCATTCTGTGTTTGAATGAAGAAAACCAGAAGAAAGGGCGAGGGAACGTGGAATTTCATACTGGAGAGAAGGAGGAGTGTGGAATTTTTAGTGTTTCACTGGCATGAGACCCAGACTTTCAGTGAGAGAGGCATCGAGACTGAAATGACTTTGATTTTCATGGAAATTATCATTTGACTTTGATCTTGAAAGAATGTCACTGAGCCAAGTTCTGATGTTTAGGTTTTGGGGGAGGGAGTAGAAGTTGTGAGAAAGAATAGATGAGAAAAGCCAAGTAGATTTCATTTGGAAAGGAAGTGTGTGTGTGTGTGTGTGTGTGTGTGTGTGTGTGTGTGTGTTTTCATGAGTGCCTGTGCTTGTGTGTACAGCAATTGGGGTGGCAGATGCAAAGGATAGGGAATTCCCTTTTGCCCCCAGGAATTCAGGTTTAAAACAGAAGACTTAGAGAAGCTGAAAGAAGGCTGTTTTTAATTCTCTCAGTTCTGTGCTAGTTATAAACACTAGAAAGAAAATGAGATTGAAGAATGTCTGGTAAAACAGGCATTGCAAAACCTTTTATTATCATATTTGTGGCTTCTTGGTTATGACTTCAAGGCCATCTTTTAGGATGTTGCTTACTTAAAGAAATTGTGTAATTTTAGATTAAGTTTTTAAAAATACTATTCCAAATCTCTCTCATCTCTCTTCAATTAATTTTCCATGTAAGTGTATTATTTCCTTGCTGAAGAAATTCATGCTGTGAGAAAATTCACAGTTCAAATATTTTCATATTTGAAGAGATCTATCAACAAGGCAAAATAATATGAAGGTAAAAGCAAAGCATTGTAGGAGTAGGGACTTCTGCAAATGTCTTGGTCCAGGCTGGTTACACCTGGCTGTGATTGTGAGGGAACTCATTAACTTCTCTGAGCCTCAGTCTCTTTGTGTGGAAGGTAAAGGCCATTTCAACTCTAAAAATTTGTATCATAATTAGTCTTCAACTAAATATAACACTAAGAACAAAATTAATATGAAATATAATAAGACTATCCACTTCTTAGTGTCTGTGGATCTTATCTCTATAAGCAAATTAACTACTCCAAACTCCAGTTTCTTCATCTATAAAATGGAAATTATGTTATCTATCCTGTTAGGTTTGTGTGAGGTTTGCATGAAAAATTGTTTTCAAATGCTTGCATAGTAGCTAGAACTTAGTAAGTGTTCCAAGGATGTAGATTAAAAAAAGAAAAGCTGTCACTCTTTACTCAAATCACCCTCTGTAGTGCATGCGAGTCACTGTGGTCTCCCCTGCGTTCAGACAAATAATGTAAAGCAGTTAGCAAAATGAGTATGAGGATGAGGATGAAAGCTAGCCAGGCTCTGTTCAAAGTATTTTGTTTGCATTAACTCATTTAATACTCATGCCAATACTATAAGGTAGAAAAAATTATCAACCCCATTTTAAAGATGAGGAAGCTGAGACACACAGTGGTTAAGTAACTTGCTCAATGCCACGTGGCTAAGAAAGAACACCTTCTTTCCACTGTCATTAGCGAAAGTAGAAACTGATACTGTCCCCTAAGTATCTGGGGGTGGGAAGAGAAAGGGAAAAAAAAGGAAAATTCCTTCTCTTCCAGCCTTTTTGGGTTTTCTAGGATGCTCAGAATGTTGGCTAAATCAATGATGCACAAACCTGAGTCAACTCAAAAAGTTCCATGACTGTGTCTTGCCTCCTGGCACTAATGAACACACACAACGAGGTTCAGCATTTGTCAGGCGACGTTAACTAATGCTGCCCCCTGCACTGAGACTGAGTGGAGCTGCACTGCGGCTCCAACAAGCAGGTGGCAGAAATGTTTAATGAAGATTGCATTCAGATGAGAGCTTTTTGGTGTATTTTATGATGAGATTTGCCAAGGGTTCAAAACCTTTTCCAACTGGCTCACTTATCCTCAGGGCTAACAGAAGAGCTTGCTGTACAGGAAGAACTAAATATAAATTGCATTAGAGCCACCCCCACGTCAGAGGACTGACTCAGAATGTTAATGAATAAAGCTTCTGCAGTGCTCTTTATGAAAGAAAATTGATAGGAGGCAAAATGTGGACTCAGAAGACCAATTCTGATCAAAGAGTACTGGCATAGATTAAGAGACATCCCATCTACCTGGAAATGAGAAAATGCACTCAGAATTAAGAATTATAGACACTCGGTTGTATGTGTAAGTGAACAAGTGAACTTGTTGAAGGATTGGATGTTGTTAACAACATTCAAGTTAAAGAAAATGGTAAATTGCTTTCTGCACTGAAAGGAGAAATGTATTCATGCTAATGCTGGGAGCTGAACTATTGAAAAATAGTTTAATAACAGTGGAACAATTCGTGATTAATTCCGGGGAAATAGACTGGAGAGGAAAAGCACTTATTTTGTTCTATTTTGTATACTTCAGAAGGTCATGCTAAATGTATATGTTAATTTTTTTCACCCATGGGTACAGCAAACATATTCAAGTTCAATTAAATATATATGTGCTAAAGAGGAAAACAAATCAAGCAGAAAGGATCAAAATCTCTCTCATCTGATATATTAATGTGTGTATGTGTGTATTCTTCTGGGCTTAAGAGGTAACATTTGCCTCATGGTACTATCAAAAGCCTTGAGATTTTAGATTTTCAGTAATGTTTTCAGTTTTAGTTGTTCAGTTACTTGAGAAGAAAAAAAATTTGTATTCAAAATTCTATATTCTCACCTATCACTTTCAGTCACCACCGTTTTATTAGTCTGCATTTCCACTTTTTGTTGGGATTTAAAAACTTGTTTTCTAGCCATAGTTCAATATTTTCCTGTTTTTATTTTCCCTGATGAAATGTTTCAGCTGTTTGTCTCATCTTCCAAAAGGACAGCGAGTGACCATTTTATTAGTGAAAATGAGCCAAATTAAATCCAACTTCCCTAGTTCTTCAAAGATAAGAACATTTAAAGCATTTTGGGATTGACTGTGTTACTTTCCTTCTGTTTAAGATCTGAATTTCTTCTTCATGACAAATACTGATGTTTGGTAGCTTGAACTTGGCTAAGGGATATGTGTGGCTCAGAGGATGCCAAAATGATTTTATATTTACACCACCAACTCATCATCCAGCAGGACTGGCTTTTCATTTGAAACAAAAGGAGTTAATTCATACATCATTATTAAATGCACACAAATACTAGTATGGGCATGAACACATGAAATCCAATTGTATTCTCAATTATTCATGCTATTTCATGGGAGGCAGAAATAATACAGAGCTATGTACAATCCAAAACCCTTAAATATTTTAGTTTAGAACATCCTCTTTGATTTTTATTTGGAATTGGGAAATTTACCAAAGTGAGATATGAACTTTTAAGAACTTACTGGGCACCTGCTGTATGCGGAGCTCTATATGGCAAGGTATGTTATAGGGTATAATAGAATTAGCCAGCAAAACATGTATCTGCTGGGAGATGAAGGCAATCAAGAGGAGGAATAAATTGCACCTCTGTGATGCTCTCTATAGTAAGCCAGGCAAAAATGGATCAATTCATATCAAATAACTACCAGAGACTACACTTTTGGTGCTGAGGCAATGAGGTGCGGAGCAGACTTCTTGAGTGAAATGCCTTTTCACTCTAGAACCGAGTGAAGCGACTATTGTTTTACCGCTTAGGGACTATTGTTTTAAGGAATCATTTCAGATCTCCAGAAAATTATATAGAGGAAAGCCCAAGTAAAGCCATCACTTTCTGGTTCCTGGATGTGTCACAGCAAGTGACTTGTCAAGGTCACAGTGTAAAAGCAGAACAAAGGCTAAAATTCTTGCTTTCTGACCCCTCATTCACTGAGAAGATATGGTCCTGGTCTTCTGGAATTGCTATAAAATAATATTTCTCTCTGTTCCTGCTTAATGTGCTGTTTTGACTATGGCCACCAAAGACATAAATCAATTCCATTGAATTGAGTAATTGAGGTTTAAAACTACAGACATACACCAGGCCAGCCAATGTTCCCATTATGTTAAACAGCTGGATCTTCAACACACACTCCACGCACATTTTTTCAGAGCTGCCATTCAGCTGGAATGCATTAGTATGATAGAGCAAGCTATTTAAATATTAAAACACTTCTGTACCAGTTTCTAAATAGTTACATATCTGACCCCCCTCTCATCCCCATAGCACCACAAGAGCCACGATTGGGTAAGTAAAGGGGATACAGTCAGGGCCTTCTAGGACCCAGCTTCAACTCCGCTGCAAGCATTTGTTCTGATTGGTCAGTTCTGGGACCGGCCTTCATTCTGATTGGCTGGTGATAGGCTAGCCACCCGTTCAGAATATCCCTCAGAAGCCAAAGTGCTTCATCAAGAAGCCACACACACACACCTGGCCATGGCTGCTGTGCTTCCCTTCTGTTTTAGTGGGAATGTCTTTATGATCCACCCTAACTAGAAACACAGAAAAAAAGGAATTCTGGGAAATATAGTTCAGCCCAACCAAGTGGACCCTTTACAAAACCTTTACACCTTAGTATATTATACTAAGTGCCAGCTTCTCCATATAATCTTTCATCTGCCCAGGCCAAAAGTTCTCATTCCCTCCTTGGAGTCCCCAAGACTTATCAAAACCACATGATGCCATGTAGCATGCTCCTACCATTTTAATTATCAGTCTGCTCACTCTATGCCCACCATTAGACGGCAAGCTCCTTCAGGTTGGGATCTGAAGGTATTTACACTGCCAGAGAATAGCAAGTAGTCCATAAAAGTTCATGAAATTAATGAGAGAAGAAATAATTAACTGACTGACCTAACACGGGGTGCTGTAGGAAACAAGATTCAAAGGTAGTGTATGAGCCATCTACTATGGATATAACAAAGTATACGTAAAATTTAGCAGCTTACAATACATTTATTATCTCACAGTTTCTGAGGGTCATGAGTTTGAAAGTGGGTTACCTGAGAGTTCTGCATTAAGGTATCTATTGAAGTGGAAGTCAAACTATTGGCTAGGACTATTATAATCTTCAGAAGGAGCTGGAGGATCAGATTCCAAGCTCACCAATGTGGCAGTTGGCAGGCGGCCTCAGTTTCTCCTCACATGGGGCTCTCCAAGTAGCTGCCTACAACATGACAGCATGCTTCTCTCAAAGCAAGCTCTGGAAGAGAGACAATGCCACACTGCTTTCTATGACTTAGTCTCTGAGCCATACACTGTCATGTCTACTTCATCCTATTAATTAGAAGTGAGTTGCTAGGTTTAGTCCACACTTGACAGAAGGAAGGGTTTGCACAGATCATGAATACCATGAGGCATCAGGGTCTTCTTAGTGGCTGTCTTGCAATGGGTTGAAAGAAGGAAGGTGCTAGGGAGGAAGACCATGCCATAGAGTTCTTTATAACCTCTGTAGAATTCAATTCACTTCCCAGTACTTAGTGTGTAGAGTCATGTTCTTTATTTTCTCCTTTATTCACTTTTTAAACATTTTTTATAAAATCTGTTCAATAAAAATAGGCCTTGCCTATCAAGCCAAAGATGGGGTTTTGTGGAAATGCTGTTGAAGGAGAACAAGGAGAAGGAATCCATTTTGGATCTAACCTTTCTTTACTAAAATAATTTCCTTTACTGCAGCCAAATTTTATTTGGCCTCTAGAAAATCCCAATGAGCAAAACAGAGCAATTCTGATTTCACACATGCACCCCTCAATTCCTTATTGAAATGGATATTGTAACCTGGTCTAGAGAGTTCCAGACTAGTTCTACAGTATTGGATAATAGTAACAGATATTTTTTGAGCAACTAATGTAGCTGATAATTTATTAAGCACTTAATGAACACCAAGCACTAATCAAAGGGCTTCATATGTATTATCACACTTAATCTCACAGCAACCCCAGAGGTAGATACTACTGTATCTCCATTTCTTACACAGAAGTAACCTGAAGCTTAGAGATTATGTGACTTGCCTAAGGTCATACAGCTGGTTAGTGCTGACCAGACCACCTGCTTATACTGCTGTCACCATACTTCTGGAAGACACACGAAGTGGTACCTGTGTGTTCATTGCTCACTCTTCTCTGCAACCCTTGGAGCTGGTTATTATTATCCCATTTTATGGATGAGAAACTGGAGTTCAAAGATGATGTTGCATGATTTGGCCTCTGTAGTTGATGTAATAGAAGCCCAGGATGCAAGCCCCACAGCTAAATGAAAAGTCCAGGCTGTTCTACTACCTTCATTGCCTTCTAGTTTAGTAGTTTCCAAACTGTGTACCACTAACCATTAGATGCTCACTGAAGTTAATTATAGGTAGGTCCCAACCAGCACTTAACGTATCAGAGTAGAACAGAATGGAAGGGAGGAGGAAAGAAAATATTAATAAACATCACACAAGTGACAATAAGCATTGATTAGTGAAAGTTTTATTTCAGTTAGATGTATATGTGTGTGAGGCTGTATGTGTGTGAGAGGGAAAGAGAGTGTGTCAGGATGTAAGACACATTTCTTGCTTTGGTTGTCATCCAAAAGCAACCAAATGCCCCTGCTCCAGGTCACTGCCAGTAGCTTACCGTCCATGAACGTGCTTTATTCAGACCTTAAATGTGTAGAAAAGGTAGTTATAATTCTTGAGCCACTTCCTTGTGTCCTTCCTATAAAAATATAATTATTAAAGAAAATATGTAACTGGTTAACCTGAACCCTGCTAACTAGGTTTGGGAACTTAGGCCAGTTGCTTAACCTCAGGGTGGGTGGTGTACCCTAAGCATAGCTTCCCTAAATATCATTTTCCTCACTCTGAAAGTGGGATAATCATGTGCTCACTGGTTATTTCAGGGGTTGAATGACACCATGTGAACTACTTAGCACAGTGCCCAGCACAGTGATTGTTCAGTAAGAGGCAGCTATTATTGTTTCTGCCTAGACTGGAGGAATGAAAAAAAAATCAGACATTCATTGTTCAAAAGTGAGAGAAGAAATGTATTATTTCTCAGTCTTGAATCTTTCAAGATGAAAACATAAAAACCGAGTTTGCATTCTTTCAATTCATTTATTCAAAACATTGATCGAATACCTACTTTGTGCCAGAAACTGGGCTTATCTATAATGGCATACTAAGAGTTTTTTAAACGTGAGATCCAAATTTATAGACACTTCTTAAAGTTGGGACGTATGAGAAAAGCAGACTGATAAATCACTCTGGTGCTTTATTTTATGATTGTGGACAAGAGTGATCATCACTTGACTCTTATACCTAAGCTCTGTCACATGAACCTCAGTGATAATAGCCTCATTTTTTAAAGCCATGTCCACCTGGCATCCAATTGATTGAATCTGAGGTCTCCACTTTCCATTTTTATAGCTTGGTTCTTTCTCTCTACATGCCACATTCGAGAGGATTGATTTTTCTTTGTGCATTGTCTTTTCTATTCTCCAATTCCCAGGTCCACTTCTACTCTCTCACCCCCTCCCTCCATTACTGGTTCTCCTTTAGTGTTTGCCAATTATCTCTGGCCCTGAGCTATGGGACTCACATTTTTTTTTATAGACATTTCCAATGAGAGGTGGGTTAGTAGAAAGCAAAAGCGAAGTGTGGGCCTTAGGAGAAAAGTTCACTGTGTACCAGGATACTGGTTGCTAATTCTTTGCCATACACTCTTGTTTTTTGTCAAGGGGTACTGGGATTACCACACACACAAACAAAATGTTCATATTTTTAGTGTGTACAGATAATTTAACACTGTAGCCCAAAGAATCATATACTAAAGCAGGACAACAAAGATGACACAAAAATGGTGATAATTTACCCTGTGTTTATTAGTTTAATAGTTAATCACTATGAGTGATTTTTACATTTGCATACCCCTTTAAAATTTACATCATGATTTTCACATGTATTGTCTTTTATTTCACATATTGATTTTGTATTTCCACTGACTCATAAGACCAGTGAGAACGACGATTGTTTAATGTAGCAAGAATCCCATGAGGTAGAGAGCGGGTAGTTGATCGCCATTGTCTAGACAGGGAAACTGAGGCTCAGAGAGTGCACCTAGCCCAATATCACTTTGCCAGTAAAGGGCAAAGTTAATACTGGAATCTGAAACTTTTACAGCTGTGCTCACTAGCCTGTGCCTGAAGTCTAGACATGACTGGTGTTCAGCATGTCACCACTGACACCAAGGGTCCTGGCCATGCCGCAGTGTCCCAGGAGAACCTATTTTAGCACTGGAGGTTGAACCACAGACAGGCCCACAATGGTGGAGAAACAGATCTCTGGGTAGAATTTTCCAAAGAGCTTTACTAATGTTCACAGGATGGACAATGTTCCTTATTAATATCTATTAGCATAATTGTCACATCATTTCACTGTGATTGTAGAGATTCACTTCTAGAGGATCTGGATCCCAATCTTTCAATAGATTCAAGACAAACAAAAGTGCCTAGTGAGTCCCCAGGTATGATGTCTCTGCCCATCAGTATGTAATGCCAGACTTTCAGCTATGACAATTCCCTCTAGGACCCTGCATGACGGCTTGCCTTTCATCAGACAGTAGAAGCATGTCCCCTGAAAGCCAGAAATCCTGGAGAAGGTATCAGTGCCTTGCCAAGATAGAGTCAGGAGAAAATAATGTGTGCCACTTGCCATGACCCTATGGCCACTGACGATTTGGACAAGCTCCCAGTGGTGAAAGATAGAGCTAGGCTATCTCATCATGAATTCCCTAATCACAAACACACCCAGGACAGAATTCAGCATTTTGAGCAACAAGCAAGGGTGAGATATGCAGGCTGCATACCCCATAAAGATCTTTCCACTAAGATCAAGTTGCTTTGTGTGGCAGAGTCACTTTTCAGACTAAAGGGAGAGAGCTACCCTGAATGGTACACTATAAGCGGCTCCCCTTACTCCTCCCCTAAGCAGAAACCAAGAGGCTGGTTCACTTCTAATTTTTCCATAGCCCCACCTGACCCAAATCCCATCACCATGGTTTTTATAGGGACAGAAACTCCTCAGATAAATGGAGCCTCCCTAACCCAAGATCCCTCCAGGAGTCTGATTCTGGAGGATTTGCCCCATTGGGTCTACAATGGGACCCAGAAACCCTCTTCCATTAAACTGATTCATAACCATGCCATGTATAAGCCATCTGAATGCCTGAGGAGCTGGCAGCCTTCAAGTCACAATATAAACATCCTAGAGATAGAAGGAAAGAAATGATTGCCACTGACCATAATCTCAAACTTAAATGTGCTCATAACTACTGGGTTCTAGAGATCTATTCCAGGGATTCTGGATAAAGGGTGCTTTGCTCTCTACTCCTTTTACCTTGACTCTGGCACAGGAAAGGTATAGTTTTAAAAATTCATTAAACTAAACATAGACATAACTGGCCTTTGAGAGACCTTAGTGCAAAACATGTCTTCATCGCAGGGAGAAAGCCATTTTGTTCTACTCTAAATTCAGAGTAAATCTCCTTAGTAGGGATCTATGACATTTTGTATCATTTACCCCTAGACAAGACTTTGATCATTTCTTACTTGGTAAATAAAGTTCTCTTAGTCAGTTTGGGCTGTTAAAATAAAATACCATAAACTAGGTGGCTTATAAACAATAGAAATTTATTCTTCACAGTTCTGGAGGCTGAAAGTCCAAAAGCAAGGCATTGGAGATGCAGTGTCTAATGAGAGTCCATTTCCTGTCATAGCCATCTTTCTGCTGAGTGCTCACTGGCAAAAAGGCAAGAGAGTGCTCCTTTGTAAGAGCACCAACTCTGCTCATGGGGCTACTCTGTCATGACTTAATCACTATTAGGTCCCATTTCTAATCACCAGCACATTGGTGATTAGGTGTCAACACCTGAATGCTGGAGAACACAGATATTTAGTCTATAGCAAGTGAGTAAGCCATTTCAAAACCCAGGCTTCTTTATGCCTTTACCACTATCAGCATGGCATCGACAAATCATGGGGTAGAGGTTGTTGAATCCAGTATGCAAAGAAAAGACTCACTTTGGGGTGAGACAGCTGCTGATCAGCTCTTGTGTACACAGTATAAACTTGCTTAATTTAATTTAAAATTGGAATCAGTGATCTTTGCATCCTGAGTTCAACAATAAGGACATAAAAATTAAGTTTTTTGGAACTAGAAGGTATTTCTTTTGACAAGGTGCCTTGAAAAAAATCAATGAGACACTGTTAACCATGAACCAAGAAATCTTAGTTTAGAAATCTCTGCCTTAATTAATGAAAAGAACACATTTGGTCTTTCTTACACAGCTTCATGGAAAAGTTGCAGAAGCAGAATACTAGATAAAAATATCCTTGAAGACAGAGAATAATATGTGTTTTTCTCAGAGTTGCCATAATGTTTAGCAGAAGGTCTTGAAAACCACAGCTGTTCAATCAATTTTCATGATTTGTTTTTTCTTTATGTTTTCATGCTCTTCTAAGATCAATTCTCACAAACTTTTAGAGATTTGGGAGAGAAACAACATCAATAAAATAGAGATTGAGCAAACAATAGAAAATCTTGATTCTTTGGAAAACTAAACTTGATCAGCTTATAGTGATCAAAAAGAACGAGAAGATGCAAATTGCCAATGTAAAAATTGAAAGAAGAGACATAATACAAATCCCTCCAAATATTAAAAGAATATAATAAGGTGACATTATAAATAATAAATTTGACAACTTGACTGAAATTACTAATTTTTAAAAAAATAAAACTTTCAAAACTGACCCAGGAAAAAATAGAAAACTTTAATAGTCTTTTATTACTTAACAAAAAAATACTTGTACTTATAAATCTGGTTTGGCTTTGAGATGTCCCCATAAGTTCATGTAACAGACAATGCAGAAATGTTCAATGGTAAAATGATTTTTTATTTCCTCTTATTATGGTATTTACAATTTCCAAATTAGTAATTAGAAAACACCATCCAAACCATAACCTGATAATGAAACCTAACTAGCTAGATAATCCCCATTTCAAACCACTTCCCACTCCTCCAGTAATATATAAATTTTGTGAGGGCAGATAGTACTATCTGTTTTCTTCACTGATGCATCCCCAGCATCTAGAAAAATACCTGACACATAGTACATACTTAGTATATATGCGATGACTGAATTAATTTTACTGTAACATCATCCCTAAAGAACCAAGATATATAGTTGTCCTAATTATAAGAATTGATACAATTTCTCCCATTCTCCAAATTGTCATCCATTATTTTATCAGAGAAGGAAATTATTAAGACATTGGTTCAAAAGCCATATCAGAGATCAAATGGATTAAACAAAATAACTGTTAAGTTTTGTAATAATAATAATAGCAAGCTCTTCTATAGCTTTATACCAACCTGTTTACATATATTAACTGATAATATAGAGATATATTATCAATTCTGTAGATGAGAAAATTCAAGTCATAGAGAGTTTTAGTAATTTGACCAAGGTAACATAATTCACAGATTTGGAAGGGAACTCAAAATCTGGTTTTAGAATCTATGCTTTTAACCACTCCATCCACACTCCTCAACTTTTACTGTGTCTATAAATTATCTGGATGAAAATGTCTTCGAAAGGCAGATTGTATTTCAACAGACCTGAGATTCTGTTTCTGAAAAACTCCTAGGTGCTGCTGCTGGCCTAAGGACCACTCATTGATTAGTAAATTACTCTGCTCTGCTAGTCTCTCATAAAGATCCAAGCAGGTGGTAGTCCAGGAGTGTAGGATGGTTCCAGATCCAAGTGCCTTTTTTCTTTTCATCATGCACTAGGGGTTGCCCTAATCCACATGGTTCATATGAACTATTAGCATATCTATATCCCAGTCCTTAGGAAGGAAGAAAAAGTGAAGAGTAAGCAGCTTCCATTTTTGATGTGGCCAGAAATAATAATTACTTCTGTACACTGTCTATTTGCCAGATGTGGTCATAAAATTATACCTAGCTGCAAAAAAGATGAGAAATGCAGTCTCCAACTGGACCCTCACTCAGCTAAAACTCAGGAAGTCCTACTGCCAAAATAAATTTTTGAAGGAAAGAATGAAGGTTGGTGAGACAACTACTGATTGACCTCTGCCACAGTGATATGAAAGCCTTTTACTATTTCATTATATCTTCTTGTGTTTCCTCCTAGTATGTGTATACATTTTCCTCTCTCTTCTGTGGTTGACCTGTATATGTGTTTCTTTGCAAGGAAACCCCCTTTTACTACTGAGTCCCCTCAACTTGATTCCTTCAAAATTCTGATAAAATGGAAAGAGTCAATTTTTGCATACCCTAAAGGTCAGTAGCTTAGAATGATAAATAATAAATATAATAAATTTCTGATTCACTCCCCTTTCTTTACCTATATTTATCTAGTGGCCCATGTACTCTTCAATCTCTACCTGATCCCTGAGGAAACTCAATGAAGTTGGAAATATTCTCCTCGAAAAGATCTATTTTGCCTAAGTGCTCCTTTTATTTTTGTAATTGGAAATGTTGATAAGCAACTTTTGTTTTCTTATCTCTTATTACAAGCAGGCAGGTCCCCCAAGAAAATAACGTGAAGGTAATTCATTCCACATAAATGTGATTTGAGTCAAATTTAGGCAAAGACTGAGAGACGGCCTTCATTTTTTGTTGGACCATTTTGGTCTAATCCTAGCAAGCAACTCAGAGACATTTGGATTAGACCATTCACACAATACATTTATCTTTCCAGCAGTCATAGATGAGTTGGCTAGAAGTAGAGAACTCAGTGAGAAGCCCTGGGAGCTGAATAAATCCAGTCACTTGTGCAGGTTGAAAGAAAGGGCGTCCTGTATCTCACTTCTAGAACTTGGATGTTTGTTTGTTTTAAGAATTTTATCTTCAAACTTGGCAAATATATTTGAGACAATTGCTTGTTTACACCCTTTTGAATTAAGTGCAAAAGCAAAACATACCCAAAGAAGAAAAGGAAAAGCAAGTCAGGATGGAATAGTAATTACTATTGCTTGTGGCCTGGCACCAAAGCCTATAAACTTTGGTTTTCTGAAACGGGTCGGTCTGCAATATCTACCCAATAAAGTTTATTGAAATAAGTTGTACTAATTCTCTTCTTTCTCTTTTTCCTTTTTTTTTTCCTTTTCTTTTTTGGCAAAGTACACTTTCACATGGACCTGGGAGTTATTCCTAATAACTTTGGTTTTCAAAAGATGACACTCATCTGTATCTTGACACAGGTTGTAGCTATTGAATGGGCCTTGGCAGACAGCATGGCCAATCCATTTGTTTTAGCTTTCTCAATAATCAGTGAGTATCACTGCAGGCTCAGTTGGTCTGGCTGATTGATTGTAAAGACAGCCAAAATGAACAGCTCGACCATCTCGCAGTCTGATTTCCCCGGCATGTATTGACCCAGTCCAAGTTACATATGTTACAGTATTTGCAAAGCTGTCACTGTTATAAAACACTTACTGGGAGCTTGCTATTGACAGGGGTTTTATGAGAACCCATTAAAACTAGAAACCAGCTAGCCCTGGCCTGTTTGAGTTCTGAAAATTCTTTTATATTGGGAGAGGGAAGCAGTTTTTTAGATATCCACACATTCAAACAACATAGTAATAACAAGGAGAAAATAGCTCTTTCTGAGGTTTCCCTTCGATATGATGGACTGGGAAGAAACTGGGAATGAGAGTAGATATAGAACGATCTTGGGCATGAGTGTGTGTTTGCACATGCGTGCACACGTACCCATATGTTGTTTATCTTTGATGCTTTGAATCTGCCTTTATTTTACATTTTCAGAATGTGTGGAGTGGAGACCAAACCCCTGGGCTCTTCCTTCTCCTGGAAAAGGAAGTGCTGGCATCTGCTGGTAAAGGTAAGGACTGTTCTTGAGCACACAGTGTCTCATTAACTCAGGAGATGACCTGGTCTGTCTGGAAATTGTCTGCATTTCAGGCCCCTTGGCTGATTTACGGTGAAAGCAAAATGGGTCGTTTGAAATTGTGGAGACAGCAGTTTGCTTTCATTCATCTTTAAAGCCTTCAGTTGAATTCAGGATAGATCAGAGAGATCTCTCATTGCACTAAATAAACTTCTAAGGATACTGATGGAGCTTCTCAGATGGGACACTATGGGAATGCAGGAAACTCAAGGCCCATTAAATCACTGAGCGCACTTAGTTGAAATTATGATACTCTGGTCACCCGTGGCTAAATGAAGAGCAGAGGTTTAATGAGTTTACCAGGTTAAAAATGAGCCAGTGTCAGGCAGGAATCAGACTCATTAATTAGGGCTCCACTTAAACTATTGAGCAGTTTTACTTAACAGCAGTACTCAAGGGAGGGAAGACTTCAGCAGTGGGGAATGGCTGCCTTTGCTTGTGGCCAATTATTAACCATTAAATGAGGGTTAAGAGGGGGCAAGGGGTAGCAGGCAGACAGTTGTAACCAATTTTTGCCACTGACCACAATAAACTTGAAAATCCAAAGTTCTAGTAGTTTTACTTTTGCAACTGATTGGGACCTTAGGGTGCAATCTTCTCCATTGTATTTGAGGTGGTTCCCAGACCACAGGGATCCCTAAAATACCAGGCTACTTCTAAAACTTTAGCTGGTGTGGAATAGGAAGTTGGCAATCTCCTTTAGAAAAGATGGACTTTCCTTAGTGTCCAAGTCCCTGAGGAACATACGGGTAAAACCAATCTATTCACACAATAATCAGAAAAAAAACTTCCATTCCAATTACCAGCACCTAGTTAAGCCCTGGGAATTCAGGATGTGGGCTTTGCAAAATCTTGGCTCTGCATCTTCCTATGAGATCCTTGAGTCTCCATTTCTCCATCTCTAAAACAAGGGCAATGATTCCTACATCAATAGGGTGATATAAGGATTCCACGTGACGATGTATGTAGGTACTTAGTGCCTAACACTTACTAAGCATTACGTTAAACGAAAGTGATGCTGGGTCCAACCTCTATAGTATAGAGGAAATTACTGCTTATCACTTTTGGTTTGAGCTGTGTATATCATTGAAAATAGAAAAGAAAAAAAGGAAACAAAGATGTGAGATGTTTCAGGGAGTTTAGTCTGGTAGAAAGCTGCAGCAGGGACTAGGTAATTGCTTACATCAACAGAGTTCATATCCCCAGACCTCCCTTCTCTTTCTGGCCCCAGTGCTCCCTGCACTCTCTCTGTCCCTCCATCCTCACCTCTTTTCTCTCCCCTTTTCCCTTTTGGGCTAGAAGGGTTTGGTCCTGTTAACATGTTCTTTTATAAAGTAAAGGCATGTTGTCCCTGATTTAGAAAAATTGCCAATAAAATTGTCCAAGCCATATCTGCAATTCAATGTCTTTTTATCTGTGACAACTCAATGCTGTATTGAACTTGCTAGTCTTCTGATTTTGGCGTCTTGGTTCTTTAATTCAAAGAAGAGCAGCTGAGTTATATGTGTATGATTTGACTGATCAGGAGCATTCTGTATGCATAAAAGAAATGTGTGTAAAGAAAGACCAGTTCATCCAGATTAGAGAGAGATTATTGAGGGGATCTATAGGGGACAGAAGACAACCTTTTACTTGAAAATGGAAATCTGTCTTTTTAAGCCTGAGCAATTCAAAATGGTTTTTTTGCCCTATAATTACCAACTGTATTATAGTTCCCTATGCATACCTCTAGAAACAGATTCATAAGACAAATGTAAGTGAAATAAGACTTCCAGATTCTAGTCTGCTCCAGCCCCTTGCCACCTGCATGTGCATGATACTGGGGTAAGTAAGCATTGTGCCTCATGGTCTAACAGAAACAAAAGAAATCCAAAGTTTCAGAATGGCACTGTCCCATAAAATGCTGCAAAGGGGTAAGAATTATCGCACTTCTATCTCAAAATACAAATAGCACTTCTATCTCGAAGTACATTCCTACAAATGGGAAGAGGATCATATCGTGATCTAAAAGTTATTTCAACCCTCTATCAATCAATAATTTCTAAAGTTGTACATGTTTTGATAGGTAAAATTCTTTCCTTCTCAATTTATTCCTCCTTCAAATCATCTATTGGTTAAATTGTTAGGAAAATGCAGTGTTAGAATAAGTTCCTTAAGAACAGAGATTTAAAAATCAGTTTTGTATTGCCAATTCTTAGTTTGGTGTCTTACACCAAGTGTTATCAACCTATTTTTGGTGAATGAAGAGTTAAGATGTAGTAACTTTCAAATGTCAATGACAAAAGTAGCCTAAAAACTGTTTAAACAGAAGATAGCAGCTTTCTTATTTGAGACACCTACCAAACTGTGGAATGTTGGAAATACTTGGGTCAGCCAAAATATATGTCACACACACACAGATCAGCAGAAAGCTATCTGTAAAGGGTTATACTTAATTTCAGAGAAAAGGTACAAATGTACTCAGGAGCTTTTTTTAGTATGATTTTTGCTTCCAACTAATGGTGTGTCTGGGGCAGTTGCAGGGTCTAAAGCACTGTATATACTGTAAAACAATAAGGAGATTGCTAGAATTGTAGTGAAAAAGAGAGCTAATGAAAAGAGACATTCAAAATATAATGAAAATAAATATTTCTTCCTCTTCCAACTTTCCTCCAGGGAGCAGGTTATGAAAGAGAGCTAGAATAGCAGACTCTGGAATAAAATTATTCCAGGATAGAAAGTAATTAGGAGAGAGTACATGAAAGCCCGAGTTTAATTGTTCTTTTTAATACAGTGAAAGAAGGCATTCATCATACAAAGTGAGGGTCCCATTAATGGAATATTCCCCCAATAGAATACTATAAATTAATATTTTTATATGTCCTGTAATTATTTTGCAAGTAGCACATTTGTACTGCATTGTACTTGGGGGTATGTGTTAAAAGCATTAATCAGGTAAATGTCATCATTTAAAATACACCATAATTGTCAATACCATATTTAATTATTTCTTCATTTTTTAATATTCCAAGCCCCTCATGTAGGTGACCAATAATTTCTTCATCTTCTGAATCTATTTCTATTTCTAAGTCACTTCTTGATACTGATTTCTAGATTTCTCTAGAAAGTTCACTTGGGATAGTGAATTTTATTTATAACTTCAAGTTCTACTAGTTTATCAGTTCCTGGGGTACACTGTAAGCATCTGGGCACCCCATCTGGTTATGGACACACAATGAGCTTCACCTTCCCTTACATCCAAATTCTTCTTGGGAGTATAGAGGAACTTTGTGAGGCAGGTAACATCTTCCTGGGCACAGTGCTTTGTGGACATAAATGGTGGCTGTAGGTAACTTCAGGGGAGCTGATTATAGATACAGTCTTCCTTCTAAATATTCAGCTGACAAGTCAACTATCTTCAGTTAAATTAAAAACACAATGGACTACTTAACCATGTTAAGCTGTCATTTTCTCTCCCCTAGGAAATTCCTATATTCTTTTGAAGCTGATAGAAATGTCCCTGCAGCCCAAACTGTGACTCAAAATGCAGTTGCTTTTCAAATTCATCCTAGAGGAAACACTACCTTGATGTTACCTAGACATAAACCCAGGATTAGCTACTGACCTTTGGGCAAGTTACCTAACTTCTCTGTGCTTGAATTTTCTCCTCTGTAAAATGGTAATGATAATAGTGCCTGCATCTCTGAGGCTTATTGGGAGGATCTTGAATTCACACTTCTAATGTGTTTAGCAGGGACTCAGCCACTTACAAATGCAACATCAAGGTTTGCTATTATTTTTTCCCCACTTCTGCTGAAATTTGTTGAACAAGATATTTACTTTTACTAAGTTACAGTTTCTCAGAGGGTTGACAAAATGAGATAAAATATGCATAAGACTTGGAAAACTATTCAGGGATATGTGAAGGCTTACAAAATGTCAACCAAACAGAAGAGTCATAGTCACTATATTGACTATAAAATATAGGGTAAGATTTTTTAAGCCCCTAAAGTAATTATGTTTTGTTAAAATCACTATATTTTCATATTTTATCTTTTCAGGGAAATCCTCATTGTACACATAATTGTGTGTGTATATATATACACATATACACACACACCCACAAGCAAGTATCCTTTCAGAGATTAAACTTCCTAGTAATGACTCCTTGTTAGTAGTTTTCTTGTGTTTATCATGTGTTTCATGGAATGGAAACCAAACTTTGTGGCAGTCGAATACATTCAATATCTTGTTATGAACAATATCCTTAATAGTTTTTATTCAAAGAAATGATTCATCATGTGCTTCTAGTAAATGTGAAATTACAAATCCTACATGATGAGAACTTGAGCCAAATGTGGTTAGAGATGAAGCTCCCTTCATTTCCACAGCACACTTTCTCACTCTGCACACACACATGCACACACATATACACACATACTCAGTCCTCCACAAAAACTAGCAAATATATCTGACGACTTTTAAAAGCAGGTGTTTGGGGGGAGCTGGGTAAGTTTGAATATCTATGTATATATACTAGAGTGCTGTCTAAAGCAGGCTTGATTTAAAGCCAGACAAAATGGAAGCCTGGTGGGCTGTACCTTCAAGCCTGGCGTGTGCTCAAAAACACTAAAGATGCTGATGAATTGGAAAATCAGAGAAGGCAGCAAGTTTCAGTCTCAAGGGATGGGCTGACCTCAGAGATTTATTTTCAGATCTTTTTATTTGTCTCTGCTGCATAGTAAAACTTGGGTGGGCAGAATTCTCCCCATTCCAAGGACCCTATATAGACCATGGTAGGATTTTATGGGACTGATACTCTGTTCTTTTTAGAGGGCCATTTATGCCCACTGTCTTTCCTCCTCTCAGCCAGTGTACATCAGTCTCTAAATCTTCCTCCCCCACCTTTGGGAATTTATGGCAGCTTTCAGCCAGGCTTGGCTTAAAGCCATTGACCTCTGTGGCCTGTGTTATTGACCAGAACACAGCATCTTCTGCCCACATAATATATGTTTCTTTATCTCTCCGAAAGGAAAGGAAATGACTCTTGGAATGGCCAAGAACACAATAAAAATAAGAAAGACTTTCCCATTTTTTGTTAGTGGCATTTGGCTTTTGAAAGAGCCACACTGGGATGAGCATGTGCACTAGGGCATGCTTTGAACTGTGCAATGAGGGGCACCCTTGAAAACAGACACTATAGGCCAGAAGGCGCATCCTACAGAGAGTCATGTTTTTGCAACTTTTCACGTTTAGTGTAGGTGAGACAAATGACCTTAGGTGACAGTGCCTCAAGTTGAATTGACAGACTCCTAACAGTAAGCCCAGAGAGACACTTGTGAAAATACGGTAGGATTCACACATACCACAGGCTTGGGTGAGCACTGGGGTGATGGGCAGTGTCAGAAAAGTTGGAGGTGGAAGAGTCTTAAGCACTAATCTAGTCTGAGCCCTTAAATTTGTTAATGAGTAAGTTTATACCCAACAGGAACACACAACTTATCCAGGTCAAAGCAAACAGGTGCTAAAAACAGAGCTCACAACTAGGCTAATGTGTGAAGCATAGTAGGGCCTCAAAAGCTCAGTTGGCCTTCCCCTTAAAAGTATTCCTCAACTATTAATTCTATGCTTACCTGTGAAAAGGAGCAAAAAAAGCCTCTTGCATTCTCCTGTTGGGTATTATTTCCTAAATCTCACACTCGAGAAGTATTAGGCGCCTTGTGCTACCACATGCAGACAAGAGCTGGGTGAAGCTCAGAGAAAAAATGTAAACGAGAACTATTCAAAAAGTGGCACTTAAAGCTTTGCAGTCTTGGAAAAGATTCTTATTCTCTATGCCCTCAATTCTCCGTGGATACAATGGGAAATGGAGCCCTAGTCAACCAGTGGTGTCTTGAGAATGAAGATAGTTGGCACAGGGAAGCAGTCCATCAATTAAAGTGCTATTGTTACAGCCTAGGGTGGAGAAAAGACATGTGCTACTGCAAAACACTCTACATGAGTTGGAGCATTTTATCTGAGTGGGCCAGGACTTTCTGGAGAAGGGCTTTGGCAGAAGTCATGAATTTTTAGCAGAGCTGTAATTCACTGAGGGCTGGCAGCTTATGTTCTACGTTCAGCATTAGTTCTCAGGTGTAAAGGGCCATGCACCTAGGTGGTGCCATTACTCTTATTGGAACACCAGGATATGTTGAAACACTCAGTTCTATTACAAAAACTGGAATCCAGAAACAAGATTACTTAGAAGAAGATGTATACTTCCTATTTATCTGTATGTCTACCATAAGTTGTCATGTCCATGCAAAAAAAGAGTAGAACTAGAGACGGCAGATTCCTTATAAAATTTTCCATCTTTCATCACCATCTGTTTATTACTTGTTTATAAGGTTGTTTTGTTTTGTAAGTAGTCTCAAGGAGACAAGCTGCAGCAAATACCAGAGTTTTTAAATAAAATTTGTAGAGTGAAAACTTTAAAACGAGAAAATTCTATCTGGTTACTTTTTTTTTCTGGAAACTTTGAATATTCATATTATTGAATTTTAGTGATAAAGCATCTTGATACAGTTTATAAACACCCAGGATCCATAGAAAATTTTGAGAACCATTGTAAAAAAGGGTTAAACAACCAGAGGAAGTCATATTTCCTAGTCACATAAGTGTTAAAATAAGGGAAAGAGAACCTGAGACTTATAGATACAGGTGATTTTTTTAAATGTCTTCCCTAACCAAGATCATTAAAAATAGGAAATAAAATAAAACTATTTCAGCATCTATAGTCAAGTCTTTAAGATATTTTAATATTCCATATCTCTATCACCATAAAATTTCCCTCAAAACTGGAAGGAAGTAGCCAAGTACTGGGAACTAACTGAAGCCTTTAAACTGTGCCCATATAAATCAAGCAGGACCTGGAAATATTCCAATCCTATTTACAATCTCTTCCAGTTTTCTCAGATTTTTCCTTTGGGAAACAGCATATTAAACAGTCTAAAAATTCAACCTTAAAAATTGTGTTTCTATATCATGTTTTTAAAAATGGATGGCTAAACAACCCAAATGCACACTAAAATAATGGATTAGGTAGAATTTTAAAAAGATTTTCTGCAAGAATATTTAATGATTTGGAAAGATAGACACTATGTACAAAGGGAAATACAGGTTTATATGCCATATTATTTCATAATCTATATACATATATGCATTTAAAAATCACTAATGGTTAATAGTTAATGCTATCAACAACTGCTCTATTTTAATATATTTTCACTTTTAATAAACATACTATTTTCTAATAAGAAAACCATAAGTGTTAGTGTAAAACTTAAATCTGAGTTTCTGCGCAATGTTACCTAATTGCTGAAGTACCAGAAATGTAACATTTCATCTATAAGACTGCTCCTAGCACATGCATCTTGAAGACAGCATAAGAACACAAAGATGGCCAAGGGAGATGGATGGGGGAAGGAAAGAGAAAGAATTAGGGAATGAAGTTTACCAAATTATACAGGGTACATGTATGACTATACAACAATGTGTTCCAATTTTATATACAATGATAATGTACCAATAAATAAATAAATAGAAGGAAGGACAATAGGGTAGAGGAAGGGAATCAGGGGAGAGAGTAAGGGAGGAAAGGGAGTATTGGGGATTGAAACAGAGAAAACTAGAGTCTATACATTTATGAATATGTTAAAATGAATCTGATTATTATGTATAACTATAATGCTCTAAAAAGAAAGAACACAAAGATAGGCACAGGAAATGTGGGTACATGCATTTAGTTGTGTTCATAACACAACTAAATTGTATTTATGTTTGCATAAATACAAATGTAAAATCTCTCGGTTTGATTGGCTGTTAGGGAACGTGGATCTCTTTCAACAGACAACCTTCATTAGCTATAATCTAGGTGATCATTAGAAAGTATAATTTTGAGCTCATGGTCATCTGATAATTTTCTATAGTTCAGCTGAAATTCAATTTTAATTTTTAAAAATTAAAAGTAACAATTCTGTTATTAAAAAACTAAATCTACTTTTCCAAATATTCTAAAATCAATCCCTAGATCCATCAGGAATTACATTCCCATGGAACTCGTGGAATTGTTTATTTAACTTGCACTTGAGTGTGACACCAGCAATCTGGGTTGAGAAACATTCAAGGGGAGAAAAAAAAGAAAACCATTATTCCACACATCTCAAAGATACTGTTGAAAATATAATCACATCCGCCTTGTTTAGGAAGAACTCCAGAAAAAATCTCACTCTGACATTTTAATAGCAAAGAACAGCCAAAATTCTCCCAAACAATTGGTGTTTTCATCTTGAGGGTATTATGAATGGATTGATCAAGGATTCCTTTTCCAATTGCTCTTGCATAGCTCTAAGCCAAATGTGTGGCCCAGCTGCTGCAAATGTGTGAGGCAATGTGAGATATGTTTTTAAACCTAATTCTTGACTCGATTTTATGTTCCCACCATGTTTTCCTTTCTTTTTGTCTCTTGCTTCAAAAAAGAAGAAAAAAAGTCCACTAAAGTATTGCACATGTGTGGGAACAAATCAATGAGGACAGAAGTTAAGGGGATGAGCAGCAGCCTCTTATCCCTTTGCTCTCTGCCTCTACTCCTTATCCCACTCCTTGGATTCCACTTCCTGTTTGTTTTCGGTTCTTTTAGCATTTACCTCCATAAAATCTAGATAAGAGCCTTACCTTCTTTTCCTCCATCTATCAACATGAGATATTATCTCTACACACTTTAATATGAAGGGGGAGGATTTAGTTCATTTATTCTAAACTTCTTTCTTCAGTAAGTGCTTTATATTTATATTTTTAGTTCTAAAATTCTCACCTCTCCATCTTGAAATAATATATAAACCTTTTAATCAGTCTCCCACTCCAATCTCTTTAATCATTTGTACAATTATGAGCTGCCTCATTTCAAATTTGAAAACAACACAAATGCAAGAGCAATAAGGCCAAAGACTTCATGAAGAAAACAAAGCTAAATAGTTAATGAGTCCTAGAAAACATAAAGGAAGGTAACAGGTTGGGTAGGTCTCAGACATCATGTCAGGCTCTCAGTTTTATTATGGGCTCAGCCTCATTTACAGCTAAGTTTAACATTTGAGCTTAAACTGATGCTTGAACAATGAGTTGCAGTCATCCACCCACAGTAAGCAAATTCCTTTCAAAACTTTTTGGGGTTACTTGAAGCCTGAGGTTTCAGTTTGTCTTCTCTAAAATGTTAACTACATTTAATAAGTACTTTTTTCCCACAGGAAAACTTTTCTCTTCCTAGTATCCTGTGCTTCCTTCTGAAGGTTGCTTTGTGGGTCAGGGTGATAGGTGTATGGAGAGTGGGGCTGGATGTCTTATCCCCATGAACACCTTGCCATGGTTTAACAGGGGCTTCTCACACTCGGACACTTAAGACACAAAAGGGACCTCACAGAACAGTTTACAATAGCTCGGGCAAAGACAAGTTCAACAGCAGCAGGTGGACTTAGCCTCCTGTGCCATTCAGCCACGGTCATGCACTGAACAAGTGGTTAGCCAGGTCCAGAGTGCAAGACCAAGGGCTGCTAATGAGATAGAAATCAACCCTGTACCCTGTTCAAACCTGCACGCAGGGACTGGTGAATGAATGGAGTTGACTGGATGGAGGTGAGGGCAGTTGACAGTTTTGATTTTCTAATTTTTTAAAAATAGACTGAACCAATAATTGGCATTCTTGACCCAGTCCCGCTCAGTTCTGCTGGCCTTGAGTATTGGCTGGTTTTTGGTTTTGTGCTGGCTGGGTTCCTTCAAACCTTTCTGAATATCCCTTAGCCCTCCCAGAACTGAACTCTTCAACTGGAGGCACCTTCTTTCCAGCAGATCTTAAATTTTAGTTTGGGTAATAATCACCCAATAAGGTGATTTAAAATACACATTCTTGGGCTAGAACCCCCACCCCCATTTACAAACACATATACCCCTGACTTCCAATCAGTGACTTGGCGGGATGGAAGCTGGACCATCTATTACTATAGCAACGCAAGTGCTGTAAAAGCAGGTGATTTTGGGCCCTACATTGAGAAACGAAAATTTTCCACCCTACCCAGTTCCACCCTGCCCAGTTCCGCCCCACCTCCAAGACTAAAGGGGGAACCAAATAATAATAATAAATGTAAAAGGCCCCACAGAAAGAAACCGACCTCTTCTTTACCACTCGAATGACCAAACCTCAGGTCCATACGATCCCCACTGCCCTCCCTCCTCCACCTCAGACCTCCACACTTAAATTCTTTTTCACCACCACCTCCGTCTTCTCTCGCCGCAGAAAGCAGAAAGTGGCTGCGCGCTCCCGCCCTCCGCCCGCGCGAAGCCGCGCCCCCTGCCCTTGGCTAATTAACCGCTCTTAAGAGGCTCTCATTAAACCAAAGGGAAAGTTCCCGAGAGCCGAAACTCTCCATGAAGTCCGGAGTAACATTTCCTCTCGGAAAGCTTTTCGCCACGATTCTCCCAGAGCTGCACTTGAGTGAAAGCCCCGAAGGAAATTACCACTTAAATTGGGCAGGCTGCGCTGGCTGCCGGTTTGGCCCACGCGCGCGCGCCGCCGCCAGGCAGTGCTGGAGGCTCCGGAGCCCCAGGAGCCCCCGGCGGCGGCGCGCGCACGTGGGCGCGGGCGCGCTGAGACCCAGCAGCCGGAAAGCCGACCCGGGAGGCCGCCCGGAAACCCGCTCTGGGAGAAGGAGCCCCTGCTCCTTTCCTGCCACGTCTTTCACTGGCCTTTCAGGAGCGCAGCGCCGGGAGACCGGAACTCATAAAGTGATGGGCCTGCTTTGGGGGGCCAAGCACCCAATCTAGAACATATCATTCAGTGGTTTTTAGAGATCAAGTAACCATCACCACTAAGTCCAGAACATATTCACACACATCTCAGAAAACTTTTCAGTAGCAGTCATTATTCTTTCCTGCCTCCATACTCTTGTCTTTTTGGTTTTTATCCATTCTGGACATTGGCATAAATAGAGTTATACTATATGTAGTTTTTAGGGCCTGACATCCTTTTCACGTAGCTTTTAAAGCCTGACATCCTTCACTTAGCATCACATTTTCAAGATTCATTCACGTTATAGAATGTGTCAGTACTACGTTCATTTTTTTTGTGAAGATTTCCACTATAATTACCCCACATTTTGTTTATCATTCATCAGTTGATGAATATTTAGGTTGTTTCTGCTTCAGGGCCACGAAGATTCTTTTATAAGTTTTCGAATAGACTATGTTTTGAGAATAGACTTAGGAGCAGTATTGCTTTGGTCCTAAGGTAACTTCAAGGAAATTTTTGAAAGGATATGTTTTATCTATTACACCTCAAGATGTTGGAATGAGCAAGAATTTGTGGACAAGATCCCAAGTATACAGGAAGCAAAAGCAGAAATAGAATAATGAGATTACTTCAAACTGCAAAGCTTGTGCAAAGGAAACAATCAAAAGTAAAAAGACAACCTACAGAATAGAAAATATTTACAAACTACACATCTGACAAAGTTGATTATCCCGAATACACACACACACACACACACACACATATGACACTCAAAAGACTCAACAGCAAAAGTACAAATGACATGATTTAAAAATGAATGGTAGATTTAAACAGACATTTCTCAAAAGAAGACATACGAATAGCCAACAGGTATATGAGAAAATGTTCATTAATTATTAGGGAAATGCAAATTGAAACCAGAATAAGTTATTACCTCACTCCAGTAAGAATGGCTATTAACTAAAAAGCAAAAGATAACAAGTTCTGGCAAAGGATGTGGAGAAAAGGGAATCCTTGCACACTGTTGGTAGGAATGTAAATTAGTATAGTCATTAGGGAAAACATTATGGAGGTTTCCTTAAAAAATTAAAAATAGAACTACCACAAAATTCAGCAATCCCATTACTGGGTATATATCCAAAGGAAGTGAAATCAGCATGTTTAAGAGACATCTGCACTCCATGTTCATTGCAGCAAGAAATGGAGACAAACTAAGTGTCCATCAGCTGATGGTAGATGAAGAAAATAGGGTACATATATACAATGGAGTGCTATTCAGCTTTACAAAAGAATGACATTCTGCCATTTCTGACAATATGGATGGAACTGAAGATCATTATGTTAAGTGAGATAAGCCAAGCACAGAGAGACAAGTACCACATGATCTCACCCATATGTGGAATCTAAAAAATCTGATCTCATAGAAATTTATAGTAAAATAGTGGCTTACAGAGTTACAGAGGCCAGGGGACATAGAGGGAGTGAGGAGGAAAGGTTGGTATGAGTGTCCCCCTAAAGCTCACGGGTGAAACAATGAAGGAATGTTCAGAGGTGAAATAATTAGATTATGAGAGCTGTAACCTGATCAATGGATTAATCCACTGACGTGGGTTAACTGGGCAGTAACTGTAGGCAGGTAGGGGGTGGATGGAGAAAATTGGTACTGGAGGTATGCCTTTGGGGTTTATATTTTGTCCCTAGTAAGTGGAGCTTGCTCTCTCTCTCTCCTACTCTGCTTCTTGGCTATCATGTCCCGAGCTGCTTTCATCTGCCATGTCCTCTGCCATGATGTTCTGTCTCACCTCCAGCTCAGAGCTGTGGAGTCAACCAACCATAAGCTAAACCTCTGAAATTGTGAGCCAAAATCAACTTTTCCTCTTTAAGTTGTTCTTGCCAGGTCTTCTGGACACAGCAATACAAAACCTGACTACCACAGGTACGTACAGTTGGATAGGAGTAATATGTTCTAGCATTCTGTTGCACAGCGGGGGGCTACAGATGATGATATTGTATTATATATTTCAAGAAGAAAGGATATTGGATGTTACCTCCATAAAGAAATGATAAATTCTTGAAGAAATAGATATGTTTACCCTGATTTAAACATTGAACTCACCCATATGTGGAATATAAAAAATCTGATCTCATAGAAATTTATAGTAAAATAGTGGCTTACCGAGTTATGGAGGCCAGGGGACACAGAGGGAGTGATGAGGAAAGGTTGGTATTTATTTATATATAAATGAAAACATCATATAGTATCCCATAAATATGTAAAACTTTTATGTTTTTATGCATCAGTTTAAAATAAATTTAAATAAATTGTCAAAAGAAAGAATTGAGTGTGTGCATATGTGGTATTGTCTTTAGACCAGGCACAAAGGATGCTTTGGAGTGGCCTGCGCTGGCTATGCCCTTCTCAACAGGACATATTTTTTCAGGGCCAAAGGATTGTGGCCACCACAAGACTGTTACCTCCTTTTTTTGGCCCGTGGTTCTGCTCCTAAAACCCAAGATCCCCTGCCTAAAAACCCCAAACATTTTACCCAAGTTTGTCTTCCCTCACCCATAGATAGGGTGGAACCTGAAATAGGAAGGCCACCACTTTCCAGTGAGTAACTCCAAGTAGGTCAAGAGCTCTCAATTTGAACTTGACCATCCAGCTTTGGGTTTCTCTGAAGAACTTAAAAGGGTGATATCAGCAATGATGGGGAAACAGTGTATTATGGGCAGAATGACAGTGGATAAGATGAGGGAAAACCTTGTGACATTAAGTATATAGACCTCCATTTGTACTCCTGTCCCAGGTATTGGAAGAGTCAGAAAAAGATACATGCCCATATATGGTTTTTTTCCCCAAGGGGAAGATATTTAGCTACCATCAGATTCTCAAAGGCCTCAAGAAATCTAAACACAGTGGAAAGAAGTGAAATTTCAAGAGCACCAGAATAGAAACAGAAATTCTAAGTCTTAGCCCTTCCTCTTTCACATACCAGCACAGTAAACTTAGGTCAATTCTATGATCTGAATCACCCATTGGATAAAATTGAGATAATCACAATATATATTAAATATTGCTGTAAGTCATAAAGAAATGCAAGATGTAAATTTAATGCACATTTTCCAACCTTTGTTTGTTTGTTTGTTTACAAATCTATCGTTAGCAGACCCATAAAAATGATTAATTCAGGCTCATAATATTGCTATAAGCTAAATTTCACTACCATATTTGAGAAGATCCACACAAGACAAAATTGGGTTTACATGATTTGTCCAATGTTATTCAGCAATGAATTAGTAACAGTTTAAAAATATGTACCAGGAATTCTGACACTCTTTCCCAAGCTTCTATCCCTACATAGCACTCTCTTAGCTAAGAAAAAGAAACAACAAACATTTCAGAATAAAAATAAACCATTCTTAAATGGCTCTCCTTTTCTCCTGTGGTTCAGTAATATCTTTAGAGTTCCACTGAATGAATTTATTTGATTATTTGTTTGTTCCTATACTCTTATGTTTAATAGAGCTCTAGTTGTAATATGTGAATATTGTGGGAATTTAAGTTGTTGACTAATATGGCTGATACATAGTGAATGATTTTTTTCCTACTAAATCAACAACATTGATTCTCTTTCTACATGAAGAAAAAAGTTAAATTTCAAAAAATAAATGAATAAAATTAAATAACCACCTTGGTCTGTAATGTGAAATAATCCAGTCCTGGCAAACCAAAATAGTCGGTTGCCATAATTTGAAGTTATGTACCATTTTGTCTATGACTTAAATCTAAACATTTTGACAGATTTTAAAGTCAATTTAGATTTTATATTATCTCTCTCTCCCTTTTGGCAACTGAACAAATGATCTAGGTCACTGATCATATGCTTTAATTAAAATAAGAAAGACATTGAGAAGGAATTGATATCCTGCATGTTTTAAATAGATTTTTGTATGATGAAAAAAAATTGCTATTATTCTTCTGTTTTGGGTTAAATATATTACCTTGTATACAAGTATTATGAAAAAGGAATCCATTTTTCAGTTACATTGTGGAAAGTGGAAATTATGTGGGTCTTCACCTCCAGGATTCTCAATTATGATTGCCCTTTCTGTGGGCTTTCCTTTTGACAACTTCATGGGCCTCAGTCTGAATGTCCAGTGGATGAAGACTGCAACCCGGACAAACACACAGCTATTTTTTTTTTATATGTTTTTAGTTGTAGATGGACACAATATCTTTATTTTTTTATTGCTTTGTATGTGGTGCTGAGGATCGAACCCAGGGCCCCACGCATGCGAGGCAAGCGCTCTACCGCTGAGCTACAATCCCAGCCCCCACACACAGCTTTTGATTGTCTTACTCAGCTTCATGTTCTTGTGTTGGTGTGGCCTCTAGCTATTGATGCTGTCATTCTTTCCCAACTGTAGAGTATCTTGTTTATATGTTTAATAGGGTTTTGCTTCCCTACCTTATAATTAATACTCTGCAGTCATTGTTGTTATTTAATGACTTATATCATCAGTGTGACACAAATTTAAGGAATTCTACTGAAGCCAATCTTAACATTGAAGTACAGGAGATATGCATTCCCTGTTTGATGTATTGTGGTATGCAGTAAAATTAATATAATTTCCTTCATTAGAACCCTTAAAAATAGACACAGGCTTAAGGAGCCAGAAAACATGGGTACAAATCCCAGTTCTACCACTTATAGGCTGCCTGAATATGGACAAGTACATGAAGTCTCTGGCACTCTGTTCCCCAGCTATGAATGAGAGGGTTGGGTTTTCTCAGGATTCTTAACTTGGGGTCCTCAAGTAGTCTGGGAAGGATGTCTGTGAACTTCCTGAAATTATAATCCATTTGGTTAATAGCTATCTGTGCCCTTCTTCCTCAGGTGGGTCTAAAAGCAATTCTTGACCTATAAAAGATGGGGAACTCCTGAGCCAAGTGGAGCATGAGAAGACTCTGGGGCCAGTGATGATATATATAAGTTTTCCAAAATGATTGCTGTTCATCTGTTTAAGATAATTTGGCAGAGTCCATCAATATTTCTAAAATGAGTGTTGTAAATGGTGTGCTCAGAGGCTTGGGGCAGCCTGGTCTCCCAGCTGCAGGAGAGCTACAACTAGGGAGAATCCAGAATAATGACGCCAAAAGTACTTCTCCTCCATCTCAGGCTAAGGACTTGGAATTAACCTTTAGATAAAGAAAGTGGCATGATGCAAATGTTGTTTTGGGATGATCACATGGAATCAGATTGGCAAGCTGATCTGGAAAGAGGATAGGGGTCACAGTTACAGGACAACATTTCTTCAGCTGGCTTCCTTGTTACTCCAGTGACCCAAGATGTGTGAGCCAGTATTTCCCCACCAAAAACATGCTACGGCCAATGAGCTGAGAAGTACTGAGCTAGGAAGTGAACACATTTTCATTGCAAGACTTCCAGAATCTCTAAGGATTGAGGGTTACTGGACACTACCTTTTCCCAGTATGAAATGACAACAACTTCTCCCTACCAATGCCTGTTAATACTTCACTGGCCAGTCCTAATGGAAAACAGCCTGGACTCTGCTTTCAGAGTGGACCACCCTCTCTGTGCTCAACTTCCTGGTCTGAAAAGTGGGGACATTAATGTTTAATGTTACATGGACACTGCTTGCTTGTTACAATATTTAAGATAATACATATGAAGTGCTTAGCACATAGCTGGTCCGCAGCCAGTGCTCAATGAACATAAACGCTATTGCTGTTGCTAATGATGATTTTACAGATCATGGATTTGTTAGGTTAGAATTAGATCATCACTTTAAAGTTTTGGAGTTGCCACCCACAGAGAGCTGTGTTAGAAAGTTCTTTAACTAGAACTCAATTCTACTTTCTTTTCACTTCTATCCCTGTTTAAAATTTAATTATTCTCCCAGCACTTAGGGAAGCTGAGACAAGAGAATTGCGAGTTCAAAGCCAGCCTCAGCAACGTGAGGCACTAAGCAACTCAGTGAGACCTTGTCTCTAAATAAAACACAAAAATAGGGCTGGGGATGTGGCTCAGTGGTCGAGTACCCCTGAGTTTAATCCCCAGTACCCCCCCCCAAATTAATTATTCATTCATAAACATTTTTGACCACCTACTATGTGCCAAGGACTGTGCTAAGTCCTGGGGATACAAAGGTGAAAGACACATCACCTGTTACTACCTAAGCGTGGGGACAGAGAACTGAGCAGACATGTGTCATGTTCGCTGGAGTCAGACTCTCAGTTATGCTTGGAGGGTGCTCTCCAGACTAAAGGTTACCTGAGTCTCATCTTGAAGTACTGTTAGAGAAGGAGCAGAAGGAAGAAGAAAAAACATGCTGAAGACAGAGGGGCAGGAACCCCTCAGTCACCAGAGAAGGTGACTGGCTGGGTATGGTCAGAGGTGGGCTGTGAGTCAGGAAGTCAGATGGCTGGTTAGATAGTAAACATGAAAGGTTATACCAGGGAAAGGCCAATGTACTTTATCCTGTGGATAAATCTATAACGGGATTTTAAATCAAGGACTGTCATAACCAGTCTTAACCAATAGAAAGATCATTCTAAGTCTTTGGCAATCTCCCTAAAGCTGTATCTTCCCTGGTAAACTGTGAATTGTAGCATACCTTCCTTACAAAAGTGTTCTGAAGATTAAATGAAATGAGTGTAAAGTGCTGAGCAATGTGCTTAATTCTGATTATGATAATTTTATTTATTTATTTATTTTTATGTGATGCTGAGGATAGAACCCCGTGCCTTGCACCTGCTAGGCAAATGCTCTACCGCTGAGTTACAACCCCAGCCCCTGATTATGATAATTATAAATCCAAGTTTTCACTGTGGCCTTTTCTCCTGACAAAGAGACAAATTATAAAATAAGTTGGGCTAAAGAGGGTAAGACAAAGAATAATGGAACAAGGAGCCTCATAGGGATCAATTGGCTTTCTCAAGGTCACTCAACTCTGAGGATGAACCAAGACTTGAACTCAGGTCTTCCTGGTCCCTATACACATGCCCTTTACCTTCTGCCCTGACCAGAGACTTCTCCCTCCATCTTTTTACACTCTAGCTATTTGTCAAGTACAGCATTTCAGAATCTCCTAGGAAACTCTACTGACTTTCCAAAGAGACACTTAACAATTCCTTTTTAAGAGAAAAGCTTCTAGCACATGTATGCCCTAGCCCAAACTCTAAGTGTGCTGCAGCTCTCCAGTTTAGAAGATAGCAGGGGTCTGGAAAGGGATAGAACCTGCTTCCTGGCTGTGGAAGTTTGGAAAACCTGGGCGTGCCTCAGAGAGTCTTCCAGCCAAGGCTCACTTTCCCTGTGTAATCCGCCCCTCAAGTCCCCAGAACAAAAGCCTGCCTGGCTTCTAAGGGCGCTGGCACAGGGCCAGCTCCAGGGGTGAGCAGGAGGCCCACTGCAGTCACCGCTGCTGAAAAACAATGGTCCATTGCCCCCAGCCAGGTGCAGCAGACCCTTCCCAGCATGCTCATGGGGCTCAGAAGTGGCAGATTCTTTGTGAGCTCCAGGAGCACAGACTGGGAGGGAGAGAGCTTTGGTTTGGCTGGATCCCTTACTGAGCTCCGTGCACTGGGCTTTCAAAAGATATTTTTGGGATTCAGTTCACACCCCATTGGACTTCACGTGGACCTCAAAACTCTCAGGGAAGTTCAGCTGAAAAAACTGAGTTTGGTCCACTCTCTCTTCAGTCATAAATCACACTACTGTCACTGAAAGAAGTGAGATGAGAAACTGAACCCATTTTGGTCTAATTAAATGGTTCCATCATGGCACTCTGTTTTGTTAGAACTTAGGAGGTGTCAATTCCAGGCCCTAATACTAAGCCTTGGATAGACTCCCCAGGGATTTTCTAGCCTAAGGTACTGGGATCCTCTCTTTACAGGTCATAGAAGGGGCTGGGTGGTCATTGGTCTGGGATCCCTCACAGGGTGAGAATGGAGGGTAGAGGTCCTGATGAAGGTTCTTTCTGATGCTCTGGAAGGTCCAAGTGGCAGAGAGTGACTTCTGCCTGGGTGGAGACCCTTCTACACAGAACCCAGCCATGGCTTCTCCCCACTCTAGATGAACATAAATCCTATGAACTTTATGGAATCCCCTCTGCCTCAAAGGGATCATAGACCTCTAATTGCAGTGAAAAGAGGCCTGGGAGACCCCACTTCCCTGTGCTGCCTCTGCTTGTGCGATCCTTCCCCACTGCTCTCAATTGGAAGGTTGCAAAGGTCTGCAGCAGCTCTTCCTCCAGCCTCTGCAGGCATGGTTTGGTCTCTCAGATTATTCAATCATTTACAAAATAAAACTCCTATGCTCTTTAACCGAGGGCTTTCTGTAGATCCCTCTGTTCTTTCTGGGTCTCTACAATGAAGGACCGGTTCCGGTACAATACGGAGAGACAGCATGTCTAGGAATTGTTAGGTCTGCATCCCCCTCAACATAATTTTGTTTTTCTCTTAATCTAGTATCCCAGGACTACAATATTTGACTACCCAGAGTCACATCATTTGAAGCTGTTTTCGTTTTATTTTACCGTTTTGTTATAATACCTGCACAGACAGCACCGCCCCCAAGTTATGCAGAGCTGAGCAGTAGACCCAAGATGAGCTATGAGCACCTGGCCAGGATTAGATGACTATGAAAAGAATTGTGCGATGGATCCGGGAGCGAACGCTTATACCTGGCATCAGGACAGCTGGCACAGGACAACCGGGGTCGCTGCAAGAGCCCGGAGCGATCCCAACCTAAGCGGCCTGAGACAGGGCTTTCCATGAACAGAGGTGCCAAATGAAAGGCGAGCCACGTAACTACAGCAGAGAGAAAGGGAGACAGAAAATGGTGAAGTCAAACAAAGGGGCAGGAAGAAAAAGCCGAGAAACAAAAGTGTTCCTCCCCCTGCAGGGCGAAAAGAGACGCCGCCAGGCCTCTGTTCTGTCCTCTCTCGCCATCTAGTGGTCGCGATGGGTGGCTGCAGCACAAACTCCCGCGAGTGATCTTGACACCGGGATATGTCGGTAACATCGCTACCTCCGGGAATGAAGAAGGGACATACATACTCAACAACGCAAAAGAGTAACCTGAGCCAAAAACAACAAGACCCTCTTCCGTGGAAGAGTTTGTTTTGATTCGAAATATTGTGCAATTACGGAACAGATGTGTGTCTTGCTCAAGCTGTAGGCTAACGGAAGTTGGACTTGGAAATTCCCAGGCCCTAAGCAATTTCTTTAAAAAGATTCACGTGTGTAGTCACGATTAAAATCTGTCAGGAAAAGCCCATCCTTTATTAATAAAGGCTATTTGTTGCTTCCGTTTTCTGACACTATGCAGAAGCCAAACATTCTTTAAATTTCCAAGAAGAGAAGGCAGGAAGTATAGCGTATGGATTCACTAGCCAGCATCCACTCCCTGGAGCTGGGGAACCCCAAGTTCTAGCCTCCTCCAATAATTAGCTTTCCTGTGAAAAACACATAATGCAAGTTCTGAGCATTTTTTTCTCTGCAGATTTTCTCCATTGTCAAATATGGAATATTTGAAGTTCTTAATGATCAAATCTTGGTACAAGTGTTCACTGATTGATATTATAAAATGTAGTGGTTTTCAGCAACAAGAACTAAGATGTTAGAAATAAAACAGATACATAGTAAAGTTACAGTTTTAGAAATTCATACATTTACCACAAGTGATGATGCTTGTCAGCGCCAAACATTCTTATGTGTGTTAGATTTTAAAAATGACAATTGAAAAAAATAAATAATAATTCTCAAAAATCCATTTCTGTGCTTGTAGTTTTAACTTATGCATCTCAAAAGCAGATTGCTTTCTCTGCATTTCTCTGCATTCTTTCTGGGTCACCATAAATGTATTTATCTTTGAGTGAAGAGAGACAAGTACAGCCTGAGCTGACCACACAGAAGATTGGGTATTTGTTCCATAGCACATCTATGCAGGACTGCAGCTCACTAGTCCTGTGGGTGAAGGGGCATGCTCTCTATGTGAGGCAAGCTTTACTTTGGTGCGGGAGATGAGGGTCTGATAGTGCTGCAGAAATGTCCAGTTTGATACATTAGCTTGCTCGGGGAGCCAAAGACCCTGTAGAACTGACTTCACTTAAAGTCTGATCTTCAAGAGGGCAGAACCTGGAGCAGGCAAAAGAGTTTGGGTTGGCTCTGTGTGTACTGCATTCAGAGCCTCAAATTTTTTGCTTTAGGAGCCAAATGAGCTAAAGGTTAGCAATTACAGGACAGACAAGAGACTCTCTCAAATATGGAGAGCAAAAGATGCTAGAGATTTTAGTGGTTGCTTTGGTGAAAAACTTGTTTCAAGTTGTGTTTTGCTCTCAGAGATTGTCTTCTTCTCTACCCATTTGTTTACACTGGGCCCAAACTCAAGAAATCATCTCCTCTACACAATGAAAGGTGTTCACCTTGAGCTGAATGACAGCAGATCCCTGTTGGCTCGTGGGGAGAAATCTGTTGGGGAAAAAGCCTTTTCCTGAAGCACTGATACCCATGAGAGCTGATTAGATTCACATTAGCATCTAACATGGGGTCTTGCAAGTCCAACTTCAAAAATTTCAGTTGCCAACAGTGTGCTAACAGAATCTTCTATGGAACCACCCTTGAAATGAGCAAAGAAGGTTGACTGTACCCACTCTCACCTTCCTCCCAGGTGTCCCAACATCATAGATAAAATCCAGGAGAAAGGCACAGGAGAAGGGCACCCTCAGCAGCTTCTCCTGGGGAGATACCTGAAACTATTAGCCCACTTATGGGTACAGCTGACCAAACAACACTCTAGAAGCCACAGAGGGTATAAGTCATGGGAAAGGAAACAGAAAAAGTTGGACACAATTGGCAACAACAAGACAAGTGCAGTGGTAGAATTCTCTGAAAGAGCCCTTATGGCAGAACCCTCACGACAGGAGCACCCAAAATCTGGGGCTAGAGCTGACTACAGCACAACCACCCTAGATGGGCTTTCACATCCCAGTTGGCTAAGAAGGTCGTCCTGGAGGCCCTGTCTTTTCTGTTGTCCTCACTCTTGCATAAATAGATCAACAATAACCCCTACTGCCTGAGCACCTGGGTGTGTCTCCTTGTTCCTTAGAGAAGCTACATAGGCAGCTGCTCTGTCCCCTACAGGGATGATTGTGGCACAACCAGACTAGCAAAGGGCAAAAGGCCCTTTCTCTTTGTCCATCACCCTTGCTACCCTCTTCCCTTTAGAAATGATCCCAACCCTCTAATCATTTGTCATTGTAGAGGGATGTTTGGAAGACTTCATTCTCCAAAGGTGGCCACCACAATATTCCTCTTCGACATGTTCTCCTTCAATGTTGTCCTTGTCCTTCCTCCACAAATGTGACTAGGCTTGTACTGCTTCAACCAAGGACAGCTGAAGTGATGCTGTGTGGCTTCCCAGACAGGGTAATAAATGGCAAAGGAGTCTCCTCTTAATGTGTGGCTGGGTGGAGAGGGAGGGTAGAGAGAATGGTTTCGAGAGAGGTGACCATTTTTCTTGATCATGGCTAGGGTATCATATGTCCTCCACTCTAAGATGCTGTATATTTAAAAAGGAGTGTCAATTCAAAGAAGGCTTTTAGAGAACAAGACAATCCGTGCTATAATGTTAAATGTCACATGTCTTATATAATGCATTAAAAGGAACATTAAAGTATGAAACAAATGCTTAAAATGCAAGAAAATCTGTTACTTCCTTTGGTGAGCATGCCTGGACATCTTTCAGTACATTTTAAAAGCACAAAGGAGGGAGGGTTCTGAACTTTCTAAAACCCTCACTTCCCTTATGTGTGCTGGCAGAGCTGAATTGTCCTCTAGGTACAGTCCCTAGGGCACACAAGACTTTCAGGGTCCCATGAAAATGTTGTCATTTCTTCTAAAACCCAAAAGAGAAGTTGAACTTTTAGGTTGAATAAAATGTTTGAATATATAATAAGAATGATTCATCTTTAAAATAATACTCTCCTAAAATATAATTTTATTAGTTAAAATCCTTAATTCATAACTACTTAAGAGTTAATATTTAATGTGTTCTATGGAAAAAAGTTAACATGCAATTGAGTTGTCTCCAACCGCCTGTTAAAGAAACTTAGACATATACGAGTTTCCCTTTTTGCTCTCTCAATATCCAGAGCACAAGGAAGCTCAGGAAATGAATTCTAGAAAAGATTTTTCCTTTCAGTACTTCCACATTTGGAGTCTAGATGGCCCTATTGCTCTAAAGTTAGGTGTGTGATGTGCCGTGATTTACAATGACTGTTGGGATGCTCGCTGTGGAGCAGGCAGAGGTGACTTTTTGGCAGAGATAGCATTCTGTGTGCGCAGCTGGAGGGAGGCCTGGGATTTTTCATGGTGTCATTCTTTTAAACCCTCAGTCCCTGAGGATAATCCATGGAAAGTAAAACCTGGATATTTTAAACTCGACTTGAATTATTGAGCAGGCAGGCATGAAAAATTTAAATGTCTAAGAAACGAAATAGGGTACATAAAAATATTTTATTGAATTTCTCCAAATCAAGCAAGAATAGTCAATGGCTGCTTTTTAAAAAGCATCCGAGGAAGTTCCTGCAATTTGTTAAAATATTTCTAGGCTCCCTTGAACATCATGAACTCAAAAATACATAGGGACGAGCTAGCAGAAAAAAAAAAACTACAATTCCCTAAAGTTATTTCATATTTAGGGAGATAGCTTATAAAATTTCCAAATGAAACAGTAAATTTTCCACTTTCAGAATTCTTTGTTTACTTTTTAAACTAAATGGTTTCTCATGAAACAATAGAAGCAACTCAAATCTTCTAATTGGATTTGCTATATTTCTTGGGGAAGAACATACATGGAAATATGTAGGAATAAAAACTGATGAATCAAGACATGTTTAAAGAGCTTTAAAACCCACTCACTCATGCCATTTTGGGGAGAGAAGTGTCTTTTTTTATTTTTCTGTTTTAGATTTGTATCTTATGCCCACTGAGTCTTCTTAAACTTTTTCCTCCCTCTTGATCACTTTGAAAAGTGATTTACTACCATCATATTAAATTCATATTCTGTATAAATAATAGATATCTTTTCTATAATGTGACATGCCAGCCAGGCTTGTAAACTCTTGTCTGCAAAGTAAAAAACATAGCAGCTACGGAGATGCTGGAGAAGAAAAGAGGCTTGTACTGTTGACTTCCTTGGGGTGGAGTGTGCCTAATATCTCTAAGGAAAAACAGGCTCAACTAAACTGGATCAAAACATGTTCCAGTGAGGGGTTCAAATGCTCTCCAAAAATGATTAATATATGTTTTTATGTATGAATAGAAAGTGGACTTTATGTATTAATTGACTTGAGATTACTGTACTGCCCATGGCATGTTAGGTTGAAAATTCTTATTAAAAGTATTAAAGCTATAAACAACTACCCTCTTGTCATTCAATGAAAATGAGGAGAAAGAGGTAAATAGTAGCTGTTTACTGCAGGTGCACTGTTGGAAACAGGTTGCTAATTTACTTTGGAATCCTCAACTAATTAGTATAACCAAATAGCACCCAATATGTCAACACTTCTAAATTTTTCACCTCTGTAGACTCAGTCCACACAGCAACACCATGAAGTTAGGTATATTATTATCTCCTTTTACAGATGAGGCAGCTGATGCACTGAGATGGTAAATAACTTGCCCAAGGTCACAGATGAGTGGGCCCAGATCCAATTTTGAACATAGTTTGGTCTCAGTTGTGATCTTACCATTACAGTTTTCTCTCTCTCAAACCCAGCTCCAGAATGTTGCAGATTCTGTACATGTTCTGTCCATACCTTAGAACTCAGCCTTCTTGCAGGAAGTTTATAGTGCTTTACCGCCTAAGGACTCTCTGGTCCCATATACTTGACGTATAAGCTGGTGGAAAGTACTGGAGAACTGACATCCATCCTTGCCCAGCAGCTTTCAATCAACACCTCCTTAAGAGGGTAGATGGAAACCAACTGGAGATGGGCCCACTGCCGTCATCAAATGTACCCAGCAGGTGAACCCACAGTGGTAATTTGGTCCTAAATATGCCATGTGCTGGCTTCCTTCCTTTCCCTGTCTCAGTCACTTCCATAACAGTACCTCCTGGGTTCTCCTCCCAAAAAAGTACTTGCACCCCAAATCCTTGTCTCAGGAGCTGTGTCCAGGGGACCCAGCCTCAAATACAGAATATGGAGTTCACAGAAAAATTACGAGTGTTGCTAAGTGAAATAAGCCAGGCCCCAAAAGTCAAAGTTTGAATGTTTTCTCTGATACGAGGAAGCTAATCCAAAATAAGGAGAAGGGTTAAAAACATAAAATAGAAGAAAGATCAGTGGAGTAGATGAAGGGGATTAAAGGGGAAGGAGAGGGGGTGGGATAAGGAAAGAACGGGATGAATCTGCCCTAACTTTCCTGTGTACATATTTAAATGTACCATAGTGACTCTCACCATCACGTACATCCACAAGACACTAATTAAAAAAAACAACAACAACCAATACTAAGTGAATAGTAGAAAGATCGGTACAAGGGAGTGGGAGGAAGGGAGGGGAAGGGGAAATATTGGGGACTGAATTAGAACAAATTATATTCCATGCTTTTATAATTATGCCAAAATGAATCCTAATGTTATCTATAACTAAAAAGAACCAATAAAAAGAAAAAAATTTAAAAGAAAAATCATAAGTGCTAAATTATATTATTTGGCAAATATGAGAATTATATTTAAACTGATCATATTTCTTCCTATTATGCTGTACTGTCCCCTCCCTCAAAAACAACGGACTCATCTTTAAGAAATTTCAAGTCTCCCGAATGACTTGAAACAAGTTTGGATAATTGGAGAAGATAATTTATTTCTAAGCTTTTGCACTTAATGAATTTGGAAAATTATTAAACAAAAACTTGGTCTTGCATATAGCTTTAAAAAAATAAATACATCAAACATTGCATGACTCTATCAAGGACCCTAAATTATTTTTAGGTTTCAACCTAAAAGGTAATAGCTCAATTAATAGAATATTGAAAATATCCATACTGAAGTAAAAAATGCCACATTTCATTATTGTTATTCTCACAAATTTATATTATGCTGTTTAATTGTATTTTCACTTGGCCCTAAATATATTTTGGCATCTAGATCTCTTTTATGTTTTTGCCATAATCCTGTGTGAGTCATTTTATTGCACTCTTTTATATTTTCCCTTATCCTTCCATTTATTTTCAACTAAAGACTTTATCAATGTAAAATAAATCACAATGTCCAAGATTTGGGTTAAGCTGTGTGCCTTCGGCACCTTTCAGAGCACAACGACGTAGGGCCTCTTGAGCGTGACTGAGAAAGAAGGCCTTACCCTCAGTGGTAGGTCTTCAAGTGCCCATCTGTGACCCTGTTTGCCCACTATGCTGAACCCATGGCAGCCAGCCATGTGTCACTCTAGGCCACACATAACCACTCCCCCAACTCTGCTCATTCCTCCTTAGGTAAGTTCTAGTAGGTCCATAGCTTTCTGGGTGCTTTCTAGAAATATGAGTTCTCCTGAAACTGTTAAAGAATTAAAATCCCAACATCCAGAATGATATCAAAACTATAAACTTTATTTAAACTTCTTCCCTCCTCCTGTGTACATATATAAATGTACCATAGTGACTGGTACATAGATACTGCCCTGTTTCAGGCAAAAAGAACTGAGGGACTTCATGCTGCTCAATCTTCAGGTCCTGGGGAAGGGTGGAGAGAGCTTTCAATTCTGAGTTATCTTACTTGGCCCAGGACAGCAGAATCTGGCAGCAGGACCCTCTGTGTGCTGGTTTTGCGCAGTGGTTGGCCCCTTTACCTCAGGACTTTTGGATTTCCTTGGAGATTTTCCAATGAGACACTTGTAGTGGCAGTCCCCGAGGCAGATGATATAGCATCTGTCAGGTTGGGTTGGCTGCCTTCTCTATCTTTGGGCTTGTCTTGATCACCCCCTTGATTGACATGGTGCTTTTGGTTAGCACCTTTAAGATGGTGAATTAAGACCCTTTTATGGCATTTACAGCTGGACCTTGAGGAAACACACACACACTCGGTCTTCATTGACTGCAGGCAGTGTCAGCCTGCATTTAATCTTTGGACTTCCCATGGTCCCACATGGAAACTTAGGTGAAAAGGGGGTGAAAACTTGAGATGGGGAATGGAGACAGAGAAACATGAGCCACAAGAACAAGAGAGAAGAAACTAAACCCCCAAAATTATTTCAGAGCAGAGAAAATACAAAGCTGCAATATTGAGATGACATTAATAACAACAAATAGCAGCAACAAAAATGCCAGCCAGACTTTCTTGTGAATATATTTATGGAAAATCCTTAATACTGTGTGAGCAAATAAAATTCAGGGAGAAATTTAATAAGTGATGCACTACAACCAAGTAAAATATTTCCCAGGAGCGAAAGGTGGTTTGTAGTGGGAAATACATATAAACACATGCACATGTATGTTGTCCATTATTGGAAGAAGAAACAATGTATGATTATTTTAAAGATCAACAACAAGATGGTAAGAAAGTTCAACTCTAATTCTTCATTTAAAACATCTTTTGCCAGGCACAGTGTACACACCTGTAATCCCAGTGGCTCGGAAGCTGAGGCAGGAGGATCGTGAGTTCAGTCAGCCTCAGCAATTTATCAAGGCACTAAGCAACTCAGCAAGACCCTGTCTCTCAATAAAATACACAAAAGGGCTGGGGATGTGGCTCAGTGTTTAAGTGCTCCTGAGTTCCATCCTGGGTGTGTGTGTGTGTGTGTGTGTGTGTGTGTATTGCAAACCAGAAATAGAAGGATTCTTCCTTAACATAAAAAAAGGATATTTATTTTAAACCAATAGCTGGCCACTTCCTTAACAGCAAAATAAACACTAGCATCTTTCTGACATATTGTACACATATGGAGCACAACTTCTCATTCCTCTGGCTGTACAAGGACAGAGTTCCACCAGTAGTGTAATCATACATGTGCATAGGGTAATAGTGTCCGTCTCATTCCACTGTCCTTCCCATCCCAACAGCCTCTTCCCTCCTCCCACTCCCCTCTGCATAATCCAAAATTTCTTCATTCTTCCCTCTCCATTATGGATTAGCATCTGCTTATCAGAGAAAACATTTGGCCTTTGATTTCAACATTGTCTTTAAAATTTTAAATCATCCATTAATATTTGGAAAATAAATAGGTACATTAATGGAAATGAAGAGAAAATATAATAACAACATTCAAATAAGAGTATCATGTAACTACTGTTACATAACACTCCAAAGCACCTATTGAAAACTACAAAGGTACAGACAAATATAAATTGAAATATTTATTGCAAATCAGTGAAAGTATATTTTGAAGAGAAAAACAACACAATAGTCCTATTTACAATGTAACAGGACACACAAAAACTTGGGGGATAATCTCATGTACATGACCCATATGAAGAAAATCACAAAACCTAGCTGAAGTTCATAAAGGTAGAGACATGATGTTTGAGATAGGAAAATGAACCTTCAAAAAAAATGAATTTATAGATTAATACAATCCAAAACCAAATAAATATCAGTGGGGTTTTAAAAATTTTGACAATGTAATGATAAAGTTCTTCTGGAAGAAAAGTGCACATTAAATGCCAAAAAGGCCCAAGAAGAAAGAGTGATCAGGCAGATTGGCCTCCAGATGTGAACTTGAAGCTTTAATAGATAAAATGAAATGACTAAGCTTTTAGGAAAGAATCAAGTTAGATCTCTCCTGAAGATATACTATTAAAGTAAGCTTCAAGTGGTCAAGTGAGATTACACACAACAAAACCCGAAGGTAGAGAGAGATGAATATCTTTGTGGTCTCTTTGTGGATAAGAACATTCCAACTCTAAAAGCAGTTAAAGAAAATACAAAACAGGAAAGTGAGAAGATTTGATTTAATGGAAAATCTGTAAGTACAAAGGAAGTAATGATCAAATTTAAGTACAGATCAAAAAAGGAGAAGAAAATTTGTACAAATAAAACAGATAAGGTATTTGCATCTGTATATAAAGAACTTAGAATTCATATATTTTGCCAGGAATTTTATAGAATTTAGTCATAGAATTTAGTCTTAAAATAGGCTTTGACGCAGTAAGTCTCCTTATAAGTATCTTTTCTACAAAAGGTGCTAGAGATGTACAGAAGACACACATACACATAAGCACATGGTATGATAAACTTAAATATATATATAAGGTATATATATTTATACATATATTTATACTTTATATATTTATAAAGTATATATATACTTTATATATATATATTTAATTTTATCTCATATATATGATAAAATTACATATATATATATACATATATATGTATTTATATATGTATATGTATATATATGTAATTTGTATATATATGTAATTTATTATATATGTATATATAATATATAATGACATATATATACATATACATATATATAAATATATATATGGTATATATATTTATACATAAATATATATATGATAAAATTACATATATATATATACATATACATATATATATGTATTTAAGGAAACACTCAAAATAGCCTTTGTAACCAGACGGAAGGCAAAAACAAATAACTATACATGTATATAACAAAAGAGAGTTGTAAAATGTCATTTTATAAGAATATTTAAAAATATGTAAAATTGCTTATAATACTATGCAGAAAAAAGCAAGCCACAAAACTATATATCTGTTTCTTTATATTTGAATATATGTATTATATGTACTTAGGTATGTACATGTAGACACATTTGTAAAACTGAAAGAAAATGCTTCAAAAGGTTAATAGTAGATTGACAATGAGCTATAAACTTCTCCCTTATTTTCCTAACTTGTTAAGTAAAAATTTAAGTTGTATAAAATAAGTACATATTACCCTAAAATTAATTTAGAAGATTTAGATATGCCTTAACATTATTAACTAAAAAGGAACAAAGTTGGAGGACTCACACTTCCCAATTCTAAAACTTAACTATAAAACTGCAATTATCAACAAAACACAGTCTTCCCAGGGGCTCAGGAGCCTGAGGCAAGAGGATGGCAAGTTCAAATCCAGCCTCAGCAAAAGCGAGGCACTAAGCAACTCAATGAGACCCTGCCTCTAAATAAAATACAATATAGGGCTGAGGATGTGGCTCAGTGGCCGAGTGCCCCTGAATCCAATCCCTGATACCAAAAAACAAAACAAACAAACACAGTCCTGCATAGATAGATAGATAGATAGATAGATAGATAGATAGATAGATAGATATAGATTTAGAACAGAATTGGGAGTTTAGAAATAAACCATACATATATGATCAGTAAATATTTAAAAACAGTCTTTTCAATACATAATGCTAGAGCAACTAAATATCCATTCTTCTGCAAAAGAATGATTTGAACTCTGCCTCATGTTGCAGACAGAAATTATCTCAAAGTAGATCATAGATTAATCTAAAAGTTAGAGCTAAACCTATAAAGTTCTTAGAAGGAAACAACTGTAGCATAGCTCATGACGTATGGCTAAACCACAATTTCTTATATATGCTATCAGAAGCACAAGCGGCAAGATAAAAAATAGATAAGCTGAAATTAATCAAAATTAACACTTCAATGCATCAAGAAAGTGAATATACAACTCATAGAATGAGAGAAAATACACACAAACATACATCAGATAAGGGACTACTATTCAGAATATATGAAGAACTCTCACAACTCAAGAATAAGGCAAATAACCTAATCGAAAAATGAACAAAGAATTTTAACAGATATTTCTCCAAAGAAGATATAAAAATGGCTATGCACATGAAAGGATACTCATTAAGAGTTAAAGGAAGGCAAATAAAAAACACAATGAGACACTACATGTTACATCCTACTCACTAGAATAATTATCGTATCAACCAGAAAAAGATACCATGTTGGTGATGATATGAAATTGGAACTTTCACTTATTACTGGTAGAGATGTAAAGATTTGAAAAAATTTGCATATTCCTCAAATATGCAAATTAATGATTTATTGCACAACCCAACAATTTTTTCCTAGGTATATACTGGAGAGAATTGAAAATGTATGTTTACACAGAAATTTGTACATACATGTTCATAATAGCATTATTCATAATAGCCAAAAACAAAAACATCCCCAAATAGCCATTAACTGATGGATGAATGAACAAAATGTGATAAATCCATATAATAGACCATTCTAACAATAAAAAGAATGAAGTACTGATATATGCTACAACATGGATGATACTTGAGAACAGTATGCTAATGGAAATTAGCCAGTCACAAAGAGTTCATTCATTGGAAATTTTTAAAATAGACAAATCCATAGAGAAAGAATGTAGCTACCAAGGGGTGAGGGGGAGAATAGGATTAGGAGCTTCGGAGTTTCTTTTGGGAGCAATGGAAATATTCTGGAATTAAGTAGTGGTGGTGGTAACACTGTTATAAACAATTTTTTTTTCGGTACAAGAGATTGAACCCAGTTTTGCTCAAACACTGAGCCACATCCCCAGCCCTTTTGTGTATTTTTTTATTTTGAGATAGGGTCTTGCTAAGTTGCTTAGGACCTCTAAGTTGCTGAACTTGCGATCCTCCTGCCTCAGCCTCCTGAGCCACTGGGATTACAGGCATGTGCCACCATGCTCAGCACATCATGAACATTTTAAAATACTGGGTCACACACTTAAAAATTGTCAAGTGGTAAATTTCATATCATATGCATTGTATTCAATCAACTTTTTAAATTATTAAAAATATTTTAAATTAAACTACTAAATATGTGTTTTGAAATGAAATCCAAACAAAACATGTACAAAACTCCCAAAGTACTTGGGCTCAGATCTTTTATGTGACTAGGTTTGGGTAAAATTTCTGGCTCTAGAATCTGGCTCCTATCTTTTACTGACCACATACTATTGGGCAGAATATGTGTTGATGTGTTGCTTTCAGCCCGTTTTTATCATCTGTGAAATGGGATACATTCCTGCCTCATTGAGTCATTATAGGGTTTCAATGGGATAACTTTGGTGACTAAAAATCATAGTCATGGTGGTGGTTGTTGTTATCTCTTCTCACCCTTGACAAGATTGCCAACTCTCTGAGGAGTGGACAGATGCCTTGAGAGAACATGTCTTGTCTGGGGCAAAAGAGATGATATTTGAACTGATCTTAAAAGTTGAACTGTCAAGCAGGGAACTAAGAAGAACCTTTTTAAACTAAAGGAAATGTGTATTTAAAATACAACCTCAGAAAATGCTACCTGTTTAAGCTGATTGGAAATCACTGGAATTTAAATCATGGGGTAAAAACAATGGAGAGGAATTTTGGACCAGGTCAAGTTGAGTCTTTTGTAGGAGGAGTCTGAACATCGCCTTCAGAGTAGTGGGGAGCCAATACACGTGTTTAGGAGGCATGTGTCAAGATCCTATGTGGATCATAGGAAGGGATCTGGTTGACACTGTGGAAGATGAGCCATATGGGACAGATGGTCAGCAGGTAGATCTGACAGGAGGTGGTTGAAACATTGCAGATGAGAGGTTTTAAAGAGCTAGGCTGAGGCACAATAAAAAGAAAGATGTGAAAGGAAGGGTATTTTGAGAATTAAAAGTATTTGGAAATGGACCAGAGGTGTTGTGAGGAAGAGGGATAAATGCAACCATGAGGACTCTGGGCTTGAAAATTGGGCACACTACCACACTACTAAACAAGACCAGGCTTTGTAGAAAAGGAGTTGGCATAGTGAGAGATACAAGTTTGATTTAGGTTATATTAAGAATTAAGTTTTATACTAATCATGAATCAATGAATTGCAAGGAACAAACTCACTCAAATATATGCAAGTAAATAGGAATTTACTGTAAGAGTCATTCAAATGTAGATTTATGAGGTTTGAGAATGTTTTTTTCACTCAACAAAATACCTCTTACATCTAGCACAGTTTCTGACATAAAATAAGTTGTCAAATCATATTTGAGAAATGAATGATTAATTTTATTTAAAAATAACAACAGCAACAAAAGCAATAGAGCAGAGTCCTGCTGGCCCTGGAAAATTCTCAGCCACCCACTCCATCTCTCCCTGAGTTCATACTGTGCTTTGCTTCTGTTTTCCTGTCTGCCTCTGTCTCCGAAGTCTCCCTCTATCTTGGTTTTCTCTCTTTATTTATCAACAGGACAAGGTCCCAAGTTATATCTCATCTTACAGTTCTAGGGCATTGATTCCCAGGCAAGGGAATTTGGTTGGCCCATCTCGTATCAGTTAGTCAAAACAGCTATGACCCAAGGGATGAAGACATAGTGATCTACACCTGTACTTGGCTTGGGATATGAGAAGATGGAAAGAGGTGATGTTGACAGACAAAAAGTGACTAGCATCTCTGGTATAAGGCTACAATCAAACATCTGGGTGTAGCCAAGAATATGGGACCTATATATTAATCAGAGAGGTGGTAGGTCTTGGAGTCATCAGCAAACAGATATGGTTAAAGTCACTGGTTTGGATGAGACAACCTGAGGAGTTGATACAGAATGGTGTGGGTACATAGAAATGATGGATACCAAGCTACAGAAAATAGGAAGGGGAGAAAACAATGAATTAGGGAAGAAATTGTCAGAGATGAAGAAAATTAGGAGATATGGGTCAGATCCTAAGGAAAGAGAGAATATTAAGAAATAGAAAACATTTTTATCTTAGTTTTTAGAGTTTGTTGTTAGTTTCACAAGCCTGTGAGTTGAGAGAAAATTTAAATATTGTGGTTTTGGATGTCAGCCAGACATTTGACAGTGTTTTCCATGACATTGTTTGGGGACAAGATAGAGAAATAAGGACTGAATGGAGTTCAGATGGAAGGGTGATCAATTAGGCAAATGAAGAATCCCAAAGGGATGTAGGTTAATGGAATGGTATCCACCATCAGACGCTCTAATGTGAGCTAAAAGGCTCTAGTTTAGTTTTGTCTTTGTGAACATTTTATAAACTAAAAGGTTGTAAACAAAGATGATTTATCTAATTTATGAACAACACACAGCTGGGAGGAACAGCAAGAGACTTGTGTGGTAGAGTGAGGTTCCCACATGTACTCAGAGGAAAGAGGGGAGAGGGTTACTTACTATTATGTAAATGCAAAGAAACTAAATGTTGCAATGTAGAGAGCTGAGGAACCATGTTCCAATCCTGACTGTGACAGGATAACTTGGCAACTTGCTGAAACCAATGATTTCCAAACTATACCTGGATTAAATCCCTACCAATAGAATGAGAACAGGGAATTCATATTTGTAACCATTTTCCCAAGACATTCAAATACTACCCAGAATCATCTAGGAATATTTACTCACACCTCTAATAGTCTCAATGCCTTAGTGCATTTTCTGTTGCTATAGCAAAATACCTGAGGCTGGGTACTTTAAAGAGAAGAGATTCATCTAGCTCACAGTTTTAGAGACTGAAAGTCCAAGATCAACAGCTCTATCTGTTCAGCAACTGGTAAGGACTGTATGGCAGGTGGTGTCACAATGAAGGGAGAATGTACAGAAGAAATCACATAGTGAGACGGGAAATCTGAGGAATGCAGGAGCCAGGCTCAATCTTTTTATAACCTATTCTTGTGGTAACTAACCAGAGCCCCCAGAAGAGCTACATTAATTCTTTCCAAGGGACTCTAATAACCCACTTATCTTCCAGTAGGCCCTGCCTCTTAAAGTTTCCACTACCTCTTAACATCGCCACACTGGGATCCACTTCCAGAACATGAACCTTTTAGGTCCATTCAAACCATACCAAAACACAGCACTCAACTTCTGCATATCATCTCTCTAATTTAGGTTGATTCCTAAAGCCCTTTCCAGCTTGACGTTTGTATCTGTGCTATTATAAGGAGAACATGTGCCTCAACAGATGAGTTTGCTTAATATCTAAGTGCAGACCTCCGTCCTCATTCTGGGGATTGAAATACATTCATAACACCTCATAGTCAAGAATCATCATTCTGTGTCCTTAATGAATCTATGTGGTAACTTTAAAAAGATGCTTTATTTGCAAATATACATTTATATAAAATTAGTTGGATAGGTGGATATATAAAATGTCAGGTCTTAAACAATGAAGATTCTGTGGCATGTTATACAGATGATCTCTTTCTTAAATGTATCTTCATATGTTTGCTTAACCCCCGAGTTCACCTTTAAATGTCCCATTTTAGTTTAAATGGACAGAGAAGCAAGTGTTCTGGGAAAAGATTAGGACAAGTGATAATGACTGTGCATCATGGGATTTCTCTCACAGCCTTGAGTAAAGCTAATTTCCCACCACAGAACAGACTTAATGGGGCAGTGAGTGGAAAGCTAAGGTAGAGTCATTAATGTCTCATCTATAGGAGGAGAAGCTAGCCAGCTTCCAATGATACTTGAGGATAACACCTCAGTTAGGACTAGAATCCATGTCAGTTGTCTAGGGAATCTCATCCAATCACAGAAAAGCTCAGAGTAAGCCTCATCTGGTGCCTCATTCCACTAACATTAATTGAGTATCCACCATATCCCAATCACTTTTATAAAGGAGGTCACAGTCTAGTGTAAAAGACAGACAATGAGTTACAAAATAATATAACTGCTAATATGGAAGTGTTACTGTTTGGATGTGAGATGTCTCCCCCCAAAAAGCTCATGTGAGCTCATGTGAGCAAAAATGTTCATAAGTGAAATGATTAGATTATGAGATCTGTAACCTAATCCATTAAACAGATTAATAACTTGAATGAATATCTGGGTGGTATGCGTAGCCAAGTGGGATGTGGCTAGAGGAAGTAGGTCACTGAGAGCATGCCTTTGGGGATTATATACCTTGTCTCGCCTCCTCCTGCTTGCTCTGCTTCCTGGATACCAAGCGCTCAGCAGCTTTCCTCCCCTACACCCTTCCGCCATGATGTCCTGCCTTTCTTGGGTCTAGAGTAATGGAATTTGCCAACCGTGAACTGAACCTCTGAAACTGAAAGCCCAAAATAAACATTTCCTCTTCTTAGCTGGTTTTGTCAGATATTTCGTTCACAGCCACAAAAAGCTGACAGATACAGGAAGCACAGATCAACCCATCCCTTCCTCCAGAAAAGAGGACCATCTGGAAAGGCTTTTAAGAATAAGAAACAGAAAGATGAGCATTGAGCAGGGTGCGGTGGTGCACACCTGTAATCCCAGCACTTAGGGAGGCTGAGAGAGGAGAATTGCGAGTTCAAAGCCAGCCTCAGCAACGGCAAGGCGCTAAGCAACTCAGTGAGACCCTGTCTCTACATAAAACACAAAATAGGCCTGGGGATGTGGCTCAGTGGTCAAGTATCCCTGAGTTCAATCTCCAGTACCAAAAAAAAAAAAAGAAAGAAAGAAAGAAAGCTGAGCCTTGAAGAATAAAATTGGAAGAAGCCTCTAGCGGGCCAGAAGGGCCCAGGAAAGGATGCTCTAGGCAGTTATAAGCTCAAGGACATACATATACCAAGTGTGCTGTATGTGGAGACCTGCAAATGCCCACAGCAAGTCTGGGAGTTATGAGCAGTGAGGCTGAAGTGAAGGCAATGACCTCCCTGAGAAACTCAGTCTTGATCTTGCAGAAAACGAAGTCTCTGAGGGATGACAGCATAAACACAAGTGCTACAGTCCCATCTAAAGGATGAGTTTAATAGAGCCAACACCAGAGACAGGAGGACCCATTACAATGACCACTGATGAGCAAAGGATGACCAAAGCTAGTCTGGAAACACGGTGGGACGGATGGAAGGGAGGGCAATTGCTTTTTAATATTTAAGCCTAATCAACTGGATTTGCTGATATGTAGGATGAGGAGCAGGAGGAAGCTGGGATGAATTCCCAGGCTTCTGGTTTGGATAATAGGATGGTACTAACTTAAGAAGACATTATAGGATGGGCTGGGATTGTAGCTCGGTGGTAGAGCGCTTGCCTTGCACGCGTGAGGCACTGGGTTCGATCCTCAGCACCACATAAAAATAAATAAATAAAGATATTGTGTCCATCTATAACTAAAAAATATTTAAAAAAAAAAAAGAAGACATTATAGGAGAAAGAGCAGGCAACGTAGGTTGCCATGAGTTTTGGATGAGAAGGAAATGAAATTGAATGGTAGCTAGAGCAGGATGGAGACACTAGAGTATCCATTTTAAGAAGACTGAGACTACATCTCTATTATTCACTCATGGTGCCCTCAACACCTAAAGCAACAAGTGTTCCTATAAGCCCTCAATAAATGTTACTGTGAATGGATGTGGAAGGGCCCACAGAAGAAGGATCATTGAGATAAGAAACATCTGAATATGTTTGCAGGAAAGGAGGAAAAAATGTTGGCAGGTAGAAATGCAGCCGTGACAGAGGGGAGAGTATGCTTGATAGAGCGAAGGGAGTGAGAATATACCACGCCACTCTATGCCACTTTGGCACAAGGAGTATTTGAGCTGAAGGCAACAGAATCAACAGATGCAAGAAGAGTTCTCTGCCTTCCCCTTTTATCTACTTGAAACCAGGCCCTAAATTTTCCCTTTGTGAAGGTGACCTCCCCAGCACCAGGAAAAGAAGAGCAAGTTGGATCACCAGCAATGGAGAGCTGACCCCAAGGTGAGTTTGCATTAACAGATACTATTAAAAACAACTGTTCTCTTCCATTAATTTCCCCATGTATTTTCTACTTACTTCTCCATGACATGTCCCTTGAAGCCCAAAGCTCCCTGTTCTTTGTTGAAATTGTATATAAGTCCCCAACTCTAACCACTTCTTTGGGTTTTCAGTAAACTCTTGCGCACATAATTATTAATAAAAGTGTATCACCTTTGTCCTACTAATCTGGCTTTTGTTAGTTAAATATGCAAGTCCTAACAACTAAACCTGGGAGGGGTAGAAGACAGGTTTTTTTTTTTTTTTCCTCTTTGACTGTATCAGGTCCCGTCCTGCAAGAGGTGAGAAGAGATGAGATCAAAGGCACAGATATTTTACAAAAGGTGTGACATTGCATACTCTGAGACAAGAGGAAAGTTGCCATGGATGCATAGAAATATAGAGAGAATGACGGGAAGTTAAAGGAAGTTATGCCTGATGGGCCCCCATTTCTGTGATGAAGTAGGAGTCAGAGTGAAACCCCTCCCTCTGACCCTTTCTCACTATCCTTAAACCAACTGAGGCAGAAAAGCTGGCCTTTTTGTCCCCTGTCAGATCCTGAGTTATGCCTCCCTCAGCATAATTGAGTCCCACTGGGCCTGGCACTCAATCTATTGAATGAGTGTTAAAGAAGTTTAGAAACTCCTTTACAACAAAAGAAGCCTCATTTTCAAGACTTATCATATACTTTGGGATTCAAAGATCCTTTTTCCTTGGTCTCTATTCTCTTCCTTTAAGATGAATTCTTTATCATAAGGGTCTTTATTTCCTCAAGGGAAGAGAACTCTACCAGCCTTCTCTGCCAGCTGGAAGGCATGTCCACACTGGTAGAAATCCCAAGGCAAAAACAAAAACAAATAAGCCAACTATCTCTCACGATGCAAATGAATAAAATGATTGTGTGTCACAGAGCTGTGTATCCACTCATGGAGAGGTGATCTGAAAAAGTTAAATGCACAAAAGACTATAATGAGAAGCAAAGAATATGACTCTGCAAATGAGAAAATACACAATGTATGCCATGCTTATCTTGCCTGACAGAGAATCATGACTATTGAAAATAAGCAAACAGAGAAAGGAAAACAGGCTCTGCACGCACTCCAAATGGGTTGATCTTTTCATGGCAGGCCTTATAATCTGACTCGACCACTTTTAAGTGGGTAAAGAAAATATCCTTTCACTATTTTTGACCTCTGATTTAACCTTGAGTTGTCAGTGTGGGTCCAACCCAGTCAACTGTGGTTCAATTCAAGAATTCAGATAGTCTCTTTATACTGAATCTCTGGTTACTGCCCAGTTTTTTTTATATTGCAGGTGACTGGTATGTGATGTCTTAGTGGGTTATAGAGGTGAGGCAGAGCACCTGGATCCATACAGTGTCTTCTAGATCAGTGCTTCTGAAACTTCAGTGACATGACTTACCCATGTATCTTGTTACAGTGCAGATTCTGATCCCAAGGGTGTAAGGAAGCACCTAGGATTCTGCATACCTAACAGGATCCTGGTGATGCGGATGCTGCTGGTCCTTGGCCAACTTTAAGTAGTGAGGCTTGAGGTCCTTGCAGGTCTCTGCTAAAATATGTCTGGTCTACTCAGCTTCTAGGTTGGTGACCACTGAGTGGCATATGACATGCCATAAACCTTTTGTACTGGAATGCTGGTCCTCACTACTACATCCACCTTTACTTAGTTATGACATCTTTGCACATGGGGGCCTCTGATTCTATGCAGCTCTGGTGCTCTGGTGCTCTCAGTGAATGTGAACCTCCTCACTAGGACACAGGGGAACATCAGAGCAGAGAGCAAAGGTTCTTACTCACTTCTCAAGGTCCTTCCCACTGCTTTGGTGCCATCTCCTATGGCATCTGGGAAGAGGTGACATGCAGAACTTCTTTGGGCTTATAGCTTTCTTCCATCTCTATGCAGAATGCCATCCACCTAACTCCCACAGCATTCTTACATCTAGCTATGTGTTTCTGAGGTCTCATACCAGAGTGCACTTTGTAAAGGGGGAAAACGAAAAACTATAACCCGCCTCCTGCTGGCTGAGTCTCTGCCTCTCTTGCTGTAGCCCACCTGAGCGAGAAGAGATGCACTTTTTGTTTTCTCTCTGTGTTATCCTGAGTTATGCCTTCCTAGTATGGACTAAATGTTTGTGTCCTTCCAAAATTCATATGTCAAAGCTTTAATCTCCAGTTGAAGCCTTAACTCCCAGTGTGATGGTATTTAGAGATGGAACCATTGAGAATTAAGTAAATTTAGATGAGGTGAGATTAGTACTCTTATAAGAAGACACTGGAGCACTCTCTCTCTTTTTCTCTCTGCCATGTGAGAATATAGCAAGAAGTCAGCCATCTGTGAACTAGGAGGAAGGGCCCTCATCGTGAACCAGACCATGCTGGCATCCTGACCTTAGACTTGTCCCTATGCATAATTGGTTTACTCATTCATATATATATTAATATATAATATATATTTATACTAGTGCTATAGCTCATAAATTTTGTTTATGTAGCCCAGTCTTTCCCTCTGACCTTATTGTAATATAGCAATTACTGGGTATTCTAGACCTCCCACTTTAAAAATCTAGCTTTCTCTGAAGATCCAGAACTCCAGTATAATGTTCATTGACATATAATACTGATAGTGGGAATGTGACAACTCCATAGTCTTAACAAAATGACTCAACATCCTCTCCCAGAATGAACCTTTGTTGAATACAGAGAACTCCTATTCTGTGTGGGCTGGACTTGTGCACCTAAACAGCTTATTGGTACTTTGGTGGTAGTTGTTGTTGATGATGATAAGGAATTTTTTTGTTGTTAAAGCTTTTCTTGTTTTAAAAAAATCTAATTCATGATTATTTAGGTCCTCTGATTTCCGCAGACCAGGATTAGTTTGTTGTAGAGTGCAAGCCTTTTCTTCTTGTCTGGAATGTTCCTCTCCCACTTTTTTGCATCGAAGATTCTGATTATATCTTTAAAACTCAAGTGCAACATTCCTACTCTGAATAGCCCTTAGTCCTCCCTCCACCCAGGTAGACTTGAAATTCTCTTTGTGCCCTCACTACATCTGGTAAACATCTCTTCTACTGCACCATCCCCAGTGAATCATGAGGAGTTGCTGCCACAACTATCCCCCTTACAGAGTTCTTTGTACCATTTACACTGGTCCATGATTTGGCACAGGTAAGTGACTGATAAGTTTTTGTCAACTGGGTAACTGGCTGAATAAACAAATGAGTCGATCTCAAGTGTCAAGGCCAAATTTGCACAACTAGGAAAAATGAGTGCTGGAATCCAACATCGAGTCATGACCCCAAGACCCACTTTGCCAGGCACAGTGCTGCTATGCACTCCTGGAATGCACATGCAGGAAGCTTGTTGTCTAGCTGTGGTGTTCAGGAGTGCAACACCATGAGCCTGACATGTTTTTCCTGTCCTTTCCTTTTCACTCTTCCACTGATGAAGCACAAATTTACCAGAATTGTCACTGGGACTAGGTTTTAGAGTGAGTGTTAGCAACAGAACAGAGAAGATTTTCATCAGCCTGAGACCTAAAGAAAAAAGGAGCAGGATAGAACTCCCTTCCTTAAAGCCTTCCTATAAGAATTGCTTGCACTTCCTGGGTGGATATTTTGTGCTGGATAGTGGTAAGTTATTCATTTAATCATAACAATTTCCTTGAATATAAATCTTATTAGTATACCTTACTTCACAAATGGACAACTAAAACTCTAAGAGATAATACTAATTGCCCAAGGCTGCATGGTTTTAGTAGTAGCAGAACTGGGACTCAATCCTGCCCAGGCCTGCCTGTCACTAAAACCTTCTACCTTAGGATAATGGAATCACCAGGAATGGAAACCTGAGGTTTCCAGTATAGAAGAAAGAAGGAAAATTAATTATGAGTTAACATTTACTAGAGGTAATAGATATCTGTCCATATTTGGAGCCATCCAGCATCTTTGGATATATTTCTTAAATTTGGGTAATTTTGCACATTGAAAGTCCCACCTTCCAAAGGTAAAAGTCAGATATTTGCCCTTGGGCCAAAAGGCCAAATGTCATTTACCATACACACCAAGGCTGGCTGAATTGGTAAGTAAAGGCAGCTCACAAAAACAGAAGGAGTAGCAAGTGTGCAGTTTCCTAGAATGCACTGCATCCTTGGAGAGTGCATCTCATCCTTGGAGAGTGCATAGAGGTCTAAAAGTCTAGCAGACTCTCAGAAAGAAACCCCAGATCTTGGGCTATGGAACTTAAGGAAGCAATAGCCCCTCCTGTCAGATAGTAAGGGATCAGTATATCATAGTAAAATGGCATTGGCTTTAGCTCTGCCCTCAGCTTTTATAGTTTGGGGAAATGCAAGGCATCCCCTAATATCATGAGGACGCTGAATGCCAAGGCTTGGAATTGTAAGCTCTTGTGGCAAGCTCTTGGCTGGAACCCCGCATCTCAATCAGCACTTATCTTCTCCTGGGATCTGAGACTCATGGTTGGGCAGGGTGGACGGACTAAGTAAGCACTGTGCTACAGCCAGTTTCCATCAAGTTGCAAAGGAGCAGCACAATTTTTAGAAGGCAGTCTGCATAGAATCCACCAAGGGCACGTTTTCTCCCTTTCTCCTCATTTTCCAGCCTCCCTTGCAGCAGGGCAAGTATGTGACTGAGGCTCTATCAGTCGGATGCATAATTACGAGATTTTGATTTAGAGGAGAGTAGTGTGAGGACACTACTGTGTCTGTTTTGGGGTGAGGCTGCTACAGAGGCCTCTGGCTTCTGGGAAAACTCGAAGGGGTGACTCAAATCAAGGATCATCATTAGCAGGGGGGCTATTGTGTTGCGCCTAGTGGGGGCTGCAACAGAGCTGCCGCTGGGACAGACCCATGGTATAGTTTGGATATCATTTCTATCTGTATGTCCTCCAAGTTGATTTGGCCCTCCCTTCTCTGAGATGCCCTATAATCTGGAATACATTTATCTGCTTCAACCAGCAGGAGTAGCTTCTGTTGTTTACAACTCAGAAGTAGAGTAATAATTGTTCATTTATTTTGTACCTGTCATTATCCCGGGCACTGTCCTGTTCTTTACCTCATTGGATTCTCACACAAAGCCTGCAAGGTAAGTACAATTTGCATTACTGAAGAAAAATGAGGCCAGGCAGTGGCATGGGATGAGGCTAGCAAAATCCACAGAGGAGAGATTGTGAGGAGTGTTGTTTGCCCAGTTGTTAAATTTGAGCTTTGTTCCATAAGCAAGGTTTACATGTCCCAAGTTGTACATGAGATGCACATCACATCCTGGCTGCAGATCTGAAGGATGAGCAGCTTCCCTAAGATGCTGGCTTCTACACACCCTTCCACAAAATTCCTTTATTGCAGTACATTTTGGCAGCTGAGTGTCTCAGGTTTCTCATATTCTTCCACAAATTCTAATTTACACACTAGTGCTTCAGGGCAAGAGGCTAGAGACTCTTCTCTGACTCTCTGATTCCTTCCACCAGACCTTCACATTTCAACTTCCCCGCAGACATATAAGCTTCAAGCATTACATTAAACTTGTGATTTCCAACATGTGTAGATTTCTCCCAGACTGGACTGGATTTCTGCAAAATGAAAAGTGGTATGGAAAAGAGCATGAGTGGTTAAAAACAAATACACAGTGCATAATTCTGCTCAAAACATTCCAGAATAATGGAACAACTTTGGATATCAGACTTGAATTCTAATCTCAGCTTTGCCCCATATATATGTGTGATGTTTAATAAATTACTAAACGTTTCTGAGCCTCAGTCATTTCATTTTAAAATGAGGATTATATTTTTCTCATTGAGTTGCTGGTGATTGAATGAGAATGCTTTTAAGTGTGAATATTTTTATAACCAATATTTATAAATCAAATATAATGAGGGTATGTATTTACTACCCACTTTAAATAATAATTGTTGTCTTAATACTTATTTATAAGGATTTTCAAGGTAAAAATAAATACCTCTATAAAACATTATTTTAAATAATATTTAAATATATCTAAATTAAGATAGTTAAATAAAATTGTGATTTCTCTGGGTTTGCTTCCTCAAATGGTTTTTTAAAAAATATTCCTTGTATAGAATCATTCTTTTAATGTATTTCAAAAAGAAATGTAAGCTTTTATAGGTTATGGTTTTTTAAGCTTTTAGAAAATTTTTAATTCTTTACATTTATAATTAAGAAAAATATGTTGAACATAGCAGGTACTTGATTGGTAACTAATATGGGATTGTAGTTTACATAAAGTTGCATTCAAGCAATAAAATAAAAACAGAAGAGTGAACAAGGGTTCATAGTACTCACATGGACAGTCATGTCAGCAGCTTTGAGAACAGTTCTGTTGGGAGCAAAAAGCCCTGAGTCATTTCCTGATCGGCTCCACTTCCTGGTTAAGCAGGAGCGCCGAAAAACCCACCCGCACCAAAAGTTACCCAAGCACGCCAAAGCAGTGAACCTCCCCCTTTCGATACCACCTGTTTGCACTGACCAATCGTCCTGCGACAGTCCTTTCCCCTCCCCTCCCCCTCCTGAGCATACATATATACCACTGTTCTTAAATAAAAATTTGGAGGTTTGATCAGAATCCTGTCTTGCCTCCGTTCTTTCGCGCCCCTTGTTTGTTTCATTCTCTTAGGTGGTTCCCGCGTGTCCCCGTTGTTGCCCCGCGGGTCGGGGCACAGTTCTATCAGGTTCACTTCCCCAATGATGACATCTGAATGATGACTTGGCTCTCAGTTTCCTCATCAATTACTGAGGAAGACTTTATGTGGGGCCTTCCAAGTTCTGTCAGTCTAGGATGATGAACATGCTCTCTGTTGGCAATAAACTTCACTTGATCACTAAATGAGAAAAGTGGGTGATAATTCGATTCTTCCCAACCCTTGAATTGGACACGTTAAAAGAATAAGAATAGCATGGTATGTGTTAAAAGGCATTTTAGTGCATATTTTATTTCCAGTATATAATTTAATCCTTATATCTCCAATGAAACCAAATTATGTTTAGCTCCCCTTTGACAGGCAAAGAAATAGAGGCAGAGAAGAACTAAGGAAATCTCAAAATGGCATCCAGTTAAAACAAAGACCAAGGGAGCTCCAAGAGTGGTGGAGACTGGTTCTGATAGTCTTTCTGCCCTATGTTCAAGTTCTGGCTCTGCCACTCAGTACTTTCCAGGTTTGAGGACAAACTACTTAACCCCTTCAACCCTTCATGTGTCCTCTGCTTAATGGTGATGATACCAATTGCACTGCCCTCTAAGGGTTGCTATGAAGATTGCATGAAATAATTTGTTTAGTGTTCAGGAAGTATCATCTATGCTGGAGATGATAATGACTTCACTGCCTCACAAAGTGTTTCCTTTTAACAACACCCAGTATTCTAAGTAAATTGACATTCCAAAGCCCAGGCACTTGCACCAATGATTTTGGACAAACATTTACTTCTCTTACTGATCAGAAAGACTAATGCAGCATACCTGGCTCAGCTGTCTAACATTTTATGTGGACTCAAACACAAATATTTCTTTAAAAGTCTCTTTCTGACAAATTTCTGAACATCATATTTACAAATATCTTTCCCACGACTCACAGGAAGGCACTTGGCAATCCAGAAGGAGTTTTTCAACATGCTAATTAATGCAAACAATGCATCCTTCCTTCACTCAAAAAGGTCAGAGGAATGTGTCAGATCTCTCTTTCATTGATTAGAAAATATTCACCTCCTTCTGACCTTTCCCCTACTTTCACCCAGCAGAACTGATGATGCCGTCAGGATTTATTGGATAATTCTCCACCCTAGTGCCTAATGGTGAGAAACCTCTTGACGTCTTTGCATTCCGCTATGCTCATTAGGTACAGAAAGGCCCCGAGAAGATAGCAAATGTATTCAGATTTTTGTTGGTCTGCAGTTTGATGTAATATTGTTTTATTTTTGGCCCTCAATTGCTCAGCAAAAGGAAAAAAAAGGCATTGGTTAAGCTGCTGATTTTCTCTAAATCGCTGAGCACAGGGATTGTAGCTTGATGAAGTCATTTAGTGCTGGATGTTTATATTCAAACTATGCCAGTGGCTCTGCTGGAGTTTTGCATGAGGAATGTGATGATGTTTAGTTCTCTACGGAGTTAAAATAACCGTGAATTTACCAGCATACCTTGCAAAGGGATTTTAAAAATTTCTTTCAGTCTTAGGGCTTTGAAAAATAAATTTCTGCTTATGTTTTGAGGGAAGAGAATGGCACAGAGAGCATGCAACTTTGATTTAATAAACTCAGTTGTGATTTCTCCAAGTATTTCTAAGTTCTGAAGCAGCATGTTAGTCACCAGTTTTAAGCATGGCATACTGAGGACATTTCCCAAAGAACATTATGGAAGTCTGTTTGGATTTTTTAAAAAAATGCATGGTAGTGGCATTAATACTGAAGAGAGACTCCATGTATGTATAATATGTCAAAATACACTCTACTATCATGTAGCTCTAAAAAGTACCAATTTTTAAAAACTAAAAAAAAAAATTAAAGGGCAAGAAGGCAATCAGAGATGAAGATACCAGTTGTATAATAAATCTAACTCACCCTTGTTTTACTTTTCTAATTTTCTTCTTTTCCTCTCCCCCTTTTTCCAGCCCTAAGGAGAGAGAGATGTACTGAGAAGGTGGGTTGTGCTTATTCCAAAATGAGAACAAAATGTTGAATTAAGAAAATTGTTGGCTTTTCAGCTATCCTTTCAGCCATCCACCCATTCAATAACCATTTGTTGAACACCTGTAAAATGTTAGATGGTGTGCTAGAGATACATAAACAATACTTAGTGTTTGTTGATTCAGTTGTTCATATAATAAACCTTACCAATTAGCCAATGTTTGATTTGGAAAAAGTGAAAACACATGGGATGAGTGTACAAAAGTATTCAAAATTCTGAGTAAGAAAAAATTGAGGAAATAACTAAGATGTAGTCTATAGCAGGACGCAGTGTGGGGTATTGGAAATTTATGATCTTTGGAACCACCTGGCCCTGATTAATATCCCTATTGTAGCAGATTGCTAATGTTCCTTTAATATTCATTTTCCTCTTCTTCAATAAACTCTAACTATAGCTAGAAATATGGCTACCCAAGATAGATGTTTCTCAGTCTCCTTTGACCTTTAGGCAAGCCTTTGAGATTAAGTTCTGGACAATGGGTGCAAGAAAAATTGATGTTTATAACTTCAAGTAGTGTCCTTAAGTGAAGTGGGACTTCTCTCCTTCCCTTCCCTTCTCTTCCCTGTTTCTCTCTGATTTTTTCCTTTAGGGATAGCAAGTAGCCAGCCACGAAAGCTGGCACTACAGCAATCACATTGTACCATCGGTGAAGCCTTATATAGAAGACAGCAGAGTGATGTGAGCCACAGAGCTCAAGAACTGTGAAGTCACCATAGTATCCCTGTGTCACCTACAAGAGGGAAATATAACTCACATTTGTTTTACCCACTCTGGGTTCTTCTCACTCTTAGTCAAAGCTAATCCTCACTAGAACTTAAGTAAATACAATCTTTTTTCAAATATTTTTATTTGTTTTAGTTATACATGACAGTAAAATGTACTTTGATACCTCATATATAACGGAGTATAATTTCTCATTCTTCTGGTTATACCTAATATGGAATCCCAACAGTTGCATAGTTATATATGTACATAGGGTAATAATGTCTGATTCATTCTACCATCTTTCCTATCCCTATATCCCCTCCCCTCCCTTCATTTTCCTCTACCTAATCTAAAGTAATTCTGTTCTTCCCTAGCCCACCCCACCTCACTCCTGCTATTGTGAATTAGAGAAAACATATCAGAGAAAACATTCAGCCTTTGGTTTGGGGGCATTGGCTTATTTCACTTAGCATGATATTCTCCAGCTCCATCCTTTTATGGCTAATGCCATAATTTCATTCTTCTTTAAGGTTAATATTCCATTATTCATATATAATTATATATATGAATTATATATATGATATATATATATATATCACATTTTTTATCCATTCATCTATTGAAGGGCACCTAGATTGGTTCTATAGTTTAACTATCATGAGTTCAGGTGCTATAAACATTGATATGGTTGCATCAATGTAATATGCTGATTTTATGTCCTTTTGGTATAAACTGAGAAATGGGATAGCTGAGTCAAATGATGGTTCCATTTCAAGTTTTCTGAGGAATCTCCATACTGCTTTCCAGAGTGGTTGCACCAATTTGCAGTATCACAAGTGATGCATGAGTGTACCTTTTCCCCACATCCTTGCCAACATTTATTGTTACTTGTACTCTGGACAATTGCCATTCTGACTGGGGTGAGATGAAATCTTAGAGTAGTTTTGGTTTGCATCATTTCTCTAATTGCCAAAGATGTTGAACATTTTTTCATATTATTTGTTGATCAACTGTATTTCTTTTCTTGAAGTGTCTGCTCAGTTCCTTAGCCCATTTATTGATTGGGTTATTTGAGTAAACACAATCTTAAGCCCTCTGAGATTGTTTCCTCATCTATAAAATGAAAATGACAATACTTATTTTCATATCTGTTAAAAAGACTGAATTACAAGAATAAATTAATTTAATTCACTTATAACAATACCAGATATCCAATAGGACTATTATAAATGGTAACAACTTTTTATTTTATATTATTATTATTATTATTATTATTATTATTATTATTGGTACTGGGGATTGAACTCAGGGGCACTCGACCACTGAGCCACATCCCCAGCCCTATTTTGTGTTTTATGTAGAGACAGGGTCTCACTGAGTTGCTTAGTGCCTCGCCATTGCTGAGGCTGGCTTTGAACTCGCGATTCTCCTGTCTCAGCCTCCCTAAGTGCTGGGATTACAAGCGTGAGCCACCGCGCCCGGCTG